>OY728149.1:19272500-20522500 GCA_963277665.1 Viscum album | reverse complement strand
TTATGTGGATATTTTAAGAAATACAACCTTGTCTGGATACGATCAGTTAGAGGCAGCTCTGGCATAGATGTATTTTCGGGTAAAACCCCAAAAAACTACTTTGAGCTAGACTCAAATGGGTACTGTTGAACGAAAATGAGCCTTGATGCACTCTTGGTTAGGACACTCCCATGTGATATTATTAGGATAATTCACATTTCCTATAAATGCCATTATGATGGAGTATAATGTAAATTTTTTCCTCAGAAAAACCATGTTTATAAGATTAGATATGCATAGAATTTCAATCTATGTTGAGTAATTTTCTATTTAAGATTTATAAACTAATATAATGTATCACATTATTTATAAATGGCATCTAATGGAATAAGGGGAATCAATACTCGTGGGTAAGGTAGGGATCTCGCTACTGAGAAAGTCAATATAATCAATGTTGGAGCAGATCAGATCATGACCATATTGGGACAACGTACTTAGGTTGTAATGAATAACCATTCCACATCTTTTTTGTATTGTTTCATGTGCCAGAATCCCCCATCATTCATCTAGAATAATAACCCAGTGGTTTTTGTGAAATGGATCAAATCCCTTGAAAATATATTCATGGCATTAAGAAGCAATGAAAATGAAAATGTAGTACTGGGAGTATATTGACTCATTGGAGACCCAGATCAATGGTGGTCCTTGATTCAGAATACCACGGAGGAAGAAGAAATATATGATATGGAATGGAAAACATTTAAGGAAATATTATTTGAAAAATATTTCCATAATGAGAAACGAACTGAAATAAAGAGGAAATTCTTGTGGTTAAAGAAAAGGGAAGAAGACATTGTTACAGAGTACGAGGATACCTTCACAAGGTTAGACAGGTATGCTGTAGATTACATACGTGACTCAGTAGACAATATTGATCATTTCTTTGAACGTCTTAAGACAAGTCTTTGGAGGGCACTAGCTTCCCAAAAATTTTCATCATATGATGAAATTGTAACAAGTGCAATCAAAATATTGAAGGAATTTGCTAGATCCAATTTTCTCAAAGGAAACCACGATAAGAAGTGGTACTCTGATAACCAAGAATAATGAGAAGTACCGATGAAGAACAATGGAATAGAGTTATTACCATTATGTGTGAACTATGGATAGAATCATTTCAGGAATTTCTTAAAAGGAATGGGAGTCTACTATAAGTGTGGAGAAAAGGGTCATCGATATGATGACTGTAAGGGGAAGAAAAAATTCAATGATATTAAATGCTACAATTTCACAGATAAGGGATACTATGCAAATGATTTTCCTATGAGACAAAAAACATGGATCAAAAAATTCCAAGAGAACAAGGGAGAGACTATGCAATTACAACCACAAAGGTTGAAGTTCCTAATGATGTGGAGGTAGGAACGTTAATTATTTCCTCAAACATAGCCAACACATTATTTTATTCTGGATCATTGCATTCATTTATATATTCCCGGTTTACCATGAAAATTAGATATGTCCAATTTGATCTAATAAAGGAGTTTTTAGTCGAAACTCATAGGGGATGCAACATTGAAACAAAGGTATGTTGACTAGTCCCCCTTGTGACACATAAACGTGCTTTAGTTGCTAACCTTATCATTATACCAATGAATGAATTTGATATAATTCTCTGTATGTATTCGCAGTCAAATTCTGATGCGAATATTTATTTCAAGAAAAAGGAAGATATAATTTTTCAAAATGGTGTAGAATCTCTTATATTAAGTGAAGATACCTCTCTATCAAATTCATATCTAGACCCACCCCCAATAGCTCTATTTAATGTAATTCATGGAGAGGAATAGAACCTAATATCTATGGGTGGGGAATTAAATATTCAAATTGAAGATGTGCATAAAGATAAAGAATATATACTTTGATGTGTTTCCAGAGGATTTACCTGGACACCCTCCAGAGTGGGAAATTGAGTTTTCCATTGACTAAATTCTTGGTGAAAGACCTATATCAAAGAACCCCTATAGAATGTTCACTGTGGAGTTAGTGGAGATAAAGAAACAACCAGAGGAGTTGAGTGACAAATGATTTATTTTACCTAGTGTTTCTCCATGGGGAGCCCCGATTTTGTTTGTCAAAATGAAGGATGTTTCCATGAGGTTATGCATTGATTATACAGAAATCAATGCTATTACAATTAATAATAAGTATCCTATTCCCAGGATTGATGGTTTTTTTGATCAACCTTATGGAGCTCAACACTTTTCAAAGATTGACCTTTGATCCAGATATCATCAGCTGCGTATGAGGAAGAAGATATTCCTAAGAAAAAATTTCAAACCAGGCATGGGCATTCTAAGTTTACATTGATGACTTTTGGACTGAAAAATGCACACTTTGTTTTAAAGGTTTTAATGAATAGAGTTTCAAGGAATATCTTGATAACGTTTTGTGGTATTCATCGATGATATCCTTGTATAATCAAAAAGATATGAAGACCATGAAAATCACTGAAGGATTATTTTGAGAACTATTTGAACCAATAAATTATATGGGAAGTATAGTAGGTGCGAATTCTGGCTTTAATCAGTTTATTGTCAGGTCCATATTGTCTATATGGATGGAATCCTAGTTGATCCTGGAATGACAATTGAAATCCATGATTTTCCCACACCAACAAACATAACTAAGGTACATAGTTTTATTCTCTTAGCAGGTTACTGTCAGCGTTTCGTTCAGAATTTCGCCCGACGGGATAACCCGCTAAAAAGATCACACATAATGGAGTTAAGTTTGTGCGGACAAAATAATGTACATAATTCTTTGAATAATTGAAATGAATATTGGTTAATGCTCCAATTTGGACTCTTCCATCGGGAAGTGATGTATTTATAATATATAGTGATTCATCATAGAATGGTCTGGGTTGCGTCCTTATGAAAAATGGTAAAGTTATTACTTATGCATCAAATCATTTGAAGACTAATGAGAAAGATTATCAAACACATGATCTTGAGTTAGCAGCTGTAATCATTACTCTGAAGGTATAGAATCATTATCTTTACGGTGAAAAATGTGAGATATACACAGATCACACGAGTTTGAAATACATTTTCACACAAAAATTACTCAACATGAGGAAATGAAGATGGATCAAGTTACTCAAAGATTATGATTGTTCAATACACTACCACCCAGGAAAGGCGAATAAGGTGCAGATGCTTTAAGTAGGAAGAATCACAAACTGCTGACTTAAATGAAGATTAAGAGAGATCCTATATTTTTTTTGATCTACTAAAGATGGATATGGAAATTGTTAAGGAAGGGGATACATCTTATCTATTTCAAATGATTGCTAAAATATCTTTATTAGAGAAGATTAAAATCTCTCTATCTAATGATGATAATCTGTATAGGAAAATTAATGCTATCAAGGATGAGAAATTAGCAGACTTTATGTATGAAAAAGGAGTTCTGAAATTTTGGAAGAGTTTTTGTGTTCCATCAGTACCTAAGCTAAAAAGGGAACTATTAGACGATTCCCATAGCTCAAATTTCTCTATACACCAGGGTAGCACCAACATGTGTAGGGAACATAAGGAATATGTTTGGTGGGAGAATATGATGCGGTAAATTGTTGACTACGTGTCAAGGTGTCTAGATTGTCAACAAGTGAAGGTTGAGAGGCAAAATACTAGAGGATTGATTCAAACTCTACCTAATCATATGTAGAAGTGGGATAAAATTACGATGGATATTGTCACCAGACTACTGAGGACATCTAGAAGGAAAGATGCAATATGGGTAACTGTTGTTCACCACACAAAATCAGCAAATTTCATTCCTATAAGAGAGGATTTAACGCTAGAGCACCTGGAAAGACTTTATATTAATGAAGTTGTAAGACATAATGAAGAAACTCTATCAATTTTGTCTAAACAAGATCCCCAGTTTAGATCGATATTCTAGAAAAGACTACAGAAGGGTTTAAAAAATTAGCTTCGTATGAGTACTAATTATCACCCCGAACCAATGGACACTCTAAAATGACTATTCAAACTCTAGAATATTTGTTGAGGTCATGATCTCTTAACTTCCAATGTATGTGGGCTCAATACATTCCTTTAGTGGAGTTTTCATACAACATTAGTTTCTATTATAGTATTCAAATGGATCCATATAATGAATTATATGGAAAGAGATGTTGAACTCCAAATTTTTTGGATGAAGTTGGTGAGAGGAAACTTATAGTCCTACAACTAATGAAAGAGACCACAAAAAAGGTGAAGACAATCCAAGCCCATATTATGAAACCCAAAGTTGGAAGAAGAGTTATGATGTCAACCGAATGAATGATTTGGAATTCCAAGTGGGATATCATGTCTTTCTAAAAGTATCTCTATGGAAGGGTGACTTATGATTCATTTCGAAATGGAAACTGAACAATTGGTACATTGGACCATTTGAAATTATGGAAGGAACCAGAGCTATAACTTACTGATTATAAATGCCTCCAAGTATCTCCAAAGTCCATGATGTATTCTATGTGTCGTTGTTGATGAAATACATGCTAGACCCAATGCATGTACTCACATATGAAGAAAAAGAACCAAAACCCGATTTTTTGTACTGTGAAGAGCCTATTGGGATTCTTGACACAAGGGAGCAAGTATTGAGAAATCGGACAACTCATCTAGTAATGGTTCTTTAGAAAAACCAGAATATGGAGGAATAAACATGGGAACCAGATAATTTCATGACGAAGAACCACCCACATGTTTTTGGTGGGATTTATACATAAAATTTTGAGGACGAAATTTCCCAAGGAGGGAATATTATAACACCCCAACATGTTATGGTATGTTTCTCTTAAATACATTATATTCATTAGATAGACTATATTTCATGATGCACTAAGTAATTTTCGAAATTAAACGTCATAGGAGAAAGTTATCTGCTATCCATTAAACATAAAGTTTCCACTTATATGTTTTGAATTTTGAGAAACAATAATCTAGAGTTTTGAGCAGTAAGTCAATTGAAGTCTGATAGAACCAACTTGATTTTTTAATTAATAGTAACATACATTTATGAATAGTAATATGACAAGTAATATGACCCTTATGAATAGAAAATAATTATAATATTGTATTTTATTTATGAAATAAGATAACGATATCTTAATTAATTTTCCAATATGATATAAAACTAATTATACCTTAAAATTTGTTATTTTTAGAATTAATTATGATTTTATTAAAAAATTAAATTAAAAATACATAAAAAATATTTTCTAAAAATGGAGCTCATTTTTTAATTCTACACGTCGAAACTATGGTTTGGGTGAATTTTTGGGATTTTTCTAAAATAATTGAATTTTTCATGAATAGTAATAATACAGTTTTGAGTTTTCGGTAGTGTAATGTCAACATAATTATGTAATAACTGAATATAGAAGTATGGTCTAATTTATTTCCATACCTTATGACATGAGGTGTCCCAAGTGGATTGAACCATGGGAAAATACCACGGTCAAGCCAATGGTTTGGGAAAAACCACAAATGAGGTGTCCCTTTGAAATTATTAAAAAACTACCTGTCTTTTCTATAAATACACACTCATCCATTTGTTTTATATTATTAAAAATCCCTCCTCCTCTATGCCCTGGTGGTTTTCCTCTCTATGAGTCCTCCTAAGGTTTCCTTAAGATCCCAAGGCCTCATCCTTCAAGATCTAGGAGTAACTCTACAAAGAAAGTGAATCCTTCATTCTCTTCTTTTAGTCGACACTCCTTTTATGTTATTTATTTGATTTTTCCATTATCATTTTTTGGGGTTATATTTTATGTTTTCTTATTACATTAATTTTTATTTCAATATTATGAGATACCCTTTTTTCTCTCATCATTTCATTTTATTTAGTTTTAAGTGATGTCGTTAGGCTGCTGAATTTTTATAAGGGATCTCTCACCGTTTCTTTTATTTTCAAGTTCATCTCTTTTATTTTTCTCTCATCACCTCCTCTGTCCAAATGACCATGATAGACTCCAATATCATATATATTCTGTAATTTATATCATGTTAATGGAAGAACCATAATCAATTTTATTATTCCCTTGCATTTATTTTTTTAACAAAATCAACATCCACGAGGTTCCAATTTATAACCTTTTTGGACGACGGAGTTTCATTCTTCACATTAACTTTCATTAATGGTAATAAAACCATTTTAATTGTTAAAAAAATAAAAATATATGTATTTAATCTCATTAATGTTTTTTAATCCTTAGAAACTCATTTTATAAAATAATAATAAAAAACAAGTTCATTACGAACAAAACGGCCATGTTAATCCGAATATTTGTAATAATATTTTAACTAATGAATCATCATCATGGTATATAACCCAAAATAAATATAAGATAATTACTATCTACATAGAGTCATTAATAAGATAAATTAACAATTCTGGATGTTTAACAACATTTCAAATGAACTTCCATTCATGAAGGAAAGTAAACGAATCATGGAAACAAAGGAAGAAAATGCTTCCAATCCAATAAAATTGAACCTCATAAACCCATTAAAAGGGCCATGAATGAACCTAATAAGGTTACAATAAATCAATTACATGTATAGGAGGCTCTATACATATTAATTAATGAATCTAAATTTTATTATTTAGGTCATTGAAACAAACAAAGAACACACTCGAGAAAAAGTTAAGGGGTTTCTCATCTCACATTCATTTCTGTGAGATTTTCATTGTTCGCCACTTATTTATTGTATGCGGTACATTTGTACTGACATTTGATAAATAATAAAATGATTCTATTTATATTCATGTTATTTAATTATTCATTTGAGGGTTATTAATTTCTGGTCATATGATTCGACCGATTACATTGTGGTAAGAGACTTTGTCTCGACTATTATTTTGTTGTGACTGACTTTGTGTGGTGCACCTAATAATCCTTCTGTGGTGTTCCTATTGCCCATTTGAGATCACATTTAATTCTAAATTAAATTTATATTAAATATCCAAAATCTCATATCATTGATATGTTTTTTGTCTAAATCGTATACCATTTTACCTATGGTGTTTATTTGGAATGTTATTTTAATTAAGAAAATATTTATGAATTTGTATACTCTACTATGTACAGATATTGAAAAGGAAAATTTCTCTTGTATTGAATCAATTTATAAATAATGATTTGGATATTCAGTGGTGGGTGAGGCCTGCTATATGCCCTCGATCCATCGGTAGGTCCCATGAGACAAATTAGTTGGCGACAAACACTTCGAGTTTGTTTCCCAAAATCAGACGAGTTTCTACCCACATAACTAAACCATTTTACAGTATTATGGTATCATGTGTCAGATAAATGACATCCAATTAATAATAAATCTCTTTATTAATTATCAGTTATTACTATCCAGGAGGTTTCACTATGATAAAATCTATGGATGCAGTTTCATTCTTAGTTTATTAAGGGAGTGAGTTTTTCATTTATTCACCATGCCATATTGATTATTTCAAATTGTTTACAATTAGGTTGTTATTGATTCATGATTCTGCCGTTTTTATCCCTAATTGAGCATTTGGGCTCACCCCTTTCATTTTTTACTTTCATCAGGTGACCAAGAGGAGATCATATTTTAGGTTCTTGTGGATGTAGCTTTTAGTATTGATTATATATTGTATTTTCTAAACTTTTCTTATGTAATTTGAGTAAAATCTATGTATCTAGTTTCTTCCAGACTACTAAACCAATTGTTCCATCAGGATTTTTATTCCTTATAACCATTCCCATATAATAAGTAATGCATTGGATCCGGTCTAGAGGGGTCGGGGTGTTACATGTGACATGTGGAATACCTATATATTTTTAAGCGCTTTATGATTTGGATTTTACCAAACAATATTTCCATTATTTATAAATATAATCTCATTTATTTTAAAATTATTACACCATTAGAAAATGGTCACTAGAAATTCCCAAATCACGAAGTTAGTTATTAATAATAAAATACATAAACTCATACATATTTTTTCTATGAACACATTTCATTCTTTATTCATCAATGGATATAAAATGGTGTTAATGTCATACCAAACTAACCATAATATTGTTCTTGGATTGATGTTATAAATGGTACAAAACACATCTATCCTATTTGGAAGATCATTCATTTTATAAAACATAGTACTATTTATTTTATAGTTAAAAAATAAGATAATTTTAATTATCTTTTTGTTCAATTAATTAATTATATTCACTTAAGCATTCCATTTCTGTAAAATCTAAAAATATTTTTTGATAATTTAATAATAATGCAATTTATGGAAATGGTAATTTATGGATTAGTGTAGAACATTATCATAATTATGAGTAGGTCCTATAACAATAAAAAGTGATATGTTTGGGGGTCGTGATATATTATAGAGGTATTCAAAATTCGAAAAGTCTCCCACCCCTATTGAATTCCAATAATGGAATTATAAATCATCGATAGATAATATGAATAAAATCTGAAATTCATTCCATATTTATTAAATTTGGATTTGGATTTCAATTTTTTAGGGATATTGAGTTGATAAAATACTGATATATTGATCATATTTCCTAGGGAAAAGACAAAATATTTCTATTTAAAAGGTCATATTATTTTAAATTTCTACTTTCATTGAGACTTTTTCGGAATTATTATAACATTAGAGGCCCTTTATCTCATAAATAAAACAAATAAGGAGTCAATGTCCCCATTATATCATTTTAACCATTATTTGAGTACATAAAATTGTATATAACAGTATCTATATTGTAATTGATTTATGTACAATATGGTATTTTGGATTCAAGTCACTCTTGGAATAATTTTAGTATCTTCTATTTATAGATGATAAACCAATAGATCAAGATAAGGATTGGGGATGGTTGAGAGGAGAGGAAGGAATGAAAGTGATAAAAGTGATATCCACACCTAGACTCAAATAAGAAAAATATATTCTATCATGATGCTTCAAATTGGAAAAGCAGATGAGGATTTGAGAGAACCAATTTACAAAAAAATAATCATATATTGTGGTTTAGGAAAAGATTCATGATAAGGGCATGAATTCCTTCAAAATTGATCAAATTCATTAACTTGTAGACTATCTTCTGAAAAAAAAAGATGATTTGAGAATCATAATGAAACCCTATATACCAAAAAACTACATCTATAATGTCATGTGATTTAATTATATATATTTTCTTTCAAATAATTTTGAGTTCAATTTGTTTCTTTACATGATGCAAAATGATGATTCTCATAAATTAGTAAATAAAATAAATATCATTAAAATATCATTATCATAAAATATAATATATGCATAAATGATATAAATAATTATACTATATTAAATTAAAAAAAATTCTTCGAAATAATATACAAACCACTTAATGTAAAAAAAGGTAATTCTAAAATAAAAGTGTATAATATTTAATTTTTTTTAATTAAATGTAAAATTTAATTTTTTTAGAAATAAAATAAAATTAAATTAAAATTTTAAAATATAAAATATAAAAATATCCCAATATGAATTATTAATCTTTTTTTAAAATATTAATTTATATTTAATAATACTTTTTCATGAATATTTTTTTCCTTGATTTATTAAATTTAAAAGAATAGCATATACGGTCGTAAAACCATTATGTTGTCAAAAATTATACTAAAGAATAAAATTATTCATTTAAAAATATATTTGGAATTTCAAAAACCCATGACCATACATTTAAAAATAAAGAAAAAGATTACCTTAATAGTGAGAACGTTTTCATGAATTTTCCTTCAATTAATAAATATTTAGGTAAAATTTCTTTTTATAGATTCTATTGTCCCATAAACGTTATTTTAATTATATTAAATAAAGTTATGTCATGAAAATTATTTACATTATGAATTTTAACCCACATTAAAATATTATTTATAAAAAATCAAGAACAATAAAAATAATTAACTGTTACAGAAGTTTGTTTTTATAATTAAATTTTAGAAATAATATTAATTTTAATAAGTAAAATTAATATATTATATATGATTATAATAATAATATTATGTGGTATTATTAAATTTAATATAAAACTATTTAATTATTGATCATTGCTGAGAATAATATATACCAAGAAAAAATTACACATGAGTAAAGAGAAAAGTAAAAAGGAAATCCTCTATATCAGTCGTGGTTGTATCAAAAATGTTGTATAGGAAGATTTTGGACATGAAAAGTTCCTAAAAAAATATATTTTATATATTGTTGTATTTTAATTATATATACTGTTACACAAAAGTAAATTAAGTTATGGTAATTTTAAAAGTACCCTTGAATGTACATAAAAAGGGTTAAATTACCCTAATTATTTACACATAAATTTATTGCAATTACATTGTCATATATACACATTTTTCTTCCTATAACCCATTAAAATAATCCATGTCTTTTTGAAACCATTATTTTTATTAATTAAATTATTTTCGATGATAATTCCAAGGAAAATATAATTTCTTGACCAGAGTATTACTCTTCTGTTAGTCACTCATTCTAATTTACCTATTACTAATATTACCTAATCCCATTAATGTAATGGATTGAGTATATGTTTATATAATTATAAATAATTGTTTTATTGTTAATATAATTATTCACCACAATAAATTATTTTTGAAAAAAAATCATTGATCACGCGTTTTTGAAGGCTTCTGCCTCCCGAAGAGATGCAGTTTGTTGTGAATCACTACCCTTCATAGATGTTACCAACTATGAATGTAATGAATAAATATTTTTTTATTAAATTTTATCTACTAAATGATTACTCATTTTTTTAATCCTCCAGAAGTTTATATTAAAAAGGAAATTATTATCTGTATTAGTTCTGAATAATAGAAAGATAACACAGGTGTGGGAGAATTGTGTCTTTTCCAAAATCTTCAAAAAATATAGATTTTGACTACCTCAGAGATTTATGCAGATATGAATTATTTTATTATGTATGAAATATGATCAGTGGATAAATTTAATGAATGAAAAAAATAATTTTATAGTGGTCTAGGGAAGAAAGATCCCAAGTCCACTATACCAATTCTATCTCTATGAGCTTTGTGAATTTCATTAAAAATGCCCTCATATCACAAGACGATCAAATTCACAACTATGTGTAGGAAGTTGAAAACATTAAAATAAGGATAAAAATAGCCTTCTGGATCATTAACAGGGAAAAAAATATCCACAACTAAGTAAAAGTATCTGATATTTAAAACACAACTTATTACGCATAGTTGATAGTCTAATAAATCAGAAGATAATTTATTTGTTGATGGTTAGGGATGTCCATCACAATTCCAGCAGAAATTAATAGTATATGGAACTTCATTTTAGAAATGAATGTCTTCAATAAATAACAATCATATTCAATATTGGTTAAAAATAAACACCAGTATTAATAAGAATGGACAACAATAGTTATCTTACAACAATAGGAGGAAATATGTTTATATATCAAAGAATAGACAATTATTTAAACAACAACGTTTATAATTCATTGTTTTATTAAAGAAAAAGATATTAACATTAATAGTATATCATATATGTGTATATAATTCCCAAAAAACTTCAATAGAGGCTATAATGGGTTTTCATATCCAAGAATGATTCCTGATAGATCATGAATATTCAAATTCAAATTATCTGTGGTTGACACAACATCGCTATATGTCTGGAGTGATTTTCTCTATGTAATACATTTCATTGAATCAATCATAAAGGTCCTTTGAATCATTAATATAGAACCATTCAATCACCCATTAAATCTCTCACGACCTTTGCATGAAACCTGGTTAAAACTTCCCCTTAAAACACATCTATTTAATAGCGAAATATAGGGATCAACTACATAGCATAGGGTTCCTTTGCATATAATAGGGTTCCATTTCATTGAATTGGGTTCCATTGCGTAGCATAGGTAATGAAAAAAATTTTCTAAAATTAATGTTGAATATAAATTTAACATTCTTATTCAAACTTCTGGTTTTCCATCGATATGAAAATGTTGTGATGTCGATCCATACACAAACATAGGGTTGTTGATCCATACATAAACATATGGTTAGAACAATGTTTCCATTATATATCTTGTATTGTTAAATTTCCTCAAACAATATACATCTAATTTTTATATATAAATTCATGAAACATACATAATGAATCTTTATTATAAACTTATAATGGTATTTTTGAGAATCAAAATCAACATATAACAAAAATTTTTGATGAAAAAAAATACATTCCCAACAATATTATTCTTTTTGGTGATCACAAAACCAAAAATAAATAATTTAATGAAAACATTTGATTTTTAAACACTAATGAAACATAGTTGTGAAAATTTAATTTTTATTTCATTATATTATTTTGATGATATCAAATATACACATCGAGAAAATTAAAAATGATGTGTTTACAAAATTTATCCTTATTTTGTGATATGAAAAAGAATGTATTTGAAAATATTATAAAATGAAATTTAATTTAACACAGAATAAGATATGAATTATTATTATAACTGGTAAAATATAAATAAATTTAAGATTGTCATTGAATAATTTGACAAAACTAATACAAAATGGTAAATCCCAAAAGTATAAAAATATGAATAAATTGAATTCAAAATTAATTTTTTTTTCAAATTTCATTGCAATCAAAAAATTAGGAGACATAATATTTTGAAACGTATGGTCTTTGATCAGATGGGGTTGATCCATTTTTTCTTGACTTGAATAGAATCTATTTGGATATAAATGTATTGGATAGCCCCATTTATATCATTTTACTTCACCAATATGGTTTGAAAATGATTGTTGAAAACTATGGTCCACTTCTTGAGCATCTTCCTAGAATTATGATAAATCCTTAAGCTCTAAACCAAAAAACCATTAAAACCGATTTATAGATTCTTTAGACTGACGGAAGGTAGTCCCCTTATCCCATATGTGCTAATTAATTTTTCTTAACAAAGAATCATTCTAATTCAGTTTACATGTAAAATTTCTTTGATCTTGTTAAAGAACACTCAAAAGAGAACATAGAAACTAAAGAGTGTATAGTTTTTAATTAAGATCATCCAAGACAAAATATACAACATCAAATAATATTACCATTTTAGGAGGAGTATCTCGTGAAGAGGGTGAGACCTAATGACAATATCTAATATATTGAAATTCTATTTCAAACAACTGATTCAACTCTATAAAAATTTATTTCATTATAGATTCTTTAATAAAATATTTGAATTCAGTACCCAAAATTTTAATAAAATCATAATGATAAACCACTATCATGACTGTTTCTTGAACATCTATGAGTTGTGATATATGATTATAAATTATATCCCTACGTACTGTTGAACTTCTGATCTCTCTAATTTTCTTCTTCTCAGTTTCAAAATATTTTCTAAATGAAATGTTCTACATCCATAATAAAATAAAATTTTGAATAAAATCTTCATCATAAGTGTTAGAAGACTAGACAAATATAGATCTTGATGGTTTTCTAGCCTCCTATATAGTAAATAATTGTTCTCTTTCTAAATAATTGAATCCCTGAACTTTTGTTATATCTCTCAAATTAGACACATCTAAATCAACAGAACTTGAAAAAACAAAAAAAAATAATTTCAGAGGCTGATAGATTAGTAATAGTATCAACTACCACAGATTAATTATCTTGTTTTGAAACATGCTCAACATTAAAATATACTTATGCTTCAACTCAAACTTCATTTTCCTATTTTTCTAAAACCTCAGAAATTTTAACTAAATCTAATCTTATTTAAGAAAAACCCTCATCTTCTCTTGATTCGGCTTCATCATCTATCCATTTTCAAATATGCCAAACTTATGTTAACATTATCTAATCCCCCCCAAAGAAATTTCCATCATCCTATCTTCCTCTATCATACCAACAAGTAGGGGAACATTGATGGATTTTATAAAAAAATATCCTATGTTCTTAACAGTCCTAGCATTTAAAACATTAGATTGGTGATATCTATGATCTAGTGAGATGACTTCTATTTTTTCAATTCAATATAGTTACCGATATTGAATATTTATATAGGGAGATAAAATCATCATAACCTCATTGGAATAATAATAAATAAAATATCACATCACATACCTAGTAAAATTCATCATGATAAGGTTAATTAATATAAACAGAACATACATATCATGGTATAATACATCTTCCAAATCTCTAGTCCATAGTTTAATTGTTGACTGGAAACACATGGTCAGAACATTTTGATAATGATAATATTATCATATTATCAATTTATTTATTTTTTTGTTCAAAATAATTATTTCATTAAATACTCTAACTTATCTCATTAATTTCCAAGATATATTAAATCAATATTATATACATCTTCATGAGGAAAATCTCGGATCATTGAATTTTTCAAAGATGATATAGAAGACTCATTATGATAAATCATAGAAACTACAATGTCTTCATCAAAACTGATAGTGAAATAATCATTTTTACAAAATTCTATTACATTAAAATCAAAAATAAATTGTTATTTAATCACTATAAAAAGAAATTATCATACCTAAAATCAAAATTCTTCCTTTACTATTTTTTTAATCATTCAATCAATATAAATTAACATTCCATGATGAATTGTTTGTTAAATAATTGGCTAAAGGGGCCAAATTAATTAATCATCAATGAGAATGCGTGAAGGATATTTTTTAGATGGATTTAAGATTTAAGGATTGATGGTTTGGGATTATGTTAATAGAAATGAGAATTTCTCTATAATCTGGATGGTTGAAAGGGTAAAATTGAGAGTAGGAGAACTATGAAGTTTTGGTTTCATGTACCTATTATGTGGAGTAATTAATAAAATATTAATTTTGAAAAGACTCCTTATATAAATATGAAATTTAAAATAATAAATTAACTAATTATAAAGAAAAACTATTTATAATGAAATTAAAAAAAAGTAAATTAAATCAGTAAAAATTAATTTTAATTAAATTAAATGAAATTACTTAAAATTAAAAAATTCTAACTCCCTTTAATAATATCAAAAACTGCAGTGGGAAGTGGTTTCGTAAAAATATTATCTAATTGAAGATGATTAATTACAAATTAAAAAGATATATCCTCATTAAGAAAACCATCTCTTAGATAATGATTACACATATCAATATTCCTAGTCCCGAAATGTCTTGTAAGATATTTGAAAATTTCATAGCACTAGTATAATAACAAAAAATAGTTATATAATTAAAATTTAGTCCAATGTCTAGGAGAGTGTATTTCATCCACAACACTTGTGTACCAAAACTACCAAAAATATATATATTATGCATTAGATATTGAAAGTGGAATGGAGTGTTGTTTCTTACTCATCCATGATACTAATGATATTCCAACAACGTGAGATGTTCCTATAGTGTTTTTCTATCTAATATACACCCTCCAAAGTCTACATGTTAATATGAAAAGAAATTAAAATCATAATTTTTGGGACATAATATAATGAAAAAAATTGCTTTTAAATATTAAAAAATTATTTTAATAGCAATATGATTGGATTATTTTGGGTTTTACGATATTATAGCGTATAGGAATTTAGAAAACATTATGCATATTCTTCTAGAAAAAAATATGGTAAACTCTCTATCCTAACTCTATATAGATTGTGGTTAATTTTTTTTCCAACTTCATCAAAATAATGTTTTATATAGTTATATATAGGATTTGTATAGGTCGTATTATTTTTCTAGTACATACTTTTCAATAAATAAAATATAGTTTTACATTGATTTAATACATTTCCATAATCAATTTGAAAAATATGAAATCCTAACTAGAAATTCTTTTCAATAATCACAATCAATTGGATTTTTTTTTTGCGTTGGATTTAAAAAATCATTAAAAAGAATATTTTTTGTTGAACCAAAATTTACAACATCAACATAAATTTGATTTAATAAAATATTAGAACAAAATATTTTCTTAAAAAGTATAGTATCTACTAATACCACTAAAAATTCATTTTCCAAAAAAATTATTAATCTTCAATAATAAATTCTATGAGCCTATTTGATGCTATAATGTGGTTTGGTTAAGTTAAAATTTGAATTGGTTTGTGGGGGTTTTCTAATCATGGAGGTTGTTAATAATAATCCTCCCCCATTATATATCCATTTAAACTGTATATTTAACATCCATTTGATATAGTGTAAAAGTAATATGAGAATCAAAAGTTATATGGATTATAATTTATTCTAATCAATATACATAGTTAGTGGAATCATCATAATATTTACCTTCTTCTTGATTATATCCATTAGCTATTAAGGTAATATAGTTTATAATTATGAACCGATGATCATCAAGTTTATTTATAAGGACCCATTTTTCCTATTAATTTATAATTTAATGGTCATTATAATAATTTCCAAACATTATTTCATCTGAATTGGTTTACTTCTTCATTCACTACTTACATCTAATACTCATATTCTTATGCCCCATATTTTGACATTGGTTGAAACTACTATAAAGGGGCAGATAACTCTTCATGGATTCAAACACATCTTCTATCCCAAATTCCAATGTATATCTCTCATATAAGGGTTTCTAAAGGATGGTTCTTCATAGTAATAGACATTGTACATAATGCATTTTTAGGTTCATTAGTTTCATGTTCTTCGGAATAGGAATGAATTTTATTTATTTCATATTCAAATTCAACATTAGTGGTTTCAAGTCTCATGTTCTCAAGTGATCCAATAATTTTTTATTTTTTATTTCTCGTTATTTAATGGTTCATTTTCATCAAAAATCACAATAAAATATTCATCAATAGTCTTTGACTTTTTATTAAACACATTATATGATTTGGAAATAGTAGAATATCCCAAAAATATTCTTTCTTCACCTTATGGATCTTACATTCCAAGGGTTTCATTTGTATTAACGATATAAACCTTGAATCTAAATTATTTAAAGTATTTTACTTTATATTTTAAATTGTTTAAAAATATATAGGGTTTACTTTTAATAAATGGACTTTTTAAAACTCTATTCGTGATATAGTAAACTCTAAATATAGGTTTATCACACAAAAATTTATGAAGATTGTATTCATTCATCATATTCCATCCCATTTCATGAATAATTCTTTGTCTTATATCAACAATTAATTTTTTATGTTTTCTTATTATAGGGAAGGTGGGTTTACTATATATATTTGAGAAGAAATTATTAAATTATTGATTCTCAAACTCTCCACAATAATAACTTCTTAATGAAACTATTTGAAATCTTTTTGAAATTTTAACAATATTACAAATACATTAAAAAATAATCAATATTCACATTTTATATTTATATAATATTCCGAAGTAAATCGATAAAAATTTTCATCAAAAACATAAATATACAATTTACCATCCTAACATTCTAATATGGATGGTCCAAATAATCCATATGGAAATTTTATAATGGTTTTGAAGTATCAATTTTTTGAAATTTAATTAAATGAATATTATAATAGTTTTTTGATTTTACAAGAATCAATGAATCCATCATCATAAAACATATGACTAGGAAAATGAAAAACTATATATTTTTAAGAAAATGAATGTGAAGAATATATATCTCAATGACGACGTATTATATGCCATATCTATGTTATTATTTGTAGTTAAACAATTCACATTATGTTTACACATGGAATTACGATCCGATAAATAAATATTGTTAGTTTTATGTGCTCTAAATTTGAGTTCTTTATCTTCTAAAAAATTGAAGGAATTTCTTGAAAAATCAACATAGAATCCATCCTCAAAATGTTTAGAATTTCTTATCAATATGTTCTTTAACCCTTGTAAATATTGTACATTATTTAATGAGATAATATATGGATCACCAATAGTTCTAACTCCAACAATCATTCCCTTTTTATTGTCACTAAAAGTTACTATACCTCCATTCATTTGTTTTAGTGTATGGAAATTTGATGAGTCCTAACATAGGTTTTTTAGAATAATCAATGTCTACATACAACATATATGTTTTCTTCCTATGTATTTTTCTTGAAACAACCACTATAAATATGATTAATTTGGTACCCATATTTTTTGTTACACCAATGTTATCATAAAATGAAATAAGAATCAAGATCTGTATTATTTTCCCAAAATTTGAATTATATGTTGCATATTCTTTTTTAAATATGATCTGTTTAAAAAAAATTAATCTAAGGATTTTATAAATAATATTTCTTGGAGATATGAACATTTGTTCCACATTAATTGTTGGTAGATTTGTTTAATTGGGAACAAAATAATTCTTATCTAATAATTATTTCTTACACTTTCTTCTAATTCCAAATTGTTTAGTTTTAATAAAAAATTTTCTTAAAATAGTATTTAAAATATTTTTTTCCATCATTTAATATAATTACAGAACTTTAATATGATTTTACATCATCTTATTAGATTTGAATCCTTTTTCATGATATATATAATTTGATGTAGAAGAATTGATTTTTTCAATTAGGTTATAATATTGTTTTAGTATACTATATTTATCCCCTAAAACAACATTTTGAATATTTTTAAATTATTTATGATTATTTAATATGGAATAATATTACCCTTATATCATTGAACAAAATCTAGACAATTAATCATTTAATAAACTATTTTTATCCTAATTAGAAGAGTAATATGTCTTTACCTATTATCCTTTATCCATAAATCACATATTGGGTTTCAGATTTTGTGTCTCATTCTCTTAATTAGATTTTGACATGACTCTATAGTCTTCAAATACCCTAAAACAACATGCATTGATCATTTTAATTTATTATCATAATCAAAATTTCTCTTATATTTCTTTTCTCCAATCATTCTTTCATATTTCATTTGGGGAAAATTAGTTCCGATGTGGCCTAATTTTTTCATTCATAGCATCTTACTTAATGGGGTTATATTTCATCTTTCTTGATGGAAATTCTGATGCCTTTTTTCATTTTGTATAATTTTCTATACATTCTTGCTATCTGAGCTATATCCATTTCAGAATATGGGAATCTAAATTTTTATCTGTTTTGAATTATTTTTTATTTTATTGATTAGGCTTCTGATATGTCACTTTGAGAGATTTATTTTCCCTTTTTACTACATTCTTTTGATAAAAAATTTCTCATTAATTTCTTCTTCATACATCCCCAATATTAAAATTAGTTCCTTCACAGTCAAATCATTGACAGGTGATGATTTTCAAATATTTGTTTATATGCCATCCCATTTTGGGAGGAGTACACTATGTACATTTAGTGATTGATCTGATTAAAGGATCAGATCTCAAAAGGTAGTAATATTTTTAATAATAATTTTTAAACTTCAATATGTTTGTCTCATGATTTCACCTTCACACATTTTATAGGTTTCATACATTTACTTTGTATTAGAATATATCTATTTTTGATGTTTATTTTTCATCCTATGGGAAAACTATTATTTAGAAAATTTTATAGGCATCATAAAATGTGAAACTCTATTAAATTTATATAGTTCATGTACACAGATAACATCATCAATTTCATTTATGTTCACATCATACTATGTTATTGTAACATCATCCTAGGTCTCTAGTTTCCAAAGAATTTAAAATGGATTAATGATCATTGAGTAGGGTTTAAATAAATTATTTTTCAAGTACATGACGGTAAATGATTACGTCATATATAGAATCCACCATCAAAATATTGAGTATAAATGTTTGAAATTACTTCTTCAAGATCAAACATTTTCATCAATTATTGTAGAATTTAATCAATTGTGCTTTTTAGAATTTTTTTAAAAAATCTACCATTTGATTGAAATTTTTGTGTCAGAATTAAACAATATATAACAAAAGATGGGGTCCAATTGTTTTTTTTTCAATAATTCCAACTAATTCTAGATTTTGACACCATTTTTGTTTTGTGAAAATTTGAGTTGTTTTCATCTAAATGAAATACGAGAAGAAGATAAATGGAATGACTAAAAATAGAAATTTTATAGTGGTTCAGGGCATAAATATCAGCTAGTCCACTCCATCACTGCTCTCTCTATAAGCATAGTGAATCTCAATAGAAATTTTCTCTTATCACAAGTTCTTAAAATCCACAACTGAGTGAAAGAAGATGACAACTTTATAATAAGACAAAACGTAGTCTTCTGGTACATTAATAGGGATCCAATTATCCATATATTAGTACTATATTCTTGTACATAAACCACAACTATGTAAAACTATTTGATACTCCAAATTATAAAAAATAATTGGTTTGAGGATGTTTCAGGTTGTACATCCAATTTTATCAATAGTTGTTATTAGATAGGTATTATTTATTAGAAATTAATGTCTTCCTGAATGAATAAATTTTAATTGATCTCAGTTGTAAATTATCTTCATTATTAATAGAAACAAACATCAAAATTAGTCATACATTAGTATAAGGTTGAAATATGTAGAACATTCAAAACATATCCTCTATTTCAAATAACAGATTTGATCATTTATTATAAAAAAACTAAAAAATATATTAAAAAATATGGATCTATGTGGGTATTATATTTAAAAAATAAATTACGAAAGAATATATATTAGAGATTGACTGCTTCCATTTTTATGATCCATTAAATTTTCCTAATAGATCAAGGATATTCAAATTCAAATTGTACAGTGGAGTTGAATCTTATCAAAAGGATATGTGTGATTTTCACTAGGAAATACAATTATTTTAATCAATCATAATTAGAATTTTAATTAGTTATACATAAGCTTTCAATCAACATGTAATTCTTTCATGATTGTGGCATGAAAATCATAAAATAATTTCATTAAAAAATTACTATTGTATAGTCAAATGTAGATTCCAAATTCATATCATATGGTTCATTTTTTAATCATATGGTACCTTTGTGTAGTATAGGGTTCATCTTCATTTTTTAAAGAATAAATATAAATTTATTAAAATTACCATGGAATAGAAATTTGACATGATAATACAAACCTACGTTTTATTATCCATAAAGAAACATACAGATTGAGATCCATGTGAAAAAATATGGTTTTATTTTCATTTGAAAACATAGGTATTTCAATCAATATGAAAACATAGGGTTTAGTAACTATTTCCATCATACCTTCCATAGCATTAAATCTTATCAAACAAGAAACATATAATTTTTTATATCAAAATTATTGAAACATACATAAATAAACTTTTTTTATTAAACTATCAAGGGTATTTTTGGGCATCAAAATCAACATATAGCAGAACTTATTTTTATTTAAATACATGTGAAAAAATATGGTTGTTTGTATAAACTAAGGTGTTCACATCAACAATGTATTTCAGTTTCTAGAAGCACATAACATGGATTAATATAAAACAAATTGATGAAAAAATATTATATATATAAATATATTGATATTATGGTGGATATGTATTTTTTATGATAAAAAAAACTATTTTCATGATGTTAAGAGAATCATGTATAATTCATCAAAACATGCTATAGTAACCGATTTGGTGTCAAATAATTAATAAATAAACAACAAATTACAATAAATGGATCCTATATTTGGTATAATTTACTAATATGTTTACTATTATGGTTTTAAATTATCATAATTTTTTTATATTAGATGTTATGTACAAGGGAAGAATGCTTTTAGACAAAAAGGAAAAGTATTTTTTGTCTCAAACTCCCTTCCTTTAGACATGTTTTACTATGTTCCTCATTATAATTTTATATGTTCTATATTATACACAATTTTTATGCTATGGAGAAATATATTTTGTTAACATGTTTTCAGGTTCACTTAAAATATGTTTATCCTTCATGGGGTTTGAGTAAAATTATACCCAAGTCATACTAATTATTTCGACAGAAGTACTTATTCCAATGAGTTATGAAATATCTTGTTGATTTTGATCTTTCAAGTCACATTTCCTACTATTATCTTTTCAAATGGCAGATTTCAGTTTAATATTGGGATATTAATTATCTATATAATATCATGCACATTGAAATAATGATTCTAAAAATAAATTTATGATTCTGATGATAATAATTCTCACACATTCCAATTGATATTTTTCATCCATCTCCATGTTTGACCCATTGAAAGTGTGATATATAACGCAATTATGATTCCTCGCAAAGTATAATAATGTTCAACATCATCTATTTAAACAGTATAATTTTACCATTTTTATAATGTGGTATTAAAAAAGTTTTTTAATGGGGTTTTAATTATTTCAACCTAGATAGTATTAAAAAATGGGTTTCTTTAATGTATTGTTATAATTTTTTTCAAAATTATTACATAATATTTGTTATTGTCATTTTAAAAAATATTTTGTTTCATGAAAAAAAATTAAAACATAAATATATTTAAATTTTTCAGATAGAAAATTTTCAATGAATGGAATATCATTTATACATTTCTATGTAAATGTATCATTAACATGCCTTAGTAATTTTCAATGATAATTCCCCTACATGATTGAATGTTTTCAAAAAGGGAATTATTATTATCGTGGGTTAAAAAACTTTTTTTATAAAATTTTTCAAAGGGAAATGTAAATTATTTTTTTAAAACAAATACTCTAGTGCATCAAAGAGAATTTTTTATATATCTGGTAAGAATTCTCAATGTATAATTTAAATGATAATATCTACCTTAATTATCTAGATAACGTAAGAATGTGTCTTTTATAAATATGTTATAATCCACCACATTTTTTTCTTTCAAAATAATCCAATTTTATTTGAATTATTTACATCAATATTTTTTTTGAATTCTATATGGTTCAATTACATGATTGAAGGGTGTTCATCTAGATTTTCATAAAAATAATTGATTAGTGAATTTGTTTGATAACCGATATATTAATTTTATATTTTGTTTAAATACATAATTGTAAACATATTTTTAGAGTTTTATATAACTATATTGATTCCTAAATTCATTACTTACTCATTTATTTTCCATATGTTTATAATTTCATATTTATTGATGAAATCAAGAAGGATTACTTTAAAAAACAATAAAGGATATGAAAACAATTTGAAAACGTTTTTATATGTTTATAGAAAACATATAGAACACATATTTGTGAATATTAATATATTATTTATGGTCACAACACTATATCTATCTCAAGTTGTCAGGGTAATGTTTCCTTATATGGAAATAGTATCATGTATGGGTTGTGTTCCAAGCCAATAATGATTCATGGGTTGTTTTCCAAGAAAACTATGTTTTGGTACCATTTTGGGATCCTCAAATTATGGTTAGGAAGTCATGTTTATTTTGGAACTACATTTCTATGATTCAATGAATTTATAATAGGATCATTAGTTAGTCCTTAATTATATGATATAATCACTTTAATCAACACTTAGATGAATATGATCATCTTTTTTATGATTGTAGTTAGGGGTTGACTTAGTATTAAGCACCCCGTAACCCTACATGAAAAATGGTGGTTCAAATCCCATTGGGCTCAGAAACTGTAGCAGTATTGTAGCTTAATGTAGAACCGATGGGCACTGTAGCTATGGCGGGAACTATAGCGGCGACAGGTAACTTAAGTGGTGGCAGGGCACTATAGGAGCGACATTTACTTTGGGGTACTATAGCAGCCGGGTACTATAGCAGTACTATTCACAAAATGTTCCTTGGGACAAAAAAATGAGCCTATGGTCTATATCATGGGCTAAATTCCTCCTGGGCCTTCGGGCTATGTAATGGGTCACTCCCTTCCCAGTTAAAAGAGGTCTTTTCCATGCTTTAAAAATAAATCAGGCTTTGTCCATAACCGTTTAAAATCATCTTTTTTTATATAATGTTCTTCCTCTTGTATCCTAGATTATGATTTATAATAATTATTACCCTTATATAGAATTTGGGATCATCGCTTTTTGTTTTTCACACTCCCCAGGTTATGAATAGAAGTAGAACATAAATTATTTTTGAAGGATTGTGTTTTTTGGAGACTTTATTTGGCATATTGAAGAACATTTTTAGATTTATGATCTTATTATATAGTGGAAAAATGTGATTGGATAAGAAATACATAGTTTTTATTATTAATTAATTTTTCCTAAATTAAAAAATAATAAAAACAAACATTTATTTGGGAATTTAATATTATTACAATATTATAATAAATGATTTTTGTCACATTAATTGTTATATAGTGTGTGATTTTCACAATAGATTAGGGAGTGTAGGTTTTTGGGTGCTGCTATTGGTATCCGATAAACATTTATAGAACTATAATGTTCAGGATCTTTTTTGTTAATAATTATTTGTTATTTAGAAATGAAATAAATTGCTAATTGGTAAATAATTATCCTTGTTTCAATAGTATATGTAATCAATTCTGTGTACATGATGACTATTTTTTGTTTTTTGGGGATTGGGTTTATATAACTTTTTTGAAAACAAAATTTATTAGACATGTTAATGGGTATCCTCGTGAAATTTTCTCAAAGTAGAGTGTGTATTGTGTTTGGAAATCGAATTTCATTTTATTAACAAGAATGTGGAAAATGTTTTATAATAGATTCTTCTATGTGTAAGATATCAGAAAATAGTTGGTCAGATATATCTCAGTTATTATTATGGTTCATAATAAATTGTTTCCTAAAATACATCTAGACAGACCCTATGTGCGATATTATTTGGAAATTCTCATTCATTTTATAAACCTATGAATATATTCTTTTATAGATGCTAAATATATTAGAGAAGAAAATGTAAAATGATCATCGATAAATGAGATTAATTTTAAATACTCATATGATTGGGAATACACCGAAATTATGAATCATTCCTTATAAAATAATTGATTTATCATTTACATTTTCTAATTAAATAATTCTCATTTATAATCTAACATATTACATTTTAGTTGTTGTGAGATGGAGAAGATCTTATATTGGATATAATGGAAAATTTAGTGATTATATCGATATAAAAACCATCGTAACATGAAATGGGGTTATACATATAATTATCAACCCAAATAAACATTCAATAATTATAATTGGCAATATGAACATAGTATAAGCCAAAAATAAACCACAAAACAGAAGGAAATTATCTCATGTAGTATGGAGTAGACAATATGATGAAATAATGTTCAATTTCCATCATGATAAAAAATGTTGGATGAAATTTATTGGGGAGCATATTAAATGAACTATACAATGATTAATTTTTTAAAAGGAGGATAGGAAACATAAATATTTTGAAGGAAAATGAATCATTCTATTAAAACCATAGTGGAAGAATATTTGTTTTCTAGTTTTATTAATGATATTAGCATAGACATTTAATTTTAAATTTTCTCTTATTTTAAGTATATAATTTTATAAAATCCTTAATTAATGTATTTTAAAAAATATGATGAAATATTAATAACTTTGTACCGTGTAACATCCTATGATATCAATATATATATATATATATTCATATAAAAAATGTTTAATTGGAAACATTTATTCACACACGCTAAAATGATGTTTGTGATACATTATTTAATTATGATAATCCTATTTAAATTATAATTATGATAAAATATAATATATCTATTTATGATAATAAATTTTAAAATTATTTAACTTAGATAATTTTTATAAAATAATTCTAGAAAAACAAAATGTTTAATAATTCCATTTTTTAAATATATTTAGTTTATCGCATTGTTTTTTATCATTCAATAAGGAATTAAATATTTTATTTTTATAAATATTATTAAATAAATTAAAAATTATCATTGAACATATAATATTAAAAATTAAAAATTATTATTTTTTATATTTTTTTAAATAATGATTTTCATTTGAAAAAGTGTTTTAATGAAATATATACATTTTAGGAATTTATAAATATATAAGAATAACCTATAATTTAATTAACCCATTTTAGTGATAAAATAAGAATTAATAAAATAAAAATAATTATTTTATAACAATATTTTATATATAATGTTCTTTTGAAATATTTCTAAACCTAACAAAAATATTACTTTTATAACGAAAATATTTTTATGTATTTTCATTTAATTAATAAATTCATAGAAATTTTTTTATGGATTGATTTTAATGTCACCTAACTATAATTCTATTAAAAACTAAATTATTTTTTAACAAAATTATATAAATTAAATTCCATAACTTAGACTAAAAATTTATGCATAAAAATGATCATCTTACAAACTCTTATACGTATTGTGTGTTCTTATTTTTAAATTTAATATTATTTGATACTAATAATTTTAAATTATAAAATAAATATAATATATTGGATTATAATAAACAAATTAGTCCTTAATTTTTTTAAAAAATTGATAAAAGTGTAATTAATTAACATGAGTGAGATGAAAAGTTACCAATGTAAATGTACACTTGGGTTAATTGAAAAGTAAAATTAAATGCCCCTAAATCACTCATGAATTTATCAAAAGTGGGTTTATGGGAAAAATTAAGACCATAACTTGTTTCAAAATCTATATTTCCAAAATATGAGACACATTGATCGTAAAATAGTTTTATGAAATAATTTAATAAGTTAAGGTAATTACAAGACAACCCATCAATTGGCTTCCAATAGGGACCTGTTATGTCAAATTTTCCACACCCATCAAATTTTATTAATTACTAAAAATATAAAAGTTATATCATCCTAGAATTTTATCCCAATAATTATTACTTTGGGTACAAATATTTTTATTAAATATATGACAACACTACTCTTTATTACATATTAATACATGATTTACTACGTATGTTAACAATAAACACAAACAAGAAGATTTTGAAGTGTAGTATCTTTCAAAATAAAGTAAATTAAATAATAACTTAAAATGGGTAATACATTATAATTATTGATATCTTCCTTAGTATTATCATATTATTCCGTCATACATAAAACAACATGGGATGACATAGGAGGTATAGAAGAAAGAGGTGTGCAATAAATCCCATTATGGTAATAAACATGGCATAAAATGAATATAATAATTCAGGTTAGATAATAGTAATATCAAAATGGTGTAAGACTCAAAACCATGAGAACAATGATACCGAATATAACATGGAAATTTTAAAGGGAATATTGGAAATGTGTCAATAACATAAGGCATTGCATCTTAAACATATGTCAAGGATAACTACCAAGACATAATGATGGAAAAAGTATAATAATGGAATTAGGTTCACTCTAAGTACCAATGTGGAATCTCATGAGACTAAACATTACCCAATTATTTTAAATGATATATAATTTCAGGCACACCTTTCACTTTCATTTTAGTCTCATGCTTTAGTGTTCCAGATAGATAACAGAAAATGAATTAATTTCCAATTATATTTTATTCAATCATCAAAGATTATTGAATTTATACATTTAAGTCCCAATTTAAATATTTATAGTTATATAAAGTTGAAAAACCATGATAATAAATTTTTATGTTATTGAAAAAAAATAAGTTCGGCATAGAAATTCAACATGAAATTTTTGTAGCATAACAACATCAAATAAAAATTTATAAAATTGGTTGATAAGAGCAAAGATGGCATTTTACCATTTGGGAATAATATTTTCAGTAATAGGGATATATAATGACAAATCCTAAATTTAGAAATTGGAAAAATAAGACATAAGAGATAAAAGAAACCAGAATGATGAATAGAAGGTGAGTATCACTTACTTCAGTGTGCGACTCTAAATTATTGGGAAGAGATTCATGATATAATAGAGGTTATTTGGGAGAAATATAGATATGTTAAGACTAAGGATGTTATGTAAGGATTTTAGTGATGATAATTGGATAATTGTTGTGTTAATATTGTATATGAGTGGGGTTTTATTTCATATTTATCAGACTAAGGTTTCGAAGTCTATATACTGAAATAAAAAAATTAAAACATTTACATTGTTTTTTCTAAAGGATTATTCTAAATTGGAGTTCTTTAATTTTTTTACATGTACATTAGATGATATTAAAAATTATTACCCTTTTTTATGTGGAAGCAAGTCCTACCCTAAACGAACTGATATTGAATCATTAATGTATATTGATGGTCTTGGTGGATTCACAATTGAATTGTAAAATTACCAAAGAAAACATAAAATATGATTATTTTTGTTGGAAAACATTTATTTGATCTTGTAACACGTTTATAGTGTTTTTATGTCACCTATTGTTCATTATGATAGCATTATACACAAAGTATATCTATACAATATTTTTTTTACTCAAAAAAATTGAATATCTCAGAAAATTATTAAAAATTATCTATTTTATAATTTTGATGTTCTGAAACATAAAATAATATTCATATTATATAATTAATTCTATAATTATGTGAATTTTCATTTTTAAAAAGAAAATAGGAATTTGTTATGAAAGGATGTCTTTGTTGAAAATAACTGTTTTCATAAACTTATTAAAATTACATTTGATTCAAAAAAATTATATGGTAATTTTAATTTAACAAATATTAATTACTAATACTATTTCAATAATATATTATTTATTTCAAAAATCCATTAATTCATCAAAATAAAATACTTAATATAATTTGAAGGTTATTTAATATATTATTATTTATTATTGTATCAAAATAAAATAATGTAATAATGTAATAATAATAGAATGGAAATATATTCATTGTTATATTAAAATTTAGTGTAAATAATGATATTTATAGGGTCTTGATACATATTTATTTAATACGCTATCAAATTTTCTAAGAGTTTGGTTTGTGATGGTGAAAAACTGATAGGATGGTTCAACGTACATTATTAGGGCCACAGTCTCTATGAGCATGAACATATGCCGCAAATGGTTTCACTCATTCTTATGTTATTTTATATAATTTTTTTTATGATATAGGGAAAATTCTAATTGTTCTATCTCTGTTAGAAGCTCAGATAAAGGGGATTCACAGGTTATGTTTCAACTAGTTGTGGAAGACACTTCCTTTTTTATTGTCCATTAAATTTATTAAAACCCTTTATTTATACTAGTCATGAGATCAATGTTCAATTAATATTATATTAATGGTAAAGATAATTTAAATCAATTAGTATATAATAAAATAAAATATATTCATATGTTTTTATAGCCTTTTTACACTCTAAGAAATTTAATAAAAATAATAGGGGAATGTTTATTTATAAAAAATCTAGTCATTAGAATCTTTCATCATTAAAAATTATTACCCTTGAACATTTCATTTCTCGCAAAAATTATAATGGGGGTGACCCTATTTCATCACTTCCTATTGTTCCCATGTTAATTCATAAAACATTCGGTTTCCCCACATCATGTTGACAAGTTTCACTATATTATTTTATCGAAAATGGTCTCTATGATCTAATATTTTAACAGGAAGTTATTCGTAAGAAATATTATTTACCAATAGTACCATATCTGAATTGAGTACATGTCAGGGTTCATGGATGTACTTTACAAAGAGGGATTCCTAGAATACAACATGTACCTAAGATTGTTTAGGTGGAAGTTAATGTCATCAGTGCATCAATCCAATTAGATCATGGATCTCAAAGGATTATATGTATATTTGACTAAGAATTACCTTCTTCCTAAATTCATCACTTTATTCCATGGATATATGTATAGGAATTCCATGTATCCAACATGGTGCTCAAGGTTGTGTCAACAATTATCACCATACCACTTCTATGGAATCTGATTATCCTAGATATGCAGCAGAATATTAATAATCTTTTCCACCATTTCCATAACCAATTATGGATGTAACGGTTTTCGTTCCCAAAAATCACCTGAGTATGCAGGTGTTTTGAAATTCATCCCTTAAATGAAATCATAGGGAGCCATTTTTATTATTTAATTGAAATATCTTTTTTATAGAAATAGAATAGAAAAAGATATTAATTCCATCCTAAATATATAATTCTCTTAAAATTTCCATATGTGTTAAGATAGTCTACTTAGATTATCAATCAGTCTGGGTGATAATCCCCGATGTTGTTCATCTATGTTTTTAGATCATTTTGTAAACATTAACAAATTGTAGAAGTGAATATCACTACATTAACGGATATAATCTATTGTCGTATTCCATTCATCCCAATGACTTCACTAATGTATATTCATGATTGATTATCTAGTAGGAAGTTCCATCAAATTGTAGTGAAGTGTGCAGTCTAGGTAATACATTCCACCATAAACCATATAAAATATTCCATCTTGATGTCTTTGGAAGACTAGTGACACTCTACAGGGTGTTGTTTTCAATTTCCATGTAGGTATTGAGAGTTATTTTATCTTCCCCTTGTATTTATACATTTCTACTACCACTTGCTGACAAAGATGATAGGATGATGTATATTTCACTATCTCCATCTTTATATTGTCCCACCAATAATGTTCCTGGAGATCTAGATACATTGATGTACTTCCAGGGTGGATAGATAAGGTTGAGATATGTACATCATCTAATAACACCATATTTAACCCATGATTTTTTGGTACACGTATTCTTTTCCCAAATCTCATATCTCATTCATTGTTAACATTGAACTCTAATGATATCCATGTTCTGAATGTTAAAACATTCTTATGAATTAAAAAATCATCTCACTGAGAATCATTTATCATATCCAATAGGACGATTGATAAATCATGTTTGAAAGGATTGTTGATGTTCCTTCCTTTATGATTTTAATGTCCATCCATTCCAAATATAGTAAGATTAAATAGTTCTAGATTATATTTAACTGTATAATTGCAGGTTACATTGTGAGTATATAATCTTCTATGATATTAACATTCCCAAGATAGATGTTAATTTTTAATCCTTATTCCATGATCATATCTATCCATATTTTTTTTTCCACATATTCATCTCATTCTTAGTGAATACATACCCACGAATTTGTGATATTTGTATATTTCACACTTATCCCCAATGATACAATGCAACAATATATTCAATGAAAATCACTATAGTCCACTCCAGATCATGTGTTTGGTAGTTCTATTCCTGATTGTTCAACATATTAAATTCATAGGACATGAAGTTTTCATTTTACATTAACACACAACCCAATCCCTTATTTAAAGAATCACTAAATACTATGAAATTTTATCCACATATGGTTAGTGTAAGCACATGGGCCCTGATAATCCTCATTTTCAACTCCTCGAATTTCACTTCATGTTCATCATTATAAAAAACATTACTCCCTTCGAAGTATTATTGGTTATAGGTTTTGAAAATCATGAATAATTTATCACAAATCGATGATAATACCCACCTAATCTAAGGAAAATACATACATTTTTCATAGATGATAACCTCAACCATCCTTTGACAGATTTCGATGTTGCAGGGTCCATAGTTATCCCATTTCTTCTATTGATGTGAATCATGAATGAGAATTACTTCAATAAAACTCATATTTTTATTACTTGGAATAATTATTCTATTTTTATTACATATTTAGTACAATACTTATAACTTCCACATGAGACTCCTTAAATTTGGAGGATATTAGAATATCATATATAAATATTACCACAAAAATGTCGACATAATCTCTAAATACTCAATTAATCATGTCAATGAATATTTTTGGAGCATTAGTGAGTCCGAATTGAATTACTTTGACCTCATAGTGATTGTACTTTGCATTAAAATAATACTTGGGGATATCCCCCATATTCACCCACAAATCGTAACATCTCGGCTGATGATTCACTTGGAGAATTATTGTTCTTCATGCAGCTCATCGAAAATGTAATAAATTCGTGGAATAGGATACTTCTTGTTTGTCATTATTCTTTGGTCTCACGATAGTCAATGAGTTAGTATATTGACTCTTCATTCATCTTATGAAATAAGAATGGTGAACCCCCAGGTGAATCACATGGGAATTCGAACCATTTATCTTGATTTTGTTGTAGTTATTTATTTAGCTCATCCCATTCCATAACACCCATCCCTTATAGAGTATTTGATAATGGTAACACCCTAGGTATAAAATTAATTGATAATTAATCTTCTTTAATAGGATGAAGACTAGTCAATTATATAGGAAACACATATGTGAATTCCCTCACTATAAAATGTATTGGATGATGGTTCCTTAGACTCAATATTTTGTGTTAGAAACACATTCTAATAGGGAAATAATATCCATGAATGAGATATTGGTGGTAAAAATTATCAATCCACATACATTCACTAATACATAATTGGTGGTAGATCCCCAATAAATAAAGGTATTTCTTTATGATATGAATTTATGTTGTCTCTATACAAGTAAAGACCATCCATGCCAAATATTGAATAAAATTTCAACAAAAGGTAGAATTAAAAGGATTCTTATGATGTTTATCACATAATCATTGATATGGAAGTTGTTATATCTATGAGATAAAATAATGGTCCCATTTCCCTTCTTTATTGATAAATTTACTTATCGGATTTGTGTTGGTGTTTGAATAGTACTACTGAACTTTTTTGGAATGATGGAATACATAGAACACGAATAAAAAAGTAAAATCAACATCGTTGAAAGAATCAATTACATACCATTCAACACTTCATTTTAAGGATCCATCTCAATGGTTGTGATGGAAAACATCTCCATTACTATATCATTGTTTGTTGGTTGTCTATGAAAACCCTTGGTTTATTGGATTTGTTTCAAAGTTACTTAGTTCCATGAAGATGAATCGGTGAACAATGCATTGTGGGTTGAATATATCATTTATTTCCTATATCTCAGTGGTGGTTTTCTCCTATCATATATTTCGATCTTGGTACCATTCATTTCCAAAGATAACTCATTTACTCGTCCCCATTAGGAAATTTTTTTCAATGTTCCTTGTACACCATTTCCATGAGGGAAGTTAAAATTTCATAGCCCCATTAATTTTCTCCATCAGACAACTAGAATTAAAATCCACTTTCTACTTAATATCAACATGATACCATTGATATTCTCTAATATCCATTTCCACATTGAGGGAAAATAGTCCAATTCATTCATTGATATCAATGTTATAGATCATAGGGGATTTTCATTTATTAGGTTTTATACCACTAATGAATCGATTATCCTTTCATTTTGGGGTAAGGAAAGAGATGAATGTATAGTATGAATTTCATGTGATGTATTCCTTGTATACAATGATATATTATGTTCCTTTTTTCAATATGGAAAGAAATTCCATTTCAATTTTATCTTGGAGAGTTCATGGAAAATTAAAATCATATTTATTTTTAGAATTCCTTCCCACCCATCTCTTGGACCTATTCATCAAGACTTATATTCCCAATAAATTTTCACAACTAATAATATTATATCTCTATACAAAAAATATCTAGTTGAACTTATATTCTTCAGAACATTAAAGAATGGAGGATATTGTCCCAATGGAGTTGATAAATTGTTCCATGATTAAGGTATAATAAAATCCATTTAATGTCCATGGACATTGTGTGAAAAAGGCATAAAACATATCTTGTTATTTTATTGGTTTATTTGGACTATCCTATTGATCTAGTTGTCAATTCAGAACTGTATTTAGTAGGGAAACTATCATTTGGAAGTTCACGATTCTTACTCCCATTTGGTTGGGAATCTCATTGGGACAGTCATTACATTACCCTTCACATTGTATCATTACCCGATTAATCAAAATTTAGACCATCTTAGAGAATAAAGGAAAATATATGGATGATATTTTTTAAAATATTAAAATCATAATTTTGAATTAAATGACATTAAACGGATAACATATTGCATACATTTGATTCATTAACTTATGAACTTGTAGGATTCAATATATTATATTAATGATATATTTCCAAAAATATATTCATATTGTAATTTTTTTTATAATAATGGGTTTTAATGATAATATGAAATTACCAAAGCATATCACATGGGAGTTTTAATATAGGAATATAGTATGTCCCATTTTTATGTACAAATTCTCACCATGTTAGTCCTGACACACCTTATTAGAGTTAGTAGCACTAGGAACATATGTACCAGAACCATATCCACTCTCAGTATCCAAGCATGTATTTATTTTCATGATAAACCACATACTATATAGATTAAAAAATCTAGTTATTTTTCCATATACATATTCATATACCTAATAAATTCACTCAAAGTTTCAAATAATAATCCAATCAATTACTAAACATTTCCTTTGATACCAACTATGATAACTTGACACTTTATTACCCATTAATGCATGATTTATTACATAATATTAAATATTATACAAACCATATGATCAACATGTCTAGTGACATATGGAATATGGTACAATACAGAGCATATTAAAATGATAAATAGATCATCCTTATTGAAAAATTCATTAACATGATCTTAATATTCCATTGTACAAAAAATTTAATGGGGTAACAAGGGGACATACACAATAAAAGTGTGAGAGATAAAGTCCATTAAGGAAAAAATTGGGATAACATGAAGATGATAATAAAATTTAGGTAATAGGAATATAAAAATTGTCTGAGAATAATAAAATTAACAATGACATATCAAATAGAATGATAGTCAAAAAATGAAACCTGGTAAAGGTGGAATGAACATAAAACACTACATCATAAAAATTGGTCATGACTAAATTCCTAGGAAAAATGTTGTAAAACACATCATAATGGAATCTGGTTCATCACATATCCCAACATTATGTCTCATGTGACTAAACATTACCCAATTAATTTGAGTGCTATAAATTTTGGGTTCACCCATCTCATTCAATTCATTCTCTTGCTTATGTGTGCCACATAGACCATATAAAATGAATTCCTCAAAAAAATTACTTTATTTAATGATCATAGATTTTGGAATAAATACATTTATGTACCACGTAAAATATGTTTATGTGTATAAATTTGACACCCCGTGAAAGGAATTGGTTATGATACTGAAAACATAATTATTTTATCATAAAAAACTGCAGTGAAAATTATGCAACATAACATCCTCACTTAAAAAATTCAAAAAATTGGTTGATGAGAGAAAAAGGTTTATTTAATAATTTTAAAATAAAATGGGATGTAATATGTAAATTTAAATACATGTCCAAATATATGAAATTTGAAATACAATGCATAAGATAATAATGAATCTCTAATGATGAAAAGTTAGTGAGGATAAATTACATGAGTTTTTGACACCAAATTCTATGGAGGAGCTAATTTTGAGGATCATGGAACATTAAGAGGACTCTATAAGGGGAGGTCAGATTAAATACATTATTAATATATTTTTAGAGATGATAAATTGGATTTTTGGTTGTTTTAAAAGATAAATGTGTGGTAATTTCATCTATATTTCTCAAATTTAGGTATTGGACTTTATATAATAAAATAACAAAAACCACATACATACCCCAAAATATTTCCATGGTTATTGAAAATGGGAACTGTTTTTATTATTTAATATGTTCAATGTTAGAAAATAGTCAAATGATACCCATTCAAATGTAGAAAAGAGTAATACTCTTAATGTAATGTTTTAAAAATCATAAAATATATTAATGGTTTTGGATGATTAACAGAGTCATTATAAAACTAAATACACATCATAAAATAGTATTAATTTAAAAATAAAACATAAATATGGTCTTGGATCCCATTTATTGTATGTATTTAATAAGTTTTTATCATTATTATGTAATAATTCTATATGTATATTTGTATGGTATTTAGATTTTACCCAAAAATTAGACTATATCAGAAAATTGTGGAAGCATAAAAGTTTAATAATTTTGATGTTATGATCCAAAACAATAATATTGATCTTATCAAAATAATTTTATAATTATGTGAATCTTCAATTTTACCCCTAAAATTGTCATTATTTAAGATATGATTGTTTTTTACAACAACAGTTGTGGAACACTTATAAAAATTACATTTCACTTCATAAAAATAATATGATCCATTATATTTAGTAAACAATATTTAATAAATATATTTTATGAAAATATTTTCTATTTTAAAATCCATTAATTCATAAAAATGAATTCCTTAATTGAAATTAAATATTAACAAAATTAATATTTGAGTTTCATTAAAAAAATCATTTACAAAAGTAACAATAATATGATGATAATATATTCAATTCTGTTTAAAAAAAGAACAAACTAATATATCAAGTTTCTTGAGAAATATATCTTTAATATTATAGAAATTTTCCAAAAATTATGGTTGTGATAGTGAGAATCTCATTAGATTCTTTAGAGTACAATGTTTGGGTCATGACATTTTTTACATTGAACTTCTCTCATAAACTGTTTTGATTATGCTTATGTTGAGGGATCCCAACTTATGATTGGTCGTGAAGAAATTCTAATGATGCTATCTCCCCAGAATGCTCTAAAATAGGGATTCACATGGTATATTCCTATTGGTTGAGTCAATCACTCCCCTTTTCTATGAAAATTGGAGTCACTAAAACCAAATATTTATACTATTCATCTAATCAATTTTTAATGGTTCATTTGTCAACAAATAAATATTCTCAGCAGTAATTTAAATATGACAGGATATAATAAAACATATAATGTTCATTTTTTTTTTCATTAACAATATTGAAATATTATTAATTTAATTAAAACACAAGGGAGAATATTATTCATAATAGCTATTGTCATTTCAAATAGAATCATTTCAAATTACAATTCTAATAAAATAAAACTTCTCTATGTGACTATCAATATCCTCTTAGTTTTTTTATTAATATTCCCTTTCCTTATCAAGCATGAAAATATTAATATAAATAAATTATTTTTATTTCTAATAGGTTTTCATTATATTGATTTAACAATAAGTATTCATCCCCATGAATCCACTAAAAAAATAAATTCATCGATCGTTAATTTATGTAGACTACCATCTCTATGAAGAGATGTGGTTTTATTTTCACTACTTTTATTCATGGATGGTAATGAGGTTGAACATGATAAATAAATATTTAGTTCAAGTACAAATTTTAAGGCTTAAATTATTAATCATTTTATGTAGTCACCACCAGTTTTATTGAAAAAAATTGCTTTTTATGTGGACATATAGGCTAACACCTCCACATCAAATAAATTATTTCGTCTGTTATCTCTCATCATGGATGACATTAAAACTGTGATTAATGTAATAAAATTATATTAATAACATAATTTGTATTCTGGATTATTTGAATTTATTTTTAATAAAAACACATCAATGGTCAACATGTCCAGAAAATCATGTAAAAATCGACCAAACCGCCTCTGTAAATGACTAAAGAAAGAAATATATATTATTAATAGAAAAATTATTATAATAAATACACACATGGAATCCTTGGATATAAAAAGAAGTTATTTATTATGGTTTTAAAATACATAATGTATTTATACAATAATTTATGTATATATAGAGTAATCTATAGAAGTAATTGTTTTAATTTTTTCTCAAACACCATTCATTAAGAACACATTTTAATTAATACAAAAAATTACATTTATATGGATTATATAATTCACAATAATTATGGTATAATGATATATCTTTAATTCTTCTTATTTTAGGATCAGTTTCGAGACTGTTTTTCATTAATGGTATTAATTCAAAAGTTACTAATATTCTAATTCTTTTCACAACAAATGTCATTTTCACTTGACTCATGAAATATCTCATTGATTTTTATGTTACTTGTATCTATTATTATAAATACATTTTAAAATGGTACATTTTTATGTGGTTATTACTACTCATAATTATAACACTTCCATTTTATGCAACACTTCCTAAAAAAACCTATATATATATGTGAATAACTATGATACTTCCCAATGGATATTATTACTCTATGTCCATGTTTAATATATAAAATTTTATATATTACCCAAATAATATTTATTTCAAGTGAACTTCATGTTTTCATTAAACTTTTTTCATGTGATATTTTTCTATCCTTAATTATGTGGGTTTCATACAAAGGTATTCAATATTGTTTTAACATTTTCCATTGGATAATTGTCCAAAATTATTTCTTATTAATGTAATATTATAAATATACATAAAATTATAACATAAATATATATTTTATCTTATAATAATCAAAATTATCATTTTTTTAAATAGAGGAAAATATTCTTAACACTTTTCACATCAAATATTTTTTTATGAAATGAATTTATTTTACACACTTAAATATCAATGTACCATCCCACTCCCATTATCATTTTATATGAGAATTCCTCTTTATGGTCTCCAATTTTTAAAAATAAAATTAAAATTTTGATGGTTCAATGAAATAAACCATTTTAATTATTTTCCATTGAAACTAGAAATTCTTAAATTCAAGGATTGTTTATTGATGCATATGAGAGTGTAAGTCATCAATTTTTTATGATTGATCAGGAATATTATTAAAATTACTCCTTCCAAATTTTTATCTATGTATCTCAGTAAATTAACTATTACATATATCAAAGGGTCCATTGATACATTTTCCATTCCTAATCATCCACATTCATAAGATTGATTTTTTCAAAAATTTTCTTCTATGAACTCCCAATAATCCACTAATTTACTGAATGATAGTCTCCTAGATTCCCAATGCATCAATTTATGGAGGAAATATTTTTCTAAATCATATATACACTTCCTATATTTTGAAAATAACGCGTGTTCAATTATCATTGTTGAATAGTATTTTCCTTTAGTTATATCTACTGTAATTTGACAGACAGTTATTTTCCATGTGATTATTATGTCATGTTTTTTTATAAAATCATTAAGTATTCATTATGGAACAACATGAAGAGGTTATAAAACAAAATTAATTTCAATGGATTTGTATGATATGTTTATTGAAACCATGTGGAACATATTTTTGTTATGTAAATTATGTGATTGGTGGGCCTATAATTATATATCCCGCCAATGTGTTGAGTAATGTTTAAAAATCATGATTTATCATTGTGCGAGGGTAGTGATCCTATATAACTATGTTTTTTGGGACATTATCGTTTCCAACTATATTAATATAACTAGGAATTGATCATCACTTATTCTTATGATTTCATGGTTATTTTCTCTCCACAAACCTATGATAACATGCTCTTATGTTATGATAATTTTGAAATCCAAGTTCTTTTTATATCATATATTCATTCCATGATTCCATGTATTTTATTATACTCAATATTATATAATGTTATTACTCATATATATCGTGTCTTTAATTATTATTTTATCTAACCTTACTGGGAATGTTATCTCACCCATTATTATGCTTCCATTTCCCTAGGTTATGAATTGATGTAATATGACTAGTGTTTCTAGGAGGAGTTAATCTTGAGACATTATTGGACTTCACAATGACTTATTATGGATTTATGATAATAGTATATAGTGTAAAATAGAGTACACTAGATGATAAAATCATGGGTTTTATTAGTTTGTGTTTTTCCTAATACTATAAAAGAATAATCCAAATTGACCATGAATTGGAATGTTGAAAAACGTATTATCATCATATATCTGTAACAAATCTAGTATGATGAGTTTTGTGTTCTCATAAATAGTTATGAGACTACAAGTCCAAGGGGTTTACATCATTTATCATCACTAGTTGCAGTTATAATGTGAGTAAATTTGATATATGTAATTAGATATATATATATATGTATGTGTACATGTATTTTATGAAATCTAGTATCTTATCATCTAAACTAAGTATGTTTCATGAGGTGTCACTAATAAATTTCTAAACCATGTGGTTCTAAAACAAAATTGATATTTTTGTCATACAAAAATATCATAACATAAAAGAGATAATTACTTTGATATACATGTATTATCCAATGAGATCATTAATACCTATGATGAAAAATAATAATAATATAATTAAAATTATTTGGATAAAACTTTAATGGACTATAGAATGACTTAGATATGAATTGTGCTTATAAATTTGTTCAATATTGTAGACCACGTACACCTAGATTCATTGACATGTTTATGGAAATGAAAAATAAAATAAATCATCTACGATAACACCAAGATTTGAGTGATAAAGTTATATGATGGAGTATTCTTAAATTATATGTTGGGATTTTGTTATTTGAATCTAGAGAATTATTTTTTGGTACTTGATATTAATTTTCCAAATCATTATTAAAAGACATTAATTAGTCGAATGGGAACTCTATATAAAAGTGGAATAGAATACCCTATTCTATTTAAGATGTGGATGATAATCATAAAACCATGATTATGAAACCTAATGTACGTAGTGGATCAATTAAATCCTCATAAATTATTGTAACATCACCTAGATAAAATCACTTTTATATTATGGATTTTCCCTTGAAAAAATTACTTTCTCCAAATATTGACATGTATTAGAAAACTAAATTATTTTATTAAATTCACATTGCATCATGGAACTAACCAAATGATTTGTTCCTTTTCATCATTATCACTCTCAAAATTAATTCTCAAAATCAACATCAATATGAATATATATTATAACTTCATCACCAAATTATTATATATTATAACATATATGTAAATTCATAATCTTAATGTCAGATCTATAAAATGAAATTATCATGAATTATAAATACGTTTGTGTCAAAATATTCACCAAAATATTTTATTATATTGAAATCCATGTCAAAATACTTATGCCAAAATATTAGTTTTTGATACCATCGTGTTATTGTGTGAGTCCAAAGAAATCATTAGTGTGTCGCGGATATGATAATTACGGTTAATTGTTTTATTCTTATTATATTACCCCCCCCCCCCACTTCAATATATTTGGTTTTAATTTTAGTTGGAAAACATTTCAGTATATCATTATGTCAAATAAACCAACTATCAACATGTTTTATTAATGGGGATTGTGTAGAATAAAATAGTGAATTTAATTTTAGTAATCAAAAGTGTGATGAAAATGTCAAGAAAAATAGAAAAATATAAGTTGGTATATTAAAAATCTACTAATATGAAATTCTCTTGTGGATAAATATTTATTAGGAAAAGACACTCCACATCATGGTGCAATTTCATAACATGATATTTTATGATAGTTCACTATCCCCGAATGATCACTTAATTTTCTCATGTTTCACTCATTATATATTTAATAGTTTTAAAAATATATATATGTGTCAGACTCCCCAGAATATATTTATATATAGTAAAAGAAATTCAATTTGATTAAATTAATTATGATGTGTGGTATTCTTATAAGCAACATGATATATTTATCTTTATTAGTTACATATAAAAATATCATTAAAACATGGATTACTCATATTGTAATGATACATGTTTTTTGGAATCATAGGAACAAAAAATAGGATGGGCCCAGTTAAAAATCTTTTTATTGTGTTTTTAAATTTAAAATCAGAATATCATTATATAATAATGTTTTAAATTATTAATAGTAAGTGAGGGAAATTTAGTTTAAATTGATTAAATATAGTGTTAGTGTGTTTTTTAATATATAAGGAATATGTTGGTGGATGTAGTTTCCACTATATACCTAGTATGGTTCTTGTAGATACGTAGTGGGGTGGCTAGATATCATTCACTTGTATCCATGTAGTTACGTCCCTGGTTGAGATCCACTTGTAACTCAATATGCCTAATTTGTCATTGTTAAATTATTTTAAAATGTTGAATTTTATTGGTCGTCTTATAAACCATTTTGGGTTCTTCATTTTTGGGTGTAATGTTGGAATATAGGTGTTTCACTTAGACCATATTTACATTATTTTCTCCATTTTAAATTTAATATGGATTGTTAGTGTAAAACAAATTGTGACATCCTTCTACCAATACATTCCTTTTATTTCTTATTAATTTTCACCTGTTTTTAATGGTTTTGATAAGGTATTTGAGGTGATATTTTATTCAACCATGGTAATATATATTCAAATATTCTAGATATTCATTTATTGGTATTAGAGGCTACTAGGTAATGGGGATAACCAAGGCCAAATTCATTTTATGTGTTTTTTGGTATTTTGAATCCATTAAGTAATAGTTCTGTAATTTTCGGTGTTGATAGTTTAATATTAATATATAATTTTGGATTTATCTCATGAATGGGTAGGGTGTAGTAATCAAGTCATTTTTTGTTGGAATCTTTTAATTTTAATTATTATACTGCACTAATTGTGTTTTCCTATTTTTTATAAATTGAATTAATTGTAAACTAAATATGAAATATGATTATAAATAGAATATAATAAATAATATATGGTCCTTGATCAGGGTATGGGCTTATGGATATATTGATTTTCTAAAGTAAAAAATATGTAATTTTCCATGAGAATCCTATAAATGTGTATAACTCTTGTAAAATAGTGGTGGTCATAATTTTAGAAAAATTATATATATATATATATATATACATAAATGGATCATGTGAGTTGAAAGAAGTTGTGACTATCTGGAGAGATTTCTTATTAGATTAAATGTATAAATGGACTATGGTATTACATAATATGTCTATGAAAATAATTTTATATATATTACCTTGATAATTTAGTCACATCATGTCTATGAGTAAAGTAAATTTTTTTAATAAATAGTTAGGATAACCATGGAGTGTGTTCAATATGGGGAGATGAATATTGTTTCCATGTGGGTTCCCGTATAAATTGATATATTGATATATTGTGACTGATATATTAGGGTGATATAATCATGGGATAATTTATTAACAATTAGGTATATATAATAATGAATAATAGTGACCAATTTATTTAATTAGGATTATTGAAAATTTCATTGAGATATAAGGATGGGGTATAAAGTGAGTTATACCAATGTTAGAATAAGGGAGTAACATCCCAAAAATTATTTTATCTAAGGTATATTGTCCAATGTCTTCTATTAATGAACATTATTATATTATAATACCAGTGAGGGGTTACTTGTGTGATGTTTATAGATTCATGGTTTTTAAAAATGTGGGTTTTTTCATTTTAGGAGTAATTAAATACAAAGGGAATGGTATTTGTATTATTTCAAAATGAGGCCTCTATTCCATTGCATTGGAAAATAGAAATTGGGTGTTGTAGAATAGGGTCATACATAACTATATTGGTGGGTGTTTAGAGGGATGGGATGAGATATTAATGGGTGATCCTATCCAAGTGTGTAAAGTTATAATGAAGCGTTGAATATAACATATATTTTTCTCAATGAATAGAATTTAGTAACATCATGATTCAATATATATGAGCTATGATGTTATTATCCTAGTGATTGGAATTCCATTGGGTGTGGGTATAATTTTAATTATTTTTCAATTTATTTAATATATTTTGATGTGTCTAATAAATAATAAGATGGATTGTTAGTCCATGCATTCTATTTAGTGTGTCACTAATGGATTTCAGATGTGGGTGATTCCATTATAATGAGGGCACTAGTGCAAAAACACTTTTTCGCGTCGGTTTTTTTTTATTTTTAACGTCGGTTATAAACCGACGTCTTTATAGGCGACGTTAAAAATAGCGTTTTCGCGTCGGTTCATAGAAACCGACGCGAAAAATAATTCGCTTATGAGCTTCGGCGTCGGTTTTTTATAAAACCGACGCCGAAGCTACATGTAGACATTATTTTCCGCGTCGGTTCATTAAAAAACCGACGCGGAGAATATATTCGAATAGGTTTTCCGCGTCGGTTTTTAGAAAAACCGACGCGGAAAACCGATTGGAACAGGATTTTCCGCGTCGGTTTTTAGAAAAACCGACGCGGAAAACCGCATTCAACCGGATTTTCCGCGTCGGTTTTTCTAAAAACCGACGCGGAAACCCGCTTTCAACCGCGTTTTCCGCGTCGGTTTTTCTAAAAACCGACGCGGAAAACCCTTTCGGCGTCGGTTTTTAAAAAAACCGACGCCGTAAATAATTTTTTTTTAAAATTATTCGGCGTCGGTTTTTAAAATAACCGACGCCGTAAATTTTTTTTTTTTTTTAAATAAAATACATATATTTTCTCCTCCAAACAAATCGGAACCCTGAAAAAAAATAACGAAGTATACAAAAACAATTAAACAGCTTTAACAGAAGTACTTCAGAAAACTCAAAGTAAAGCAGAATTAAAATACACGTACCTACATGGTGCATTTTCTTAATCTAACCATACTCAGTATCAATCATTGTAAGTTTCCTCCCATAGATAGCACCAATCCTGTCAAAACAGTAATGAAACGAGTGAAAAAATCAATCCAAGTTATTAGTGCAATGAATAAACATTAAATGAAAATGTGTAATTTATTTGAATCATTCATTTTTTCACAAAGTAAATTACCAAAATGAAATGATCAAAATTCCAGGAACACTCAGCCGATGCAACCTCTTCCTCACCTCCCCCACTGAAGATGTTGGGGGTGTCTTTTCACCATAGAATCCCCACCACCCCCAACCTCAGGTTTTTATATTTGCTCTGTATAGACGTGCATTACCTATTCACTATTGTTATTTGTTTAAGTTATGGAATAACAGAGAAATAAATTTGAGTGCAAAAAATAGGTTAGAAAATTGAAATCAAATGCAGATTGAAGATACATAAAGAAACATACCTTAAAAATTGACGCCTTCTATTTTATCTTTGTGCAAACCCACTAAGCGTTGTTTCAGGTATTATGTGATATGCTTCTCGGCAATCATTTTTCGATATTTATTTGCATAAAAAATAAAAAGGCCTAGAAGATATTGCTGTGCATTCAAGGGAGACAATTTTTAGTGTTTGTGAATGTTATTTCGCTATACGAATCTCTATGTTCATGATCCAAGTACCACCCTACAGATTTGTCACTGTACAGACAAATGATTTTAAGAAATAACAATGAAAAGAAATATAATAACTAATTCTGAATTAAAATACACGTACCTGAAATATACGACATGCTTATTGTTGGTTATTGTTGAAGGATTCATTTGATTATTAGTAGATTCAATAAAACAGTTTTTGCAGAGGCACTTGAGAAAACTCAGTAAATCAGAATTAAAATACACGTACCTGAAATATATGACATGCTCATTGTTTGTTATTGTTGAAGCATTCATTTGATTATTAGTAGGTTCAAACACCTAATATATCATAAGAGTTAGTTTTTTAAACCCATATATAATATTATTTATAAATATTAGTATACATACCTCAAATCTTAATCAGACTTAACAAATAGTCCGCAAAAGTAGATTGAATATGAATCATATCAGATTGAGAATATGACTGTGAATCATTGAATACCTACAATAATATTGAATGATATGAAATTAATAAATAGAAGAAAGTGGATGAAAATATATAAAAAAGTTAATACAACTAACCTTATGAAAATCAGTAGTTTCCCCAGTTGTGATTATCTCGTACATAAATCGTAGAATATAATAACCACATTCAACGCTTCCATTTTGACGATGACACTGCAGTTATAAAACATTTAACTAATAATGAAACCCAATATATAACAAAAATATAAAAACTAATTACCTGTACTTCCACATATTTGATTTTCGTTGGTTTCTTTTCATTTGTAAAATGTTTCCATGAACTGCATTGTTTTATATAAGAACTAATAAAACTTGTGTAAACAATTAAAATTAAACATAACAAACTTCTAAAAATAAAAAAACAACTTACCTGTTTAATAAGTTGGAAAACGTTTTACGCACTTTTCCTAATAAAGAGCAAAACCAATATAAGGTGCATTCATTTGGGCAAAATACACCTAACATCCAATGCCCCCTATAATACAAAAAGTTCATAATTAATGACATTATAATGATCATGAGTTCAAAATTATGTTGATATTCTTACTTATCAACAAATGGCAAAAACCAGCACTGAATCTCTGTTTGTGATAATCTCTCGGATATATATTTAACTTTGTCATCATTTTTCACATGTTTGACTTCCGAGGAAATGTACTCTGGATCTATAAAGCTATAAATGCTTGTAGTTTCATTTTGTAAAAGAATCCTGTATAGATACCTAATTTAAAAAGAAAACATAGTTAGTCAATGACATAACAATATTTTAGTAAAGAAATAGCAATTCAGACGTCAATTTACTTACATGGAAAACAACTGCACCACATTCAGCCCGATCTCTTCAAAATTAACTAAATTCATGATATCTTCTTTCAATATTCTCAATTTATAATTTCTTCCACATATATCGGGCGTCATCCGAAACTCATAGATAAAATTCAAGGAAGAAGAGCACTGAGATAATCTTTTCAACCCAGAAGAAATATCAGAAGTATCTACAGCCGACTGTTTTTGAACATTTTGCTGCATTTGTACAGTTTCTTTTGCTTTCAGATATTCCTATATAAGTTAAATGTCAGAAAACATTATAAGTAATTTGGAATCATTTCTAATTACTAGTTAAAAAAACTCATACCTCATGTGAAATATAACGAAGAAGTGCAGTTGGCCAAAGTAAAAAATGGCCCATGCATTCCCCAACACTGGTGATCTCCGCAGTAGGAAATGGTAGTAGAGCAGTAGGATCTATAATAAAAAGTACTGATACTCTAACCTGACCCATCTGCATAGGCTGATGATGTACCGAGTCCCCCAAAAAATACACTTGTCCTAACGCAACAATATGTACATGAGGATCTCCCGCAAACAACTCACAATATAAGGTTTGATCCGATGGAGGAGGTGGAGGCTCAAAGTTAGCAGGTGGGGCAGGGTAGTCAGGGTGAGCAGGCTGAGAAGTCAGAAAAATGAAAAGGGTATATTAGTGTTTAAAATTTTTAACATAGAAAAATTGATTAAAAATTAAATTAAATAATATACCTCAAATGGTTGCGCAGACGGGGCAGGGTAAGCAGATGAGGCAGGGTAGTCCGGGTGAGTTGGCTGAGAATGTTGAAAAATGAAAAAGTTATATCAGTGTTTATAATTTATAAAATAGACAAATTGATGACATTAAATAATATACCTCGGAAGGCTGCCCAGACGGTGTTGGGTAAGCATATGAGGCATGATAGTCTGAGTGAGTAGGCTGAGAATGTTGAAAAATGAAAAAGTTATATCAGTGTTTATAATTTATAGAAAAGAAAAATTGTTAACAGTAAATAATATACCTCGGAAGGATGAGCAGACTGTGACTGTCTTGCCAAGTGTTCTAATAAAGCCTTCTGTACTGCTGCTTGAATTTGATCACCCATAGACCGTTTCATATCCTGCAGCTCTTCTTTTAAGGATTCAATTTCCGGGTCTCTTGGTTGCTTACTCTTACCAAAAACCTTCCGAATACTAACACCCGCCTGATATCCTCTAACACGGCCGGGGTGTTCAGTCTTTCCCAAAGCAGTGGCTAGGATATCCATCCTACCCTCAGGGATAAAAGAGCCCTGTGTCTCTTTCTCCTGAAGTTCATCCTGAAATGAAAAATAAAAAATTTATATTAGTGTTTATAAATTATAAAAAAGGAAAATTGTTAACAAAGAATTAATATTTACTTACAATTCTATCAGCCACTTGATGAGCTTCGTCTGTAAGATATTGTTCATTTTTTTTTCTTCTTGCTCGTTTCCATTTCTCATGGCGAGTGGGAGGAGATGGAGGACCATACTGGACCTCTTCTGAACCACTACTTGATCGAGCTCTTAATGCTTCAAATTTTTCTTCAATAATTTTCTGCTCCAAATACGAGTATCCTCCACGTGATAAAGTATGAGGGTATACGTTTTTCAACTGGATCTCCTGATGAGATCTTCTGGAGGCCTGTTACATAAAAATAAACACATTAGTAATAAGGAAAATATAGCATAAATTTTAAAATATAAAACAATTACAATACCTGAAATTTCTCTTCCTGACGACTGTCAACAAATCGCTTCCATGTTTCTTCATCTATATATGGATACTTAAGACATGGGCTTTCAAACCTTCTCTTTCCAAAAACATAATCTTTCGTCAGTTTGTTTTTAAAATCTCTCCATCGAACCGCCGCTAAAGAGAGATGTCTTTTCCTAATTTCTTTGGTTTCCTCAAAATTGAATGTCATCTGTAATTGAAAAAATAAAATATGTCATTTAAACTATATAATATTAAAAAAATGAGATAAAATAAATAAATAAAGATATTTTACCGTCACGGCCTCCCAAAGTTGTTGCTTCGCCGTCCTGTCCACTGACTTCCAATCAGGATATAAAATACTAATCCTGCAACGGCTCTGCATCGCTATATAACTGACAAACTGAACTGCATTTGGGCCAACTGCATTATTATTATCATCAAAACGGATGTGTAATTTGTTATCATCACGAGCGAGTGATAGTTTTGGTAAACGTGTAATACCACGTTTACCAACTAGAGAACTTGATTTTTCAGTAGTAACTGGAGAAGTCTCCTCCGCCGAGGACGCATCAGTAGTCCTGCAATTTTTTTTAATAAATTAACAGTTTTATTTCATTAAATATGTATATTACTGAATATTTAATAATATGTCAAAATAGATATACCTCGGTAACTGCTCATCTCTATCTGTATTTGACATTGCTACTAGAAAGTGTAATGAAATTTTGGGTACCTGCATATCATTAGAAAACTGAATAATTAGAAACAAGGAAATGAAAAATAAATATGTAAAAATAGAGGCATGCATTTGTAAGTTTTAAAAATAGACACAAAATATAAATATTTACCAGAAAAATTAGGAGACTAATTTAGTGTTTTCCCACGTCCCTTCATCATGATCGGTACGTACTGCATGCACTATGTCTGTCTTATATTCATTGTAATCATCTGAAAATTGCATAATAGATGAATAACGCTCATGTAAATCACTAGCATCATCAGAATCATCATCATCACCCAAATGATATCTTTTCCCTTGCAAAACAACTGACCACTGATCATTCGACGGATCAATGACATAAAATACTTGTTTTGCATGTGTCGCCAAGATAAATGGTTCCTCATTGTGATTAAATCTTTTCAAATCAACCAGTTTAAACCCATATTCATCATGTTTCACGCCACTATTACTATCAACCCAATTGCACTTAAAAATAGTGACTCGAAATTTAATATAATCAATTTCCCATATGTCTTCAATAACTCCAAAATATGATGTTGATGCAGAAATTGGGTTTTTATCTTTGGCACTCGAAAAATGCACTGCTTCAGCGAATACCATCACACCACTATTCTGAACGGTACTCTTGTCATCCAGGTTTTTTGTGTAAAATGTGTAGCCATTGATATCAAAACCAGACCAAGTGATCACATTAAAAGATGGTCCCCCTGATAACCACTTCAATGTTTCTGATACAGATATATCTGAGGTGACTTTCTCTTTAAACCATGAAACAAATGTCTTCTTATGCTCAATCATCAACCACTTTTCATTTCTTTTCTGATATCGTAACTTTAATTCAGCAATATGTGAGGATATATATGGTTGAACCTCATCTGTGTTGTTCAAAATGTATAAATGTGCTTGCATCACTTCATCACGTGGAATGAACTTTACCTTTAAGCCTCGAACCCCTCTACCTTCTCTGTCAACTGTCATATGTCGAGATAGAGGGAGACCAATATGCTCCACTTCATTCAAATAATCAGTACAGAACTCAATCACCTCTTCTGATACATATTTTTGAACAATAGAGGCCTCTGGTCGATAAGGATTTTTAACATATCCTTTCAAAATTTTCATATATCTTTCAAAAGGATACATCCATCTTAAATAAACAGGCCCACACATTCTTATCTCACGCACCAAATGAACCAATAGATGAACCATTATATCAAAAAATGTGGGTGGGAAATACATTTCTAGTTGACAAAGAATAAGAGTTGCTTCATTCTCCAACAAATCTAACAAATTTTGATCAACGACTTTGCTACAAATGGATTTAAAGAAATTACATAACCTGATGATTGTCTTCCTGACAGCTTTCGGTAATATACCACGCACTGCTACTGGTAGAATTTGTTGCATTAACACATGACAATCATGTGATTTCATACCTATTAATTTACAATCCTTCAATGACACAAAATTACTCACATTTGAAGAAAAACCACTGGGTACTTTAATACCATGAAGACACTGACAAAAATTCATCTTTTCAATCTTGCTTAATGTGTGACAAGCCGGAGGTAAATATGTTCTTTTTCCTTTCACAGCGGGAGCTAACTCCAAACGTATTCGCATTAACATCAAGTCCAATCTAGCATGTAATCCATCTTTTGTCTTTCCTTTTATGTCTAACAAAGTTCCAATCAAACTATCACATATGTTTTTCTCAACATGCATAACATCAATGTTATGTTTTATCTCTAAAAATCTCCAATAAGGTAGTTTGAAAAAAATAGACTGCTTCTTCCAGATATGTTTTTGTAAACCAGAACTTTTTCTCTTTCCGAATGTTGAATCAATATCTTTCACTCTGTCATAATATTCTTCAGCTGACAATGGTTGAGGGGGGAGGTTGTATTCTTGTAAACCGTTAAATGCTTTTCTCAATCTACGATAAGGATGATCAATTCGCAAAAATCTTCGATGTCCCATGTACACTGTCTTTCTTCCATTCTGCAATTGATAATATGAAGTTTGTTCTTCACAAATTGGACATGCTTTATGTCCCTTAACACTATATCCAGATAAGTTTCCATACGCAGGAAAGTCGTTTATAGTGAACATTATCATAGCACGCAAAAGAAAATACTCTTTCTTGTATGCATCGAAAACTGTAACACCTTTCTCCCATAGCAGTTTTAAATCCTCAATCAATGGTGTAAGATACACATCAATATCATTTCCTGGTTGTTTTGGTCCAGAAATCATCAAGCTCATCATAACATATTTTTTCTTCATACATAGATGTGGGGACAAGTTGTAAAGTACCAGCAAAACAGGCCATGAACTATGTTGGCTACTGAGGCTCCGATATGGATTCATTCCATCAGTACACAATCCCATTCTGAGATTTCTAACTTCACTTCCAAAATCATGAAATTTTTTATCAAAACTCTTCCACTGTGGTGAATCGGCCGGGTGACGTAAGTTACCATCAGAAATGCGCTCATCTGAATGCCATCTTAACCTTTTTGCATCATTTGAATTTGCAAATAGACGCTTCAAACGAGGAATAATTGGAAGGTACCAAAATGCTTTAGATGGAGTTTTGATTTTGGTACCTAAAAATAAACCAGAATTGAATTATCAGAATTGTTTGAAAAAAATATTGGATGATATCATTGGAAAGTAAAAAAATTGATTTTTCATAACGTTACATGACATCACCTGAAAATGAATCTGAGTTGACTTTCTCATCCATCTTATAGCGCGATGTTCCACATGTAGGACAACTTGATAAATGTTCATTTTCTTTCCTATATAGTACACAATCATTGGGGCAAGCATGTATCTTTTTATACCCCAATCCCATTGGGCATAATATTTTCTTCGCCTCATAATTGGAATCTGGAAGCCCATTGCCTTCTGGAAGAAGCTCTTTTAAAAGCTCAAGTAAACTGGAGAAACTTTTATCACTCCACCCATTTTTTGCTTTTAAGTTAACTAATCTCAAAACTGCTGATAACACTGTATATTTACTGCAACCTGGGAATAATGGTTTCTCAGAATCTCCATACAATCGTTCAACAGTTGGTGTTTTTTCGATGGTTTCAACACCTAAATCATGAATTAATTCTTCAATACGATCCTCTGCCTCATTATGAATATCGTCATCAACATTGGATGTTGAATTTTCAGTTCTTTCACCATGCAAGATCCAACGTGTATAATTAAGGCTAAAACCATAACAAATGAGATGATCTTTGATTTCTCTGAAGTTTAACTTTCTCATATTTACACACTTCACACATGGACAGAAAATCAAATCAATATTTTGATTATGCCGTTTAGCAAATTCCAAAAAATTGTCAACTCCTCTTTCATATTCACTAGTAGTTCTTCGTAGATAAATCCAATTATGATCCATTAATACCTGATATCACAATATAATTGATGAATATATTAAAACATAAAAACATTTAAATATCTATCAGATAAATTGTAAACAAAAATATATTCCATAAAAACTATTGATAATCAGATAAAAGACATCAAATATGAAACACGTTTACAAATATAGTAAACAGTTAATTTTAATATTATATACATGTGTGTTATATTGAAATACAAGGACAAAATGGTTAAATCAAAGGTTTCATTTTTTGAAAATAAAGTTCCATGATATAAATATTATATGAATGACATACAAGATAATATGATTTCTCACTATGACTACTATTGATCACACTATATTTATTTTTTTATTCATTTGATGTAACATGAATGAATCATGGAAAACTTAATGTGAAAAATAGTGCAATAACTATCCTTATTTAAAACAATGTGTATTAAAACACACATGTGGAACTCGATTAACAAAACTACTTGTGGGATTTGAAGAGTCATTAAAACTATTCAAAAGGGCTCCATATGGTTGGCCTAACTATGGGGGATAGACCTATAGCTACAAATCTTCATCCACCATCACCCCAATATTAAGTGAACCCCCAAATAGATTACACATCATTGGTAATTCAATCATCATTTTTATATCAAACACATAAAACCAATCAAAATCAATATCAAAATCCAACAATAAATCCTAGAATTACATAAACACTCAAGGATTCAAATGGAAAAGATATTATGACACTTTTCCCAATGTGTAGCACTAGATTTTTTATAACCTATATCCATAATAACATTATAATGCCAAATAACAAAGGGAACTTGGAAACCCAAACCCTCTGAAAAATCTTGGTTTTGATACCATTTTCATGAACCAACCCAAGATATCTATCCATTAAACACCTAAACTAGACCATGACATACTTGAGGGGAGTACCTAATCCTCATAGACTAACAATAAGCATTATAGGCATCTAAAACAATCACTAGGTATGATTTCACCCATTAATCATAGTGTAATTAACATCATATTTCTATCAGAAATCTGAAATGACCTATCCATAGGTTATACATCAACACAAAATTTGAATCAGTAGAAATAATATAAAGAATAACTATAAATAGATATAAACTAATTCCCTCAATACACTTCATCTCCTAAATCACCTAGTCCTCACAAAAGTAATTCAATACACTTTTAACCATAATTTTAAGTAGTAAAAACATCATTTAAATGGAAAAAATTTACACATATTCTATTTAAATAAATCCGTAAAAAACCTATAATAGGCACACTTGGGATAATTTGATAAGTAAAACAATAACTGAGCTCAAGTCCCCACTAATCACTAACCCAAACTGAAACAGAATGCATCCTAAGAGGGAAAAAGAACTGGATAAGATCCTAAAACTGAAATGTAGATAAACATGAGTATACAAATACTAATTAGGCCACTACTCACCTTACAAAATTTCTAACTTTTAATTAAAGCCCCTTTTAATCTAGTTTGAAATAAAATAAAATAAAATCTTACATAATTATTTAAAATCCAACATAATATAAAATCTTACATAATTATTCAACCCGAATTGAGATGTTAAATCCAAACTGCGACCGGTATAATTACTTCCAAAAACAAACAATATCAAATCTACACCAACAATGATAATACAAACAAAAAATAATGATAAATTACAACTAAAATCTAACCAATAATCCAAATCACGCAAAATAGGGTTATTGATAAAGAAATAAACAATGGGATATGAAACAAGAGATAAATAGGAAGAACACATACCCAAAATCGTGCAGACGACAAAAAACCTTCAACAATGGCCGTTCAAGATCGCAAATCAAGTTCGAAGGTCGTCGGGAGTCCGAAGCGCCGCAGCGGAACTCGATTTCGACGGACGAACAAAATGAGGGTTTCTGTCCGTGAATATTTTTAAAAGACTTTTCGCGTCGGTTTTCATTAAAACCGACGCGAAATATATTTTTTTTATGAGTTTCGGCGTCGGTTTTCATGAAAACCGACGCGGAAAATATAGTCGAAGAGGTTTTCCGCGTCGGTTTTTCTACAAACCGACGCGGAAAACCGATTAAAACAGGATTTTCCGCGTCGGTTTTTAGAAAAACCGACGCGGAAAACCTCTTCGACTATATTTTCCGCGTCGGTTTTCATGAAAACCGACGCGGAAAATCCGGTCGAAGAGGTTTTCCGCGTCGGTTTTTAGAAAAACCGACGCGAAAAAAAAAACATAATTATTTTTGGCGTCGGTTTTGTGTAAAACCGACGCCAAAAATTCCCCGCATATACTATTCGCGTCGGTTTTTAAAAAACCGACGTTATTACGACGACGTTAAAGCCCGTATTTCCACTAGTGGGGTGTGACTAAATGGTTTGAAATAATAGAGAGCCTATTACATGAATGTAATTAATGAAACATGAAAAATCTTTGATACCAATAATGTTTTAGTACAATGGAGTTAATAGATTCCAAAATAGGATCCCCATTATAGTGGGAGATGTATGGTTTTGGGGAGGAAAACTAAGGGCCATGATTTCTTTTGAAAATTTAAATGATAATGGGGGAAGACCATGGATATTGATATCATATGAGTTCAAATTAGCTAGTTACCATAGATATCATTTCCTAAATTTATATGGTAATTTAAAATTTATTGATGAAACTTAATGACATGATTTGATAATGAATTTATATATTAAAAGAGACTATGTTTGTTTTCTCGTAGTGATTGAGTAAATGGGGTTGGTAGGGACTGACTTTTTATCCTATAATGGTTACTATTTTTTGGAAATATGGGTATCCAACATACCATTTATGTGGAATTTTAAGAATATGTACTAAAATTAACTAAATTAGTTATAATTTTATCACTAGGTTGTCTCATAGAGTAACCATTGGTTTAAGGGATATTATTCAATATACTTTTGGGTTCAAAAATTTCATTTACTAAAACACATGCATGAAAAAATATAAGGGTTTTTGTTATATGAATAATTGTAATGGAAAATGGACATTGAACTCCCCGAACACATACAAAATTGTTGATTTATAGGTTTAATGTTTTCAAAGATTTCATTGAACAAACAATATACCAAATGATAGGGATAGTGTCTCTTGACAAGGATATAGAGATAAGACCAAGGATAAGCTACAAAATGGAAGTTGGGTATTATTATTACAGTTTTCTATTTATTAATTAATTTTATATTTTTTTTTATTTTTAAATCATTCATTAATATATGAATTTAAAATCCAGATTAGTTTGATTTTGTTTTTGACATATTTAGTTAATTTATCATTAAATAGTTTCTATAATAAATCCATATGTGTTATTATAATCTTATATTCAGTTATAGATTTTGGGTAACGTATCTAGTATTATTTATGATGATATTGAGTGTACCTTCTCTTTAGTGGTTATAACCAACACTCGCCTCTAGTAAATATATTTTATTATATAAGGAGATGACCTATGTAATGTATACTTATGATGGAGTTGTATTGATGGTGGAATCTTTATGTATATTATATGATATTGTTAAATAAATTTTATATTTTTTTATGATTATGTTGACATTAAATAGATCTAATTTTTTTTCTAAATTATGGATATATGTTATAATTTTTCCTAGACAACAACAATAGTTGATGAAATCCTTATTTACAAGGGAACAAGATTATGTTTTTGAATTTTAACTATATATATATTAAGTTATAATTCATAAAATATGATGTTTTAGTATATAATTATTCTCACTAGGCCCAACCTGGTGATGGAATGTATCCAAGTTTTATACCTAGCATATAAGATCACATGATAGGTTTATGATGATCTATAATTTGGATGCATTATTTGATAAAATGAAAAATCATTGGTTTTTTAAAACATTGTTTAAAAGTTAATTTTTTATCTTATTTAAAGAAATTACTATCATTTTACTGAAACAAACCTTCTTGTGATTACTTTTGATACATGCATCTCTAGATTAATATATCATCAATATGAACATTGATGAAATAATGACCCTAGAGTGGGATGATTAGTATTTTTTTTATTCAATATATATTATAGTTCAAGAGTAAATTAATTATAATAAAGTGCTACTTGTGGTGTTTATATAGTTTTATGGGTGTTTCTTTATGATCTATGACTTATATAGGTTCAAATAAATTAACTAACAAGGGGATCTGCGAAATAATAATATCATAGTTAATTTGGTATGTGAGAAATGCATATCAAATTTAGATTGATTATTATATTATTGTATCATGTATATATGAAAATGTGTGGATATCCCAAAAGTATAGGTAATCCTAGGGATATTGGTTATATGGAAAGGGAATGAATGGTTGTATTCTTTATTCAATGGGAAAAATATGTGAGTTATATTTTATTTAGTTCTAGTATTTTTAGTTGAGTTTCTTCGGGAATTTTGTTAGGCAAGAAGAAATATTTGTTATAATTGATTGTGAATGATCTGAATGGGATGTTTGGTTTAGATATTGGGGTAGAGGTCCAAGGAACATTGGAATAATGATCATGATGTCAGGTGTTCATGTTTTTAGTAATATAAAAATGATAATATCACATAACATTAATATGATTTGATAGATAATAATTATAGTTTTTACTATTTTGGATTAACTAATATCATTTTCCTATCATTAAAATAAAGGCGTAGTGATTTATCTTACCTACAATATAACTGGGTTTGTATATCCAAATAATCTGTATGATGGATAGATTAGCATTCATTACTTCTGACTATCCATGTGAATAATATGAGACATTACATTAATATTATTATAAGATAAATCATAAGTTGTTTTTTTTCATATTGATTTTTTAGAGAATTCATGAAGGTGATTTGAAATTCTAGAGGTGTACATGTGAAATCTTCCCAGAAGGTGAGTTTGCATGAATAGTGATATATGGTAAGACCATTGTTAACTATGTGAGTGTGGGATCTTGAGTAGTTTTTTTTGTGATAGAGCCTATGAATACTTAATATACATGTAAAATAATGAAATTTCATTTCGTTTTAGTATTATTCTATGAAAAATCACATTGGGGTTTGATTTTTCATTAAGAACCATTGTTCAATATAAGACACAACATATTAAGAGAAAAATGGAAAAGGGAGTTTTGTCGTCACTCATATGTAATGTGTGAGTTGGAGTTAGGTTTTTTATAAAGATGGTCAAATTTGACAGACTAGTTAGAATTATTTTACCGAGGTATAACAATTACACGATATGAGGTCTTTGTAATAACATTTTATAATTACCCAAGTGGAATGTGTAAAGTAGTTAATAATATATTTTCAGCATCTACTTATGATAGGTGTAACCATCTGATTTAGAAAATGAGTGATGGGGCGATAAATTACTTTTTTGGGTTTTTGTGTGATAATAATGGAATATTGGGAGTTCTGTAACTATGAAATGTTGGTTAATAGTGAAATTATAAAACTAATACCTATATATTATAAATTCGATAGTATTATGTAATATTAGTGTATCATGGAAGTGAGTGTGGCCACTAATTTTTAGGTGTTTCTTTCACAACATGGGTGTCATGATTATAGATTTTTGATGAAGTTGGGGAAAATGTTTATTAAATAACATGATGGTTATATCCCCTCGTGTGACTTGTATGGGATGTGTGGATCAGGTTATAATAAGTGTTTCTTAGGATGGAAAATATAATATTTAATGGGGTAATATGGATAGGTTAGTGAGAAATGAATTTTTATATGTGAAAATACTATATAGGCGAATAGATTATTAGTTTAATGGTGGTCATACAATAATTATGGGGAATAAAAAATGTGTGACGTATAAAATGACTCTATACTAATTGTGGGTTTGGTTTCTCATTAGTTCATCAATGAATGTACATATGATTTCCAATATTATAGGAAATACCAATGTATAAGGGATTATTTTTTAGGTTTAGATAAATTCAGTGTGCTTAAAAAATGATGAATATAAAAATTAGTTAACGGATAGTTACGAGTATCAGGTTTAGATAATTTGTTTACTCTAATTGAATATTAAAATTTTCAATATAAACTAAAAACTTATGTGATATATTATGTCTCAAGATAGATATGATGTCATAATATTCTATAATAGTTTGGTTTCATCAATGAAAAAATAATAATTGGGTATTTACTATTGACATCAACCATGAGATTTTTTGTAAAAAAGTTTTTTCAATAAAAATATTTTTCTAATTGGGAAATTTTCATAGGTGTTTTCAAATTATCCAATATACCGATGTGTTATCCAATGAATTCATAGATTAAATAGTATTAGTTAGGTACAATGTCATGTTTTCATGTCCCCTTAAAAGATCCCATATATTAAATGACCTATAATTACTAGATTTATAATAGGTTTCTCACATTATTAAATATTAAATGTATTTTATCATAATATTGTTAGAGATTTAGAAAATAAATAAATAAAAAAGTGAATATTTTTACACATTATATATTTTTCGAGCATCTCTAGTTCATTATAAAGAAAAATTCATTGTTCAATGTAACTACCATATCTGGAAAACTACATTTATAATCATTTCTAATCATCCTTACTCCCTATGAAATAATATGTTGAAAATTTGGGATGATAAAAAAATCTATACCATGCCAATAAAATAAAAGAACCACATTTTTCCATTTGTAAATGTGAAAAATCAATATCAATGTTTTCCTTTTATGGAATGCAATTATGATCTCAACAATCTAGATACATTAATAATAAAAAACACAATTTATTAATAGCATTAAAAAATTATATTATATCATAATGGTAAAATCCAAATACTATGGGTTTCTCAAGAAACAAGAAAAATCAAGAACAAATTTACAATAAATGTTTCCCATCATAATTATAAATAAATTCATAAACATTCCATAAAAACATAAAATCATTTTCTTACTAGTTAAAGTCAAAATATTTCCATTATAAACCTTTTCAACCATGTCATGTAAAAACATTTTGACATTATCCATTCATTCAACCATAAAAAACACATATAAGTGAATATACTAATACGATAATTCATATATTTCATAGTAGTAACCTATAATAAGAAAAGTCCATCATATTACATAATAAATTTTTGATCTATATTTATTATTTAATATGGAGTTATAAGGTGTTCACATGTCATTCATATAAAATTTCCAAGAACGGTAGAATGAATAAAGAACTTATATCTTTCAATTTAATCAAAAAATACATTTTAATTGGTATTGAATATGAAATGATGTAATAAATTCATCTATCTCACAAAGATTAAAATGAAAATGTTTCCATAGAACTTTATTTAAGAAAAACAATTACTGAATATTTAGTGAAATATCCCCATTGAATATATGCATGGAATATAATAGAGGAATCCAAATATTTAATAGTATTTGGGAAAATAAATCAATCCATATATATTAAATATAAATTTGTTTTTCCCATTCATAAAAATATATCAAAATGACTTGACCATTAATTTTTTCAAGGAATAAAATTTAAAACATTAAAAAAAACATAATTTTTTTTAAGTTACATCAAAAATTTATGATTTAAAATAATTAATATAAATGGATTATTTTTTAGAACATTATCATATATTAATAATGTTCTAACAGAACGCTTTAAAATTGTGTTTTAAAGAGAAATACCTTACCATAAATCCTATCTAGTTTCACACTTTCTCTAACAGAAGAATAATAAAATCTTATTAGTTTTATACTTTTAGAAAATAATTTTTATTTTTAATTACATTTAAAATATTATTTTATCATTTATTTCTATGTTTTTTGGTATGTAAAATTGTTATCGTCAAATTTTACGTTTTAGGGATACTATATTTAGAACCTCCAAACCTGATCGGTCTGTTAACCATTTTAATATGGGTTATTATTCCATTATTTAAAGATTCTGAAATATGATACACTTATCATACATATACATTATATAATCATTTTAAACAAAAAATTTAATGTATTCATGGAAAATGAACCACATCTTTCCATAGAGATGGTTGTCTGCACGTATTCTTGAATGAAAATTTTCATTTTTATAACAGATGGAAATGGGATAAAGTAAATAATATAATACTTTTTAGAAATCAAAAATTTGATATGAGGGTCAATTTTTTGAGTAACTATAACTAATAACCATGCATGTCTGGTGGGGATGAAAAATTAAAAACATCTCCTAATAGAGGTGGTATTCCACCATTAAACATGAGACACATTATAAGTTTCTAATAAAAGAAAATATTAGGAATTTAGGTGGTATATAAAATATCTATATGTATTATTATGTCATAATAATCATTTAAATTCATTTTTCCATCATTTTATCCACCCCTATGATCTGGTGATGAAAAATATAGCTCATCATATCATGGATGTTGTAGTCCACATATACACATGACAGATTAATTGATTTATCAAATGATGTAAAAATAGAAGAAAACAAATTGGATCGCTCTCCTCATAAAATATAATTGATTGGAAAATAATAATATTATTATTTCAAAATTATTGAATAATATTTCAAGGAGGTATAAACAGAAATAAATATGCAATATGGGAGTTATGACATATATTTTCTCCTCAAACATCCCCATTTTTCTAAAACCTTAAGCATTCCAGGACAAGGATTATGAGATGATACAATCATATATTACATGGTAATATATTTTTGGGAGATTTTAGGGTTGGTCTTTTAGAATAGAGAGTTCTAAAAGTAATAAATAAGAGAGGGGAAAAGGTTCCCTTTTATTTGTGTGGGGATTGGGACACGTATAATGTTTCTAAAGATGACGATGTTACATATTATTAATAATATAAAATTGGACCAAAAAAATTAAATATAATAGTGTTATGTACCAAAATTAAATCATCCATTGAAAATTTTGTTTTCATTTTGTGGCACTATTAGTTAGTTTTTTCGTTAATTATCATTATTTACCCTTTACTGTGTTGAAACAAATATATCATTGTTACTACTCTAAATTGAAAAAAAATAAATCTTTAATAAATTATAATCAACTGATTCAATATATAAAATAAATTTTTAAAGAATCAATTTATATAATTCTAAAAATATACCACTAATATTAATGAAAAGAACATAACAGAATTTTTTTTAATAAAATGTGTTATTATGCATAAAAATAAACATATATAAAAGTCAAATATAATGTTAATTACGATAAATTTATTATTTAATTTCTCATAAAATATATATACTATTTTACATTAAACCTAAATAAAAAATATAATGGTTCTTTCCAATTTCATGTTCTAACAAAATAGTTTTATTTATTTGCAAAAAAAATGATATTTTTTACTATACGCTTTGAAATTGTTTTTGTAAACATCAAAACAAATCATCCAATTTTTTTCTATATGTTAATTTCAAAAAAGTATTCATTTATGAAATTTTATTTAAAATATACTAAAATATATTTTCTAAATGAATTTCATCAAAAATAATTTAGTTAGTTAAATCATTGATGAATGTATATCCATAAAGTGATTAATTATAAATAATAAAAATTGTTTATTCTAGGAATAAATTATTTCTCATAATTTTCATTAGGGTAAAATAGAATAATTTATTTAGATGAATAATTTTAATAAATAAAAGTTTATATAATTTCACTAAATCAAGATATATATATATATATATATATAGTATTGCACAGTTTCATTAGTTTGGGCATGGAGATGGTACTATGTAGTTATGACCCATTTCGATATAGATGGGTCTTCTAATATTGTAAGAGGTATTTTTAAATTGTTTTGTATTTTTTTTATATTTAATATAAATAACCTGAATTTTTATGTTTTTGTGATTTTAAATGGCAGTACCAGACCTAGAATATCAAAAGAACTTTTTTTTGAATGTTCAACGTTTTTGGTTATTTGTTTTGAAGATGTTTTCTGGATAATTTTTATTTTTGAAACTTATTTTTTCTAGAATGATCTTTTTACTAGAGTGATATTTTGTATAAGTTGTAGAATGTGTTAATATATGTGTGCCACATAAACTTGATAAATAATTTATTTTTTGAAATTTCTAAACATCAAACGGTGTCTATAAACTTGTTATCCAAGCTTTTTGAAATATAGTAGAATAGAATCAATTGGAGGAATCAATATTTTAGAAATCAGATTGAGTTTTTGAAAGAAAAATAGATCGTTTTAATCAAATTAGAAATTCATAGAACATCATCAAATCCATTAGATGATGGTATGCCAATCCAAATGTTATTCTAATCAAGAAGAAATCCTTACACAAGATGGTGTTTGTAAAATAAAAGTGTTTATTGTTTTTTGAATATAGATCATTGGTTTGATAAGAACTGGATATCGAATTTTGTATGAGGAAAAAATATTAAATGTGATGATGTGAGATGTTTTTTAGAAGTGTTGAATGATTGGTCAATTAGAAGAACTAATCCATTAGATGAACTGATTCATTTGATGGTCCTTTACCTGTTGTGTTTTATAATGAAAGAAGTCACTATTTAATTTGATCAATCCGACAATTGATGAAACAATTAAGTCATCCGATGTAATGTTCAATATGAATCAGACCATTCAGACCACCTAAATCGATAGGAGGAAGATCATAGTTGGTGAGTATAGAAAATTTGTATAGTAGTTTGTACTGTCAAATCATAAGGGATAAAAGACTAATAAATCTGATGACGAATAATATTATATTTAAGTAATTTGAAGAAATCCAAAAAATCCAGGTGGTGTATCAATGTGTTTTATTTTATGTCTGTTAAAAAAAGGTCTGAATTGTTCTAATTAGTTCATGATTCATCATATTAGAAATAACACTGATTCATTTGGTGTGTAGTAGAGACTGATCCATCTTATCCTCCAAAAATCAAGAAGGCCTTATAAGATGTGACTCATTAGACACAATTCCAAAAATCATAGGAGATCAGGAAAAAATATGAAATTAGAATCATATTTTCTTTCCATTTGACAGTTTTTTAGTTTTTATGTCATTATAATTTGAAAATATATTAATGCATGAACTGTTTCAATTCGTATATATCATCATAATGTTAATTCTTTTATTTTACATGTTTTCAATCAAAATTAGAAAATTGTAATTAATAACATATTCCAACTAAATAAGTTTTTCTTAACTTGTAGAAGGATGATGTTTTTAAACATTTCAATAATATTTTTGATGAATATATAAATGTTTAGAATCAGTCAAAAAAATTAAATGGAATTGAACTTTGGGTTGTTTGTAATTTTATTGAAAGGAAAAGTGAAACTAATTTCCTGCTCATTCTACATTTTTAGAACCAATAAAAAGAGTTCAAATTACAACATACTATGATAGTATTTACATGTGGTAGAGTGTGAGATATATATAGATTTTATTTCCACTAGAATCAACATTCATTGATATTACTCCATTTAGATGAATATTTGACATGTTACAAAATTATTTTCTTAAAGAATGTAATTGTTTAGTTTAATTGAAAACTAGGAAACACAACATAATAATATATTTAGAGAAATTAAATGTTTTCCAAATATATCAACCAGTTTAGATCTCGACATTTTCATATCCTATATAAAATATTCTTCAAATCCTTGGGAAGGAAAAATAAAAAAAATGAGTTCTTATACTTAGTAAGGTTAAACATTTGACATACACAAGAATAAATGAACATAATTGTATAAGAATAATATAATATTATTTGAATACCATACCCTATATATCAATGTTCATAATCTTGATTCATGGTATAAGGATTTTTAGTTCATAAGAAATAAATCAAATGGAAATTGTTTAACATTATTTATGAGAGCGTAACATTGGAATGCGAGATTGATTTTAGGAAGGAAAATTAAAATATGAAATTATCTCCATATTAGTTTATTCTCACAAACAAGTAAATATTAGTGGAAAGGGATTCACTCCCCAAACCATCTTAGTAGTCAATATTCACTCAAAAGTCTATTATAGTAGTCAAGGTACACTCCCAAACCCATCATTGTAGTTTAGGGTCACTCTCAATATAATCATAGAAGAAAAATTCAGTTTTCATAAACTAGTTTTAGTATCCATTCTCTCCATTTATATTTATGGATATATGAATTTTTACTTGATTTATTGGAGGGATAAGTAACGCACTCACCTGGGTCGACAAAAAACTAGTTTCCAGAGCTGGCCCGCAACAAACCTCATATGGCATTCGAGATCCTCTCAGTATGGTAACTCATTCTGTGGAATCACATATGAATGATGAGAATAATTTGTCAAACGATAAACACTCCAAAACATTGGAAGATTAAAAGAGTATCACATTAATAAAAAGAAAACATATAGACCGCAACAATACATAATCTGAATATACAACCAAGATGAAAATAATTCCAAACCTGACATGATGACATCTAAATCTCCATGTGACCACATGTTTTACATTCCAGCCCCAAACCTGATATCACTCATGATGATCAAGACAAATATGGAGCCTACAAATGGGACTAAAAAATATATTTAAGTATATGTGCAAATATTAAAACATAAAAGGAATGACCAATTAATATATTCCCAGTTCATTTATTATAAAAAAATATTAACCATTTTCATTTTCTAAACACAATATATAAAAGTATATTTCCACACATTTACATTCAAAAGAAATCATTGTCCACATAAATTTTAATTTAAAATATGTTATATCCAATAAGGATTCTCATGTATTTTAGTTAAAAGTGATTGGGTTAAAAAATAATATTTTCATTTAAAAAGGATATATATAGTGTAAAATATTGTTAAATTTATTTTTGTTGAAATTTAAAACTCATTTTCATATTTTTTTAAAATAAATTCTTTTTATAAGAAAGCATGAGTAATGATCACACAACGTGAGAAATAAAAAATAACACACATGAGTAACCAACCAAACAAGGAACCTACATTATCTAGTACATAATAATAAGTTCTAGTGTACTTTTTAAAAAATATGATCCTAGGGGATAATATAAATGATACTAAAATATGATTCCTATAATATGTGTTCCTACCCCTATGACATCAACCTTCCCAAATTAATGGTCTTACCATATCGGGCCTTACCGAGGGTCCCAATCCCAATAAAGATCAAGGTCCAAAATAGGGACCACCAACCACTATGTAATCTAAAATAGTGTGTAATATGTTATGGAAAATGTTCTAGCTATGCCAGGTTCAAATCTAATTATAATTTTATGGGTGAGATATAACCAACCTTTAAAATATCACAATTAGAAGCCACAACATGATCCACACAATAATGATTCACCAGAAATCACCCAAAACAGTATCCCCATTCAATTAAACCATAAAAATGGAAATCCATTTTCATGGATCTCCCAATCAAATTAGAATCAAATAAATCATGAGGCATTCTCAATGTGTATTTCTTCCAAAAAGAACTTTTGATTTGAAATTCCTAATATGGACTATTCTATACCATGTGTAACAAAAAACTTCCAATGAACACAAAATCAGTTACAAACCAAAAGAAATTTCGAGAGCCAAAAACACACTTTATGATCCATAGTTTAATAAGAAATTTCTACTAGAAAAATTTTCAACAACATGGTGAGTCAGAGTTTTTAATAACAATTTCAAAAAATTTAATTCAATGAGGAAAATGTTTCCTTTCATATTTATAATTTATTCTATGATATATATATATATATCAATATATAGTACACATGCATGGTGTGGTATACATTAAATCAATGATTCTTTAAATTCTATTTCCAATGCATATGTAAACCTAAATCAAACACAAGTTTCCTTAATAAACCCAACTCGAAACAACTCCATGACAGTTTAGAGAAGAAGGAACGACCAAAAGGATCATTAACATTACAAAAACAGAATTTTAAAACAAAATAAACATTAACTATAGAACAAATAGACCAAGGGGGAGAGGAACTCCTGATCAAATTGATGGATACGGTAATGAGATAATAGAGAAGGAGAATAGATCAATGAATCACCAAAAAACATTAGATAATCATTTGATTCCACCATTGGAAGAGGATGAGAGGCATGAACAAGAAGTGAGGATATCCCTTTGTGTCACATATGCGAATAAGTGAAGAAATATAAGTGATTTGGGGTTAAATTATGGGAGGGTAAGAAAGGTGAATTCAATATTTTAATGAACTGGGAAAAGATGATAAAATTGATGAATGGTTTGGGAAACTGTGGGCCAACCCTACTCCCCATACTAGACACACTTGAAAACATTAATTCTTGGAAAAATCATGATTATTTCATGTTCCCTAAACTAGGGACACCCAATAACTACATAGTTTCTCCTAGTAGATTCATGGGTTGGATCAACCCATTCCCCGACTTTGTAACTCAAAAAATGGATGGTATAAATGAATTGTAAAGGAACTCAGCTTTTGTATTCTATATAGTTACTAATTATCCATTTACCTAAACCCATCCATAGTTTAAAATTATCCTAAAACATAAAAAATGGTCTGAAAACTTTAAAACATAGTATATAAGAAAGAAAAATTAGTTAGAAAAACTAAGGAAAGGAATTAAAATAAGTGTTTGATAATTCTCCCCACCATAAAGCTTTATCTTTGGGGAAAGCCTCAAAGAACCCAGTTGATCAAATTTAAAGAAAAATATTCACACAAAATCATGTGATTCAAATCCTAACCCAATTTAAACATCAACAATAACAAAATTAATACTCATATAACATTCCTATAATGATTCTGAAGACTCCAACCACCATTAAAGTGACATTAATCATCCCTAGACCATAAGTTCAGCACATTTATACAACCAAAAACACTAAGACTACACTATGGGCTCAATGTTTACCAAATGATATGGAAAACTAGAAAGTAGAAGTCACTGGAGGATAGATCTAAACCTCTAATAAGTCCACAAAAAATAAATAATTAATGGAACATGATTACAATAAGATATATCTTAAACAAATATAGGAGGCAATGGCAGACTTCCCACCACTTTAGAATTCTAGACAAGATCCCAATAAAAACCAGCCACCAAATATCAAACCTCTATGATATAAATAATATAGAAAAACCTTAGATAGAATCAAATTATCCTTTCACATGATGAGACATTCTTCACACCGATCTAATGAAATTCAAAATCTCAAAAAATATCACTACATTAAAATAGAGGTCCCCAAAAGATATAAATGATTATACATTAATGACAAAAAAACATAATAATACAAGATACAAATACTAAAAATTATGAAAATTTTTCAACAAATGAAACCACACCTAACCCAGCAAAATCCTATACTCCTAAAAATGGGATGTGGTTTTTTCTGAAGGGGATGATCTGGCACCATGTCACTTCCTAGAAATAACCTGAAAAAACCGTTTTTTCCAAAAAAACAAACACAATTATAATATGTATTTGGTACATTTGAACACAATGACTTCTTGTGACCTGAAATTCCATAATGGCTACACACTGGGGTCTCCTGACTAGAAGAACATCAAAAAATGATCTAAAGGCCACATAATTACACCACCATCCAACCCAACCTCAAAATTAATTTTTTTATCTTTACTATAATTTCCTTTACCTCGTAGAGATACTAAAGAAGGATTTCCTTCCTCGACAACCCATGCCAACAAATCTCAACATAAATATCTTGTCTCAAAATATCGATAAATGAGGATAGATAAAACATTGAAACATTTGAATTCCAATAATTATGACACTAATTTTCAAAATGTGGACCCTTTATGAAATATTCCTTGAACAACTATGGTATATATGGATCAAAATACATAAAATAATGAACAAACTCCAATACTGATCCAAAAACCTGCTGAAGGTAGCACTAATCCATCTCCTTTTCCACATTCTCATATTTAGATATGTAATGTGCGATGAAGGGATCCATGATGAATTCCCTGGAAATACCTCCTCGAGGGTTGGTTCAGTGACTGACATCCACCTTTTCCAACTTCGACCATTGAGCATGCAGGTAGCAAACATAACCATCAGAGACTCAAAAAACATGAGGAAACCAAATATCATTTCAATTTTATGTATCCAATATTCTTCTCTAAAATGATCTAATTTACCGTAAAATACAAGAATATTTATCTTGTAAAACTCCAGAAGAAAATATTTTGGATGATCAAATTGAGGGTCCTCTGATGGTTAACCACCAATAGCTACACCTCTAAAATCAATCAAACCATTCGTGGGGGGGGGGGATGCACTAAAAAATGAAAACCAATATCTTAATCAAAACCAAATTATCATCCCAAAAATATCCAAAGGAAAACAGCAAATAGAAAAGGAACCCAACTAATAATATTTCCAATACACTCTATAGGAAAACACCAAAACAAAAATGAAAATAATTCATAATTTTCCCAAACCATTTTCAGAAATCCCTCTAAATAGAATTTCAAAACTATTTTTCAATTTCCACTCACAAATTCCCATAATTCAATAATCCAATCCATTTAATTTAATTTAAAAAACCCAATTATTCTAGTTATAACAATTTTAATCATATGAAAAGAAATATCATTTTATAAAAATGTATTAATCAAAATCCATTTCATACAAAACATTATTAAAAAAATTTCAATAGATTCATGTAACACACCAATATTTCATGGTACATTATCTTTTATAGATTGTTTTGCAAAAAATAGTAACTTGTCTTGCATGATAAGAAAGATTATGTTTCTCTGAAACAACAATTTTGTGTTAAAATTTTTTAAATGATATATTTGTAACATATTCATTAAATATATTAATGTAAATAGTAATAAATAATTTTTATTTATTATTTATAATTTTTTCACATAAATAAATCCTATTTATAATGAAAGGTATATGTTTTGGTAAAACAATTATGTGATTATAAATAATATTCTCTTAATGGAACCACTTTTATGTCATTTTGTGGAAAATAAAAAAATTAATTTCTTACACTTGTAGAAATTGAATTTGGTTAAAATATAATTCATTTTTCAATTAAGAATATCAAAATTATATTTTGGATATTTTTTGGTATTTTTCTAAAAAAAAATTTTTTTATGAAAGGTGAAAACACTAGATGATTGATAAAAAATAGAATTTTTTATTTAAATATTTATCTTACCTGAAATTTATTTTCATGTAATAATAGATAAATATTATATATTTTATTTCAATATAGGTGATTGTAATCATTTTTATAATAGACATAGATATAAAAAATCAATGAACTTTTTTAACTTCTTTTTATCCACCTTTATACCACATTTTCAAATTAGAATTATACAACATTTTCAGCTTCTATGAATTGAAAAAAAGCATACTAGTTTTTAATTAGTTTAAAAATATCTAGAATAACATCATCAAAATAATTATTGGTAAATTATAACTATCAAATTTTATTTACCACAGTTCAATGTAAATAGTATAATTAAAGGTAAAAATAATATTGTAATACTGTAAAATTTCTATAACAATTTTTCTTTTTTAATTATATAATTATTTTCTACCGAAATCAACCATAAGTCAAAAAAATGATCCTTTTTATGGTACTTTTGTTATATTGGGACATTAAATACATTTTATTTGGAGAAGTGTTAAAATGGTCATATTCCAATTTTAATATATATTTTATTTTTTAAATGATGTTATATAAGTGGAATGATCAACATTAAAAATTATTTAGAAATTTAAAAATTTAATATACATCACGAAAATTTATGTATATTTTTTATACATTAAATAATTATATTAAATGGTGACAAAATAATGATGCATTACTTGTTTAATTAATTGTGATATCAAATATATGAGATGAAAAAAATTAAAATTAATATAATTGGACCTAATAAAAAACATCCACTAATTTTATTTATAACATATACATGTTATTGACATAGTTTAATTGTTTTTTAGAATTTATAATTTTGTTTGGATATTTTTTAAAATAAAATTATTGAATAGTATTAAAATTTACATAAATTATATTTTCAAATAAATACTAATTTATCTAATGATATAATAGTCATAAAAATAAATTGACTGGAAAAAATAATATATAATGTCAAATATTTCATGAATTATCCATTTTGGGTTCTTATTTCCTTTTGTTGTAAATATATTAACAATATAGTGTAAAAATTGAATAAGACATAGTGAGAGGTAAATGGTTTAATTACTGTTAAAATCTAAAAGATATGTTTACCTTTATTACCTAAAAATGTCTAAAATTATTTTTTTGATGAAATTTATAACTATACTCATCTTTGACTCGAAATAAATCATTTTGGAGGTATTTTAAACGGAAAATAAATTTATAATAAATTAATATTTTAAGAGTTTACCAAATTTCACCTCCCATGTCTTATAAAGGGTCACTTCTCCTTATGATTTATTCAAATCTATAAATACTTTTTTCTTATAAAATAAATATGGAATTATATTTAAAATATCCTTCATTTAAATCTAGAGGCCACACTTTTGGTATGAATCCATTCTATGCAGTCCTTTTGTGCAAATAAACAGGGGTCACTCGAAGAAGAGGTAATTGTTTTACCAATTCCTTCAATGTTATTTTCTTGTTCTACATAATTTTACTAAGTTGGATTCATAAAATATTTATATATAAAACATATAACATATTTTTATATATTTTTATGATTATAGGAAAACCATATTCAACCTTTTACCTGTCCTATAAAGAACAATATCACCATGAATGTGTGTGTTTGGAATACCATCCCCCCGTCGGGGTGTAATCCATTTGTCATCTATACATTATTTAAATTTGTATAATGTAGAATATAAATGATGTAAATTAAAAAATGACATGATATTTTTAATATATATAATTCATATTCCATCCAATTACATACCATTTAACAATTAAGGAAATGATACAGTCGATCATGCGTACGTACGACTTTCTATCTCCACGACGTGATGAGATTCATCCTTCATTACAACCATTTCTGAATGATTATAAAAATTTATATACTAAATAAAAATTACATATATGAAATAATTATTCTACGAGAATATATATATATATATATCATTTAATTTCTTACATTTAATACGATAAGAAAACTGGGATGGTGTAAATGCGTACATACGACCTACAGTATTGATGAACAATGCATTCCATTTCATATATAAATATATTATATTTACTTATATACTGAATATATATATGATTAATAAATCATATTATACATTGTTGAAGTATTTAAATCAGAATCAATGTAATTGTATCCTGAATTAAAATTCCAAACACATATGATAAACAAAGTGAATATTACCCAAAATGTTGCTTTAAGTTGAAAAGTAATTAAAAAATGGATAATATAAAGTCATAAATGAGTTATATATGATACCATAAACATTATTATTATTCTAGTACAAGTTAATAAAAATTTGAAACACACTATAGAGGAGTGTTCATCATGTAATGAGGGAAACAGACCTATGGTAAGGGTTAATTTTTCCATCTCATTATTTTCTGAGATAGTTTACACATAAATATTTACTAAGAAATATTTATTATCCCCATCCATATATCATAAAAATGTTTTCAAAAAGAGTATATTTATGGTTTTATATCAGGGACACTTTAACTATAACATTGTTCTAATTTTTTGAATATTTATTTACCTAAATTATTCTCATTAATGAACATGTTTTTGAAATGGTTTTCTGGATTTATTTATATGGGAATGGATATTTTAAAATATTAATTCCATTCATAATTATCGAAGTGGTATGTGACACTTTGATTAAAAAATCTCATTTTAAATGTGTTCTTTTATAACTATGTGGGTTTTTCATTAATTATTTCCAAGATAATTGGGTATTTTTCTAAACCTATTATTGCATTACATTATTTAATTGTTTTCCTCTATGTCAACATATTTTTCTTGTAATTTATTCTTATTTAAGGTTAATTAATTCTGAAGGAATCTAACATATTATATTTAAGTTTATATGATATTTTTGACTATATATGTTCTATTCTGATTCCATTCATGGTGTATGTATAATTTATAAACATTTTATATGCTCATTTAAATTAAAATGTTTATGATAATGTTTTACCATATTCATTAGAGTAATTCATTGTACATAGTATGTGAAGGGGGCCCACCATAGCACCTCGATGCATTGGTAGGTCTAATGTGAAAAACTAGTGCCTTGGATCGAGACCATTATGGTTTGATTATGAATGGTCTATGCACGAGGTCGTGATGATATGGTTTAGATGTCTTCCATTATGCATTCCATAATTATGAGATTATTTATTGATATTACATGTGATTATTATAATACTAGAATAACTATGTGATGCTTAAATGAAAATATTTTATTTATTCTTTTAATATTTTGTTTAAGATTATGTTAAAAGGTCTTTAGCTTTTTCATACATTTCTTTAAAATTTTATGCTTATTTATTATTGATTCTACTATTTTGTTTTTACTTACTGAGAATCTGAGCTCACCCATACCATATGTTTAATTTTCCCAAGATGCGAAGAAATGTTTTATGTTTGATATATAGGGTTAATCTATGAGAATAATGGAATTCAAAAAGGATTCTATATGTTATATATTATGTTTGAAATTCTTATATAAAATTAATGCATATAATCTAAATTCCCAGACAATTAAAATGATTGTACCTATGGGAATTGATTCGTTATAATCATCACAATGTATTTAAATAATATAATAGATTTGGGCTTCTAGGTTCGGGGCGTTACATCTGGTATCAGAGGAATTTTACCAATAACATTGGAAATAGATTTAGAAAAAAATAGGTTTGGGATTAGAAACCTAACATAGACTTTGGGGATTTTTATATTGGAACATACATAAATTTGGGTAATGTAGAGATTATGTGGGTATTTCTAGAAAATACATCATTGTCTATATACTACAAGTGGATGTGGTTCGAGAAAAAATGTACCTAGGAGTAGAAACTATGATAACGTGTCCTGGGATTGACTCGGGGTAACCTGGTACCCAACAAAGGTCCTTACTACGAACCTGGTTTTACCCTCTTATGGGATATGCATAGGATAATTCACATTTTATTAACAAACTGTTATTTAAATGTAATGAATCCCCAATGTAACTAATGTTTATGTTTATATGATTTACGATATATAAATTTATATTACATGATTTAGCATATTTACAATTATTCAATGTATAAAAATTTATTAACTAATATCGTAGATCATATCTTACTGAAATGATTCCTAGAGAAAGGAATGAGAACTCCACTAGTACACATGCTCCCAAGAGTAAAACATATGTTGTCTTTTATGGTATTAATCAAAAAATTTGAAGGGAAATAATCTCCCATTTATTCTAATCATATGCGAAAATGGTATCATGTTTTAGTAAGATATTTAATGAATTCTATGATTTATATAGATTTTAAGGGATGAAAGAGTAGAAGATGATGGAATATAAAAATATTGATAATGTGAAAAGGGGAAAGAAGAATTTTCCAACATCTGATAATTGTGGAAAAAACCACCCTGGTGAATGAATCAAGGGAATGTGAGTTTGAAATAATTGTTGAGAAAATGGACTCTAGTTTTTTGATTGGAATGTTAAGTAAAAGGAATAAAATTTAAAATGATTCAAATACAAGGATATGAGACACTATTAAAATAAATGTACCAATATTAAATGGAATATACACTAGATAATGATATTTGATAAGGTCCATGTTATGATAATACCACAGATGAAGATAAATTATTAATAGGCCAATTCAAGAATTATTTTATTTGAATATTTTATTTTTAATGAAATGGTTGTATAATTATGAATTATATATGGATTTTACTACAGTTCTATTCCATTAAGGATTTGAAATTGTATAGTACCATATAAAGTGACACAGTTACAAGTTAATTTTTTTTTGGAAAATATATGTTTGAGGGAATGATAAACTTTTATATGTTTCTGTTATTTACATAATAATGTTAGAGTAAAGAGATTATTTATTTTGACAAATTATATCGAATATTTTTGATGAACTGTTTAATGGTCTATTTATTTTAGAATTTATGGAGTTTACAACATTTTTTTAATTAAGGAGTATATATAGTAATCTTTTTTTTACATAATGAATTTGTATGTAAAAAAAATATCAAATAGCTTTTTATAGTAATTCGGGGTATTTCCCTTTTTTTCAATACAGGATAAATGTATTCACATTATTATTATATGAAAAAATGATCTAAATTATGTTGTGTTACCTTCATTATAAATATTTGGATAGTGAGTTTTGACAAATGTATTTTTGATAAGTCTAATGGTTGGAAAGAATTATGTTAAGAAATGGATAGTAGTGTTTATGGTTAAAAAATTTCATAATATTTTTTTTGGATTTTTATAATAATAGTGTATTATGATAAGGGAAACCCGCAGGTTGAGCGGTAACCTATCATTTCAGACAATGCTATAGTATTCAAACCCCTAATCAATGTGCGATAAGTTATTATAACCTACCACTGGCCTTTATGATGTCCATGTTTGATTAACCTAGTTTTTTTAATTAATATTATAAGTTAAGTATAAATTCATTTTTTTAACCTTATACGATTAAGAAAAATATAATATGTTTAATATTAATTACCTTTTATAGAGAAATATAAGTTAGTGGTAGAAATTAGTTAATAGGTGGAACTCTACATTTCAAGTCATCATGTTTCCATTTAATCTTATTGTATGTAGTAAATTAATTCCAAAACCTTATGGGAAGGATAGTAAAATCCAAAATGTTCTCTTTTTTACTTTGGTATATTATCTATTAAATGGTCCATTGGATCATTGATGATTTATAGCTTTTTTGGTTGTTCACTTTTTCTTAATAATGTTCTCTCTCACTCCCCATAAGAAATCTATGGTTAGATTTTCTTATGTGGACTTATTTTACTACTTGTAACCCTAGTATGCATTATCTCTAGTGACCTTTATACTTCATGTTTATTATTTTAAAATGAAGGGCTCATTAATTCATTTCCAATGTGGAATTTCAAAAAATATATCTGGAAAAGTCAAACCCATGATTTTAGATTAGGATTTGAAAATGAGAGGATGAAATTTATTGAAGTATGGGAGATTGTAAAACCCAAATGTTTCATGGAATGTTTTCTTCAGCTTCTTGTTATTCATGCATCATCAACTTGTATTGATTAACACGCAAGATTGAATTTCTATGAAACAACACATTAATGTTAAAATTATTTAAATGATATATTTATAGATTATCCTTTATATATAGTATTATTAATTGTAATAAATAATTTTTAAGAATTATTTCCAATATTATCACATAAATAAACATATTTATTAGGAAATTTATATGTTTTGGTAAAATAGTAATATGTTTTGAAATGAGATTTTCTTCAATGAACTACTTTTTATGTCCTTTTGTTAACAATAAAAAAATTAATTGTATACACTCTTAGAAATTGAATTTGGGAAAATGGAAATCATTTTTGAATCGATAATATCAAAATTAGATCTGGATGAATTTTTGTTACTTTTCAAAAAACATTCCATTTTAAATGAATAGTTAAAAACACTACATTATTGTTAAAAACCCAAATTCTTCATTTAAAAATTTATATTAGTTAAAATTGATTTTAATGTCACAATAGTAAAATAATACATATACTAGCCAAATATAGGTAATTTGAATCATTTTTATAGCATAATTAGATATAAAACTTAATCGAACTTTTTTAATGTATGTTTACCCGCCTTTTAACCACATTATCATATTTTCATTACACATAATGTTACCACTTCTATGAATATTATTTTAAAAAATGTACAAAATTATTGTAATCAGAAAAATAATGTTGTCTAATATGATCAAAGTATTTTTTTAATTGCATCTTATGAATTTTATTTACCACCGTCAAAGGTGTATAAGGTAATTAAAAGTATTAAAATAATATCAAATAACCCTAAAACTCATCCTAGTTTCACTGGATATATATTTTTGGACCGAAATAAAAATTATTTAAGAAAAATGGTACTTTTTAAGACACTTGGGTTATATGATGACATTTTAATATCTTTTATTTAAAGAATAGTTAAATATGTCAAAATAAAATTTAAATAAATATATTATTTCAAATATCAGGTAATATAAGTAATATTATTGACTATAAATAGTATTTATAAATATTTATAAATTTGAAATATCATGATTATTTATTTATAGTTTTAATACATTATATGAACAGATTAAATATTGATAAAATGATGATACAATAATTTTTTTTATTAATTGAGATATAAAATAAATTATATTAATAATATTTTAATAAATATAATTTGACCTAATTGATGAAATTCACTAATTTTATTGATATATTATATATGTTAGTGACATATTGGAGTTATTGGTCCAATAATTGCATGTCGTTTTGATATTTTTTAGAATGAAAATATTGAAAAGTATTAAAATTGACATAAATGATTTTTTAAACTAAAAATAATTAATTAAATGTTATACAATCCATAAAAATATATGGTTCATTAAAATAACTTGGATAATGTCAAATATGTGATAAATGATCCAATTGGGTTTCTTGTTTCATTTTATATTAACTATACTAACCCTATAGTGTAAACATACAAGAAGACATGGTAAGAGTTAAATTGTTTAACTAAGGGTTAAATCCAAATTATAAAGTTACATTTATGACCTAAACATATTTTAAATTATTTGGTTAATGATATTTTGACCCATACTCAAATTATCCTCAAAATAAATCAAATTCATTCAATTTGAAACTAAAAATCAATTTATAATAAATTAATATTTTATGATTTTTCTAAAGTGACCCTACATTATCTTATAAAAGGTAACTTCCCCTTACCTTTTATTCACACCTCTAAATAACTTTTTCTCTACCAAGTCCTACCCAATTCCCCTCCCAACATCCCCAAATTTATCCTTGTGGATACACCTTGGAATTTAATCTATCTTATAGAGTCCTTTTGTGCAAATCCAAAAGAGACACTCAAATAAGAGGTAATTGTTTTACCAATTCCTTCAATGATATTTTCTTATTCTACTTAATTTTACTAAGTTTCCTACATACAAAAGTAATAAATAAAAAATTTAATATATTATTTTTTTATATGATTATTGGAAAACCATATATATCCTTTTAAGTGTCCTACGAAAAACAATATCACCATTTGCGCGTACGTACAACTCACCATCTCCACGCAATAATCTAAACCATATTTCATCTATACATTATTTCAATGGGTATAACGATAAAAATAAAAGATATAAATAATAAATATGACAAGATTTTTTTTCTGAGTAATTTATACTCCATCCAATTTCATACCATTTAAAAATTTTGGAATTGATAATCTCATTCATGCATACGTACGAAACACCGTCTCCACAAAGTAATGAGATTCATCCTCCATTAAAACCATTTACGAATGATTATAAAAAAGTATATACTAAATAAATATGACATATATGAAATAATAAATCTACCAAAATAATATATATATATATTTTAAATTTAATTTCTTCCATTCAATACAATATGAAAACAGAAATAGCCTTCATGCGTATTTACGACCTACCGTCTTTAGGAACGGTACCATCCATTTCATATATCATTCTATTTTATATAATTATATAATGGATTTATATTATATATAAATAATATTATACATTCTATAAATAAGTAAATCATTATCAATGTAATATTTTTAAGAATGAAAATTGAAAACACGTACGATAAACAAAGAGATTTATACCCATAATATTGATTTTAAATTAATAATATGAATAAATAGGTAATATAATGTTACAAATGGATCATATATGATATCATAAATATTTTTATGATTCTGGAACAAGTTAATAAAATGTTTAAAACCATAATATAGTAGTTTCATACATGTATAGAAGGAATTAGGCCTTTGGTAAGGGTTAATTTCTCAATATCCTTATTATCTGATATTGTTTATACGTAAGTAATTACCTGGACATATTTATTATCAATTTCCATGTATTATAAAAGTTATCCCAAGTGATTCTTTTTTATGGTTTTATGGAAGATACACTTTTTCTAAAACATCATTCTGAGACAATTAATGGTTTATTCTTCAAAATAATTATCATTAAAGTCTATCATTTTAAATGTTTTTTAGGATTTATTTATATATACATGACTGTTTTATAATTTTCATTCCTTTAAAAAGATTTTATGTGGCATGGAAAACATTGATTCAAAAATCTCTTTTTAAATCTCTTCTTTTATAAGTTCATGTCTTTTGAATAAATTATTTCAAAAAAATGTATACTAGTCTCAAGATATTTTAAAATGACTTTATTATATTGTTTTCAAATATTACAACCTCCTTTTTAGTATTTTTTTCTTAATTGAAGAATATTTTTTATGATGCAATAAAAAAATTTTATGGAAGTGTTTATGATATGATTTATTGTGTATTTTATACTTTTATACCCTTCATGGTTTATGGTTAATGTATTAACAATTTGTATAGTAGTTTTAATGAAAAGGTTTAGGTTTTGTTTTACCCTTTTCATAATAAAAATATATTGGACATAGTATGTGAATGGTGGGGCCCACTATATCCCCATGATTCCTCAGTAGGTCTCCAGTGAAAAACTAGTGCCTTGGAAATATGCCTTGTTGGTATAGTCCTGAGTGGTATTGGCATGAGATATTGATGGTGTGGTTATGATATCTGACATTATCCACTCCCCCATTATGAGATTAGTTATTGATATTACATGTTATTATAAGAATAGTAGAATATACATGTGAATGATTAAATATAATTATTTTAAATATTCATTCAATATGTTTCGTAATATTATGTTTAAATGTCTTGTGTTTTAGTTTTATACCATTCCTTAAATTTTTATGCTTTTTTATAATAGATTATGCTATATATTTTATCCTCACTTAGCATCTAATATCACCCCTTTCTTATGATTTATTATCCTATGATTCAAATTAATGTTTTATGACTGATTTTAAGGGTTAATGTTGATGAATAATGTATTTATCAAAGGATTGTGTATTCTTTATTTTATGATTGGAATCATAATTTAATTTCTAGGTTTGTAATATATTTTTCAATACTGATAAATTGACCAATACTTTAGGATTGGATTCCCTATAATCATTGAAATGTATTAAAATAATGCATTGGCTCTAGGATTTTGGGGTTAGGGTGTTAAAATTTCATTGAAATTAATATGAAAACTTATTTATGATTTTCAAAAATCAAAACATTTTTCTTAAAATTAGGTTTTCATAATTTTAAAATAATGGCTTAAAAAATGCTCCCAAAATCAAGAAGACTCAATACATGCTCACAAAGGGGGAAACTAGTGTGGATCAGTCAAATGGAAGTATAGTTGTCGACCACATGCCAATCCCTCTACTATCATGAAGAAAGCATTATGTTCATTCCCCAGAACCCAAAATGATTTCTTATCCCAGAGAGCATACTATGACTAATTTCATGACTCTCATATTTTTCCCTAGATACGAAACAACCACATAACCCAAACAAGCTAATGAAAACCCAACTTCCCATGGTAACCTATGATTTATCACAAAATGTGTTGCTAGAAACATCCTTATACATACAACCCATGTTCTGACAGTATTAATCCACCTACCTTTTCATCCCAAATAATAATTGACACTCTAAATTCCAGGTCCCCTAAATAACTTATTCCTCTACTACCATTTTTTTCACAACCCAACCCAGGTTTACCCTGAACCAGTGACATGAGCCCGCCTAAAACAAGACCCAAAGGGGAATTCCCAATCTACCTAGGCAGGAAACTATGTAAGAGGTATCACTTGTGAATGGTTGGAATAATTTTCCTCATGAAAAACATAGAGAAATATCGATTACTATAAGTGTATTCCAATAATATAAGAAACTTTTCAGAACAAAAAATACACATTAACTAATAATCTAACCTTGTCATAAACAAATCCAAACCAATACTGATAGCCCAAAAATTTATATGTTCACCCCTTGTTTATAGCGACACAACTTTTTCTTGCATTACAATTACATCATTTCAAAGATAAACAACATAATAGTATTACACATGGAGGATCCATAGGTTTAGTGTCTTGGGAAAACTAGGACCAAATACAACATCAACCATAAACATTTATTTAATTTCTTATTCTATAGCTTCTTAGTAGCACTTTTCCCCTCCTTAGTACATATAGCCACCTGAGGATATACATCAAAAGGGGTGAGCTAAAAGCCCAGTAAGAGGATAGATAAGAACAATACATCATGGGGTGAGCATAATCATAACATAGGCAAAAATCATGAACATGAGAGGAGCATAAGTAAAAGACATGAAATGTGGCAATGCATAAAAATGAAACATCATGTCTTAGTGGTTAACTAGCACACATACTTGTGAACAAAGCTAGCATCATGTTCACACATAATTTCAATTTACTCATGAGATTCATCACTTTACCCAATGCATTGGAGTGCTATATAATTCCGGGCGCACCCGTCATATTTAAACATTCATATTGCGCTATATAATTCCGGGTGCACACGTCACATCATAACATTATCATTATCATGATTGACACATAGAACAAATATCAAACATGTACATAAATAACCCATGGAAAGGAATGGGTTTAATCTCATAATAACACATTTATAAGCTTTGGGTTCCCAAAATAAAGAGGGAACAACATACTTGATACAAGAACCATCAACCTTGAATGAGAGGTAAAAGGTGAGATCTTGAAAGAATATTTCTTTTGGAAAACATTTTAATGGACATAAGTACCAGTGACAAACATTTATATCCCAGAAAAGTATAGTAAAAGAAGAAAAAATGATCTTTGAGGAGTAACCATATCAAAAATGGAGTGAAAGAGGGAGAACCCGAAGGAAGAAAAATTGGGTTCGAGATTTTCCCCTTACCTTGTACTCGAATGCCTCCTTCTCTTTAATGTCCTGTATAATGACATTATATTCATTAATTAGAAACTCCATAACCTTTTATAAATTACTAGGGTTCATTATGGTTTTATTATTTCATATTATGTTCCTTTGGATGAATTATAGAGTTTAAAAACATTGTTCGGGAATGTTCGTTTTTTTGGTTTTCTTGAGCGGTCCACTTGTATTCTTAAATTGATGTTTGTGTAGATCATGGGTAAACATCCAGAAATGATACTACATGTTATTAATGCTATTACAGTAGATTAAATAATTTTATAGTGAATTATATTATATCCAAGTGGACGAATCATTAGATAAAAATTTAATGATGGTTGTTTGGGTTAATTTGAGCGGTTTTTGGATCTCAACGAATTCGTTTTAATATTTAACTTATTAATATGGCCATAGGTTATTTAAAGAACTTAAAATAGAAAATAATACATATAAAATATTCTGGTTCAACCATAAAAATGGTTTCATGACCAGATTGAAGGTAGAAAGAATCGAGCATGTTGTTTTTGAAGGTGATAAATTATCACCACGTGAACAACGTTCTCTTTAATTAAATAAAAGGAAGAGGGAATGGTTGTGAGGTGATATAATACAACATTAGAATCATAATATTAGAGTATATATATAATACTGTATTTACAAAATAATTTGGATGAAGATAGGTAGGGAGAGATCCAGAAAAGAACTTGAACTTGAAATAAAATTAAAGGAGAAGAGGGAGGGAAAGGACCTTTAGAATCCTTCTCTTAAGAACCTCCTTAAGGGCCTATTATTTGTCTTTTGATGAGACCAGGAGCTCTTGGACGTGGGGGAGAGGCTAGGGAAGGTGTTTGGGTAGAGTTTAGAGAAGTTTTGGAGCTTGATAGGTGTGAGGAAAACAGGGAGTGAAGGGTGGCTTTTATAATGGAGGGGAGTGGGGTTTCCTTGATATAAAATTGATTTGTTTATTAATTTCACCAAATACAAGGAATAGTGAGTCTTGGATGACCAATAATAGTAATTTTATAATTTAATACTGAGCCAAGCGGGCTTACATCTACAGAACATCATCAATGACTCTATTAATACATTAATTAGCATTTATTGTGAATTATCAGATTCCACTATTCATCAAAAATTCAAGTATCTCAGAAAAATCCCAAAAATTTACCCCAACCATTTTTCTACGTGTAGAATATAAAAATGAAGTCCATTTTTAAAAAATAATTTTCTAAAATTTATGAATTTCATATTTAAATAAAATCATAATTTACATAAAAAAAGTTTTAAGATTAAAACTAATTTTATAGTTCTTTCAAAAATTACGTAGGGTCTTATAAAAATCTCTAAAAACTATTAGTAATTGACTGAATAATTTATTAATACAATTTAGGGAATAAATATTCTTTTAAATTAATTAATTAATTATTTATGACTTATAAAACACCAAAAACACTTACTAAGGACAAATTGTCACTTTCTATGATGTCTAAATTTTATTTTATTATTCATAGGTAATGTTCCTCTTATTTAATATTCATAAGGGTCATGTTACTATTCATAATGGTATGTTACTATTCCTATGGGTAGGTTACTACTCATAAGGGTAGGTTACTATTTACCAAAAATTATTTTTGTTTCATTAGACTCCAAAAACCATCTTGAACACAACCGTGTATGTCGGATTTTTAAAATTCCAACCATAGGGGTGACAAAATTATGTTTAAAGGTCACTTATCACTTAGTAGTTCATTATTTTGTGTTTTTATGACATAGATATAAGAAGGGAATTTTCCATTGAAAAACATTTGGTCGTTACATTCTACCCCCTTATAAAATTTCACCCCCGAAATTTCACTTTACAAAAACAGGTGAGGGTACTTCTCCTTCATTGCCCCTTCTGGTTCCCAATATGCTTCCTCAAACTTATGGTTCCTCCAAAACACTTTGACAAGGAGGGTTGTCTTGTTGCGTAGAACCTTATCACTTCGGTCCAAAATAATTACCGGCTGCTCCTCATAGGAGTGATCATCATACAGCTGTACCACCTCTATATTTAGTACATGTGAGGGGTCTGGTATGTACTTCCTCAGTATTGATACATGAAACACATCATGAACATGATCCATATTCGGTGGAAGTGCCAGACGATAGGCCACAGATCCTATACAATCAAGGATCTCAAAGGGGAAAATGTACCTTGGGCTTAGCTTCCCTTTCTTCCCAAATCTCATGACTCTCTTCCATGGAGATATTCAAAGGAAGACTATATCTCTAACGTCGAACTACAAGTCCCTTCGACGGTTGTCAGTATAGCTCTTTTTCCGACATTGAACAACTTTGATGTGTTTCTGGATGACTTGAACCTTCTCTGTCATCTCCTGAACAAGATCGGGACCAAGTAACTTTCGTTCTCCAACTTCATCCCAACAGGTTGGAGTTCTACATCGCTTCCCATAAAGTGATTCATACGGATCCATCTGAATACTCGAGTGGAGGATATTGTTGTATGAGAACTCAACCAATGGAAGGTGCTGATCCCATCAACCTTTAAATTCTAGAGATCATGCTCTTAGAATATCTTCGAGTGTCTGAATAGTCCATTCAGACTGGCCATCAGTTTGGGGGTGATAGGCCGTGCTGAAATTTAGTTCAGTACTCAAATCATGTTGAAGGCTCCTCTAGAATTTAGATGTGAACCTTAGATCCCGGTTAGAGACAATAGAGAGTGGAACACCGTGAAATCTCACTACTTCCTTCACATATATCTTTCCATGTTGTTCAAGTGATAGGTCTTCCCGAATTGCGATAAAATGGGCAGTCTTGGTGAGTCAGTCAACCACAACCCATATCACATTATTCCCCTTTGACGTCTTCGGGAGACCCATGACAAAGTCCATAGTAACATTTTCCCATTTCCACATGGGTATAGGCACTGGCTGCATCATAACTTTGGACTTTTTCCGCTTAGCTTTAACTTGCTGACATACCAATCACCTTGATATATATTCCGCAATCTCCTTCTTCATGTTATCCCACCAGAAGTGTTCTCAGAGATCACGATACATCTTGGTACTTCCAGGATGGATAGAGAAATTTGAGCTATGTGAATTATCCAATAGCTCCTTCTTAATCCCGGGTGATGAAGGCACACAAAGCCGCATTCCAAACCGAATCACACCATCATCGTCGATATGGAACTATTACATCTTCCCTTCCTTTACTGCATTCACACTCTTTTGTATCGCCACATCATCCCTTTGTGCTTCCTTAATCTTCTCTTGGATGAATGGTTGCACAATCATTTGGCCAAGCTATGATGTATCCCCTGCCCTTACGATTCCCAAATCCATCCTTTGCATATCCAAGAAGATATGGTCTTTCTTAATCCTCAACATGGATAGAGTAGCAGGTTCTTTTCTACTTAGATCATCAGCTACCCTGTTCGCCTGCCCAGGATGATAGTGAATAGAGAAATCGCAATCCTTGATTAGCTCTAACCATCCCCTTTGACGCATGTTGAGCTCCTTTTGTGTGAATATATACTTTAGGCTCTTCTGGTCAGTGTATATGTCACACTTCTCACCATAAAGGTAGTGTCACCAGATTTTCAAGGCAAAAATCACGGCTGCCAGCTCTAGATCATTCGTCGGGTAGTTCTGCTCATGGATCTTCAACTGTCGTGAGGCGTAGTCTATGACATTATCATTTTTCATGAGTACACAACCCAAGAATTTATTTGAAGCATCACTATATATCACAAAACATTCTCCACTTTTCGGTAGTGTGAGTACAAGTGCAGTGATCAGCCTTCTCTTTAGCTCCTTGAAGCTTCCCTCACATTCATCCGTCCAGACATACTATACCCCTTTCCATGTTAACTTAGTTAGCGGGCTTGACAATCGTGAGAAGTTTCTCACAAAATGTCGATAGTACCCAGCTAATCCAAGAAAACTACGGATTTCTGTGACACTAGAGGGCATGGTCCATTTTTCAATCGCCTTTGTCTTTGAAGGGTCCACAGAAATTCCCTCGCTTGTGATCACATGTCCCAAGAACATGAATTGATTCATCCAAAAGTCACACTTTCTGAACATGGCGTACAACTTCTCCTTTCTCAATGTCACCAACACAAGTCTTAGATGTTCCTCATGTTCCTCCTTTCTCATAGAGTAGATGAGAATATCATCAATAAACACTACCACAAATTTGTCGAGGTAATGTCTAATGATTATATTCATCAAATCCATGAAGATTGTAGGTGCATTATTAAGTCCGAAGGGCACCACCAAAAACTCATAGTGCCCATACCTTGTACGGAAGGCAGTCTTCTGAATATCTTCCTTCTTCAGCTTTACTTGATGATATCCAGAACGAAGATCCACCTTTGAAATGTATTGATCTCCTCTTAACTGGTCGAACAAGTCATGAATCCTTGGGAGTGGATACTTGTTCTTCATGGGGATCTTGTTGAGTTCCCGATAATCGATACACAGCCGCATGGTACCATCCTTCTTCTTCACAAAGAGCACTGGCGCACCCCAAGGTGATGCACTAGGGAATAAGAACCCTTTGTCTGGATGCTCTTGCAGCTACTTCTTTAACTCCTCCAGCTCGATAGGAGCCATCATATAGGGGCACTTCGAGATAGGAGTAGCTCCGGGTATGAGTTCAATTGAGAACTCTAACTCACGATCCGGGGGAATTCCGGGTAACTCTTTGGGAAATACATCACTGTATTCCCTCAAGATGGGCATTTCCTCAAGGTTGGCACTTTCCTTCGACTCAACCATTTGGGCGAGGTATGCTTCTTCATAGGGAATCAACACCCACACCATTGAAGTATTTTTCAAAGGATATTCATGATCTTCATTGAATTTGTAGAGGATCATGGGATGGTTCGGAATATGAAAATATATTTCCTTTTCCCAACAGTTGATATGTGCTATATATTAAGAGAGCCAATACATTCCCATTATAGCGTCGAATTCCACCAAGGGAAGTATTACGAGATTTTCCGGCAGAATCTTCCCACATACTTCAACAGGAGAAGAAGAAAACACTTGGGTTGAAATGATTGCACCACTTGGTGTTTTACAGATATCTCTACTTCAAGGATTCGGGGCTTCGATTCTATAGTTCTAGAAAACATGAATGATATAAAGGAATGCGTATAACCAGAATAAAATATGACTTTTTCCATTCTTGAGTGAATAGGAAGTGTACCTTGTACGACTTCATTATCATGTTCCACCTCCGCAGTAGTGATGGCATAAGCCTTCCCTTGTTCCTTTGTCTTTGGTGGTTGTTGGCGCTGATTACCCTCGAGAGCTCGAGGTTTAGTGCACTAGTTTGAATAGTGCCCTAGCTCCCTACAGTTGTAGCATTGAACCACGAGTGGTTCTCTCCTTTCATCGGCTACAATATCCTTTCTTTTCATGTCTTTTCGACACTCGTGAGCTTGGCGTCCTTCCTTCCCACACATACAGCATTTCGCCGTACCATTGAGGCAGTTCCCATGGTGAAACATCCCACAATTTTGGCACGTGTGTCGATTTTCCTTCCCACCATTGTCACTAGATCCACCAGCTTAAAACTCCATCTTTCTTTTCTTATCACCATAGCCATGGCACCATTCTCCAAACTCCATATCCACTTTGAGAGCACACCGAACAACTTCTTCATAACTCCCAAAGTCTCGAATTGCAAGAGCCTTTCAAAGATGTGGTTTTAATCCACTAAAGAATCTATCAATTTTGCTATCATTGTTGATAACAAAACCCGAAGCATACCTTGCAAGCCTTGTGAAATTTTCTTCATAGGTTGTGACAAATTCTCCTTCTTTTTGCTTGACCTCTATGAATTCTATCTCCATCTTTGTGGGAAGAGTTGTTGGGAAGTACTTATTAAGAAACATTATCTTAAAGTCTTCCCATTCCATCTCTTAAATTTCCTCCCTTGGCTTGGTGTTCATAATCAAAGCCCACCATTGATCAGCTTCTCCATCTAGATGATAAACAGCTAGAGTCACCTTCTCCATCTCGAAACAGTGAAGAACAGAAAATATCTTCTCCGTGAAGTTGACCCATTGTTCTGAAACTAGTGGATTAGAAGATCCACAAAACGTCGGTGGTCGTTGCCACATAAAACATTCGATAGCTAGTTGCTCCCTATTTCGTGAAGGAGGACGTTACCCATTATTATGGTTATTATTCATATCCCAAGATATTTGGGTAAGCATCTCCATGATTTTTTTAACTCCACCTCCAAAATCATTGGGGATGTCGTTTGGGCAATCGTTGCATTGGCCTTCACAAGAGTTGCTGTCCGGATTTCTCCTGGTTCCCACCATTTTCTAAAATAGAAAAGGTTAGAACAAAACATAAGTAACAATTCATGAATAACTTATCCATTTAAACAATTATACCAAAAACATAACATATGGGATCTCTAGGTAAATATCCTTGTGTGCATACTTGTACTTAGTCTCATGTTGTAGGTTTTCTCTAGGGTCCACTAATCCTAATCCCCAAATTAACTAAACCTTTCCTCTGATACCAACTATAGAGACCCAGATTTTTCTTGCATTACTATTACATCATTTCAAAGATAAACAACATAATAGTATTACACATGGAGGATCCATAGGTTTAGTGTCTTGGGAAAACTAGGACCAAATACAACATCAACCATAAACATTTTTTTATTTTCTTCTTCTATAGCTTCTTAGTAGCACTTTTCCCCTCCTTAGTACATATATCCACCTGAGGATATACATCAAAATGGGCGAACTAAAAGCCCAGTAAGAGGATAGATAAGAACAATACATCATGGGGTGAGCTTAATCATAACATAGGCAAAAGATCATGAACATGATAGGAGCATAAGTAAAAGACTTGAAATATGGCAATGCATAAAAATGAAACATCATGTCTTAGTGGTTAACTACCACACATACTTGTGAAAAAATCTAGCATCATGTTCACTCATAATTTCATATTTACTCATGATATTCATCACTTAACCCAATGCATTTGAGGGCTATATAATTCCGGGCTCACCCGTCACATTTAAACATTCATATTATGATATATAATTTCGAGCGCACCCGTCACATCATAACATTATCATTATCATGATTGCCACATATAAAACATATCAAACATGTACATAAATAACACAAGTAAAGGAATGGGTTTCATCTCATAATAACACATTCATAAGCTTTGGGTTCCAAAAATAAATAGGGAACAACATACTTGATACAAGGACCATCAACCTTGAATGAGAGGTAAAAGGTGAGATCTTGAAAGAATAGTTCTTTTGGAAAATATTTTGATGGACATAAAAACCAGTGAAAAACATGTATATCCCAGAAAAGTAAAGAAAAAGATGAACAAATGATCTTTTAGGAGCAACCATATCAAAAATGGAGTGAAATAGGGAGAACCTGAAGGAAGAAAAATTGGGTTCAAGATTTCCCCTTACCTTGTACTCGAATGCCTCCTTCTCTTTAATGTCCTGTATAATGTCATTATATTCATTAATTAGAAACTCCAAAACCTTCTATACATTAATAGGGTTCATTATGGTTTCATTATTTCATATTATGTTCCTTTGGATGACTTATAGAGTATAAAAACATTGTTCGGGGATGTTCGTTTTTATGATTTTCTTGAGCGGTCCACTTGTATTCTTAAATTGATGTTTGGGTAGATCATGGGTAAACATCCGGAACTGATACTACATGTTATTAATGATATTACCGTATCTTTAATAATTTTATAGTGAATAATATTAGATCCAAGTGGACGAATCATTAGATTAAAATTTAATGATGGTTATTTGGGTTGATTAGTGCGGTTTTTGGATCTCAACGAACTCGTTTTAATATTTAACATAGTAATATGGCCATAGGTTATTTACAGAACTTAAAATAGGACATAAAACATATAAAATATTGTGTTGCAACCATAAAAATGGTTTCATGACCAGATTAAAGGTAGAAAAAATAGAACATGTTGTTTTTGAAGGTGATAAATTATCACCACATGAACAACGTTCTCTTTAATAAAATAAAAGGAAGAGGGAATGGGTGTGGGGTGATATAATATAACATTAGAATAATAATATTACAGTATATATATAATACTAGATTTACAGAAGAATTTGGATGATGATAGGTAGGGAGAGATCAAGAAAGGAACTTGAACTTGAAAGGAAATTAAAGGAGAAGAGGGAGAGAAATTACCTTTAGAATCCTCCTCTTAAGAACCTCCTTAAGGGACTATGCGTGGTCTTTTGATGAGACCAGGAGCTCTTGGACGTGGGGGAGAGGCTAGGGAAGGTGTTTGGGCAGAGTTTAGAGAAGGCTTGGAGCTTGAGATGTGTGAGGAAAAGAGGGAGTGAAGGGTGGCTTTTATAGTGGAGGGGAGAGGGGTTTCCTTAATATAAAATTGATTAGCTTATTAATTTCACCAAAGACAAGGCATAGTGAGTCTTGGATGACCAATAATAGTAATTTTATAATGTAAGCCCGAGTCATGTGGGCTTACATCAGCAGAACCTCATCGATGACTCAATTAATACATTAATTAGTATTTATTGTGAATTATCAGATTCCACTATTCATCAAAAATTCAAGTATCTCAGAAAAATCCCAAAAATTTAGCCCAACCATTTTTGGACGTGTAGAATCTAAAAATTAAGCCCATTTTTCAAAAATAATTTTCTAAATATTATTAATTTAATATTTAAATAAAATCATAATTTACATAAAAAACAGTTTTAAGATTAAAACTGATTTTATAGTTCTTTCAAAATTTACGTAGGGTCTTATAAAATTATCTAAAAACTATTAGTCATTGATTCAATAATTTATGAATACATTTTAGGGAATAAATATTCTTTTAAATTAATTAATTATTTATTTATGACTTATAAAACAACAAAAACGCTTACTATGGTCAAATTGTCACTTTCTAAGATGTCTAAATTTTATTTTATTATTCATATGTAATGTTCCTCTTATTTAATATTCATAAGGGTCATGTTACTATTCATAATGTTATGTTACTATTCATAAGGGTAGGTTACTATTCATAAGGGTAGGTTACTATTCACCGAAAATTATTTTTGTTTCATTAGACTCCAAAAACAATCTTGAACACAACCGTTTATGTCGGATTTTTAAAATTCCAACCATAGGGGTGACAAAATTATGTATAAAGGTCACTTATCACTTAGTAGTTCATTATTTTGTGTTTCTATGACATAGATATAAGAAGGGAATTTTCCATTGAAAAAATTTGGGTCGTTACATTGTCCACACTCCAATCCCAAACTAGACATACCCCATGGTGATCAAGACCAAGAAGAAACCTTACCCTAAGACTAAAAATAAGAAGTAAGTATAAACGTGAGTATGAAAACTCAATCGTAATGGATATGTAATATTTTCCTAATTCACTTACATTGATGAAAATATTAATCAATTTCGTTTTTCAATTTTAATTTATAAATAGTGATTTACACAAATTGTTATAGAAATACTAGTCCACTATCCTTTTTATTTTAATCATGCTTCTATTTCCAAAATTAGGCTCGTGAATTTTAGACAAAAGAGGGTTGGTAAAAAAGATGATTTCATTTAGAAAATATAAAGTCATTGTAAAAATTCTTAAACTATTTTTCATAAACATTGAATACACATTTATCCATTTTTATCAAAGAAAAAACCCTAATAGAAAACTGGAGTAATGGTCACCCAAAACGGGATATAGGAAATAATATAAATGAGTAACAAACCATATACAGAACCTAAATAATCAATTATAGAAATATATGTTCTCGAGGGAAGGAGAAATCATAATGATTAGGGGATATTGACGAACATACTGAAACCTGATTCATCACATAGGTCTTCCTAACCTGATGCCATCAACCCTACAAAAAGACCAGTCTTAGCCAGCCAAGCGTAACCGAGGATCAAAATCCCAATAGAGAGAAATTTAAATACTAAGAGACACTATACACTGCATAATGTAAAATATTATCGAAATATTTCTCAAAATATTTAGTAGCTATTCCAAGATCCCATATCATGTTTAAAGTGGGTATATACAAACCAAAAAACATAAAATAGATCACATGAAAATTCCATTTCATGATCCTCACAAACAAACATCACCTCTGAATCACCAATTCAAACCATCTCCCCATGATCGAGTGTAATTCCAAGGACTTCCTAACCCCATTATCATCAAACAAGGTAATACACACAACTTAAGAGGTGTTTCCTATAAAAAAATTGGATTTAAATCTTTCAATTAAGAAACATCAATTTTTTGAGTAAAAACCCACTTCCAATGTACCAAAAACCAATAAGAAACCAAAACACATTTACAATTCTAAAACCATACATTAGGGAAAATATTAATTATAAATACCAACCAGACATTCTATCAAAAACATTCTATGTGAGTGTTTGTAAAAAATAATACAGTTAATCCAAAACTAGGAGGAAAACATTTCATTTCATATCCCATGTTTATTCTAAAAATGATATATCAATATTTACTATAAATAAATGTTATAAAGTACATAAAATTAATTTTTATTTAAATATAAAGGAAACTTCCTAAGGGGAAATTCATTAAACTAATGGAGCCTCAATGAAGCTAAATCGAAACAACTCTAGGAGGTTATAAAGAAGAATGTGTACCCACAAAGGACATCAACATAACAAAATCCCAATTTAACTAAAATTAATCATGAACACAAGAAAAAATAGACCAGGTTATGTGTAACTCATGATAAAATGGAAGGAGAATGGATATGGGGAATATAAGATGATATTACATCAACTAATCACCCCAAATACTTGTGTAATCCCTTGAAAACTCCATTGGAAGGGGAGGGGAGGCATATGGAAGAATGAACGATCCCACTTTTTGTTGCATGAGCCACTATGGGATGAAATGGGGTGTTTTTGTAAGACCCAAACTTCCATTAATGAAAATTACACTTGATCTAATTAAATGTCTTATTATGGTTATATAAAATGTTAACTTCATTGGTTTTATGTTTATGGATTTTAAAACACTGTTTAGAACTATGACCATTTTTAATATAGTTGTTGAAGAGTGATCACATTATTTGTTTAAATATAGGGTTTTAACAAATCCAATTTACTCAGAAAAAGGAATCGACGACATCATCCCGTAGACTTTCCCCATATGAAGCCCATTTATCATAGATCGGAAAGGAGGTGGCATCATTGGGATTTGCCCTTGACCAAGTCCAAGTGGAGCTTTAACACCTTAATTTTGAGCAGAACCGACTACGGGGGAAGTGGAAGTTAATAGAGATTACCACCCGAGCGATGTTATCCGAGCCACCCCAAGAGTCTATCACCATCTCACACCTTACCCTTCGATCCTATGCTGGTGTTATAAGGGTTTATGAAACAAGACCCTAGAACTATGACTTTGTATATCATTTTTATATAAAGAATGTTCATTATTTTTATTATTGTTACTTTGTAAATAGTTTTTAAAGAACAAATAGTATTTTCAGTTAATATTAAACAATGTAATATATTTTGATGAATTAACATATTTCTGAATTTAAAAATATTTTAATAAAATATTATTATTTATAAATTACTTATTATTAAATATAAATTATCATATAATTTTATGAATGTAATTTTAATTTTTATGAATGATTGAATACTGTTTTTTGACAAAACCCATGAATTTTGGGTAAAGGTCAGTTTTTAATTTAAATGTAAAAATTAACATATTTATAACATTATATAGATAAAATGAATATTATTTTTGGAATCAGGATGTGGATATTACCCAACGGTGAAGTTTTCCTAATTTTCTGAGAAAGTAGAATTTTTGGGTAAAAACTAAACATCGTTTAAATATATAATGAGTTTTATGACATCATAATGACCCAATAGTGATGTAATAAAAATATTCACGCATTATGTTAGGCCAATATATGTATTACTATTAAAATATTGTGATTTTTTGGTTTTTTGATTTATTTTACAAACCTTTTGTGGACCCTTCATGGCTTATAAAACATTTTCTATTTTTATATTGTTTTCCTTGAGAGTGTGAATCACCTCCACATAAGAAACCCTATTATTTTAAGAAGGTCATCCACTGGATTTATAAATTTTTTTACCACTCCCATTTGGTAGAAACTATGGGAAAAAACCATGGGCCGGTTGTGATTTTCATTAGTTTAATGTGAGGTGTCCCAAACCTAAATAATAAAAAATTCCCTCTCATTTCCTTTATAAACCCACCCAAGCTCCCACTTCATCTTCACTCAAATCATTTTTAGTTCGAACCACCCCTTCCATCCTCTATCTAGAATCCTCCAATGGTTCCCCATACTCCCAATAAGCCTCTCTCAAGCCTCTCTTAATCCTTTGGGATAACACTTCCAAGTAAGGGGTTTCTTTGTTTCTCATTTTTGTCCAATTTTCTTTAAGTTGTTATGACCTTTTTTACTTACAAATGTTGGGGTATAAATTAGAAACTACCCCATAATTCCAGATTTTTTTGGGATGATGGGAGACCCCTTTATTTCTCATTAATTCCTCTCATGTACACCCATTACCATGCAAAAATTTTGTGAGGGTTTTCTCTCTCCTCTTTTACATCCAAGTAATTCTTCTATATTATGCATTTAAATTCCATAACTCTTTTTGGAGCATGTATATATATGACCCCCTTATTGTAAATTTGTTGTACATATGATGATACACCATTTTATCTCTCATCCACCATTTTCATGAATCCTTATGTTACGTCGTTATGCTACCGAAATTGCACCGCTTTTTTCCAAGCCATGATCATTGTGCAGTGAATACCATACCGAAGTCTCTATCAAGGGTATTAACCTTTATGCACATATACACATTTAATGGTACATTCATGGATTTTTTCCACATTAAATAATCTTGGAATGACTAATTATGTTGATTGATTCCATTTTATATGATCCATGTGGCACACTTATACATGAAATGAAATGTTTATGAAATGTGTGTCCTAATAGTGCTCCAATGCATTGGGTAAAGTATAGTTTCATGAATTTTCATGTGCAAGGAGTTTTTACTCATTCTAATTCATGTTCAAAGAGGGTTTACTTGTGCTTAATGTGTAATGATGGTTTAGTCATGCTCTATGGGCAATTAGCCTTGGCTCATGCTAATTCCATTATGACTGTTGTTTCCACATTTCTATGTTATGATTATCATGCATTATCAAGCCTTTATGTACATGTTTCTATTGTGATCCATTATTATTCCTATTTTCTAAAAAATATTTTATTCCTCATGTTATTCCATGTTTATTCCATTATTGGGATTTATAGCTCACCCTTTTCTAATTCATGTCTTCATGTTATTCCTTGTAATGCTAAGTACGAGGGAATGTAGTGGTCATGTAAAGGAAGTTTTTAATAAATATTTTGTATTTCATGTTTTAATTTGTTATGTAGTGATCCTAATACCCAAAGACACTATACCTATTGATCTTCCATGTTGTATCAAGGGAAGAGTTTATGTAATAAATCAGGTTTAGGTGTGTAATAAAAAGCAGGGTTGTTATATTTGTTATCCGAGGATAGGTTTAGTCATTTTTGGGATTAGGATTAGAAAACACTATTAAAGCCATAGAGACAAGACTATGTGTAATAAAAACATCCCTATGTTTTGGTAAGTATTGAGTAAGTGGTCTATAATGAAAATACATCCCTGTCTAGATACGAGAAGGTAGAGGAGGCTTTGGACCATATGTACATAGGGGTGAGACCTTGAGAAGGATTTTCAGGCTTGACCCGGGGTATCCAAGTACCTGACAATGGGCTTTAATGAAATCTTTGTTATGAAACTCTTGGGGGATATGCTTTGGTAAACTCACAAGAATAGTTTGATCCATTATCAATTGAATAAAAAAATTACCTTAAGAATATATGTTAGAATTTAGATCATTAATAGAATAGATTGAAGCCTATGGAATCATAAGTTAAGAAAATAAAAGTTATTTATAAGTCATCAGTTTTGTCCTTGGATTACCCTTCATGTGTTAACCCTAACTTCTCTTTTATTCCAGCCAATGGCCAGTAATAGGAGGACTCGTTCTAACAACTTATGTGAATATCAATGTGATGAATGTGCTAATGAGATTCCCAATCCGATGGGAGAGAAAATCTCAAAATTTGTCACATATCTATCTCAATATAATCAAGCATAGAATAGAAACATGGGTCAAGAGAATGGTTCAAACCCCCTAAGAAATAACAAGTCTCTATCGAGAGCTTCATGAGAGAAAGACCTCCTATATTTAATGGATCATCTGATCCCTCAATCACCGAATAGTGGATCAACTCCATTGAAAAGATATTGTCCATCATTCAATGTTCTGAAAAAAAGAAGGTTCTTCTGGTTACTTATTATATGGAGGGTGAAGCCGATCAATGGTGGACATTGATAAAATATTCGAAGCCTGAGGAGGAGATAGAGTCATTGTAATGGAAATATTTCTATAATATCTTTTTTATTAAATATTCTCTGTGCACCCTCTGACTTAAAAGGGAAAGGGACTTCCTTGACCTATGGAAAAAATACGACGAATCCATCAGACCGTATGAGGAAAAATTAACAAGGTTTTCACTTTATGCCTCCAACTTTTTCATTACCCCAAATTCAAGATTGAATACTTCTTTGGTGGGCTGAAACCTAGCCTATGGAAAGTGTTGGAAATCTGTGACTTCGATGGCTATGAAGAAACTATCGGATGTGCCCTCAATATAGAAATGGAGATCGGAAAATCTCATGGGTATCACGGGGATAAGAAGAGTAAGGCCTAATTCAATGATAGTGGTCTGATGGATAAATCCAATCATGATAAAAAGATCTATCACCCAACATGCCAATGGTGCAGAAAGAATCAACCTGTAAATTGCCTGAAGGGGATGAAGAAATGATTTAGGTGTTGAATAGAAGTTCACATAGATATTAACGGCCGAAAATAAAAACCCACTGCTATAACAGATTAAAGGAATGCTCCGTTCGAACCTCAATGCATTGTTCATTGCTACATCCACAATGAACTGGGGCATCTTGTGAATCAGTTCCCTAAGCCATGGGATTTCAGAGGCAACCATCAACCTCCAAGGTAGCAAGGGATAGATTTTTCTATCACTACTACTAATGTGAACCCCGACAATGAAGTGGTGAAAGATATTCTAGTTATTCATTCAAGAATAGCGAACATACTTTTTGATTCCGGTTCTACACATTCTTTTATATCTTGAAAGTTTAGTAGAACAATACTAGAACCACCAAAAATCATGGAAGTTAAGATAACAGTGAGTATGGTAAATGGGAAAATCATTTCATACTATGATTATAACTCCTCTCCTTTCATAATCTGTGGATTTAATATCCCGAAGATCCTCTTCATACATCCACTAGTAGAATTTGATGCAATTCATTGCATGGATTAGATTTCCTTATATAGATCCAAAATAATTTTTTCTGAGAGGGAAATCACTCTCCATGTGGAGAATCAACCACCGATTCTATACATGTGAAAGAAGGAAGATGAATTTTTTTTAGATCTATCATCTCAAGCGTGGATATTAATGCTTTATGATCCCTCATATCTGGCTCAGATGATTGAGTCTATGGAAGCAACCATAGTTGATGATATGCCTATTATGAGGGAATTAACTGAATTATTTCCCATGGAATTTACTGGTCTTTATTCATGAAGAGATATAACACCCCAAGATTCATCGATATGATTCTATTTGAATAATACAATAGCGTGTGTTGTACGCAACGTCGAGATTCTAACACGCCACAACCAATCAAAGTAGCCGCTATGAATATTAATACCCACCTTTTGAAATTTTATACATTTTATCATTCAAAATGGACTTCATTTTTGGATTCATAATATCGAATTTATCATAGGGTGAAATTTTGGAACTTTTCGGTCAACTTTTATATTCTGATGAATAGTGAAAATTAATAAATTTTAATTAAAAACAACCTTTTTAATCAAAATAATTAATAGTGATAAATTATGAATTTGAGTGGTTTTAAAGTATATTTATAATATTATTTTTTTCATTTAATACAATGTTGGTCATTGTACATAAAATCACAATTAAACCGTACATAAACAAGTGTCAATCTTTTGATAGTTATTATATCTTAAAAACATGCTTTTTGTTTTGACAACGGGAATTAATTTTAAATTACTTTCTGCCACTTCTGTGTTTTGAATTTGGAAAAATGGATTCCATATTTTGAATCAGGATGTCCAAATTGTGTAAATATGTAACTTTTATTTTTATACATTTTTGTATAATTACTTCGGTAAATATTTTATTTACCATGGTTAAAGGGTAAATCCGGTAAATAAGGGTAAAAAATTATATATAATAACAATAAATTATTCTAAAACATGTCCTAACATTATTGGTGGATACATGTCCGACCATGGGCATCTTTGAGTCGATTTTGGGACCCCATGTAGCCACTTGTGGGTGATAGGGACACTTTATATTTATTAAGTTAAAGTAAATACAAAAATGCCATAAGCTTATATCTTTTAAAAAACAATTTTTACATAAGGTTATATATGTTATAATTTCGATTATAAATATTCATTAAAAATATAAACAAATATCCTACATAATGGTATTTTAGTTATTATTTTTAGACATTTAAAAAGTAAAAATATATATGACACAATAATGATGTAGTATTTTCCTTATTAATGGAAGAATCAAATAATTGGCATTATAAATGTTAAAATAAATATCATTTGAAAGTTTTGATGACATAAACGAATTTTATTGGTTAATATTACATGTTAGGATTTATTAAATGAATTTTATTCAAATTAATAAAGTTTTTAAGACTTTATCAAAAATAAATTATTGAGTAGTGTCAAAATTGACATAAATGAGTTTTTAAAACAAATATTATATTATTAATTTATATTCTATTCCTAAAAATCAAAAGTTCAGCTGAATGACTCATATAATTATTGGTATATCATTAATGGAACACTTCTGGGTCTCTTTGATGTATATAGTATGTTTATTAACAGTATATTATAAAAATACAAAGTGACATAGTAAGTGTAAAACTAATTAACTAAGAGTTAAAACTAAAAGAAAAGGTTAATATAATGATCCAAAACTGTCTAAAATCTATTGGTTGAAAGGATTTAGACCCATACACACCATATAATTTTAATAATCTACTTTGGAGCCTTTAGAAACCGAATATTATTTTATTATAAAATAATACTTCAAGTTTTTCCTAAATATCCCCTCACCCCTATTATAAAAGGGAACCCCCCCTTTCTCATTATTTCACTCCTTCAAATCCATTTGGCTCGGCCAAACTCTACCCAAATATTCTCTCAAATTCCCTCCCTTCAACCTATAGGCCTTAGTTTGATCATAAAGCCAACCTATAGAGCCCTTTTGATCAAATCAAAAGGAAGAACCCGAAGAAGAGGTAATGTTTTAACCTACCTTTTTCAAGTTCCTTTATTCTTCAACTTATTCATTATTTGTTATTTCCTTTATGAAATCATAAATCTAGTATCTTATATATACTATGATGTTATTATAATTACGGTACAACCATATTCAGTATTTTATCCATCTTTTGAATGACATGTCACCATACGTGTGTACGTACGGCTTACCGTCTCCACATCGTGGTGTAATTTTTATTCAAAACATCATTATTTGGATGGGTATAATAATGATGTTTAATTCATGTAAATAATAAATATAACATGATAATGATCCTATATATATGATATTCTTTCAAATTATAGATTATTTTAATATCAAAAGAGTGATATTATCGCTCGTGCGTACGTACGGACTACCGTCTCCAAGAACGCGATGAGATTCCTTCCCCATAGTATCCATGCAATTATAATTCTCATTTAATGATAAAAAATATTTTTTAAGGACTTGATATTTTTCTGGATATTAATAATATACAACGTATCCCTAAAAAACACGTCTTATGTAACATAATATATAAAGGGAATTGAATTCGTTAACACCTAAAACGATGATAATTCTAAGATATTATTAACAAATAAATGTTAAAAGATCATATATGATATCATATTAATGTATATGATTATTGTATAATTTAATAACAATTATTTCACCATTATATAGGAGGTTAAACTACCCACAACCAAGGAAAATTACAAGGTAAGGGGTTTTCATCTCAATCCTTATTCCCGTGAGATTCATACCATATTGCCACTATTACCTTTTGTGTGGTGTATGTACTACCCAAAATTGTATTATTTTTGTAATACACTTTAATTTATGTGTATTTACATATTAATTGTATGATACCTCTTTCATGGGGTGTATGTTTTGTAAGTTACCAAATTGGTAAGGGTTTATTTCACAATCTCTTCATTATCCGAGGTTGTTTATATGTAATTATCTACTAGGACCTCTTTATCATCCACATCCATGTTTCTTAAAAATTTATTTCAAAACTTTGATACTATTTTACAGAATACTGGTTAAATTCATCTATACCCTTGTTTGAATTTTTATATTAATTTTATAAAGTAATCTTTACGTTGTTTTCCAAATAAGGTCATTTTTAACCTTTTCGACAGAATTAATGTAAGAATGTCTTTTTTTAAATTATATGGTGGGGGAGGGTATTTTCCACCATTATAAAATCATTAAATCTTCCCTTAAAATCTATTAAAAATATTTTCAAAGTAAATTTTTTTATTTTACAATTTTGTGACATTTAAATGATTTCAAAAAAAGAGATATTTCTATCAAATAGTTTTAATTTCATCTATGTCAACATCCTTTGATAAATTTTACACATGTTTGAAGTTGATTTATTTCGATACAAATTTTCCTTATTTTATTTAAGGTTTTGTGTTATGTTTTTCTATGGATGAGTTATTTTTATTCCATTAATGGTTTATGATTAAGGTTTTGGAATTTCTTATGCTAGTTTTAATATGAATGTTTATGTTATATTTCATCTTCTTCTTAAGATGAATGTGTTGGACTAGTATGTTCCGAGTTGGGGACCGGTAAACGTAAGCCCTACGGGTTGGGTTCTGGTTATAGCAGACCCTCTAGGTTGGTGTCTGGTTATTAGATGAACTCCGGGTTGGAGTTCGGTTACAGAGGCTCTCTGGGATGGAGTCCGGTTACAGAGGCTCTCCGGGTTGGGTTCAGGTTACAGTTATCCCTTAGGTCTTTGCACGAGGCCATGACACAGAAATTAATGTTCGGAATTATGCATTCCTTCATTATGAAAGTGGTTATTGATATTTCATGTGATTATTCGAATAATATAATATCCATGTGAATATATAAAAGGCATTATTTCATTTTATGTTTTCCATATTATGTTGAAGTTATAGTTTAAAAGGCTTTTTTTAGGTATACATTACCTTAAATGTTTATGCTTATCTATGAAGGCTTCCTCTATATTTTTATCCTTACTGAGAATCTGAGCTCACCCCTTTCAATGCTTTATTTTCCCCAGGATGTGAAGAATTAATTTATGAATGACCTACAGGGATAGTATGAGGGGATATAAATACAAGATGTTGTTGTAGTTTTTTTTACTTTACAATGTAATGTAAGACTTATGAATGTATCTAGTGTTTTCAAGGCTACTAAACTAATCGGTCTTTCAAGAATTGATATTTCTTGTGATCATGCCAATGTTATGTAATAATTTACCGACTCTATATAACTGGGGTCAGGGCATTACAGTTGGTATCAAAGGAAGTTCAGTACAAACCTTGGAAGCTATATTTAGATAAACTCTGATTAGTGAACATAGCCCTAAGATAGACTTTGAGGATTAGTGTAGAAGAACATCCTAGAATTTTTGTATTGTAGAGATTTTGTGAGTTTTCCGAGCAATACATCCATGTTTGGATACATGTAGGTAGAGGCGGCTCTGGAACAGATGTACCTAGGGGTAAAACCCGAAAACACCGCTTTGAGCTTGACTCGAACGGGAACTGGTGCACGACAATGGGCCTTGCTGCACTCTTGGTTAAGACACTCCCGAGGGATATGGATAGGATATTTATCATTTTCTTTACAAACAATTATGAAGGGTTTATGAGTATATATTTCTTCAAAGAAAATATTTTTATGATTATGGATTATATCCACAAATAGTTCAATTTATGTTAAGTGTTTTACAAGTATGGAATTATGTATTTTGATTCATAAAATGATCTATTTTATGCCACTATTTAGAAATGTCGCCTAGTGGAAGAAATGGAAACTGTATCAATGCACACACTCTATGTAGGGATTTCCTTCCTTCTCAAGATAATTATAGTGGAGCTGGTGATGTAACAGGTGCTGATCAGCTTATCATCATACTGGGACAACTCACTCAGGTTATGAATAATAACCTTACCCGTATGGAGAACCCTGATTCACAGCTTGGAGGATCAATGTTAGATCGCTTCACGAGGAAACAACCACCAACATTCAATGGGACTAAAAATCCAATGGTAGCTGATAAATTGATAAGTTCATTAGAGAAAATATTTCAGGCATTGGGGAGTAGTGAAAGGGAAAAAGTTATCATGGCAGTTTACCGCCTCACTAGAGATTCAGATCAATGGTGGTCATTGATTCAAAACACGAAGGAAGATGATGAAGTATCAAATATAGAATGGAGTGAGTTCAAAGATCAGTTTTTAGAAAAATACTTTCCTCGTGACCATCGAGCACATATGGAAAGGTAATTTCTGAGTATGAGACAAACGGAGGATGATAATATCGCAAAGTATGAGGCTAACTTTACCAGGTTATCAAGGTATGCTGGAGATTATATACGTAACCCACGAAGTAAGATTGATCATTTCTTTGATGGGTTAAAACCATTTCTTCGTCGAGCATTAGTCTCACAATATTTCTCAACGTACGAAGATATAGTCTCATGTTCTATCAAGACAAGAAATGAATTCTCTAAATCTTATGACAATAAAATAAAGAAAGAGAAGAATAGAACGATGGATCAAGAGATAGATAAAGGGGAAATAAGAAAGAATTATTTTCCATTATGTGAAAATTGTGCGAAGAAACACCCTGGTACTTGCCTAATAGGAATGGGAGTTTGTTACAAATGTGGAGAAAAAGGTCACCAGACTTGTGATTGCAAGGGAAGGAAGGAGGCTGTCAATGTTGAATGCTACAATTGCAATGAAATGGGGAATTATGAAAAAGAATGTCTTAAGCATCAGGGAAACGTACCTCAGAAAAGGCCAAGGGATCAAGGCCAAGCTTATGTTTTTACTATAGTTGAAGAGGAATAATTAATGTATTTGTGTTTTTGGACTCGAGGATTATATTCTGGTTATGAGAATAACGTAATATATATAAGGATTTCACTGTAGTACTTGTTGTTTTAATTAAGGGTTTAATATGACTAAAGTAATCATATTTTCAGTATGTGACAATAAGAGAAACTATACTCTTTTTGGGGAATCTAACGTTGCGATTGATTTTGGAATTTAGATACATTTTACAGAGAGTCTGGAAAGAGCTACTTTGGATAACTATAATGTTTTGGAATGGATTAAGTTGAACTTTGGATAGTAGTATTCAAGGTTAAAACATTTCTTATGATTGTTTTTGGAATATTATGATACTATAGTTTTAGGAAAAGGACAACCTGTAGGTCGGGCGATAACCCGTCGCGTCAGACAAAGTTGGAGGAATCAAACCAACAACCATAGTGCAGCATGCCTTTATTACCTACCACTAGCCTACAGGAATTCCCTGGTTATTACAAAATAATTTTTCATTATAATTGTATGTGTTAATTATTGGAACATTATACTGTTAGAAAAAATATAATATTTTTAAGTTCTATTATCTTTTGGAGTGAAATATGAGTTTTTCGTAGAAATTAGATGACGGATGAAAACTATACTTGTTATGATATATATATATATATATTAATATTATTCTATGAATAAATTAATTATTGAACTTTAGGGAAGAGATATTATGCCCGAAAATGTGTTTTCCTAATACATTATGTTTTGTTGAACTAATTATATTTTAAATCATCATAGATTGATGGATTTGAGGCCCTTGATTCTACAATTGTTTCTGATTGATGACCTCAATAACTCCCTATAAATATTTAAGTTTTTCCTGTAAATACATGTCTATAATTTCCACCAATGTTCTCCAATTCTATACCCTAATTTGGTTGTGACATTCTCATTTCCCTCTCCCTCTTATTAAAACAAAATTTTATTAACCCTATTTCCGATATGGGTTTTCCTCAAAGGTATTCTCTATTTTCAACCTTCTATTTTCAAAGAACAATTTCCAATTGTGAGAAAACAATTATTTGAAAGAGTGGAGAATGTTACACCACATGCTTCCATGGAACGCTTCTCTTTGAATAATAAAGTAGCATCTGTTGTACGCAACTTCGAGATTCTAACACGCCGAGACCTATCAAAGTAGCTGCTATGAATAGTAATACCAACCTTTTGAAATTTTATACATTTTATCTCATAAAATGGACTTCATTTCTGGATTTTTAATATTGAATTTATCCTAGGGTGAAATTTTTGTACTTTTCGGATAACATTTATATTCTTATGAATAGTGAAAATTACTAAATTTTAATTAAAAACAACTTTTTAAATCATAATAATTAATAGTGATAAATTATGAATTTGAGTGGTTTTAAATTATATTTAAAATATATTTTTACCATATAATAAAATTTTGTACATTGGACATAAAATCACAATTAAACCATACATAAAGAAGTGTCAATCTTTTGATATTTATTATATCTTAAAAACACACTTTATTGTTTTGACAGCGGGAATTAATTTTTAATTAATTTCTACCAATTCTGTGTTTTGAATTAGGAAAAATGGATTCCATATTTGGAATTAGTATTTCCAAATTGTGTAAATAGGTAACTTTTATTTTTAGACATTTTTGAATTATTAATTCGGTAAATATTTTATTTACCATGGTTAAAGGGTAAATCCGGTAAATAAGGGTAACAAATAATATTATAATATTAATGAATTACGCTAAAAAGTGTCCTAACCTTATTTTTGGATATATTTTCAACCATGGGCATCTTTGTGTCGATTTTGGTACCCCATGGAGCCACTTGTAGGTGATAGGGACAATTTATATTAATTAAGTTAAAGTAAATACAAAAATTCCATAAGATTATATCTTTTAACAAAACAATTTTTACATAGGGTTTTATATGTTATAATATCAAATATAAATATTCATTAGAAGTAAAAAAAGATTTCATACATAATGTTGTTTTATTTATAATTTTTAGACATTTAAAAAGTAAAAATTTATATGACACAATAGTGATGCAGTAATTTCCTTATTAATGAATGAATCAAATAATTGGAATTATAAATGTTAAAATAAATATAATATGAACTTTTAAATTACATAAAATACTTTTATTGGTTAATATGACATGTTAGTATTTTATAAATGAATTTGGTTCGAATTAATAATTTTTTTACAACTTTAAAAAAAATCAATTATTGAGTAGTGTCAAAATTGACATAAATGAGTTTTTAAAACAAATATTAATTTATTAATTTATATTATATTCCTAATAATATAAGGTTCAGACAAATGAATCATATCATTATTGGTATATCATTAATGGACCACTTTGGGATCGCATGGATGTATATAGTATGTTTATTAACTATATATTATAAAAATACATAGTGACATAGTAAGTGTCAAACTAATTAACTTAGAGTTAAAACTAAAAGATAAGGTTAATATAATGACCCAACCCTATCTAAAATATATTTTTTGAAAGGATTTAGACCCAAACCCACCTTATACTTTGAATAATCCACTTTGGATCCTTTAGAACCCGAATATGATTTTATTATAAAATAATACTTTAAGTTTTTCCTAAAGAGCCCCTCACCCCTCTTATAAAAGGGCACTCCCCCTTCTCATTATTTCACACATTAAAAGCCATTTGGCTTGGAAATTTTTTTCTCAAATATTCTCTCAACTTCCCTCCCTTCAACCTGGAGGCCTTAGTTTGATCATAAAGACATCATAAGGAGCCCTTTTGATCAAATCAAAAGGAAGTACCTGAAGAAGAGGTAATGTTTTCACCACCCTTTTTCAAGTTCCTTTCTTCTAATACTTCTTCTTTCTTTGTTATTTCCTTTCTCAAATAACAACTACAGTATCTTATATATACTGTGATTTTATTATAAATATATTACAACCATATTCAGTATTTCATCCATCCTTTTAATGACATTTCACCATACGTGCGTACGTACGGCTTACCGTCTCCACGTCCTGGTGTAAATGTTATTCAAAACATTATTATTTGGATGGTTATAATAACTATGTGTAATTAATGTAAATAATAAATACAACATGATAATGATTCTGTATATATGATATAATTTCCAATTATATTTTATTTTAATTTCAAAAGAGTGATATTGTCACTCGTGCGTATGTACGGAATACCGTCTCCACGAACGCGATGAGATTCATTCCCCATCGTATCCATGCAATTATAATTCTAATTTGGTGATTAAAAATAATGTTTAAGGACATGATATAATTATGGATATGAATAAGATACAACCTATCCATAACAAACATGTCTTATGTAACAAAATATATAAAGGAAAACGAATTCGTTTACACATTAAATGATGATAAAACTAAGATATTATTAACAAATCAATGATAAAATATCATATATGATATCATATTAATGTATATAATTCTTGTATAACTTAATAACAATTATTTTACCATTATACATGAGTTTAACCTACCCTCAACCATGTAAAATTACAAGGTAAGGGGTTTTCATCTCACTCATTATTCCTGTGAGATTCAAACCATATTGCCACTATTACCTTTTTTGTCGTGTATGTACTGCCCATAATTGTATTATTTGTGTAATACACTTTACTTTATGTATATTTACATATTATTTGTATGATAACTCTTTCATGGGGTGTATTTTTCATATGTTACCAAATAATTATGGGTTTATTTCCAAATCTCTTCATTATCTGAGGTTGTTTATAGGTAATTATCTATTGGGACCTCGTTATCATCCACATACATGATTGTTAAAAATGTATTTCAAAACATTCATACTATTTTACAGAATATGGGTTAAAGTCATCTATACCCCTGTTTGAATTTTTTATAAGATGTTTATAAAGGAATATTTTCGTCATTTTCAAAAAAAAAGTTATTTTTAACCTTTTCGACTGAATTAATGTAAGAATGTCTTTTTTCTGACTGATACGGTGGGTTTAGATATTTTCTACTGTTATAAAATCTTTGAATCTTCCCTTAAAATCTATTAAGAATATTTTCAAAGTAAATTTATCATTTTATAATTATGTTAGATTTAAATGATTTAAAAAAGATATATTTCTCTCAAATAGTATTGATTTCTTCAATTTCAACATCCTTTGATAAATTTTACACTTGTTTGAAGTTGATTTATTATGATAAAAATTTTCCATATTGTATTTAAGGTTTTTTGGTATGTTTAACTATGGATGAGTTATTTTTATTCCATTAATGTTTTATGATTAATGTTTTGGAATTTTGTATGCTAGTTTTAATATGAATGTTTATGTTATATTTCATCCTCTTCTTAAGATGAATGTGTTTGACTAGTATGTTCTGGGTTGGGGACCGATAAAAGTAATCCCTCCAGGTTGGGGTTCGGTTACAACAGACCCTTCGGGTTGGTGTCCGGTTATTAGAGGCGCTCCGGGTTAGAGTCCGGTTACAGAGGCTCTCCGGGATGGAGTACGGTTACAAAGGCTCTCCGGGTTGGGTTTCGGTTACAGTTATCCCTTAGGTCTTGGAACGAGGCCTTGACACAAGAAATAATGTTCAGAATTATGCATTACTTCATTATGAAATTGGTAATTGATATTGCATGTGATTTTTAAAATAGTAGAATATCCATGTGAATAAGTAAATAACATTATTTCATTTTATCTTTTCCATATTATGCTGATGTTCGAGTTTAAAAGGATTTTGTTTTAGTTATACATTGCCTTAAATGTTTATGATTGTATATGAAAGCTTCCACTATATTGTTATCCTTACTGAGCATCTGAGCTCACCCATTTCAATGTTCAATTTTTCCCAGGATGTGAAGAAGTAATTTATTAATGACCTACAGGGATAGTATGTGGGGATATGAAGACAAGATGTTGTTGTAGTTTTTTTACATTGCATTGTAATGTAATACTTATGAATGTATCTAGTGTTTCCATGGCTACTAAACTAATCAGTCTTTCGATACTTGATCTTTCTTGTAATCATTCCAATGTTATGTAATAATGCACCGACTCTAGATAACTGTGGTTGGGGCATTACAAGAGATGTGGAATTCATAGTTGATCTTATACCTATAGCGTTGCCAATATCCACGACTCTGTATAGAATGGATTTTGTAGAGCTTGAGGAGATGGAGAAACAAATATTAGAGAATCTGGATAAAGGGATTATACCCACATGTGCTTCACAATGTGGTGCACTGGTCCACTTTGTCAAAAATAAAGATGGGTCAATCCACCTTTGCATCGATTATCATGAGCTTAACAAAATCATGATAATGAACATGTAATGTCTCCCATGAATTGATGACTTGTTAGATCAACTGTGTGGAGAACAATACTTCTCCAAGATGGATTTTCGGTCGGGGTATTATCAAGTAAGGGTGAAGAAGAAATATATCCCCAAGACAGCTTTTCCTACAAGATACGGGCACTATAAATTCATAGTAATGCCTTTAGGACCCACTAATGCTCCCATAATTTTCATGGACTTGATAAATAGAGACATTATGGATTACCTCGACAAATTTGTGGTAGTCTCTATAGATGATATTCTGTTATACTACAAAACCATGGAGGATCATGAGGAGCATCTATGAAGTGTACTAGAGACCTTGTGGAAGGAGAATCTCAATGCAATGAACAAGTAGTTTGAGTTCTTGTTAAAGGATGTCTCATTCTTGGGCCATATCATCACAAGAAATGGGATATCTATAGATCCCTCCAAAATAGATGCAATTGAGGTATGGGTGAGGCCATCATCGAAAATGTATTTACATAGGTTCTTGGGGTTAGCTAGAAATTATTGACTATTTGTGAGAAAAATCTCATGATTGTCCCACCCTCTTACCAAGCTAACTCAGAAGGGGGTAAAGTTTTCTTGGAGTGATGCTTGCGAAGAAATCATCAAGGAGTTAAAAATGTGGCTTTTCACTGTACTTGTGTTCACATTACCCACATGTGGAGAACTTTTGGTGGTATTCAGTGATGCTTCAAAGAACGGCCTGGGATGTTTGTAGATAAAAAATGACCAATTCATTTCCTATGCATCATGGAAATTGAAAGTTCAAGAGTTGAATTATCCAACACATGATCTGGAGTTGGCAGCAGTTATCTATTCTTTAAAAATTTGGTGGCATTATCTCTTTGGGTATAAGTGAGAAATATATACAGACCACAATAGCCTCAAGTATATTATCACACAAAAAGAGTAGAACATGTGCCAACTAAGATGGTTTGAGCTGATCAAAGACAATAACTACTCAATCCATTACCACCCTAGGAAAGAGAAAAAGGTAGAGATGCTCTAAGTCGAATGGACCCAGTGATTCTATCATTGATGATAATTGATAAGGATCAAATATTCTACGATTTTATGAAGATGGACATGGGAATCATAAAGAAGGGAAAATCATCAATCCATTCAAAAAGGATTTTTGAACCATATCTTTTGGAAAGGATAAAGGATGCTCAAAAGGAAGATGTAGGAATTCAGAAGAGAGTAGAAGCTATCAGAAAAGGGAAATCCATGGAGTTCAATGTTAATGAAGAAGGAATTTTGTGATTTTGGAAAACACTATGTGTTCCATCAAGTATGGAGCAGAAGAAGGAACTATTGGATGATGTGCATAGTTCAAATTTCTCTATTCACCTTGGAAACACAAATATGTATCGAGGTCATCGAGAGCATTATTAGTGGGATAAGAAGAAGAAGGAGATCGCTGAATTTACATAAAATTGCTCGGTGTGTCAGCAAGTGATGTCTAAGAGACATAATTCTAAGGGGATGTTGAAACCATTACCCATACCGGCATGGCAATGAGAGAACATCTCCCTGGGATTTTTCACAGGACTTCCAAAGACATCCATAGGCAATAATGCAATCTTGGTTGTTGTGGATCATCTTACAATGTCTGTACACTTCCTTGTAATTTGGGAGGATTTCTCATTGGAGCAACTAGAAAGGATATATATCAGAGTTGTCGTAAGGATGCATGGGGTCCCACTATCTATTGTATCTGATCGAGTTCCATGATTCACATCTATGTTTTAGATGAGTCTTCAACATGATATGGATACTGAACTGGAATTTCGTACAACCAATCATCCTCAAACTAATAGCCAATCTGAGATAACTATTCAAAAACAAGAGGATAAGTTAATATCATGTTATATGGACTTCAAAGAAGGGTGGGACCAACATATTCCACTAGTTTAATTCAACTATAATAACTCTTTCCACTTGAGCATACGAATGGCGCCTTATGGAGCCATGTATGTGAAGAGGTGTAGAAAAATAGCATGTTGGGATGAAGTCAGTGAGATAAAGCATCTAGGGCCAGAAAAGGTCGAGGAAATGGTGGAGAAGGTGAAAACCATTCAACATCATATCAATGCTTCCCATAGGTGACAGAAGAGTTATGTAGATAATCATCAATGAGACCTTGAGTTTAATGTTGGATACATGGTATTTCTAAACATATATCCATGGAATAAGGTCATGAGGATTGGAATAAAAGGTAAGTTGAGTCCTAAGTACATCATCCCCTTTGAGATTCTTGATCGTGTTGGGGTTGTCGCCCATCGAATAGCACTTCCACCTACCATGGACAAAGTACATGACATCTTTCATCTATCCTTCTTAAGTAAGTACCTACCAAACCCTTCACATGTACTCTCTTTAGAAGTAGTACTACTAGACGATGATCTTTCTTCTGAGGATCAACCATTAAAGAGCTTAGATCATTGAGAAAACGTTCTAAAAAATAAGCCAATTCCCCTCATCAAGGTGTTGTGGAAAAACCACATGTTTGAAGAAGCGACTTAGGAATCAGAGAAAGTGATGAAGCAATGTTTCCCAGATTTGTTTTAGAGTGGGAAAAGGAGATTTTGATGGTGGAATTTCTTATGGGGGGGAATATTATAACATCCCAAAATTTCACTAATGAAAATTACACATGATCTAATTGAATATCATTTTATGGTTTTGAAAAATATGATCATCATTGGTTTTATGTGTCTGGATTTTAAAATACTATTAATAATTGTGACTGTTGCTAACATCCATGTTCAACATAGATCACATTATTTGTATAAATATAGGGCTTTAACAAATCCAATTTACGCAGACATAGGAAGCGATGGCCTCATCCAGTAGGCATTCCCAATAAGAAGCCAATTTTTCGGAGCTCGGAAAGGAGGTAGCTTCATTGGGATTCTCTCATAATCAAACCCATGAAGAGCATGAACAGATTAAGATTTATAAAAACCGACTATGGGAGAAGTGGATGTTAGTAGAGATTACCACCCGAGCGATGTTATTCGAGCTACCCGAAGTGTTTGTCACCATCACACACCATACCCTTCGATATTATGTGGGTGATATAATGGGTTATGTAACAAGACCCTATAACTATGACTATGTAAATTATATTTGAATAAATAATGTTCATTCATTTTATTATTGTTACTTTATAAATAGTTTTTAAAGCGAAAATAGTATTACTAGTTAATATTCAACTAAGAAATATATTTTGATGAATTAATGGATTTGTTAATTTAATAATATTATAAAAATATATTATTATTATTAATTTACTTTTTAAAAAATATAAATCATAATATAATTTTATGAATGCAATTTTATGTTTTAAGAAAGTTTGAATGCTCTTTTTGTCAAAACCCATGAATTTTTAGAAATGTTAGTTTTTATTTTAATAGTAAAAATTCACATATTTATATAATCATTTAGATAAAATGAATATTATTTTTGGAATTCAGATGTCAAAATTATCCAACATTGAAATTTTCATAATTTTCTGAGACAATCGAATTTTTGGGTAAAAATTAAATCCCGTTTAAATATGTAATGTGTTTTATAACCTCATAATGACCCAATAGTGATGTAAAAAAATAATATATACATTATTTTCGTCCAATATATTTTTTACCATTAATATAATGTAATTTTGGTTTTGTTTGATTTATTTTACAAAGATTTAGAGTACCCTTTAAGGCTTATAAAACATTTGGTCTTTTGAAATTATTTTCCTTGAGAGTTTGACTCACCTCCACATAGGCAACCCAATTATTTTAAGAAGATAGGCCATTGGAATTATAAAATATTTTTTCACTCCCCTTTCTAAAAATCCATGGGAAAAAATCATGAGCTTGTTTGTGGTTTTGATTAGATTAATATAAGGTGTCCCAATCATAAATAATAATGAATTCCCTCTCCTAACCTATATAAACACACACATGTTCCCAATCCTATTCACTCAAAGCCATTGGTGTTTGATCAAACCCATAAATTCTCTCTATACATTCCTCCCATGGTTCCCCAAGCTCCCAGGAAGCCTCTCTCAAACCTCTCCCAAGCTTTTGGCATCACACATCTAAGTAAGGGATTTCTTCCTTTCTTATTTTTTCCAATTTTCATTAAGTTGTTATGCCCTTTTGTTTTCAATTAAAAATGTTAGAGAATGATTTATCAACTCCCCCATACTTATTTATGTTTTTATTATTGGAGAGACCTTTCTCTCTCATTAATTCATCCCATTTACACTCGTTACCGTGCTGAAATTCCGTGAGGGATTTCTCTCTCCTCCTTTACATCCATGTAATGTTTTTGTATTGTGCATCTAAATTCCATTATGTTTGTTGGGAAATGTATCTATATGACCCCCTTACTGTCCATTTAATGTACATATTATGAGACACAATTTTATCTATCTGTAAACATTTTCAAGAATCCTTATGTCACGCCGTTATGCTACCGATATTGCACCGTGTTTTTCCAAGACATGATCATTGTGTAGTGAATACCATACCCATGTCTCTTTCATGTGTATTCACATTTATGCATATATAACATTGAATGGAAATTTATTGTATTTATTCCACATTAATTAATTGTGGAATAACTTATGATGTTGATTAAATCCATGTTATATTATCTATGTGGCACACTTATGCATGAAATGAAATGTTTAAGAAGGGTGTGCCCTGATAGCGCTCCAATGCATTGGGTAATGTATTGTATCATGATAAATCATGTGTAATTAGTGTTTAATAATTCTTATTCAAGTGTAATGAGGTTTTACTAGTGCTTCATGTGCAATGACGGTTTACTCATTCTCTATGTGCAATGTGTCTTGGCTCAGGCTAATTCCATATTAAGTGTTGTTGACACCTTTCCATGTTAGGATTATCATGCATTATTATTCCTTTATGTTAGTGTTTCTCTTGTGATCCATTGATATTCCTATTGTCTAACACATATTGTATTCCTCATGTTATTCCATGTTTATTCCCTTACCGGGCTTTATAGCTCACCCTTTTCATATACATGACCTCAGGTTATTCCATGAAATGCAAAGTACGAGGGAATGTACTAGTTAGGTAAAATAAGTTTTCAATAATGATGTTGTATTTAATTTATTTGTTTTAATGTAATTATCCTAATCCGAGAAGTCACTATACCTCTTGATCATCCATGTTGTATCAGGTAAATACTTTCTGTAATAAATCAGGTTTAAGTGTGTAATAAAATGTAGGGTTATTATAGTTTTGGTGTAAATTATTAAGAGTGGTATAATATTCAATTCAATATATTAATTATCTAGGCACAACACATGGTTCAGAATCATGGTATGGGAAACCCTATGCCAACTGTGCAACCCTTAACTAACCCCCTATACACCCTCATATTTGGGACGGATGGTTTTATGAACCATTCACCAACCATATATCTTTGTTATATAAAAAATAATGAGGCATGTGAGTGACCTCATCAAGTTCTGAACTACCATGCTCAAGTATATCACCCTCAACAAGGGGAACCCATGACCTCCATAGATTCTCATGGAAGGCACACAGTTTGGATCATGTTCTGTGTTACTAATGTAATATAATACCATAAAATATCAAAATTAAAATGAAAGGAAATCATCCTTAAGAGGTTGCAAGGTCACACTGAACAGAAACCTAATGCATTCTAGAAAATAAAAACATGTTGAAACTCAAAATTTCGATAAAAAATATCCTATTCTGATGGAAAAAAGAAAAAATTACATTACAAACTAGAGGAAAAAATAAAATATGTCATGTGACATGAGATATATGTCTCACTAATTAGATAATGAAAAATCTATGTATGTGTGTAAGAATTCATTAATCATATCAAAACACATTTAATGAACTGAGTATCATAAATTTTTCATCATAACAAAAATCATGGATAAGAAATAGGTTTATAAACATTATACAATCAGAAATATAATCAAACAATAAAGAGAGTGAGGATATTTTCCCTAAACAATATCCCCATAAAATCATAACTAACATGAAATTAAATAGGCATTGATGTATAATAATTTTTAAATATATTATAAAAACATTTCTTGATGAAAATATTCATTTCTCTTTTAAAAATGATATTTAATTCCTAAATGACTTTGTATCCCATTTTAATTGAAAACAACCTTGAAATATTATAGATAAATACATTAAACCCTTTTTAAAACATTTTAAAAATGCAATACATTCTAAAAAATCCATTTCATTGAAAATTATCATAAATTATATTTTCAAATATTTTAAATCATTTTTATAAAAATTTTTTGAAGGAACACAAATTTCAAACCAAAGAGAGAAATAAATCCAAAATTTATTAAAAACATATTCATAATTATATTAAGTTCAAAAGAGTGTAAAAATGGTACCATTGCATGAATATATCATGAAAACGAGATTATAAAATTCCAAATAATTATTTAGATTTAAGTCATAATATTTCATCGACATATATATGATTGGAAATAATCTAGATAAATGATGAGATTTTAAAAATAAAATCTTACCACATTGTTATCATTATATCACAATTACCATGAAATAATAAAATAAAATTAAGAATACAATATAATTAAAGGAAATATATTCATGATATAACATGTCAAAGGATCAATATATACACCATATAAAAGGATATATGTTCAAATCATGACATGTGTCTCCAAGATTCCTAATATATACAAAATTTCATTACCACTTTAGTATCATTGAGATCGTAACCCCATGAAATAGAGATCATAAAATGGATAAAAACATTTTATGTATAATAATCATAAAAAAACATTAAATGGAATTATATACACCACATAGAATAAATAAGTGGTGAATATAACATTTGTCTCACTATGTGAAAACTGAGATATAAATACTTGACATAAATTATTGAATTCCTTCGTAAAAGTTCAAAACTCATGTTAAATTAAATATTACATTGTTAAAAATGTAAAAAATAATCAAAATCATATATAATAAAATATACCATTTATATATGAATTTATATTACTTGTTCATTATCAATTTTTTGTTATTGTTCTGTTCCGAGTAACAACTGCTTTGTTTTTCATACCAGTTGTTACTTATTATTCAATGTCCTTTTACATAAATCATGATATAAAAATCCATAATTGTGACCATGAAATAAATATCATATATATTCTTAAAATATGTATTTTTTGTCATTTCAAAATGATAAATATGGAAAATAAAATACATCATTCATAGAGATGGTAAGTCGTACATACGCAATTGTACTACATTCATTTTGTTATCAGATTAAATGAAATAAAATTATATTTTTTATTCTCATTACAAAATCGTTTATTTGACATATATTCCAGATATAAAAATTATTAGCTTCTCTAATTTATTCCATGCAATGTGTGAATTTATCACAATAATATGTGGGTTGGTAGTCCACCCTACACACGAATGGAATTATTGTTTTCCAACCAAATGGATAAAATGAAGGTATGTGGGATTTAAAAATTGAAGAAAGTTAATAACATCATAAAATAATATATATCATATATGAATAATAAATCCATAATTATTACCAACATTTTATAGTTTTAATGGAAGAATGAATGATATTTGTTCTCAAAGCGACAATACTCTACACAAATGAAAGATGATTATGTACCCCATTTGATGGATTTTTCTATATTTTTAGTATAAAATATTAACATAAAAACAAATCAATATATTTTATATTGTGAGGTAAATATATAAACACGATATAAAAACAATTAAAATGGATTAAACATTAAATGAAACAAAAATGGTCATTGATGGAAATATCCTTTTACACTAGTATATCCTTTTGGTTTTCACAAAAGGAGGTCGATTCTTGGTTTTCTAAAAACATGGAGGTCTATATTTCAAAATAAAACGTATGAAATTTTAAAAATTTAGTTTTAAATAATTCCATAAATAAAAATTGAAAAAGAACTATTTTTATAAAAATACATTTTAAGCGTAAAATTTGATTTACTTTTATACCATGTCTCAAAAAATCATATGATGAATGTTACAAATAATTTTGAATTTATTATATATATATATATTGTTTATATAATTCATCAATGGTTTTTTTTATTTGGATTAAAATACATTTATGTTCCTTTAAATGTTTTTCAGATACATATGTCTTTTATATTAAAAATAATAATATTATCATTAACAATTAATTGGTCACCAAATAATTCATTATCTATACATCTGAAAATCTTAGTTTCATAATTCAATTAATCCAATTCATAAATTCCATTATAAATATTTGTTTTAATTATAACATTTAAATAATATTATTTTTTAATGAAGATCAAAGTTTTGTATCAAGTATGCAATCAAACATAATGTTTACTTATTAAAATAGCAGGTTGTTACATTTTATCTCACTTAAAATTAATTTTTCCTCCAAATTCATCACTAAAATATAAAAAATATGAGGATAACTCTCATAGATCACATCCTCAGGCTCCCATATAGCATTCTCAAGCTAGTGGTTTCACCACAAAACATTGATTATGCGAGTGGTCTAGTTTCATAGAACATTCTTAATCAGGTCATGAATCTATACCGATTCTTACTCAAAAGAAATATCTTTCAACAATTTTATATCCTATAATTTTAATACATGTGAAAGATCATGTTTTTATATTGTATGGAGACATACAAGGAAAACTTCAAGGACTTGATTGAGATTTATTGGATTCCATAATCGATAAGATGCCACCCCAATATGATAAAGGATATAAAAAGGATATCATTTCCTAGAAATTAGGAATTATGTATTTAAAATCAATGGTTGTTGTTTTAGAATTTGTTTGTGGGAAACACACATCATTAAAATGTTCAATGAAAAATCTCCCTAACATAAAAAATTAATTGGTGGAGATTACAACATAATAAGGATTATTAAAATAAAAACAATAATGGAAAGTGAAAACATAGACTTGTAAGATTATTATTTATATTAGATTTTAATGCACAATGATAGATAATATGGTCATTATATTGATAGTGACCAAAAAAATATTTACCAAATTGTTATAATGAAATTTCATTGACATCATAACAAATGATGATAGTAGTATAAAATTTTATTTAAAATAATTTCTAAAAGATATGCTTACATGATTTCATCTCATATATATAATCTCACTCTTTTGTTGTTCGTTGATAAAGATCCAAATGATATCTTACTCTATGAAATTAAAATAAAATTGTAATTCCTAGAGGGCTTCTGGTTCATAAGATACATAGTGGTATGTCAAGTCATTCCTTATGTCATTAGTTAACATAATGTAATGGTAAGAACATATTATTAAATAAGAATAAATATTCATATTGTAAATAAATAAATTAATCCATAATACCCAATCCAATGTTCTACGTAAACCATTTAATAAATTGATACCATTGTGGACCTTCCAAATGAATTATCCCAAAAATTCGAATGAAGTTCACTATAATTTCATAAATAAGTCACCGTTATTCCCCTAAATAAGATGATGTAGATCTTAATTTCCACACACCAAACATGTAATGATCTATAAAATTTATTTTCTTAATACATTTTACTTACATTAATTACCATAAAAACATTAGTAAAAACATGTATCCCATAAAATTTTATCTCTTTCCTCATATATTACATCCATAAATTCATTAATCACAATCCTAAAACTACATTGTCTTTAAATTACTAAAATGTTCCAATGTATTCCATAATCTCTCATTCATTTTTTCATAAAATAATTAAAACATTGTTTCATTATTATCCCATAATCCTATACCTATTAATAGTTAAATTTTCAAAAATCATGCTTTCTTCAAAAATAAATCCTTTTAATTAAATCAGTTTTCCAGTTCATTATAATCATAAAAAATTACATTTAAAATAAAAAATTAAAAACATATATTGAACAATAATATAATATTTCATTATTTGTATATCATAATCCTTTAATTCTAGTACATATATAATTTATACAAACCAATTCATTCTCAAAAAATAAATAATATTCATCATATTATTCCTTGATAGTTCATTCCTTTTACTTATCATTTAAATCCTCAATATAACTATTACTCATACCACATTTTTTTTACATTAAAACGTTCCCCCAATGACTTCTATTTTCTGAATTACCATTATTTACATATCTAAATAATTCATAAATTAAAAAAATTAAATAGATCCCAATTTTTCATCTATTGTATTAATCAAACTCATCATTTTTATTTTTATGCTACTTAATTTTTCTTCTCATCCATACTCAAAACATATTTTGGTACTTATAAGGCATCCACATGGTTGTTTCTTCCCAAATTCATGACATGTATGAATCTGAATCTATTTAAAACCATAGTCTTTACTAACTGAACTATCAACATAATCATTCCACATATAATTTATTGAGTTTTAGAGTCAAGTAATGTAAAAATTGTAAATTATGTTCTATGAAAACGAATTAGGTATAATCAAACAAATTTTACTCTATATATCTACCCATTTCACTATTCATGAAAACAATTTCAAGCATATTCAATGATAAACCTGTTTATTCTTGTTCCCAACATTTTATAACAAAAAACTATAGTGTGATTAACACATAGCATTGTATGAAACAACATAAACATCATAAATAAACAATAGGATGTTAAACCATTAAAAAGTCATCAATCTGTGACACCTTTGTCTGGTCTTTGGTAATTTATATTTATCATCTATTTAAATAGTTCATTATGATTCATAAAGAGATTTTGAATTCTCAATGAATATCCCTCATAGGAGTGTATAACAAGGTGTGAAACAAGGATTGTTGGGGTGCACCAGTCCCTGATCAATTCTTACACAATATCATGTTTTTAGGGATGTGACCCCTAGATTAAATAAATGTATACTACATATTTTTAGATAAATATTCATAAAATTAAAAATTATATTCCCAAGGAAAGTAATTGTTTAGTGTATTAATACACTTTAGAACACCAAATTATAATGTGGGGATAGATCTTAAATGTTTCACACAAATATCTTCCCATTTAGTACTCCTTATTAGAAGACCATACTTATAAATTATTCAAAACCTAGGGAAGGATATATAACAATGGATGAGATCATATGCTCATTAAGTATATTTATAAGGAAAATACAATAATAACATGATCATAAGTGTATGAAAACATGATCATAACATTCGAAGTACAAATAATGAATGTGAAAGATCATATTTATGGGTCAAAGTATAGATATTTTATTTCATAAGACATGAATAATAAGGAAATCAATAAACATGATCCATGATATCAAAACATTATCATATGACAAGTATTTATGGACAAATATATAATTATATGAAATGATTTATATAGTAGTCCAAGATCATCATTGATGTTACCTTAGTGGAAATGGGTTTACTCTCCAAACCCTCTTAGTAGTCAAGAATCAGAACCAAGACTACATTAGTATTCATGGTTTGCTCTCAATACCTTATTAATAGTAATGCATCCCACCCAGGATCATCTTAGTAAACAATTCCCCTATCTGAATAGGTTTCACTCCCAACATTAACCATATATATCTAACGAGATATAATTCATACACAATTTATTAGAGGGAGATATAGATCCCCACCGATCATATAATGAAAAAAAATCATATATATCCCATAAGAACTAAAATGATTTATCTTATGAGAACCCATGTATATAATGGAGTTTCATTATCATATTTTTATAATATAAATCAAGAAAAATAAATGGGTTTCATAAACATCTTCCCATCATATACATAATCCATATTTAAAAAAATTGATCATATTATCCAAGAATAATATCCCTAGTAAAGAAGAAGTAACATTAAAAAAATTAAATTGGAAGAAAAATAATTTTATAAATATCTTTTAATAAAATTTATTGAGGAAAATATACTTTTTGAGTTTAATTTTTTATAATCAGATAAAATTTAGAAACCCTGTTTCATTGAAAAAAACCTTGAAAACTTATAAATAGTTTTTTTTCGAAAAAGTTTAAAAAATTAATATAACAATGTTTTTAAAAAAATAATTATCCTTGAAAAAGACCAAAAAATATCATGTCAAATATTTTAAATAATGTGTTCAATATATCCTTATTAAATAACACATATTTCTGAACGAATAGATAATTAAATTGATATTTTTATTTAAAACATTTATTATTTACCCCAAGTAACAAAGAGTGTTAAAATATTAAATTATATGAATATATAATGAATAAATGCTATAGAATAAAATTGATTATAATTTTTGAGGGGTGGATAATATTATCCCACCAATTTATTTATAATTAAAAAGAATCCCAAGAAATGATGTGATTGAAGAAAAAAGTCCTTACCCCTTTGGTAACATTGAATCATAATCCTAGTGAAGAATAAAATTACATTGGGGTTAAACTATAATGAAAAGATTTAGATTCAAGAAATAAAATGTAAATGGGGTTGAATAAACCTCTTAAAACGATATATGTGTATAGCATAACACGTGACTCCAAAAATGGAAATTTCAAAAAATATCCCTTATCACTTTGGTAACATTGAAATTATAACACCATTAAATTGGAATCCCCAAATAAATATAATAAGAAAACAAATTTGTTAAGAATAATCATTATTTATATTAATGTTTTGTATATATAACACCTAGAAGAAATAGGTGGGGGTTATTGCATCTGTCTCACAAAGTAAAATGTGAGATTGAAATACCATACTTTATGTCTTAAATTCACTAATACAAGTTAAAACTTTTAGAATAATAAAAATATATTTATTGTAAATCTAACATAAAACCATATTTATATATAATACCATTTAAAATTTACATAGGACTTTATATTAATCATTTATTAAAAATTTCAAGATAATGATGTGTTTTAGGTAATAACTGCTTAGTTTTCAATATAATTTTTTGACATGTTACTCTTGGCCCTTTAACATTGAGCAGGATTGAATAGTCTCTATAAGGATAAAAATGATATAAATATCATATATATTCAACATATATCTTTATTTTAATTAATAAAAATGAATGATATAAAATAAAATACATCTTCCATTGATATGTTATACCATATGTACACATTGATCATTGTTTTAATAATCTTTTCATATTAAAATAAATTATATTATATTATAATTAATCATTAGATAATAATTTTTACTTCATACATATAACATATTATTATTAAAATTATCTTTATTTCATTCCATGTAATGCATGAACGAATCACATCACTTCATGAGGTGTTTATCTATTGTACACACGAACGACGCTGTCGTATTACCAAAAAATGGAAAGCATGAAGGAATATGTGATATATCTATTATAGAAACAAAATAACATTGTAAAAATAATTTGTACCATATATATGATTTTTATCCATCATTATTCTCAATTAATAAAGGTTCTAATAAAAGAATGAACAATATCAATTCGCAAGGCTGTAGTCCACTGTACACATGAATCATTATTGAATATCTCATTTTAATGATGTTTGTGAAATTTTTGGTCACAAACATAACATAAAACATATCAATATAATAGGGATTCTAATGTTTTTATATTAATATGATATAAAAAGAAATCAAGTGTCTAAATGGATAATTAAAACAAAATTATTCATTGATGAACGACACCTCTTCTTCGAGTATATCCTCTTTGTTTGTGCCAAATGAAATCCTTAGATGGATTTCATTAGAAAAATAAAGATTCTATTTTAATGTAGGGAGCTTTTAATGAGATTTTTATAGGGTATTTTCGAAACCAAACATGTTTTTACGTCTAAAGAAAAGAGAATAAGATGTTTCTTTTTATAAGAAATGGGAGGGGAACTCTTTGAATTTCTTAAAATATGAAATTAATATAAATTAATTTCAAATTTAAGATGCCTCCAAATCGAGTTATATAAAATATAGGATGATACCAGGAAAAAATGAATTCATCAAAGTAAAATTACTATAAATTTCAATATTTATTAATCCTTATATATTGGTTTTAAACCATATTTTACCCTTTTTTTCTTATAGTGACAAAGTGGATTATTAATATCTATAGGATAATATTGTGAATATAAAATAAAAATATCATATAAATGTATAATGGTAGAATTTAAAAACCACAGAGCAATTATGTGGATAATGTTAATATTTTTAATAGTGTTTTATAATTTGATAAAATATTATTTATTTTAGAATATCATTGAATTCAATTTTCACACTCTTCATTACATTAACATTTTAAAAATATCACTAAAATCCAAAATATTTGATAAACCACTTTTAATAGATAAATAATAAAACATTTTAATCTAAAACAGTAGTGGACAAAATTAATTATCTCAAAATATATTTATTTTAATAGTTTTAATATCATTTATTTGATTTTTCCATCAATTTAATAATTAATGCATTAGAGTTATTTTAGTTTTAAAGTGATTTTTTATTGCCTAAAAATTAAAAATAAGTTACCATCAAGTAGATAAATATTTAATTATCCAAATGATTTCTTTCATTAAAATATATATTCTGAATAACATTATATTAGAAATATTACACTCCGTAAAAACATTAGTGTGACATGTTTTACTTTTCTTAAAATAATACACTACATGGGGATTAATTTAATAAAACTTGATTAAATAGTTCATAAATTTCAGAAATGGTTGATTTTGGTGGAAACATTCAATTCTAGTAAAATTATTTCATGTTTTAGGGTAATTTTATATAATTTATTAGTTTATTTTTACCCTCAATTCCTATAATTACCCTTAAATATTGTAATAATATTATTATATTAATTGTTCATATTTTCCTAAAAAAAGGGAAATATATATTAAATTTTCAAAATAAGATTAAAAAAATGTAATCCCTTTCTAATATTCGAAAAATAATAGTGGCTAAAATTAATTTAAAATTAATCATATAGACGGGGGTGAGAAAGTGGGTTTTTAATTTTAAAATGTTCAAATGATTGAAAAGATTTTAAATCTAATTATAATATAAAAATAACTCCAGTGATATAAATTTACTTAATTTATATATTTTAGATCTAATTTTACATTAAAAAATTTAATGTTCAATTTATCATTAAGAAATCATTTAGGTGAAATGTAAATTTTCAATTAAGATGTAGTATCTTTCATTATTCAACAAAGAAAGAAACATATCATAGAAATACACAAAATTCAATCCAAGAATAAAATTAAACTAATATTTTAATTTTCTTTCCATATAGAAATTACAATTGTATCAAAATTTAGATTTAATATAAGGGATCTATTACAATGTAATAATTGTTTTTAGAAAAATAGAGGTTTTAAGTGAGAAATAATATTTCTTATAATATGATGTCAAAAAAACACATAAGACTGAAGATAAAATTATAGTTGAATATTATATATATATATAATTAATATAACTCAACAAGAGTGATTTGAATATTTTATTGGAATTATATATACTTGTGGGCATGAAGATAGTGTTCAAGAAAAAAATAAAATGGGTTTTATTTTAATTTATAATGAAATGTTCACTAAATAATTCAATATATATACATGTATAAATAATATTTTCATAATTTATTTTATCATGTTCTTACTCTCAATTATAATATCTAGGGTATAACATAACATTACAATTATAATGATTACTTTTTCATTTAGGCTTGTTGTGGCATATCATGTATGTTATCGAACATAGTGTTTCCATATTAAAATATACAGATGTAACATGTTTTTATAATTAATTGGTTGAGGAATTCTCCTAGATAGAATATATTAAAGGGATTTTTTTAAAAAAATCATTGGTAAAGGTTTTTCATATTAGACTGAACAATCAGACTGATCAACTCAAGGAAGGAAAGAACAAAATTAGAATTTCTTCTAGATTAACATCTCATAATAATTTCTTGATTAAGTAATCAAATTTAATAATCAGAGTGAGTTATCAGACTATGTTTTTTATTATCTCTAATAAAGTGGTTCATACCATATTATAATATTGAAAATGTATATTTTTATTATAAATAATTATAACATTTACATTACTAAAGCATCACAATAACGAGTTCAAAACCAGCTACTGATGGGTTCTAAAATAGTTACAAAATACTATTAACATCATTCGTGAAGGAATAATCTCATGAAATATTGTATTTTTCATTGTAGAAGACAAGTGGAAGCGTATTTCCTATATTTCATATCAACATTAAAGGATTGTTTTCTAGGTTAATGTAAGATTCCAGATCTTCCATTTAGTTATCGATCTTGTTTTCAAGTGTTTTTTAGAAAATGGAGAGTTTCTTGAAATTGTATGAGTACCTGCCAGGAATTGAGAAGTACACACCATGTATCGGGTTGTCGCTATTATCCATGATTTGGCCGTGTAACATCCAAGTACATGGTCGTGTGGTAGTTGGGGTTTGGCTTAGTGGTGAGCACCCCATAATTCTACATAAAAATTGGGGGTTGAAAACCCATTGGGTGGAGGTAATGTAGCGTACTGTAGTAGCGGTGACACTGTAGAAACAACGGGAACTATAGCGGTGGCAGGTCACTGTAGTGGCGACAGATAACTATAGTAGTGGTGGGTACAATGCAGTACTTTAGCATCGCGGTTACTATAGAAGTACTATTCACCGAATGGGCTATGGGCCAAAAAAATGGGCATACGGGCCATGAAATGGGAAAAATTCCCAATGGGCCTTCGGGCTATGTAGTTGTTCTCTCTCTACCAAGTTAAATAGGTCTTTGCTTTTATTTAATAATAAATGAGGCTTCAGCCCCAACCTTTAATATATTACATGGTCGTGTGGGGTGACATGGTGAATGCCAAAAACATATCCCTATAAAGGCCTATACATGCTGTGTATCCTTAGGGAACATATTATGTATTTTTATTTTTTATTTTCTATATTGTACCGGGGTCACGTCTAATTGGAAGAAACATTTTCTTCTCGGTTTCCCTCATCTGGGAGTGATGAATATCGTAGGTTCTTCTCTGATCCCCGGAATCATCATTAGTTCACTGAATCAAACCCCACCATTCGTGTTTGAATCAGATTAGTGAGTTCTCCCTTCATCTAGATCTACTTATCTTGATTTATCATCATTTGTGAGATATCATTGGTTGAACATTTTATATTTTTTGTACATCTACGACATTCAAGATCAATTCAGAGTCAGAGGATCAACTATATTGATCACACAACTTCATGGTAGGTGATTTGTGCCTTTCTGTAGATTTTCTTTAAATTATTCTTGAAAAAGTACCCAATAACCTATTTTAGGGTATTGTGTGTTTAGAGAATTTAACCATTTAATTCCTTCTATGACTTGATTTCTTGAGTTAGGGCTCTTTATTGAGAATGCGGTTTAATTGCCTTGATATGGATGTGTTTTCCCATTTTTGAACTAATATTGGATATTGGGTCTAGTTTTTCTTATTACGCTACTTTTTTTTCATTCGTAGTATTGTTAGGATGGAGTGATATTATCATGCCTACTTGTTCCATTACTTGTAGTTCTTTATCCAAGCAGTATATAATGATTTACTTTGGTAGCTGGATATTGTTTGGTCATGATTGACTTTCATAGGGTTGTGGGAAACCAGTGTAATTAGAACATAGGGTAATTGGATGATGAGGGCTTTCACAAAGTGTCTATTATAATTTTATGTTGAGAGACCATAGAGGGATTGGACATCTATGCTTCCTCAGAGTTTCTGTAGTTCTGTGTTTTGAGATCATAGGGGGAAATGGATGTTGAGTGCTTATTCAGAGTGTCTGTAGTTTACCGTTGTGAGACCACAATGGTAATTGAGGGTGATTGATTATTTAGAGAGTCTATGTTAAAGCTAGACAGAGTTTGAGTGGATCTTTAGTTAAGAGTTTTATCCGGTGACGCTGAGGTCAGTGCAGATTCAGAAGCTTTTTCACCTTCAACTGGAGGGCATGTCTGTGTCGGAGTACATAGCGAGGTTTACCGACCTATCGCACTAATCCTTGGATATAGTTCGAGACCTGTGCTTTAGGGATCGAACCATAGATAAGGGACTACGCATAGACATCCAGGAAGGTGAGGCTTCCGTGTGTCTACCCACCTATGCTGGAGTGCTGGAGAGAGGCTTGGTGGTGGAGAGATTTTTGGATGAGTAGATTCATACCTTCAGGGCTGGGCATGTGGTAGCTGGGACGTCAGTAGCTGGTAGCCGATGGCAGGCACATGGGTATGGGCATGGCCGACGTTTTAGGAAGCAACCCTAGGGTGGAGGATCCAAGGATTAAGGCTCACACGGCTCACATACCAGTTTTGGTTAGCCACAGGAGAGGCTATGTTACGATTGCGACGGTCTGGGACATCTTGCACGAGATTGTCAAACTCGTAGTGCTGCTGAGTGGGAGCCGGTGGACAGGCCGCCTTAAAAACAGAAAAGTCTCAGGTTTTGAGTTCTTCAGGGCGTCGGACTAGTTGACAGAGCTGGTGAAGCAGCAGGAGGTGGTAGACAGTATCAGATTCCACCACCACCACCCCCAGGTGGTCCACGCCAAGCTCAGGGAGCTAGAGGGAGAGGGCGAGGAGAGCTGCATGCCCTAGAGACTATTGACCCAGAGGATCCACAGATGGATAGAGGTATGCCTTGTGTCCTTTATTCTTTCTATAGTTGTTTTGATAGACATTGTTAAGCGATAATCTTCCTTTTCATTGTTTTCTCATATTTCTTTAGGTTTTTGGTAAGACCCTATGTGGGTGTTTATCGGCGTGCTTTGAATGAGTGATGAAGAGGTATCCTTCCCCCACCGAGACCTGTTTTTGTGACGGGATCAAAATAGTGCGGGCAAGTCAGTGCCTCCCAAAGTGAATAGTTTTGATCTATGGTGTATGAGTCCCTCTGAATTATGTGTTTGGGCATGGGTGTTTCTTGGCAGACTCGCTAGTGTGGGAGACCAAGTTGAGAGCCTAGTAGATTTCATTGAGCTTATGGCTTTTCGGGGATGAAAATTTCTAAGGAGGGGAGGATATAGGAACTTGGTTGTTGGCCCCTTAAGACTTTGAAATATTTCTATGATTAATTCCAGAGCTAGGCGTGAAGACAATGTGCGATTCCGAGGCCTGGTGTGCCCAGAATTAATTTTATAAAAATATTAGGTATTTTTATACTATTCACATGGTAGGGTTGTGTTTTCTCCTAAACGGTAGCTCAGATCAGAAATCTGAGGACACGGTTGCGTCCAGAGCGTGTCGTTTACCCTAGGCGGGGTGTAAAAGTTGCGTGTGTGGGCCTACTGTGAGAGATGTCACCTAAGGAAAAAATCGTCATTTTGAAATAATGACTTAGTGATTTTTATCACTCGCATTCTTTTCAAATAAATTTTGAACGAAGTATCAGAAAGGAAATCTGAGACTTCCGTTGAGTTCGCATTGGGTTGTTTTGCCTAGGCGTGATATAAAATAGGTGGGCGAAGAGGTTTCATAATCCTCTCCCATCGGTAGAGTTTCAGAGAGAGTTTATAAATTCACTTAAGTGTTGGATTTAAGGGAAAGCCATAATTTTCTCTTCTCTCTTCTCTCTCCTCTCTCTCTCTCTCTTGTTCTTCGGTGTTCTTTTCTTTTCTTCGTCGGATTGAGGAGCTAACTCCAGCGGATCGAATTGGGATTACAGCGGACACATCACCAACGACGAACGACCGGATCAATGTAGGCTTTCGGTGGTTTTTTATGCGACTTCATCAATTTATTGGGTTTTCATCAATTCGTCTTTTTAAACTCTATAATTTTGGAATTGGGATGATGGTTGAACGAACACATTCACTGTCCGAGTTTCATTCTAATTGCTGGGTTCAATGCGTTCTTTGTCCGAATTTTTCGGATTCACCAATCGACCGTCGGATCGTTGATCGGGGGAAGGTGCTGCGAATTCCTCATCCCGAGGTGTCCAAATCCGCCCTTAGTTTTGAAATTTGTCCATCAGAGTGGTCATGGTGGCCGGAGGAAGTCCTAGATCTGGAAAGGGGCAGTGGCCGGAGGTCGGTGTGGTGTAGCGGAGGAACTAGCCAGAGTTGCACCGACAGCGCGAGGGCGACACTCGTTCGGTGTGCAGCGGCTAGTGGTCGAGTGGAGAGGCGGCATCAGGTGCGGCCAGTGAGGACATCAGCATCAGGGGTGGCCGGAGCAGTGCACCCGGGTGCTCCAGTGAGGTGTGGAGGCGTCTGGAAGAGATGTCGTGTAGAGCGATAGCCGACGCAGTGTGGCGAACCCAGGAGGCGGAGCAGGGAGGCCCGTGCGGCCACAGTGTTCAGCGGGCCTGCGTGCTGCGTTGCGCTCGTCTGGTCGGGAGGTGGTGGACGCGAACGGTCACAGCCGGGGCGGAAGACCCGAAGCGCTGAACTCAGTGGTGCAGTGCGAACAAGGACCCACATTCTACGGGTTTGGCTAGGGAGGTGCATGGAATAAAGACCGACCGCTTGTCCGGTCCACTTGGAAGAGCCGGACCTGAGGGGTCCGGTGGTTCTCGGGTGGCCGCGACGTGCGGAACCGGCCCAGTTTTGGGCCCCCTTTATTCAAGGGGGAATATCTCTTAAACGGCACGTCTCTTTGACGTGACTTCTGGAGAAATGGGTTTGTGTCGTTGAGGATGAGTTTTTTATTTGGGTTTCGTGGTTTTGGGTTCTGCTCCTATGGATGGGTGACTCGAAACTCTTTAATTTAATAATATTAAATTAGTATTAAAGCGTGCAACAAGCGTACCTCGCGAACCAGACATTTGGTTTACGCGCCGTCAATGGAAGCATGACCCTAGTCCTTGTACGGACTTTATGAGATGCTCCTTTCAGTATTTGGGCTAATGATAGGGTGCGGGCCCTACAGGGCCCAATTCGCACGTTTTGCGATGAAAGGTCGCTTTTTCACCCGACATCAGTTCAAAGTGTTTGAGTAGTCAATCCCTTGTGTTTTTTAGAGAGGATCGCAATGGTGCTACCTTCCTGCCAAAATTTACTATTGTTGGTGTGGGCCCCACATGGGCTAATTTCGTTGAATATTGACCTTTTAACTGGTTCTCCATTTTGGGCGAGTGAATAGCCTATCTTGACTATTTTTCCACTTGTATTGCGATTGTGGCCCCGATATCGGCCTTAGAGGTGCGTAGTGTGGCATTGTGGTGGGTCGGTTGGGTTAGATACATTTAGACTAGCAGTGGTTGAGGTTACTCCCTTGGTACGTTCCTACGAGGGTTCGTGCAACATCACAACCTTAGCATAGGTTGGTAATCCTCTAGATCGAATGTTTAATCTGTTAGAGTTGTGGCATCCATCCAGTGGGCCTGGAGCGGGATACTCTTGCATTGGTTCCCTAGATCGGTTTCTTGGTATCGCTGTGACAACATATCCACGGGAAGCGATCCCCTATCTAGCGGGTTAACACCATAGGGGTTGTCTCATCATCGAGAATATGATCCCCTACACGGTGGGCCATGCTCAGTTGGTTTGTGGCATCATCGGGTATATAATTTCCTACTCAGCACGAGGATTTTAGTTGGTTTGTGGTATCGTTGGTTATATGATCCCATACTCAGGGCATGGTTTCCCTTGGGTTGTGGCATCGTCAGTGCAGTCACCTACGACACGAGATGTACAAGATAGGGTTCTAGTATCATCATGACAACTATTACAGAGGAGACAATCCTCTATATGAGTGACATGTTTCTGTGATGTGTATGATCGGGTCATGGTATCCCCCAGTGGACCCTAGGAGTGATCCCCTATCTGTGAGATATTAATATGTCGGTGTGGGTTCATGTATCCCCTAGCGGACCCTAGGAGCAATCCCATATCCGAGCTGTTTGATTTTATTTTGTTTTAGTGATGTTTTTCCTCATTTACGATACTCGATGAGCATGTATCTCTCAGACGAGTGTCATCTGGGAAGTTAGATCTTGTGGAGTGTGTTCTCCTAGTTATGTACCTGTTGCGGGTTACGAGGTAGGACCCTCATGAGCCTTGGTGAATGTTGAGTATATCTGGTTGTTCATGTTATATGTATGGGCATACACCTGAGTTGACCTGAAAAGTCGTGTTTAGCTGAGGACGGTCTCGAGATGGAGTTCCTCTCTCGTTTGGGTTCCCTTTGGTTGGGATGAGATGAATGTTTCCTTACAGTAGCTCCATTTTTATTTTTGGGTTTTGGGGTGCCTACTGAGTATTGTTATACTCACCCCTGCACGGGCTTTTCCCGCACATGTTTGTGTCTTGTACAGACCAAAGGCCTTTCGATGGAGTTCAAGGAGGACATGGAGTAGGTGGAGCCTAGTGTGCATGACTGACCAGGGTGTTTACCGGAGCTGTGCTGAGGATCTTACTGGAAGCTGTTTTTGGAAGTGTTTTCCCTCCTTCTGAGCATATTGGACACCTTGTAATTTTTTTTTGGTGGGACCTATTTTTCCCTTTTTGTACTGCTGTTTCACTCTAGTTTGGGATAAATGTATGCATGAATTTTCCTTTTCAGATTATATATACATATCGAAGATAAAAAATTAATTGGTGTTTCTACATAAATTACGTATATTTTAATACCTAATGAAGAATATTTTTAATGTTTTGTTTCCAATTAAGAATAATCTAAGTTTGAATTTCATCAGAAAAGATAGTTGAAAGAATGTATTAGAATGATAGTAAGTCTTGGAATAGAAATCATGAAGTTGAAAAATTAAAGTACTATAAAAATTGAACATACATTTATTACTGTTAAGGATTAGCCTCTAGAAGTGATTGTATTGTTTATGAAATCATTGGAAAACGAAATTAATAAAAATAAACCTGTTAAAGTAAATATCTATGACAATTTTTAAGAGTTCGAACAAGTCCAATAAATATTTTCTAAATCTATATATATAAAAGTATCTTTCAAGAAATATTTTAGATTTTGGGAAACATTCTAAAAATTATGGACATCAAAAACACCAAAAAATGTTATATTCAAATGAATAAAAGTTAATTTAATTTCTTACTAAAAGAAGTAATGTTATGAAAATCATGTGTGTTTCTGAAACAAAAAATTTAGGATATTTAGAATATTCTAAAATTTGCTAGTATGAAATAATATTTGTCAATACACATGTTTCCATTAATGTTGTGATGAAATTTTTATTGAAGAAGATCATTCAAAGTGATAATATGATGTTTGTAGGTCAACAAATATAATATGATGATTGTATAAATATTGTAAAAGAAAAGTATATAACTCTAGGTAGTATTAAATTTATAAAGGAAGGATTTATTTTATGGTTAATTCTGGTATTGGAGTTCACATTTACATATAGGAAATAGGATTTAGTTCAATCAACAATAGTTCATTTAACTAATGAGTTACATGAAGAAATGTTTTAGGGGGAGTAAATCCTCTAAATGATTTAATTATGATAATGTTTTTTGAATTTTCTAATTGATTCAAACATCTTGAAACTATTTGTGAAATATTTGAACAACATAAATATATTGAAAAATGATGTCTTTTTTCATAAGGACAACAAAATGTTTTTAACAATTCTCAAAATCCTTATGTGATAGAAGATAAAAGGAAATGCAAATATATTACTGTTGAAACTTATCTATAATCTACAAAATTAAAACAACATAAGAATTTGTATATTGGGTGATCGTCATATTTGATAGGAGGATCGAAAGTATTGATGAATGTGAATTATTTTCAACAATGAACAATGATGTTTTTAAATGATGAATCATTCATAACAAATGATGTATAACATAATATTATTGGGGGGAAATTTGAAATCTAGGAAGAATTATTGTTTTGATTAAAAGAAAAAAAACCTCTTGAATGTTTTTAAACATTTTAATAATGGAAATAAATATTTATTAAAGGAAAATTGTATTCGTTTTGAAAAGATTTGAAGATGGAAAATTTGTCACAAGATGCAAACATAAAATAGTAAAATTATTTCAAGTTGTGAAAGTAAATTATTAATCTTATCCAATTGCGATGGATGAAAAAAAATTGGAATAAAATTCCACGACATATGAGTCCATTTAATATAAGTAAGTTTACAATGTGATATAGGGTTTTTGATATTCCTGACATGAGGAGAAGAATAGATTGTGGTTGTTCAAATTGTAAGAAAGGGTGGATTGCAATATCTATGAATATGAATGTTGAAATTCATTCATATAATTCCTTGGAACTGATTCCTTTTTAGATTTATGTTTCAATTAGATAATAATCAACTTTCCTAGATAAGTATTTTATTTCATTCATTGATTATTTTACTGAAATTATATAAATTATATATTTGAATCATAAATTGAAATTTCTAAAAAAAAATTAGAGATTTATGTGAAGATAAGAAATGGAATGTTTGTGTTCTAAGAATAAGATATTAACTGATATTTATGGTGAATAAAAAAATGAAGAGTTCTCACGATATTCTAATAATCATGGAATTCTGCATGAGTTAAGTACACCATACACACCAAAAGAAAATAGTGTTTCTTAATGGATGAATAGATGTTTAGAGGAGATGGGGTGTACAATTTTAATTTAGCATGAACATTCTCGATACATGAATGGAAAGAGATGAATACATATGAATATATTTAGAATCAATGGTTCTTTATTCCATGTACTCAAATGAATCCATATGATATTTTCTATGTTAACAATTCATGTTTAAAACACAAAAATTATTTTATTAGTCCTTACATCATAAATTATAAAGGTGTAAATCATGTAAATTTTTATCAAAAATGTAAATATGGAATATTTCATGGATATTCTCTATATGGTAGATGATATAGATGTTTTAACAAGTATATAAGAATAATAGTTGAATTCATTGATGTAATGGTTCTGGTAAAAGTTCAAGTATATGGTTCAAAATTTCAAGAATAAAATAAAGGAAATGATGATGAACAATTATTTGATAAGAAAAATAAAAATGATTCCCGCACTTTTGATACAAAAAAGACAAATTTGTAACACTCAACTATCTCCAGTGATTATAAATAAATTTTTACATATCATTATAATATGAGGAAATATGTGGATGTTTAAAACATAATAGGTGATCGACAAAAAAAATCTCAGATAAGAGGACATCATAATCATTTCAAATATACCCTTATATTCAAAAGTTTAGACAATATATTTTAATCAATAATTTTAAAATCATGAGTGGATTCGTTCTATGAATGAATACACTGACCTAATTAAGAATAATGATGCATGTGAACTTGTATTCCAACAAAATGAAAAAAAATGTTATTCATACAATGTTTCTGGTCGAGAAAAATTTAATGATGAGGAAAATTTTATAAAGAACAAATAACTAATAGCTTTCAATGGATAATCCCATGTATAAGGTATTTATTTTTATTAGACATTTTCTTCATTATAAAAGTTATAAAAAATGGAATCATTATAGAAATTGATACACAATGTTATTATAAATTTTTTAAGATGTATGTGATATCATCATTCCTCAATAGAGAACCTATTCAATAAATTTATAATTAAAACCCATGTGGATTTTTTATATTATAATAGGAATGTTATGTTTGTAAGATGAAGAATGATTTTTACTTGTTAAAGAAAGCACTAAGAGGTTGGTATCCCAAATTTAATACCAATATAAGTAATTTTTTATTTAATAATGGATGTGTTGAGAGTATTCTATACATTAATGTGATTCAGGAAATTTTTATAGTTTGTGGTGTATATGTTGATGATATCATCAATAATGGGAATGATGAAAGATATTTTTAATGGTTTTCTGATGATTTAATTAAATTCCTTCAAATGTTCATGCTAGGTGAAATGATATATTTTCTTTGTTTAAAATTATCAGAAAAGGAGAAATTGTTTTCCTATATCAAGATAAATATGGTAATGAAATTAATAATATGTCTAGAATGGTGAATTCAGAATATGTTTCTATAAAAAAATTAGTGTAAAGCATGTTTTATATAGATGGATAAGGAATGGAATTTTATTTTAAATATTTTAGAAGCTGATTTGTTGATTGTTATATCTGACTACTTCAAAAATATATATTTAATATGAGGTCACCGTATACGAATGATTCCAATGTACACCAAACGAATATCATCTATTTTCTTGAAAATGATTTATAATATATATTAAGGGTAAAAAATATTTTGGAATTAGATTAAACTTCATGAAATAATTTATTTGTTAGGATTAATAGATAAAGATTTGTCAAGATGTGCGGATGATAGAATTTTCTCATCTGGTTGAGTTTTATTTTTGGGAGAATGTGTTGTATGTTCGAATAATATGAAAACAAATTCATAAACTCAAATTATGGAAAAATATAAATATTTTTTCACTAGTGAAGATGCAATATGATTTTTGTGGATGATGTCTCAGTTGAAAAATTTACTAATTGAAGAGATGTTACACCTTCTCTTCGTATATGCTAAATAAAGTGTTTTAAACCGCACATAAAATTATTTGTAATATACTCATTAAAAGCATGTTGATATCAAATATCATTTCGTCAATTAGAATTTTGAGAATAATGAACAAAAGTAATAATATCAACCTATAAGGAATCATGTTTCTGAAATCTTATCAAGACCTTTACCAAAGGAATATTATTTCTAATTATGATTGAATAACGATGTGTAACCACATTCTCTACAAGATTTTGGAACATGTCACTATCCCTTATATCATATAGACTTTTGACAGTGATTTCAAGGGGGATAAAATTTATTATTCATAAAGCAATCCATTTTTATGTGCTAATACTTTTATAGATGCATTCATTTATGGGAAATTTTGTGTAATCTTTGAACTGACCCATTAAGTGTTTCATATATTCTACCTTTTTTAGAGTGTTATATAATACATTTATTTATTGGAATATTGAAGTTTTGAAGAAATCTAGAATGTTTTTTATATTCTTATGTAACTACTAAATGACATCTGGGTTTGCAGTAAATGATTATTTTTCCTTATAATGATTTCACTCACATAAGAATGACATTGATGATTAGTAATAAATAGAGTGGATTTACAATATTTTAGTGATTTATACAGGTTTTTTGAAAGTATAATCCAATGGAAATATTTTGTTGTCCAATTTGGGTATAAATGGTTTTTCGGAAGCTAGAAGAAGTGGTATTAGATTCTTTTGTTTTTTGTTATGATTTTAAAAAATAAAATATGATTATATGTGTTAGTTATCAAACAAAGAACTAAAAAAATATAAGATCATATAAAAAATTATTAGGAATGATTATCATTTTAAAATTTCTATTCTAATGATTTTAGCTTTTTTATGTCATTTTCATACTCGTGATTTTTGTGGAATAATGATTTCGATCATAGTGGGATGTTTCATGGGTGGAAGAATGTATTACGAAATGTTAGAAACATAAATATAACAATTTTTTTTTGAAAAAAATTAACAATATTATAAGTTGTGTAGAAACGTTTAATCCAATATCAGTGAAGTAAAGGCAAAGGAAATCAATTTGGGTATTCATAAATGAAGGGAATTAGAATGAGGTTTTGATGGAAAAATGTTGGTGATAACAAAAATAGAATGTTGTAGAACATTAAAACATTAGTCAGATGATTCTATAAATATCCTAATGTTATTAACATAATGAAGAAGTCAATGTTTTTCGATCAAATGAGTATTTTAATTTTAGAATGTGAATCAGCTGTTTGAAATTCACTCGATGAATACTTTTTAAGGAGGAAGAAATATAGATTTGGATGAAGTAACAGGTTTGGAAGAAGTTATGGTCTCAAAATTTATAATATGATCCATTCCATCATAGGAATCGATTCATTTGTTGAACTATAGGTGGTTTTGTTTCAAAATGAATGGGTTCTATATTGACTCTGATCAATCAGATAATAACATAAAACAAAAAGTCATTAGATGAAGTGTTCAATTAGAGGAAAATCATTAGACTACCTAAAACTATCATATACATACTAATGTTATTCAGTATACTGAAACATAGTTGTAGTTGACATCAATGAATTAGAAGGTATTTGAGATTGATCTATCTGATGATGAACAACAATGTAGTCAACCAGTTCATGATACACAAACTAATGGAGTGAGGCATCATGGTGTATTGTTTTCAATTGGATAAGAACCAGAGTAATGAATTATTTCAATTTGTCCATGATTAATTAGACAATACTTGACATTTATTCAATATATGGGTATAAAAGATCTATTCAATATATTATACTAAAATAAATAAGTCACCATAGTATATATTTCAATGGGTATAGTTCTATATGTCTGAGGATTTATTTAAAAAATTAATAAAGTGGAATCATATTGACAACTCAATAAAACACTTATTTGGTTATGATTTCATTGTAAGTTTATATAATATTCATTGAATAACTATTTAACTAGTTTTAGAGCATCAGAATATAATGTATTAAATTTTTAATGTTTCTAATTGGAAAAATAATATTCAAATGAAAACATTTTTTGAGAAAAAGATGTTATTGTTAATATGATAAAGTATGAAGTTTTAAATTGTTTTAAAAAATTTATTGAAGAATCCAGAAGTGTTGTGAAGTGCTAAAGATGTCAAACTGATCTTGAAATGGAGTGAATAATTTGGGTTTCTAAAATATTTTATTATGAAATTGAATACGTTTTCCTTCTCTTTCCACTTTTGTGGAACCTATAAATAGAGGTCAAAGAAAAATGTAATCTAATTTAGTTCATGTGTGGGAGTGACAGAGTACGTGAGTTTTGAGTCAAAATTAGTTGAGGATAGTATTTGAATAGAATCTATTGGTGACATTTCTTATAGATAGAGGAATTTGTGGTTAATGTTATCTGGAAATGGCAGATAAATGAGGTTGACCAATGGGAAATAATGAAGAGAATTGTAAGTTTTTCCTTAGAACTAATTATACTTATTTATGAATGAAAGAATCAAAATTTATAATTAGAATGAGTTATCAGACCATTTTTTTGTATGAAGTTAGGGTAAGTTGTTCATATCTACTACTGGGTAAGAAATTTAATATTTTTATTCTAAAGAATTTCAATATTTGATGTTGTTGATGTAGCATAATTACATTTTCAAAATAAACCGGTGAAGGTTTCTAAAGTAGTTAAACATATATATATATATATATATATACAAAATATTTTATAGAAGAAACACATGTTATGTTGTATTGGTCATAGTTATACACAATATCAAGGGTATTTATTACTTTCATATTGAAAAAGAAGGATTATTCTCTTCTAGATTGCGTGGAAATGAATTATTTACAAACCATGAAAAGGACTAACCAATTCATAATGAGTAGACGTCTTTGTAAATATTTTTTTTCATATAGAAGTATGAATTTTTTTTATATCATAAAAGTGATAATAATTTATGTGTAGGTGAAGGATGGAAGAATATTAATTTAACATAGATGATAATGGTACCTCTAATCCACCCCTCTCCATCCTAGTGGTTACATTGATCTATGATTTTCCATTTAAATTGTAACTATTTGGAATAAAATAATTAGAGCACAAATTAGATCATTCTGACTTATGTAGGTCATTAATGATGATTTTCTATGCTTATTTTGGTTCAGAATTAGTTTGGGGGGTTGTTTTTATTGAAAGAATTTTTTTGATGTTAGTGGAAGTTGAGAAGTCATATACTAAAATATAACAAGATCCACATATATATTTCATATTTTTATTTCAATGATGAATTTGATATTATAGGAATGTTTTAAATGATATTATATTATATTATATAAGCTCTTTTTTTAAATTACAAAATGTGAATTTCATGATGTTCATTTCTGTGAATGTAATAGGTGGGTGGAAGAATTTTCCATAGTTTACATGGAGTGGTTATACTATGTCCTCATTTTGGAGAATAGTGGTTTTTATACATTATCCAAGCCTACGTGTTGCTAGTGGAGGACCATGGGGTTCTCAATAGAAAAATTTAATTTTTTTAAAGGAAGTGTATTGGTCATTTTGTGGGATTTTTCATACACTCTTTTTTGGATTTTTTGGTTTTGGATAACCCATTTCCATGGTGGTGGTATTACTAAGTTCACCATAACCAAACATTATCCTTGAGTAATATGTGAAGGATTGGGAAGCGTTTGTGTTTCTATGATCGAGAGGTACTACCACCAAATCATCCTCTTATTTAAATTTTTTTCCTACATTATTTTAGGGGGGATTAAATTTTATATTTATTGTGAAATACCACTAGACCATGGTAAAATAACATTTGATTATTAAAGTTATGATGTGTTTCTATTAAAGGATTAAGAAAAAAGAGGAAACCCAATTCCTGAAAGAAATTTATCAAGATCAAGTTTCTTATATGAATGAAAATTAGAGATATTAGGTGAATTGATGGATTAATATGAATAAGGAATTATGTATTCTTATATCATATGGGTTGATAGTGGTCAATAAGCCTCATAACATTAGTATCTTAGTATTTTACATGGATTTTTCAAAAAATTGTGTTTAAACCAATTATTTCATAATAAATAAATTGGGGTTTAAATATTCAAATAATTTTTTAATAGATTATAATAAATTAATTGGGAATCATGATCATGATTAAGGATAATGGTTGTAGATGTTATTAATATATAACATGGTTATGTGGTATGAGCATCACTAATTAGGAGAAAAATATTCTTACTGTTATATGGTCAATATGTTTCCATACATTATATGTAAAATATTGGATTTTATGATGTTCTAGTGTTGTTAAAAAGGTGTCTCTAACAGAAGTATGATCTAATAGACTTCTGTGACTAAAGGTATATGTGTGTGGACTCTATAGGATATGATAGTTATCCCATAAATTTTTTATTTATATTTTCATCATAATTTTTTTAGTTTAAAGAAATTAAAGTGACCTAAATAATGTATAAATATGTCTCAAATCAGATTATATAAAAATACATTTAATCACTTCAAAAAAATAGACTCCATAAAAATGGTTTACTTTATATCTAAATAATCTATATAACCGTCTAATTTTCTAATACACAAGACATATATAACATAAATAATCCTCAAATATGATTCCCTTCTAGAAAAATCATATATAACATTTTTCTTAATTTCGTGGGAATATGCAATAAAAATTAAAAGGGAGAGAACAAATCCATTATATTGGAACATAATATCAATGAGACATATAAGATTTATCCTCTGATTATACAAATTTGATGGAATTTAACATGGGGGGGGGACTAAATTGATAACAAAACAATTTAATGAAATCATATGAATTAAAAATGAGGCATAATATCAAAATATTAAATCTTATAATATAAACATGAATAATAAAATGATGATTATTGAAGCATAGAAATTTTATTCAAAAAATAATGTGAATTCTTATGAAAATATCCAAGATCTTAGTATATATAATGTAAGAATGTTCTATAAAGTATGGATATTATAAAAAATAAGAATATTATATCATCAAAATATGTAATCTTTAGCACCGATGAAATTAATATCATAACGTGGACAAGGCTATACACCTTATCTCTATAACATATTTGACAAGGTTAACCAGTAATGTCCTATAAAATATAAATATCCTATGATATAATGTTTTACCAAATTAATTTAAAGGTTATAAAATTTATGGTCCACCCAAAATAAAATGATAAATCCATATATCTATGTGCCTTGTCAAAAAACCACAGATGATATAATTATGAACCCCTAAAATAAAATGAGGCCCACAAAATTCTTAATCATGTACTCCATAAGAAGTATTCATAAATATGATCAAATTAAACAAAAAAAACACATCACTAAAAAGTATATGAATATATATTTTTATAATTTATATATGAAACTTAATTTACATATCTGATTGATATATTAGAAATATAAATTAAATGGAATATGAGTAATTATTATAGTTTTCGTAGAGTTATGGTTATGTCATTGTAAAATGGATTATTTAGGTCTCTTTAAAACTATTTTGATAAAGGTGAAACCAAGAATATAAAAAATTGTTTGAATAATAAATATTTCATCAATGAAACCTTTTAATATAAATTATGGTAATATAAATGAAAATTTGATCGAGAGATAATAATAGTATTGATGTAGAATAAAATACTATGTATTTATATTTAACAAATTACATTATTCTGGATTGATGAAAAATATATGAAATTGACTTATGAAAATAACTAAAGAGAAATATTAAATTTATCCTTTCAAAGTAAATAATATTAAACATTACTATATAAAATAAAAACTATATTGAAGATAATTTTTTTTTGGAATGGATGTTTTCCATTATAACAATGTATTTATTGTTGCATGAATCAACTAAAAATATAGTTTTTATAAGATATGTTAATTGTAAAGAAAAAAATTATAAATAAAATTTCACAAATTCAAGTATTAGAAATTAAAAAATGAATGAATACAAAGTGAATGAATACATATTTTAACTCAATGAAATGAGATTGAGTCAAAAAAAACCCCTTTCGAATTAAAAAATAAATATGAATAAAAATACTAAAATGATAGAACGTGAATTGGAATTTGAAAATAAGTGAATTAAATGTAAATTATGATGGAATACAACCCTGGGGTAGTAAATAAATCAAATTAAAAAAATTGAATAACTTTAAATGTTCTTCAATAAAAGTATATTGAGACAAAAAATTCTTACCATGGATTCTATAACAGTTTTACATGATGTTAATTCCATTATAATGAAAAATGGATTATTATTAATATATTAATAGAAATTATTTATATATATTTAAATTAATATAACTCATTTATATTTTCTTTATTTTCCATTTATTATCCATTTATAATAAATATTGGTATCCATGTGTTTATTATACCACTTGTCCAAGGATTTCATTAACAAAGTAGTTTCAATCCATCATCCTTTATCCTATTTTCATCACCTGAAAATTATTCTATATAAGATACAAATATGTTTCATAGATTTTGGGATTCTAAATATTATTTTAGGGGTGTTACGGAAACTATTTTTGAAATAAACATATTTTTTCATTTTTATGATTATTGCATAATTAAGATGATATATATTTTCTAATGAATATACTAAAATAAATTTATAGTATAAAATTAATAAAATAACCTAAATTCATAATAAATACAATTTCATACAATATTATGATTGTTTTAAATAATTTACAATGAAACAACTATAGAATCATTCATATAACCCATCAAAACATAGACACAATATAATATAATATATGATTTTGGACATATTCTATTGTAGAATAATTTTAATAAAAAGATAAATGTTTGAACTATCCCAAATAACCCAGTAAAATGGTACCTTAACTAGTATTGTTATGACCCAAAGTAAAATCCCAAAACCCATGTTCTAGAGAGTATTTCTTGTAAATCATATATAATAAATTTAGAAGCATGTTACTACAAGGATAACTCATCAAGATAAATAAGTAGATAAGAATAAATAAAATGTTAGTATTACAAACAATCTTCAAGAGATAAACACCACAATTAGATAGATCCATGTCTCAAAAATGGCATGTCACCTAATTAATCAAATCATCAAATAAATAAAATGATCCTAAATCTTCATGAAATAAGTGGATCACTTGTTCCACTTGTCAAAACTATCTTCCATTCCCCCCAATCAAAAACATAGAACACCACCATGTGTTCATTTCCTTTCCCCTAATATGGAATAAAAAAATATATAAATACCCAATGGAAAAGGTTTGGTGTGAGAAAAAATATCAAAATTATATCACCAAGTAGTTTTTGACATCTTGGAATGTGTTTCATGATCATTACCATTGTATTTAATATATTTTTATTAACTAAACACAAAATGTAGAGTTCGAGTATAAATTAATCATCATGTCGAATATATGTGATTGTATTTACATGTGACACAAGAAGTATCACACACCAAGGGATGGATATTCCTCATAAATGTTTCCAAGTCCAATGGCATGATGGTGGGATCCTCGCATTGAGAATATGACACATATTGGGAAGGATATTGGGTTTTTTTATAATATAACAACCCCAAATATCCTTGACCCAACATGAAAAATTGATGTTTTGGATTTTCGTTTTTAATGGGGTTAGATATAGTAGTGAAGGGATAGACATGAAGTGCCTTGGTAGTAGCTCGACAGTGATATCAATAATTGGCACATGGGTGCATCCCCCCATGATATGAATCATTTGGTTTTACTAGGTGGTTTTACTAGGTTGTCTTGTAGAATACATCTTACTTGGAAAGAGACTCTTGCATGCCTTATATGCATTTCATCGAAAGCATAAACACTTTTTTCACAACATCGACATAATGAACCTTTTCATTGGATCGATGTGGCTAAGATGTTTTTATGTCCCTGTGCAAGAAACTTATACTAGGGACCGATTTTGGCTAAATAATTTTACCAAGGTTCCATATTTTCTAATATATAAGACCTTGGGTATCCACATTTCAATAACCGAAAAAATGAAACAAACCATAAAGCTATGTTCACACAACCCCTTTTCCCATGTCACTAAAAAACTATTATGTACCACTCTTCAACCCATGAAAATAAGGAATTAAGTGGGATAGGTGGGTCAAAGTCCCACCAAGGTCTAAAACACAAGAATCATTCATGATAAAAATTTCCCCCCAAGTGCAGAAAAATAAGTGTGATGTTGACCATCCTAATTATGGACCATTGAAGAATCCATCAAAGGAAAGTTGAGGAGTGAAATTGTGAATAAGTTAAAAACATTTTCATGTTTTGTTTCTCTTGGGTTCAATTTATCATGTAATATCCATCTTTTATTGGCCTACACCCTATGCGAAACACCTCCAGCTCCTCCCTGACCCGGTGCGAACACCATTGCCTATGAATAATGGAGCTACACAAGACTACATTTGATTCTACATCAATTCCAAATTAGAAGGGATCCACTAATTTTTCACCCCTCATCTGTGATGTGAAAAATAAAAATTGTCAGTGAATCCTCCATAAGTGAAAATCCACGGAAAGTGTCACACCGACGTGTCTCAAATTTGGGTATAGATTCACCTGGTTTGAGGTGCCCTGCACAATTCCTAACTAGCATCAAAGGTACTCAAGGTTAATGTGTGTTTGAATTGCATAAAATACAAGGACAATGATACAGGGGGAATGTCAGATATCTACACGACTTTAATACAAGGTTTAGGACTGTGTCGTTCCATTTTCATCTATAATACCAAATACCTCTAGTTCTAGGAGGGGAGTGTCAGGTTAACAACTATTTTTATGATTTAGCATTAGTTCATTTTCCCCCTATGTTACCCATTAACATGTTAGAGAATCCATGCTAGTGTATGTCCCTAACCATTCATGGTTGACTTATCCTGATTCATTCCTTCATTCTTCTCTAAAACTATGGGTTGTATTTAGATAGGTAGTCAGTCTTGACTATCCTGGATACAATGATGGGAGGGAAGAGGTACCTCACAACCCATTCTTATTCTCTCACACCCCCACACTATTCCACTCGTGGGATAAGGATGATGCATTTTTCTAGATTATCCATATCCCCTTATTTTAAAAATTAATGAATTAATAATGTGATCATAGGTATTAGATTTTATTATTATATTTTCATAGTCTAATTCATGCTTCGACATAGAATATTCATACAGATCATCATTTTATCCTTCCTTCATAGACCCCAAAAAGGCGTGGGTCCTCAAATACTTGTATCAAACTCAAGGGAATCCCTCATATATTATGCCCCTAGTCTCTCCAGTAGGAGGCATCACTCTTTTTCCTCTTCAACTGATCGAGTCATTTTTGGATATATCAAAAAATATGACTATCCCGATTACCAAAATCGAAGAGGATACATGCACATTCAATTGCATTTCACTTTTTCATTAGGCTCCCACATTCATCCACCTGTGGGAAATGTAGATTATGTGTTTTTTTATTTTCCATGTCCCCTTGTTTCCACATTGATAATGAATCATGCAGTCTTATAGGTTGATGTTCTTCATTAAATTCATGAAATCTCAACCCCCTTTGGGAATCATTAAAAAATGAATGTCCCAACCAAACCATGGGAATCATCATTAGAATTATACCCTATCCAAACCAAAAATATCACCTCAAGAAATCCTCTTAAGGAGTAATCCCTAACTCAATCCTATCATTGTTTCGTACTCCCCTATAAGACAACCCATAAATTGACCTCTATAGGTGTGGGTCATCAAAACCAAACTACATGGGCTTTAATTCCTATCCAGGTGGGATACATAGGATTCCTCTCTGATGTTAAATCCAAACAGCCAAAATCCATCCCAACTCACTCTAGGACACATTTCTACTAGAGACTTATTCAACCAGGGAGTTAATAGCCCTTCACATATTTTTGAGTATCACTGACACATGTCACTCACTTAACATTGGCTATGAACACTCCACCAATACATATATTTTACATGCCATTAAACTACATCATTTGTTCCTTGCCATATGATGTTAAATTGTTTGATGTTTCTGGTTATGTGTTACCAAACTATGTGGCTTATTAACTCTTTTATGATGTTACAAAGGAAACACATTCTTGATTCTGGTCATGACATCAAAACAACTCTCAACTACTTAGATGATGATACACTATTGAATTCACCACTATGTGGCACAAAACCATCATTGTAATCAAATGATAAATGAATATATAACTAGTAGATACGAGGTTACCATTGATTATAAACTCAATTAATTATATATATCTCCATCAATGTATAAAAACATGTATATACGTATGATTGTAAATTTCTAACATGGTAAAAAAAATTTTTTGATTATTGGGCCATACCAGTCAAAATTTTTAATTAATGAATGATTCATGAGAATATTTTAAATCAATAATAGAGTCACATTGTAGGAAACTATTCCCCTTAAAATGATGTGATGAGCATGAACACCCATCCTCTTGACCAACATGAGTTCTTATGTATCGTTGCGAATGTTATCCAATGAGAACATTCATTTGGAAATTTTTCCCTTGTGTCATTAGAGATATAGTGAAATTGTGTGTTTCTAGTTCACAGAATAAACCCAATTGAAAACCACCAAAAAGGGATATTGATATATATTTTACGTGACCATTTTTCCACCAAAAAACTACTCCATCCCTATAAGTAATTTCAGGTATGTAACAAATAGTTAACCCAACGTGAATCTATAGAATAGATGACAGCGTTACCCACCTATAATTCCCCTTTCACTTTCAAAATGAAATAAGGATGGACTTGAAAATCAATCATCCATGTGTTCATCTAATTATATGATAATTTGATGATGTTTTCATGATTAATTTTGGCCCCAAAATTTCTAAAACATCAAACATGATCTCTATTCAATCCAAATGGTGTTGTACGAACTCTCACAGATATACAACCTGAATATCATTCATGTTGGGTCCTCATCCAAATAGACGACTCCCTCCCCAAAATAGAATCTTCAACACTAGGTTTCAAATGAACTGCTTCTAGGGTATCATCACAATAGTACGATCTATTCTCAAGAGGCTACCTGATAGAACCACCTGCTTGAAATATGGATTCAACACAGTACTCAACAATTTCTGGATCATATATGAGGAACACAATAACTACTACCTCCATTTTCTTATGGTGGTAGATCAAGAGGACACTAAAAACTACATCCCAATGATACATGGATCTTTCTAGGGTGATCATATTAGCAGTCATTGCTACCAATGTTGTGCTGTAGTGAATTTTCTACATGATGAGGGATTCATCTTTGGTAGTCTGGGCCTGGTCATATAGACCTATGAATTCCATATAGCTATATAGATGAAGAATATGAACTATAGAAAATAGGAAAAAACTATGTCCTCTCAAATGGATCCCACTAACCATTTTTTAGAAAAATTGTGAGAATGAATATACACAGACCTTCACTATTCCGTTTCTCCATCAAACTTTTCTGGATGCATCCATTGAATCACTCCATTCAAATTTTATAGAACTCGTGGAGAAAGAACATAAAAAATTCCCATGATAAATAAAACCTACCAACATGCTCTTCTGTAAGTTTCCAATGATGTTCATCATTAAAATCTGGTGGAAAACCAAGAGCAGGAACACACACATTCCCATACATATCATGCATTCTAGTAGACACATCTTTTAGCACACAGAGAAGTTAGTTAGAATATACCAGTGAAAACTAGGGGTGAAACCAAAATCTACACCCCACACATGTTTACAATCAGTATACACTAGTTAGAATAGGAGGAAATGATGAGGTGAATACCCATTCTGCAGATATATAATGATAAAATACCCCCATTCGTGTCGCTAATGTCACCAAGCATATACTAAAAATGGTCAAAGGATAGAACTGAAGTCCTACCGAGATACTAAAAACCATATAGGATATCATAATAGTATCGATGTTATTGGTTGAAGGAAAGACACCCTATTCATCCCCACAAATGGGGTGACTCATCTGCATGCCACCCTGGATAAGATACACAACTCTGTTACCTTCCAGAATTGTCATGGGGAAAGCTGTTCCATGATGTACAAATAGATGGATCAGAAATATAAACCCATTAAATTAGGGTTAATCATCCTATTCTGATGGACACTCTGCGGTAGGTACAAATCCCTTCCTAATTTCTAAAATACTATCATTATATTTTGGCAGAAACACTAGAGAAAGTAAATAAATCATCCATACACAAAATCCAAATTCTCCAAAAAGTGGCCACAATAGTTCCCTAAATGGAATCTAGAATGAAAATTCATCATAGATGACAATAAAATGATGATCTGATCTATGATCATGCTCTAAATATTTTAAGTGTTTTTGAATCTAACAAATTGATTTTTGTGGATGCTCATGATTATACGCTCTTATTTCCAAAATAAGGGAGCAATAAAAAAAATATTATAGGTCCTATCTAGATATATATACATTAAGGACTTAATCATTCCGTAATTTGATCATTCTTAGCAGACCATATAATAATGAGTGTCATGGTATCCCTCCATATATATGGAATATCCAATAGAAAGTGTGTATTCCCATTGCTATAATCCACCATTTTAATTCTCCCCATGATTTCATTTCGTTGTGAATTTTCTCTCTACTATAGTGTACCACATCTCCAAAAGTGTCCTCCAAACACTAATTTAATAATGATAAAACCATCCCACCATGAGGAATGTTGGAAAACATGCGAAATAAGGACTGATTTTTTATCATTGATAAGTAAAATCCCTTATCATCAGAAAATCATTCCATAAAGATAGTCATTCTTTGAACCACCCTTGGATCGATGTCATTCAAATGTGAGAGAGGAAGTCCCTACCAATGGCTTCCTTTTATAATAAATTGCTATATGAGTGTCTGATTTACATAGATATGGATGAGGAATGTCTAAATAGATATGAATGAGCCATGCTAAATATAAGTAATGAACTGGATAAAGAAGGCATAACAGTCATGTTTTTGCATTTATCCACACCTTAATATATCATTCCATGGGAACAATTGGATTATTATCTTAATGGTATCCAAATAAACACATGGAAAATCTTTTACACTGAAGAAAAAATTTATTAACATTACACAATTTTCAAATTTACATTAAAGTAAAATAAGGGATATGATTACAAATTGACATCACAGATATACTGGATTAACAAAATCCAATTTTTTGGAATCAGAACAGAGACACTTGATTTCCATGCCTCAGCATGATAAAACAATTGTGCCAGATGATCACAAAAACACCATCTAGTGTTAATACCAGAGGAGGGGGTAATCAAAGAAAATTTCATTTCACTCTTCTCTTGAATCAATGAATCCAATAGAATATGTAATCAAGAAATTTTATGGATTCATGAAATCATAAAAAATTAGAATATATTCAAAACTGATGATATGATCTACAAAAGCATGCCCCAACTGACTCTCACCTTTGTCTGGACAAAAGAGACCAATCAATTGAATCATTTTTGATTTAGGGTCCAAAAATATTGAGATGGATTCCCACATGAGAGATGTCAGTCATAATATAGAATATATTTTATAGATAGAAGAATCATGTATATAACAGTGAGATTTAGGTGTATAATAAATGATGCCACTAGCCCAACATGGAAAAATGATCTTTCAAATTTGAAGGGCATCCATGATAATAGCATCCATGAAAAATGGGCTGTAGAATCATCCCAGAGGGCTGTGGTATTTTTTAACACAACCACTGAGTTTAGTAAACTTGGTTCGAAGAGTTGTGAAAGTGGGATAATAAAAATCACATTGCTTAGGGATGTGGGATTTTTCACATCAACAGCCATATCCTTAGTGGATGTTAGTTTTCTACCAATTAGTGGAAGAACCACAGAATGAATCCTCTCAATTATTTCAATCCAGGGATATGGTAAAGTAATTAGGGATGAAAAAAATTAGTCTATCTGGAGATTCCATTTAGATTACAATTCATTAAATGGATCTAAGGGAAATATAGAAGGAATGAGAAATGATTCATGGAGGGAGTAAAAAATGGTATTCCCCTTAAAGAAATAATGAAATTATTATAATATATTTCTCATTGGTAAATGTTGTTAACAATACTATTACAAACCATAATGAACATGAGACCAATTATTAAGAGATATAAGAGGAGGCTTCCATTCAATATAATGTACACATCAATAATATTGAAGGATGTGTGCATACTCAGAACTAGAGTATAACCTAGAAATTCAGGATTCCACCAAGAAATCCATCATTACATCTTCAAAGATAATCCAAAAAAGAAAATATTAAAGGAATTATTATCCCTCAACTACCTCCTAGAGTTATTGATCCCCAAATATTTGGGGAAATATATTCTAATCCAGAGTATGAAATGGATGTATTGAGAAGACTCAATATAGAACAACTGTGAGGTCGCATGCATACATGGTATTTTCGGCAAAAAAATAATGTACTTGAACTCCCAGTTGATGATCCACACAAAATAGTGTTTTTCACATCAACTAAATTGGATCAGAACATACTATCAACATGGGATACCAAAATAAAATATATTGGTCCCCACATGTGTGGATAGTGAGTTCACTCCATTGATTACAAAACCATAACCAGGTTAGATGCGTCCATATATGCATTCCATTAGAGGATACCCATCGATGATTCCAATAAAATTCAAACAGATATATCTACATGTTTCCATACCTATTTTAGCACCTGTGTATCGATATATTCCTCATAGACTCATAAATACTACTGAGACACTAATGACTAGATCCGAAGAAATGGAAGAATGGGGTTCACTAGTATAATTAGAGAAGAATCCATAGCTAGAATGATTTAATCTGAATATAAAACTAGAAATCTTTGGGGGCACTATATTTCCAATATCTAGTGGCTTGAGGGACACAGAGTAGCATCTGAAATGTTTTTTGTCCTACTGTGATCCCATGGCTGGGAAATGAAAAGCATTTGATTTGTGTAATCAGTATAGTTACATTCCATTATATGTTAAAATATATTACCATCTATGTTAATTTCAAGGTGGCGAGATCTCTATTACATTTTTCTTTAACAATTTGCCTCGACATTAGAAAAGAATGAAATTCTATACCTCTTTAACAAAAAATATTTGGACAATGAGAGGGTCTCAAGTTTCTTTTTATGCTGGAAAGGATTGACATTTTCCATAAACATGAAAATTCCCTAAGAATACATGTTACCCATAAATATAGTGAATCATCAGGATTATATGTCCATGCCACTCACCCCTATGAAACACATAGAAGGGTTTTGTGACATTGTCATGATTTCTCAAAGAGTGGAATACTCCATAACACAAACTATTTCTATGTGATGAGTAATTCCTTAAACTCATCAAAAGATAATTGGGAATGTATACTATACCACTATTATAAATAGTCAGGACCATGAATTCTCTGTAGCACTGAATCCCACATTATACAATGATAATCCCATGAGTATTGGAAACAATTCCTCCCTCATTTGGATGATTAATTGGAACATAGAATAAAATAGTTTTGAGGAGATAAAGAATAATTTTTATTCATTTTGATGGTTCCAAATCCATGGTTACAACATCTCAGCATTGGGGAACAATGTTTTTATATTTACAAATCCCATGAAATTCCAATAATTAAAGTGAAAATGATCTCCAAAAATACTTACCCTTTCATTAAGAGTTCGAGAAAAATATCCCAGAATGCTTCATTTTTAAATCCATCTTGCAGAAGATGATGGAAATCGAACAAGTAAAGCTGGTTAAGCCACCTAATCAAGTAGCATGTGTATTTTACCCTCATTGTTTGGAGGATAATTAATAGTAGAAAGATAACAGCAATAGTATATAAATTTTCTATGACTGGATGTATATAAAGAGGATGAATCGGGTTCATGCTATACAAAATGTGTAATTTGAAAAACCAACATGCCCTCAACAACTTCCACTATGACATAACCAACATTATTAGAATCTCATCCCTTTGATAGTCAGTATTTAAATAGATGTTATGTTTGGTAATACTCAAATAATATAAATGAATATGATCTTATAATAATAATAAAAGTTTTGAATTTTGAAAAATTGTTGCATAAAATGACAGAATCATGAACACCACACCTATAAATGGTACAAAACGATTCTCTCCACTAGCCGGAATCATCATCCAAAAAGTAGATGAGATTTTGTTCCATTATTTATATTCACTTTATCGATACATTATTTGATAATGAGTGAATCAGTGAACCTTAATTCTGATCATTTTATTGTAAATCATGGGGAAGTGGCTATTAGAGACAAGGATACAATATATGAATTGTTCATTTTAAGAGACACTACACTAACTACAACCCTTCTCGAACTTTATACATGGATGGTACATGTGGGAGCTCTCTTTAGTTAGTGATGTATAAACAATGATGTTCCCCCAAACATTATAGGGACTTTCATAACATGAATGTGAAGACCCGGTAATTCCATATAATTTTTTTAAATTATTTGGGATTATTATGAGCTTGAAAAAATTAAGACTTGTGATTCCAATGCCCGGTCTTCCCAAAAATTATTTTTGATACTTTTTGGGTATGTTCAGTAAATCTGCAAGCAGGAATATCAATCTTTTGAAGTGGTGCTCGGAATTGAAATCTAAGTGCACCATTGAATTCGCCGTGATAATATTCACTTAATGTAGGTGTAACATCGACCACAATAGGTCGATAGAAATAGTTATTTTCACAATATTTATTGAAGAATAATAAAATAATGCAATTAGTTATTTTATTTTTCTACCACCTATTGAATGATGGTGGTGGGGACCACAGATTTTGTAAGACAATTAATGAGGGAAATTAAATTCCCTCTTACACATCTATTGTGTAACCACTACTCTTTTAATTAATTTGTTTCATTAATTACATTAATTAATGAACTATTAATTGAAAAGAGGATTAATCTCTAAAATCACCCTTCAGATCCTATAAATGTTGGCGAAAGGAGAGGGTGGTGATATATTGTAGGTGAACTCTGATGAAGCACCAACAATCATCCCTTCCAATTAAGAATGGAGGCTTAGACGACATCATTGGGGAAATCCATCCAGGATCGACGAATGTTGAATGATTCAACAGGCATGCATTCTTCTCCCACAACCGTGACATCCTACAAATTCTAGGTAGGGGTTGTTGTTTAAATGAATGGGAATTTCATTCAATATATCATTGATAAAAAATATGACTGATGTGTATTAACCAAATAAGATTTAATCCATGATTCGTTTGAAACTACGATTGGATAATATAAGAATTATTGAACGGGGTTTTAATTTATCTTCTAATGATTTGATTACCACACCCCTGTTAGATTGATAAGGTAAAGAGCGTGGGACAGCCAAACAGGGCTCGGTACCACACCCACGTTCTGATTTGTCTCATTCATTATGTTCGAATTTTTAACTATACAGGAAAATGAATTTGGGAGCAATGTAGTGATAAAATCATCCTAGGAGGCTTGTTGGTGAAAATAGAAGGGATAACGGACCATAGGAGCTCACCCAGTGGCCCGTGGAAGGCTAGCCAAAATGACACCAGCGTGGCAGCACCGAAGACTGGTTCCATAGGGAGGTGGGGGCGTCCATGGAGGAAGGTGGTCCCTGAAGGTGCTGCGGACAATAGTAGGGGAGGCCAACCCTTGGCCAACCTCATTGGTAGTGGGTGGTGTGACATTGCGTGATGCAGAGGGAGGCCTTGGCTCAAGCCATGGAGAAAGGGGACTTTCACCCTACAGGTATCGATGACATCGGGGGTGGTTCCACGTGGCATCACCATTGCAAACCAAACGGACATTTTTCTGTTCGGATGGGGAGCTGACCCCCCACAGCTAGGCGGGTCGCGCCCACTCAAGGTAGTCCGGTCCAGTCTGTAGCCTAACGGGACAAGACCTTTGCTACCCCTCTCACACGGGCTGGCCCAGTAAGTGCAGGCTAGGTCGGGTCAGACCCAGGTGGGACCTAGACTAGGTTCGGGTGACCCGAACTGGTTCCGATCAGCCCCTGTCGAGGTGGGTTGGTTTGGTCCGACAGGGTTGGACTGGTCCCTAGCCCTTTTCGACCTAGTTTTTCTTAAAAGGTTGTATCTCACAAACCATACATCAATTTTACAAACCGTCTATGGGGATGGAATCCTTGGATAAAAATGGTTCTTCTGAGATACTCCACCTAATTGTTGGAGAATGTTTGAGTATGACTGGGTTGGATCGAACATGAATCCATTCAGGACCTCGATTCTTAAACTTTTATAACTCACAGACAGTGCATCTGATTGATGCACCATTTGTCCCATTGGAACCCTAATGACATGGTGTTCCTTTCAATTACTTCTTTATGAAACTTCATGGTAGTTGAGGGATGGACGATATCTTGAGCAGAAGATTCTATGGAATTGAAGCGCACTGAGTATGAGGAATCCTGTGGGAGGCTGTCAATTGAAGAGAGACCCTTTGTGGATCAACATCAACTCGACCTTGTGTGGATCAGCATCATAGAGACCTATTGTGGATTAGCATCATAGTGACCATGTGTGGATCATCATCATAGTGACCCTGTGTGGATTAGAATCAGGCTACCATGTGTTGATCAGCATCCTAGAGACCTTGTTTTGGGTAGTAGTGTGCGACAAGAAAGGACCAGTCTAAGAGATACCCGTCATGGATCAACAACATTCGACCTTGTGTGGATCGAAAATGGAACAAATTCATTGTGGTTCAGTTTTGGATCTTCATAACAGAATAAAATGATGTATCTTAAGACTAATCATCTTTATTAATGAACTTTGAGTAGTATACATTGTGTGATCTGTCTTTTTCTTTGTGCTCTATGATTCATATCATACATTCTGGTTATTCTTTTTTGAAATTATGGGAGACCTTCAGGGGTCACTGGGTCCCCACTGGGTATTGTTATACTCACCCCTGTATAGGATTAACTTGAAACTTGTTGTGTTTTGCATAATAGATGGGAATCCTTGACTAAGTCTTGAGGAGCATGGACATTATGGTGTACAGAGGTGACCGGTTTATGTGGAGAGACGCGGTGACAAGCTTCACCTACCCTTAAAGTAGGATCCATGGAAGATGACCTTAAGAGCTATTTTCTGTTTTTCTATATTCCCATTTTAGTTGGGCATGTATTTTGGCCCCTTTTACATTAGTATTTTTTTACACTCTGTGGGGGTTTTTAGTTGTGATTAAACCAATCTTATTCTATTGAGTTTTAATTTTGCATAGTGTACCCTGTCTATGTGTGCATTGGATTTGAGAACATTCCTTCTCATTTTAGGGAAATTCTTTTCTGGTGCTATTCGCCAACCCCTATCCTATGGAAGAAGTTATTGGTGGTAATCAAAGCACGATCCCTAGGGTACGAGTCGTGAAAAATAGTTATCCAAGGAGTCATTTCAAATAATGAACTAGGAAATTTATCTTTTGAGTAGTGCAATAGTGTTAAGTGTTTCGAGTGTGGTGTTCAGTTTGGGGAGTCCAGTGTTGGTGCGACGACTGATGTATCCATACACTAAGTCCTTGAATTTGGATTTCCGAGTTGGTGCAGAAAAAAATGATTATGTTTTTTTTGGAAATTTATTTACTTTTGATCCCATTTGGGTTAGCTCACCAGGTATAACTTATTATCTGGGGTGAACCTATTTATTTTCAGGATGCTTCCATGTAGATAGCCGGCCATGATTCTTGAGAGTGTTCATGATGATGGCCCACCGAGTGATGAGGCTTCGGTATAATGCCATCTCACTATGTTGGTACCTTTGGATGGTGTACCAGTAACACCACCACTCGTAGGGAATTAGTTTCCACCAGCCCCACTGGCATACGGTGAAAGACAACTGAGTGTGTTGCACAAGTTCCCAAAGAATAGGCTGTTGATATTTTGAGGCGAGATAGATCCAAAGGCTGCTGAGGGCTGAATGAAGGCCCTGGCTAGAGTTTTCCACCATGTTGGGACACCAATTGAGAAAATGTTGATTCTATAAGCTAGTCTATTCCAAGGAACAACTAGGGGATAGTGGAGCCTGACACTCTAGTTACATGACGAGGTGACCCTAACCTGGACGGACTTTAATAGCATCTTCAGGGCAGAGTATATTTCAGTGACACTATACTCTGGGGGTTTCTAGGAGCTCCTACCCTTACAGTATGGAAGCTTGATAGTGTTCGCATACTCTAAGAGATTCACTGACCCCTCTCTCTAATCCACTAACATGGTACAAGACCATTTATTTAAGTCCCGAATCATTGTGTAGGGTCTCTGGTAGGAGATTAGAGAATCGATGATATCGCTCAATATCCACTTGTAGGATGGAGTACTCGAGTCAGCATTATTTGGGCATAGATTCATTACTGAGAAAGAACCAATGATGAGATCCACCCCCGGATGATAGGTAGTAGAGTCATCTAAAGTAGGAAATAGGAAGATGATGCAGAAGTCCAAGTGGGACAGACCTTCCAGAGGATAACCCTAAGATTCATGGTCGGTGGTGCGGAGCTCATAAGGTAGAGTAGGCCAGCAGAGGAGCAGACTGGGCTTCACATGTGGTAGACAGGGCCACATGGCTCTCGACTACCCAACCTAAAGAGCCGAAAATTAGTAGACGGTCAAGGTACCGTTGAGGAAGAGGTAGATATTCAAACATGGAGGTCCGCATGGCAGCAAACATGCTAGAGGTTCAGGTCGTGCATCAGGTGGTGGGCAGTGATTTTAGGTCCTACCGCCACAACCTCCATGTGGTCCACCGCATCCTATGGGTGTGGGCGGACAGTGAATAACTCAGCTTCAGGAAGCTGAGGCCTATGACCATGATCGTCCTTAAATAATTTTAGTTACGATCTGTGTCTACTCCACCCTATATTTAGTACTTATAGTCATAGTTTTTATTTAATCTATCATTTCTATGACTGTAGTTCAGAGCTAAGTCATTCTGGTAGATCCATGGGATTTATCATTACGATTAGAGAAACCTACAAGAGAGGATTCGACAATTAATCATCGGTGTCGTCAATGTGAGCTTACTCTAGGAGACAAGGGGATTGGATGGGATCTCCTAGTAGCAGTGTTGAGGCCTTACAATGTCATCATTGGTATGGAATGGATATCCACAGTCCACTCTCAGATCAACTATTTTAGGTGCAAGGTGTGGAGTTTCTGCGAGTATGGGATCATGTTTTCCATCAATAGTGAGAAGAAAACATTTTCTCCAACAAGATGGTATTTATCGAAGGAGGGTGAAACTAATCACTCATCAGTTGGATAGACTCACCCTTGGAGTAGTGGACGAGAGGAGTCCTTGCTATCTTGTTGTGGAGAACTAGTATGATGATGTCTTCACTGATGATATTTCAATACTACCTCCACATAGAGAGGTAGACTTTTACATTGACATGTACCCTGGTATGACACCAATATCTTTACCAACATATCAGATGGCTCCTACGGAGCATAATGAGATGAGGGTTTAAATTTTGGACTTGCACAAGAAGGGGTTCATAATGCCCAATGTTTCTCAATGGGTAGCCCCGATTTTGTTCACAAGGAATGTAGAGGATTTTTTGAGTCTTTGTGTGGACCATCATTGCCTGAACCAGGTGACCATGAAGAAAAATTATCCTCTATTTCAGGTCCATGATCTCTTTGACATACTTAAGAGAGCATAGTGTTTTTTCAATGATAGACATAAGATCAGGCTACCATCAGCTTAGGGTACGACTTAAGGACATTTCGAAGAGAGCTTCTAGATTTTGGTATGTCTATTACGAGTACTAGGTGATTCCCTTTAGCATGACCAATCCTTCAGTAGTATTCATAAGGATCATGAACCCGATCTTCCAGAAATACCTTGATCACTACTTGATGGTCTTCATTGAGGACATCTTGGTGTACTCGACGATGGAGGAGGGCATTCCACACACCTACAGGGGGTTCTGGATACACTCTAAGAGGACTATCTTTAAGGTAATCTTTCTATGGGCCAATTATGGATACGATAAGTACACTTCATAGGGCACGTTATCTCAGAGGATGAAGTTATAGTGGATCCAGTGAAGATATAGAATGTTCTTGTTTGGGAGCTACCCAAGACTATGACCAACGTGGAGAGTTTCTTGGGATTGTCTTTGTACTACATAAGATTTGTACCTAACATCTCTTGGGTATATGAACCCTTTTCATCTTTGATGAAGATTGGGAAGCCTTTCTTTTTGAAGGAGAAGTGCCTTTATGGTTTGGAAGAGCTGAGACAGATAATGTGGAGGTCCCCATCATGAGGTTACCAAAAGAGGGAATTGGGTATATAGTCTTCTACGACACATCATGGAACAGACTAGGATGTTTCTGGATGCGGGAGAGAGCAACGATCTCCTATGATTCATTATTGTTGAGAAATCATGATAATAACTATGCTACTCATGACATGGAGTTAGAAATAGTGGTTTTGCGTAGATGATGTGGCTTCACTGCTTGATGGGTGAAAAATTTATTATTCACTCAGATCAAATGAGTCTCTGGAATATCTTCTCATAGAATGACCTGAACCCGAGATAGAGACTATGGATATAGTTCTTCTAGGACTATGAATTTGGGATATTCTACACTCTTGGGAAGGGGAACGTGGTGGTAGATGCACTCAATAGGAGTTTTGGACTACACATACTGAGTGAGGTGACAGAGCAGCTAGCCGTGTTGCAGATATCTTTCATAGATAGTGATGAAGCAGCTTACCTGTAGTCTATTATAGTTACTCCCACACTCCTTTAGCAAGTCATGGGAGACATAGCTTGGGGACGTAGATCGGGAGGCCTGACATACTCCTATAACCTTAGGATACTCTCTTAAATGATTTTAAGAAGGTGGGGAGCATGTCAGTATCTTTAGAGGAAGCACCATGGCACCAGTGATGCTGTGAGAGGGGGTATTGAGGATGTTCCACACATCACATTTGGATTTAAATCCATGAGTAGAGAAGATGTACCAAGACCTCTGCAGTTAGTACTGGTGGTATGGGTTGAATAATGTCATGGAATTTTCATACCACGATGCCACACTTGTCATCTAGTGAAGGCTGAGTATCAGGTTCCAGTAGGCTAAGTGCACCCACATGATGTACCCGAGTGGAAGTGGGATAGTATCTTCATTGACTTTGTGACTGGGTTACCACAAACTTCTAGGGTCCAAGATTCCATCGGGGTTATCGTTGACCAACTCAACATGTCATCACACTAAATACTAATCTGAGATCGTCGATCAATAGAGGGATTGGAATGTCTCTACATATAAGAGATTGTATGTCTTCGTAGGGTTTCATCGATGATCGTCATGGATCGTGAAGCTAGATTTACATCTTTCTTGTGGAAGGGATTATATGAGGCGTTCAGGACTCATATATGCTTGTGAACCACCATTCACCCATAAAAAGATGGTCAGATGAAGCAGGCCATACAGACACTCGATGACATGCTTAGTGCTTGTTTCTTTGATTTTTCACGCATTTGGGAGGACGAAATGCCACTAGTAGAGTTCGGTTACAAAAAATGTTAACACTCCACCATGGGCATGGTGACATTTGAGTCCTTTTATGGGCAACCATGAAAGTCAACTCTATGCTGAACAGACCCAAGGGAGTCAATACTTATGGGTCTAGAGTTGGTGTGGGCTACCTTGGAAAATGTTTCGATCATCTAGTAGCAGACGATGACTGCACAGTGAAGGCGGAAGTCATATGATGATAGAAGATGGAGACCCATAGAGATTGATTAGGGAGACCATGTCTTCCTATGCGTCAAACCCAAATGAAGATTATGGAGGTTTGGTAGGGGTAACAAGCCCTCTCCATGTTTCATCGGACCTTTCCAGATCATCAGCAGAGTAAGCGAGGTGGTGTATCGACTGGCTCTTCCACCATAGATGTGCTGGCTACATAATATTTTTTATGTGTCATAAATGAGGAGATACATGCATGATCCATCACACGTTATCGAATGGGCTAAGCTAGAAATAAATAATGGGGTGATGTTTGAGGAGATTCTGGTATAGATAGAGGATCAACAAGAGAGTGTCCTTCATGGGCGGTCGATTCCTATGGTGCGAGTTCTGTGGCAGAATAAGAACATTTAAGAGAGCACATGTGAATGAGAGGTTCAGATGTGTGCTCAGTACACTCATTTTATTCCCTTATTTTTTTTGTATATTTTGTGGACAAAAATACCTAATTTTGGGAGAATTTAATGAAAAAAAATTCCATATAATTATTTTAAATTATTTGGGATTATTAAAAGTCTGTGAAAATTGTCGACACATGATTCCGAGACCTGGATTGCCCATAATGTAATTTTTATCTTTTTTTAGATATGTTCAATAAATGTGTGAGCGAGAATTTATAACTTTGGAAAGTGTGCTAAGAATTAAAATATGAGGGCATTATTGTATTTATAGGAATGGAATCATGTTATGTGAGGCATAACAAGAACTGTATTAGGTGAACATAAAAAAATATTTTCATGGAATTTATGAAAGAATGATAAAATAACATAATATGTTATTTTATTTTTCTACCACCTCTAGAGTGATGGTGGTGGGGACCACAGAAGTGGTTGGACATTTAATTAGGGAAATTAAATTCTTGGTTACCCATCAATTGTGTAACCACTCCTCATTTAATTAACTTCATTCGATAATTACAGCAAGTAATAAACCATTAATTGAAAGGAGGATTAATCTCTTAACTCAAAATTGGGATCCTGAAAGTGTTTTCAAAGGGATAGGGTAGTGAGATGTCAAGATAGAACTCCGACAAAGCTCCAATGATCATCCTGTCCAACGATGAATGGAGGCTTGGATAATTCCTAGACCCTCCACCACTATTGGATTTTTCTCGTTCTCATGGATGGAATTTTGTCTTTATATAAACTTGAATATCGGAGCCACACAGTGATGGCAGCACCCCGGGAGTCCTGTAGGCATAATTAGATGGAAAAATGTACAACAGATGGTCACCTGGTGGCCCAAGAAGGCCCCACTGGCACTGCGACGGGCCCTTGGTTGACCGTGTTGGAAGATGGCGGAGCGCAGGTGCCTTCCATGGTAGAAGGCCACATCTTCATGTTATAGTAGAAGGGGACCCATGCCCTACGGTGAAAGGGGACCCCGCCCCTCCTGTCCCACTAATAGAGGGGTTGGCGCCACTTGGCACTGCTGTTGCAAACCGAACAAACTTTCGTCTATTTGGGAGGGGATCTGACCTTCGCACGACCCAACGGGTCGGACCGGTCATGGGTAGTCAGGTCGAGAAGGGTCGGGTCGGGTCGGTCGAATTAGGTCGAAGTGGACCCAGACACTTTTCAACCCAGTTTCTCTTAAAAGTTCATATCTCACTAACCAAACATTCATTTGAAAAACCCTCTATGGAGCGGGAATCCTTGGAAGATGGCCATTTTGAAATACTCAACCAATGTTTTGGAGAACAATGGAGTACAACCAGGTTGTATCGAACCTGAATCAAACCAGGCCATGAGTACTAAAATTTTTATAACTCACAGACTGGGCATCCGATTAACATTTCCTCTATCGTGTTGGGACCCTTATAATACGTCGGTCTATTGGGTTACTCCTTTTTGGAACATTGTGGTAGATAAGGCACAAATGATATCTTGAGGAGCAGATTCTATGAAATTCAAAAGCACATAGTGTGGGGAATCATATGGCTGAGTGTCAATTGAAGTGTGACCCTGTCTGGTTCAGCATCCAAGAGACCTTGTGTGCATCAACATCATATCGACCCTCTGTGGATGAACATCATAGCAACCATATGTGGATCATCATCCTAATGACCCTGTGTGGATCAGTATCATAATGACCATGTGTGGATCAGCATCCTTGTTACCCTGTATGGATCAGCAGTGCATGACCCAATGAGGGCCATCCATAGTGTGGCCCACTGTGGATCAGAAACATATGACCATGTGTGGATCGACAATGAAACAACTTCTTTGTGGTTCACCTATGTAACATCCTAATGGAATAAAATGATATTTATTGAGACTAATCATATTTATTCCTGATCTCTGAGTTGTATACATGGTGTGAGTTATCTTATTATTTATGCTATGTGATTGAGATCATGCTTTATGGTTATTCCTTTGTGGAATTATAAGATACCTTTAGGGGTCTCGAGGTCATTATTGGGTATTGTTATACTAACCCCTGCAAGGGATTATTCCCACACCTTGTTGTGTCTTGTGCAGACGACAGGCATCATTGACTGAGTCTCGAGGATCCATGACATGACTGTGTACGGAGGTGACGGATTGACATAGAGAGCCTTAGTGATGAGATGTACCTACCCTCCTTGTAGGATCCTTGGTAGACAACCTCAGGATCTATTTTCACTATTTTTTTCTTCCAATTTTAGTTGGTATTGTATTCTGGAAACTTTAGTTTTAGTACTTGATGTTACACCCTGTGGTGGGTTTTTGTTGTGGTTTCGCATTTCTTCTTAGGTTGTATTTTACATGTGCACAGTGTACCCTATCTGTATGAGTACAAATTTTGAGGAAATTCCTTCCCATTTTATGGAAATTCCTTTCTGGTACTAGTCTCCAACCCTTGTCCTATTTGATGTAGGATTGGGGAAGTCGCAAAACAGTCCCAGGGGGATGGGTCATGACAATGATAATCTTTGAAGATCAACCAGAGGAAACATCATTTCCTAATCATCCTCATCGTCCAAGTAGACCTAGTGCAAATATTCCACAAAGAGAAAAAGAAATATTAATCTCTTATTTTAATGGTTGATTCATCAATATCATGAACATAAGTTCCTATAACACCTACTAAAGAGATTCAACATGATTAGTACCAAAAAAATGGACTATAGGTATGAAATTTTGATATAATTATCTAGGATGTTATCCAAGTTATCAGTTCTGAAATCTTTGAGTCTATGAAAAGGCCCAAGAAACAATCAAAAATAATTCATAAAACCCCCAAATAGTTTTAGGTTGATTTTTCTACTACTGGAGTATATCAATAATAACTCTACATTATCATATCATTAATAAAATAAATAGAATATACCATCGTATAGGTATTTGTTATAAAATTGTAAGTATATGGAAAGATAAATGATGGTGATATTTGATGATCCTTCATTAAAAATGTATATGGATAAAAATTATTCCATTCTGAACAATTTGTTAACTAGTTCTTAATGAATAGAAATTGTACCATACATCTCTAATGTTACAGTGTTATGTAAAGAATGATGAGAGTCCTATTGTTGAAATCAAACTCAGGACTCTATTCATGGATCTCATATCTAAATTATAATTAATGGATGTTTGGAAATACACATCCTTCAACATTTTTCTTGGAAGGTCTTGGTTATATCAACATGTAGTTATTCCCTCATCATAAAACCAATTACTCAAATATTGAATCAATGTTCAAATAAAAACATTTTAAGGTGACAAAGATCCATTTAAAGCATGTGAATCACAATAAAATGATGCATGATTTTAACATAGTGAAGGGAAATATCCCATGACTAATAATATTTTTCGTATCAGTGTCCTAAATAGCCTGGATATGTTCTCCGCTAATAAATACAAGCATCTTAATGCAATTTTTGTGTTACCCATCAATCAAATAAAAGTGGTGGGTCTATATTCGAACAGAAGTTCAGTAACTTACACAATTTCAAAACTGAAAACTAAACCCAGATGTGAAAAGAAAATTTTCAACTCTCCAGATGGTGACAAATTTTAGGGTGACACTTCCTTCACTCCTATATATAATCTTCACCAGGGGTTGGATTTATTTTCTTCATCTTCTGATGGTCAAAAAATTAACTCCTCAATTAACACTGAGATGTTTTCTTCATAATCTACATCCCAATTAGAAGAAAAAAAAGACAATAATGACGAAGGAGAAGGGGGGAATGCCTCATTGATCCCCTTATAGTATTCAAGTGATTTTTCTCTACCGCTGGTTAAGAACATAGTGAAATAAATATGGTTATTGAGGAAAATAAACTACCCACATTGATATGTCCAACCATGAATTCCAAATAAAAAGAGGTATATACCTACTTCTTGAAGAATCATTAGGTCACGTTCACATGAAATTACATTGTGATCCCACACCTTAATGTCATGGTAGCCACCCATCAGTTGGGTTTTTCAAAAGGCCATCTGGGATATAAACTGCCAACCAAAAAAACACACCCAAATCATGCCTCCAAAATTGAGGTTGCCTTGGAAACAATTACCAAGGCTTAATTCATATAATAGGATGAGTATCTAAAATTTCTATCTAAAATTGTCTTAGAAATGAATAGAAATAAAATAATAAGGGTATTCGTAATATTTAAGGATCTCAGTCAACAATTTACAAAGGAAGACTTCAAAATTATAATCACATGGATAATGACTGATGAAATAGATAGATATTAAGAAAATTATTTCATTTTTGGCTATTCGAGGTAAAACCAGTTATGGATGGTCATAGAATATGAATAAGTAACATATGTTTGGTCCCCTCAGGGAGTATTTTGTTATTGGTTAATGATGGTTATCATGGAAAATTTCAGTGCTATAAGCCAATGTGTCACGCCTCACATATTTGATCCTTTTTATGAGATTTTCTTAAATTCTACATTACTGACATAGTAGTTGTGTATTGAAAACGTTCTGACTACATGGATAACCAAGAGAAAATCATCAATAAACTATGATAGAATTTCATAAATATGAATCCATTCAAATGTGAATTCAGGGAATCCTCAGGAAAATTTCATGGAATCTCCATACATTATCATGTAATTCATGTCGACCATGAGAAGAAAATGATTATCCTTATTATGTTACCTCCAAAAAATCTTAATGATTTGGGAGGTATTCAAGAAAACTAGTCCAATGTCCAATGATTTGTATCCAAACTCATAGACTAGTGTTTTACCTTCAAAAAATGGATGATGAAAGGTGTCACATATCAGTGGAATGATGAAATTATATAAGAAGTTTAGAGTTACAAGAAATTTCTCTTGATTCACCTAGTGATAATACCATTCTATGAATGAGATGTACACATTTTATATGTGACCAATCACAAGGGACCACTAGGTTCCTTCCCCCAAAAAAAATATTAATGATATTAATGAACATTGAATTTATTATCATAGTCAAACATTTCATAGTACTGAAACTCATTATTAGGATAATGAGAAGAGTTTCATATCATTTATCATTATGGTTTAGAAATTGAGGCACTAGTGGCAGAATCATGAGGTATATTTTTTCACATTGAATAATCCACCCAAATTTATTCCCAACTACCATATGTTGAATGGATGTTTTGAATGTTGAGAAGTTGTCCTATAGTCGTTTTATATAGATTTTGTTCCTAAGAATGAAATAAAATGATATGTTTTTTAATATTTCCATTCATTACACTCATCTTCGAAAATAAAAAACTTAAACACTCAATTTACAGATGAATATATATTTATATTCATTATTCCCCCAAACATTGTAATTGTATTTTGATGGTGGTTCTAGGATCCCAATAGGGAATATAATGGATGACTATATGCTCAATAATGTCTTGTTTAGGGTCATCCATATTTCTCTAGAAAAGGTGGGGTTTTCATATTTATTTAGGTTGTTATAAAGTTTACCAAAAATTATGTGGAATATCAGTCCCCCATCACAAGCTTCGATCTGAGACTCTAAATAGTAAAGGATCATCTAGTGGTGAAATGTGATTTATAGTTGGTAATCAAATAGATATATTTGGCATATATCATCATAAAATAAGATCTAACCCCTATTCTTGACTATGATTGAGGGTAAATGTCATTTTTACATATAGAGAAAAAATTGAATCACATACCAACATTGAAAAATGTCCAAGAAGATTCATTGGAAAACTCAACAATATATTTGGAATATCAAAACCTAGATGAAATAGTAATCATCATTGAACATTGGCTAATGGTTTCACATTTTATTCAACTCATAATAGAAGAAATTGATGAAATCCAACATGATTAAACCATACGGTCCTACCACTTGGTTGTTGATTTCTGTCATGGACAAGCTATATATTGAAATACTTCTACTAGATATTGATCAGAATGTAAAAATATGGTGGCATAAAAAACACCAATCTTTATAATAGGCCAAATCACTAGAAAGTCATCAATAAATGAAGTTTTGATGGAGTCCATATTAGATGTATATACGGATAAGAGACTACAATAGTCAAAGTAGATGTACACTTGGGATCCTATGTTATCTACATGTCATGGTCCTAGATTTGTCATAAAATATTTATGCATATATATTACTATCCCACTATGATACAAGATTACAATGAATTCCCTATGAAATGTCAACCCTACCATTTGAAAGACAACATCATCCATTAAACCCTTGATGTTCTATAAAAATCCTAATAATACTACCCACTTTCCTAATTTGTATTGGATATTGTGGGTCCCTAAATGCGAACTTCATCCATGCAGTTTAAATTTATCTTAACGGCTCTGTATTTACTCTCCAAATGGGGTGAGTCAATTCCCATAAAAGTAGTTAGATAAAATAGTTTCATCAACATCAAGAAACCTAACATCATTAAAATATTTGTTTTCCCTATTATAATAATCTGAAAAAGATAGCCATTTTTATTTTTCCCAGGTGGACATGTTATATTACGAGTAAAATATGAAATACAACCACTTCACCATCAATCAAGAAATAGATAATGGAATGATATAGGACTACAACAATACCCTATCAAATATAATCCTAATGATCGTGGATAAATATAATAAATATAGTCATAATAAGATCATTCATGACATCGGGGATTATCATACTGTAATCTATACAACCAAAAAGGAAACCCCAAATGCCATCATATATGGAACACAAGTAGTCATTCCAATTTATGTGAAGTTTCCATCACATCATGTCAACATTTTTTATCATATATCAATAGATTGGAAATTATAGAAATTACTTGATGACCTAGAGTGACTGTATGAGGTAGTATTTCATACCTTGGATCTATTAAAGGACTATGAAAAATTAATCTGACAAAATTTTAGCTACAATGTTCCCCTCATTTATTTAATGTAATAGGAATTGGTATTGATCCTTATGAATCTCATGATATGAGAAAATCAGTCTCCAAGGATTGATCCAAAGATGTAAGGAACTTACTACTTACACCAAGTCCACTCTAATAGAGATTATTCTTTTATATGAATAGATGGAGTGCTAATTTCAACCCCAACCAATGTTGGGTTCATGATTAAATAATTCATGTAATCCTACAATAGTATTCCTAGTAGTATGACATTAAACCTCACAAAAATATATATCCAAATATGTAAGACTATAAACTCTGTAGCATGTCATCATGACTATATATCATTAAAAACATGTTATACATCTCATTTTCAAAATATTAAACTATGAATCTGGTCATTGATGCATGAATTTAGAAATTCATCAATTATTTTCAACGTCGAAATACATTAAACAATACAACATCTTCCGAACCACCTGACATAAAACAATATGATTCACTTCTGTTCCAAGTATGTAAAAACACATACAATTATGATCTCTTCATGAGTATGTCACATTACTTGGTGTTGGTCTGCAAGCACACCTTCACTCCATAACATCATATGGATTGATTCACATATCAAAGAAACACATAGTAACACTACGACCTCATGTATTTATCCCATCCAATATTCTAGAAAATAGAAATGTCCCCATCCACCATGTTAAAAAACGATTATGTAGGAAAGTATTTTCATGAACTTTATGTTTCTCAATTAATACCATCATATGATACAAAGTTACATACAACCCTCTAATAATGGTTCCATTCTCAATAATCCTCCCTTTCTACGTCAGGAGAACCGCTTCCTTACTGAAGGATGTTTAAATGAATAGATAATGTAATTGTCACATGACAACATACTGCATGATCTCTTCGTGATCCATGCATGGATTGATTCTATCCCTAAAGTGATACATATTGACACTTGGATATCCAATACTAGGTCGATGCACAACTTAATATGGGAAATACCCCAAAATAATATGTATGAGTCAGATATACATAAAAGAATCCAATTTGGGTTCTCACACCATGTGTGAGGCCTTATTCAACTAATCTCTTTATCAAGAAATTAATTCGATCACTGTGGGTAATTCATTATAGTACTATATTAGAATTGTATCCTTATCTAAAATGATAAAAACTTATTATTGAGTCCTATAACCTAATAAAACATCAATATTCCTTTTCCATATTGAATCATATTCATCCTGACCACATAATGTTAAACAACATGGATAATGTCTTCATTGATTGAAAATAAACTAATTTTTTTTCCTAAGAACAATTTTTGGATTTATTACAATACCAACGAGATAGGTTCTAAAAAATAGGCCATATTTTAATTCCAACTATGGGGTTATGAAAATTTCCTCTTCTCCTACACTGAAACAATTATCATTGAATGTGTAATTAATTTTGGACAACATTGTTTATAGATCACCTAAGAAAACAGAGATGCCCCTACTATATATGATTCATATCTAGGTAAAGAATTTTAATTTTTCATAGATAATATTGAACGAATTGATTAATTTATTATTGAAAAATATTATTTCCACGTGTCAATATCTAGATTTTTGACACTTACTTATCTTCATATTCTTTTTTCACCTACTAGAAATATAATGTCTGATACCCGAGGCTAATTTTTCTAACATTGAAGTAAAGTGATCCTGTAATATTTTGATTAGTTTAACACATGATGTAAATGATAAAAAATATGACTCCACTATGGAATAATGATGTAATATTCCCAATATGGATTTTTATAATGTTTCCCACAACATGGGTTGATCAACTGACAATACCTTGGTCGTCAAGAGAATCCTTTTCTATCTCTGTGATCCCTAATGATAACGTACCTAAACCCAATGTTCTACCATGATCCATGGTCATCCCATATATAATTTTCCCATATATAATATCGTAATTAAATAACCCACAAGAATATAGTTTACAAATTCCTCCCTTTTTTCCAATGGTTGAACGAGAAAACTAGGTCAGATATGCCTCGTATTACTCACTGTTTAAATAACACTACAGTTCAACTCGTATGATGTAAAACTATATGAACCATATTTTTGTGTTTGGGTAAAACCTACATAGGAGACGTATTACTAATTCATGGATAATTTTGACATAAAAAACCCCCTATAATCATGCATATTTCATCAACAAACCAAACTCTATGTTTTGTGAAATCTGAATATCAATAAACTTCCTTCGACTATCATCAATATAATGTAGGAATTTCTAAGAACAATTTTTCCATAATATATAGTAGCACACCCTAGTTGGATTTTCATTTTTCGTACACATAACAGACTTGTCATTCCCAGGATTTCACTTTTTTACTATGCTATAAAATACCCTAGTTGGTATTGTGTAATGTCTCCAACAAAAATGTTTTGTAAAATATTGATAGTTTCACCCTCAGAATAACCCCTTATTATTTCCATAATCCCTTCCCCTATACCAATCTAAAGATCGAAATACAAATATATTATATATTATAGAATTATACACATCATATTGGATAATTGTTGAACATTCCAGGATGGATACCATGAAATGGAGAATAATTAATCATTCAACATAAGAAAAATGTACTTAAATTATAGAACCCAATTTCATTTCTGTGTGAGAATAAAATTCATTGAATAATTTCCTAGTCACTAGGTTTAAAATTAAATATTAAATTCATCAGCGTTAAATGTTAAATAATATGTTTTATGTCTTAATCACATGAAATTAAACTACATGATGCTTCAACCACTACAAAAAATTTGCACCCCCAACAGAAGTCACTTAACAAAATCTACCTTATTTCTAATTAACGAATATTATATATTAGACTTTTCCTACTCGTTGACAATTCCAATATATATTTCCTTCATTTCGAGACATCTTCCCTAGGAAAACCACCAATCATGGTTGTGAGAAATTTGAGATTTCATAAATCCCTCCATAATAAGCAATTTAATTTTATAATTCCTTAGAAATTAATTTTCTAACTATATATTAAAAAACCCTAGATATCTTCTTATAATTCACCCAAAAGATAGGCCTATCACCCAGTGGATTCCATTATTTAACTATAGAGTAACACACCCTTGTTGTATTGGCAAAATATCACCCAAAAATTTTGTTAATAAAATTGTAATACATTCATCCATGTATGATACACCATATATTCCCATAAAATATGAAAATATTATGCTGGAAACCACTTTTACAACACGGTCCATAGAGTTTATTCACATATTTTACGTGTATCATGTTTGGGATTTATTAACAACAAAATAGAGCCCCAAAATTCGCCATGGGGTATCTTATGAATGTCAGAACATTCTTGGTCAACAACCTTTTTTTATTTCATCATTTAAAAACATATAGACAAATTTTTTTAAAAAAATACCAATAACATTATTCATTCTTGCACGATACTAAACATCCAACAACAAGAGAAAAAGTACTCATAAGGTTGAAAACCAAAAAGGGTATCCATGGAAACAATTTGAGTCTCATCTCCCTAGACATACACTTATTTTGGTTTAGGAAATAATACATTGATGAAAATGAATAGGCATAAAAAAATTTAGGATGAAAAATTTCAAAGGATAGAAAACTAAAAATATATGTCTCATCTATTATGTCTTATTCATATTAGAGTTCAATGAAATTAGGGTGTTGATACTGATGAAACATTTTTTGTAGGGTAATCCACATGAACTTATCAATATACAAATAATACACACTAGTCCCCATGGATTATGAAAAAAAGTAGAGAATCCGTCCATAGTTGAGATAGATACAAATCCCAGAAACTGATGATGGAATGCATCAATATCCCAATAATTACTATAGAGCCATTTTATTTTCCATCTGAATGAATATAATTATAATGGAGGGTATTTTCCACATTAAAATGAATTATATTATATTTTAAATAGAATTAATGTTCTTATCCACACACAATAGGTAAATCATGAGTTCGAGTAGAAATGTATCTTAATTCTAGGAAAAGAATATTTGATTTCCACATGCTATATGAATTCTCATAGATCGAGGGATAATTTTTCTTAAAAATGACTCTAAATCCAATAGCATGGTGGGGTGGACCTCCATCTGAGTTTAAAAATAGGTATTTGGAAGGAGAGGTGGGGTTTTATTTATCAAACCCCAAAAAATACTTGACCAAGCTTGAATATTGGACAATGTGACTGAAAATTAATAATGGGGTTCTATGATGGAAGTGAAGGGATAGACCCAACGGGATGGGAACACAATCCATCATTGATTAAAAGAAGGGTAGTGGGGGTAATCCATTAGGTATGAACCAATTAGTTCTCCCAGCTAGTTTACATAGGTGGTCTTATGCACACTCCACCGGTTATCATGGAGGCTCATGTCATCCCTATCTATGCAGGCTAGAAGGGGCCTCCACCTCTGCAAAAAAAACATACACAATGCAATTTCACATTGTACATAGGCAATACATAAGTTTTTCCACCCATGAACAAGATGTATATGCTAGTGAAAAGCACCATGGACTCGTTTTGGCTATCTCCATCGACTAGGATCCCATATTTTCAAATAAATTGGACCCTAGGGACCCTAATTTAAGGAATTGAGAAATAGAAAAATCTCTAAAGCTTTGGTTGCATCGTCCCTTTACCCTGGTCTCCGAAAACATCTTGTAGTATCCCTCTATAACCCATTATGTTAGGTAAATAAAGTGGATAATATGATCAAAGACCTTATAGTGTCTAAAACACAATACAACTATGCAAGGACCATTTTATGAAAGTGGGAACCACTTACGTGATGGCCACTACCCTTATTAGGGACCTATATGGAACTAATCCCGGGACACCAGAGGTAACCCCTGGTACCTAGGATAAATCATATCCCGTGTTTTGTTTCATAAATGTACCATTTCCCAATGAATCACCATATTTTACAGGAATTCCTCTACATGAAGAGCCTTATTCTCTTTAATTCCATTTGAGATGATCCTTCACTCTCTAGGCTGGGACCATCACGAGCCTCTGTTTGAGACATCTTCTAAACCACCAATAGTACGGTTACTCTTTTTTTGGATCTCTATTTTTAGGGATACCAAATTTAATACTTTGTTAAAGACTATAGATTAAAAAAATAATGTAAAGAAGCATAATAGTGTGTTTCCCATTTGGATATCCATTCCACTTGTATGATGTGTCATACTCTGTTAATATCAGACGATAAAGGTTCTAGGGGTCCAGGAAGTATGAATTCCATTATTCAGGAGGACCCAAACCCTGGGGTAGTTTTTAGGATCTCACTATCATGGATATGGTGGATATGATACTTTGTTTCTCCACCGATCTCTAAGAACTCAAAACTCCAGTTCCTAGTGGGTAGGGTGAGTATCACACTTGTTTTTCTCTTATATGATCAATGAATTTTTATCTTCTCTTCCACATGAACCAGTAAAAGTATCCCTACAGGAGTAAGACCCTATTTTTTGTTATATGACCTATCCTAATTCATTACTTCTTTCTTCTCCACACCCATAGGCTATATCCAGATGGTCAGGTCTACTTTAGAATCCAAGATACAATGATGGTATATAATAGGAAAATCATAACCCCTTCTGATTCTCTCATCTTCCCACCCACTTCATCTAGTGGGATAAGTATGATGTAGTTTTTGGAATATTAGGCATCATATTATTTCTCACAGTGATGTAATAATTAGCTGGGATTATATGATTTACATGATCATGGAATCAACTCAATCATATTAATTCTTTAGAAGATAATATTCATCTAACTCTTACTCTCACCTTCATTTAGAGGGCACCAATAGCTGGGGGTTCTCACATCCATGTATCTGAATCCATAAAATCCTTCATAGAGTAAGACCATATTCATTCTAGTAGGAGGAAACACTATTGATCCACTTCTCCTACCTAGGTCATAACCATAAATATAATCATATGTGACTATACTTGTTACCAAAATGAACGATCAAACAATCAAATTAAAAGCCCTTTCTCTTTACAATTGGTCTCCAGTATTAATCCACTTATTAAAAAATAAAATTGTGTGGTTTTCCCAATATAATGAAAAATCATGTTTATCACACTAAACATGAATGAAATGGGATTAGAGGTTGGTTTTTTTCATTTAATATATACAACTTCAATCCCATTTGGGCATCATTCAATGTATAATTCCCAAACAAGCAATGTGAATACTCATTGGAAAAAATCCCTAACAAAACCTCCCAAATTAATTTAGGGTATCCCTTTTATGAGTAATCCTCGACTAAATCCTCTCAAAGGTACATACACTCCTAAGAGAAAAACTGTAAAAATACATCCATAGGAGTGGGTCCTCATAACCAAACTATGTACGCTTATATTACCTTTCATGTGGGATAAGTAGGAATCCTACATGAGGTCTAAAACTGACCCCACAAATCAACCCTAACTCCCTCTTGGACACATTCCCAATATATTTTAGTTAATTATGTGAGTCCATACCCCATTATGGTTTCCTAGGATGAATCTCTCAAAGTACCCAACCAAACATTGTCTATAAACATTTCACCTAGATGTGCTTTCTGCATGATTTTAAACTCCAGGGTTTGGTCCTTACCACATGACATCAAAAGTAATGATGTGTCCAGTTATGTGAAAATGAACTATGTGGGTTGTGATTCCATTCAGGATTAAACATAAAAATATATTCATGGGTCTTATCCTAACATCAACAGAACTCTCATTGACCTGGATGATGGCATAGTCCATAGTACCCCATTATGTGGAATAAAAGAAACATAATAATAAAAGGACAAAACAATTTATAATTAGTACATAATAAGTTACCCTTGTTGGATAACATTAAAACAATGAAAATATCTCTATTAGTGAAGGCCCTCTAATATAAACATGGGATTATAGATTGCATACATGATAAAATATGATAATTAATTCATGGGTTGCACCCATAATCCATTAGAATTAATGAATGAATCATGAACATATCTTAAATATATAAGAGATTCATTAAGTAAGAAACCCCCCCCCCCCCAATGGGTTTGATGATCTAGTCCTCCCATCATCATGACTTATGTGAGTTATTAAGTACCATAAGATATGTTCTATAATGGGGACATTCCATTGGAATGATGATCTTGTAGTTATCACTGGTATAGAACCATTGGATGTTTCCAATTCCTTGAATAAAATCCACTTGAAAAATCCCTAAAGGGATGTGGATATGTGATTGATGTAATGGTTTTTCAAACCACACTAAAAAATTCCATTCTATCCCCACAAAGAATTTCATGGAGGAAACAGTATTCCATAATAAATATATATAAATAAATCCAAATATTAAACATCACTAATAAAACTAGGCATTGAAAAATTATCATAGTCCACATAAAAAATGATTTTCAAAACATTAAATGACTGCAGTAAAACCAGTAGAATAATACATTATCCTAAAAACATTCAGGAATTATAATTTTGATTAAAATATTAATGAATAAAATAATTCATGACATTGTAATTTTTAGATCAATTTAATTGTCTATTATCAGTAAAAAATGGTTAAGATACCCGATGATAGATTTATACAAGGATAACCACACACCCCAGTGAAATATGACTCTTGATGTTCACCCATTCATAGGTCCCAATCTGAGGGAAAATAGAAGAAATCCTAAATAAGATATTCTCTTCCCTCAATTATTTTTATTATTATTTTCTTCAATAAAAAAGTTTTAGGTATTTCCAATACATCTCTTTCCTGTTTTTATCCAACATCACTAACTATTATCCCATGGTCATCCTGTTAAACTATCACATAAGGGGATATCATTCATTTCAATCACAATTAAATTGTTTAAATCAATCTATTGTTTTTTCATCTCTATGTTAATGCTTCAAAAAGATTATATCAAATTTAAAATAACAAAATAAAATTATTTTTCATCTATTCTCATGTCATTAAAAAATTCATTTAATTTTAATTTCATTTATAATTTATTACAATCATTTATAAAGGATTATTGTTAAATTATATCATCGATTCTTTCAGATATTTAAAATCTTTTTATCGAAATCAAAGCTAAGTTTGAAAATATATCAAAAAGGATAAACACATACATAGTAATAAATTTTCTAAATTTTACCAATAATCAAAAATAAATATTTATAAATCAATTAGAAATTTAATTAAAAAATCAAAAATATTTTGAAGTTTTGAATGATTATAATTTACCTATAAACTACCGATCTCAAATCATGATCAATAATCCCCAAATATAGTATCCAACAATAAATATTTAAATGATATAATGAAAAAGAATGTATATTAGAAAAACAATTCTTAAATCAAAAACCAAATCCAACAACTGAAAATATCAAAACACATAGTGAATAGGGAAAATAGGTAATATGAGCATTAATTGGTAGACATAAGATATACTTACCAAGACATTATCAATAAATCAAACCTTCCTTTTATCTATAAGGAATCTGTAGTTGGAAGATCCAAATTATCTAAAAGGGAGCCACCATGATGTAAAGGGTAAAATGAAATTTGACATAGTTGTTTTAGAAAGAAATGTGACATTAAATGAAATAGAATTACGATACTTCTACTTCATTTATCAACCCTCTTAGTATAACCGTCTAGCCACTTGATCCCACTATCTAACTATCAATGTTTGATAGAATTACCATAATTATATAAGTCCCAACAACTTGATGGTGGTATCCCATTAGTGATATAATAGGTTCCTTATTGGAACTCCAAATTTCAAGACTGTCACTAACTGGTTCGTGGTCCTTATTAGCTTGTCAGTGGACTTACTATAACATTTATTGATATTGGATATTGACCTCCCTCAAAATAAAACCACTGGAACATCTAATGATATATCTGAAAAGGATCAAAACCAAATTCTCGAACCCTCAGAATTATGAAAACCATATTAATATTTAAATATTCCAATGGAATAATGAGGAATAAATGAGACAATAATATATCAATACAAGAATTAGGAACAACCAAGATAAAATAAACATTATATCTGTAGTATGGTGTTGTTATATCACAATTCTCCCAACCATGAAGGCTTTTTGACCCCTTAAATCATATAAATAAAACATTATAGTAATTTTTTGAGGTCATTTTTCTATTTAAAATGCCTCATGCACCAACATCTTATTAAAATTATAACTACGATTCCATTGAACCCATACTATTTGTATATTCATTCCACAAGGAACCGTTATAAATTAATCAATAAACTATACTATCAGGTCATTCATGGTCATATTAAGTTACTCATTATGCTCATAAAAGCTATAAAGATGATATATTTTAAAAATTACCTATTGAGATAGAAAAATTGAAATATTTCAGGGAATGATGTCATCTATGGTGGATAATCCAAGAGGTTTTCGGAAATTCTTATCCGGTGAACAATATCTGACCCTTTTACGTAATTAGGCGATAACATCCCTTTTCATAAAAAACATCGATGACCCAACTATAGATAAAACTCTAAAAAAATATTTCCACTAGTTTAGGACATCAATGGGAATCGATGATGGTCATCATATTAATTTAACCATATCAACTCCATTACACTTTCTAGATGGATCAACTGAATCATTATCATGGTCTCTCAGACTAAAATAGGTCCAACCAAGGATACATAACCAGTTATTGACCTAAAGATTTGAGGTTTACAAAGTCATATACTCAAGGCCTCAAAAGAGTTCCCCCATAATGAAAAAATGTTAACTATTTTTTTTGGAAAACATTACCACCCCAATTTAAAATCACATCCTCCTCTAAATTCACAGTGAAAAGATTGAATAATTTCTTATTGAATCTATATAGGATGATATGTATGTCTATCTATCAATGGAGGGAACCTTATTTTCATCAATAAACTTTATACTATCACCTCCAATAGGTATTTAAATTAATATTATATACACAAGAAATCTATATCATAAAGTGTGGTCGATGGAACTGTATTCAATATGGAGATCTATTTCACATAATAATTTCCCATTTCATGAAATTTAGTCATAACATGAGTCATAATAATGTTCATAGAGTTGGTAAATAGAATAATCCACAGAAAAATAGTAATTTTTATTTTAGGATTATGTGGAAACCCAAATATAATTCCATCAATATCACATTCCACATCCAAGTTGGCATAGGATGTTGTTAAATAAGTATATAAGTTTTCCGATGGTCCACCATAATCTCTTAAAAATTATAATAATGTGATACAAAATAAAAATTTTAATATTTCATATCTGTTCGATATAAATTATGAATTATATCCAGAATACATTTTTTTCAGGCTAGGGTTTACTGCCCAATTGGAATGATAGAAATCCCAGATCGTAATATCCCCCATAGGTAACAAAGCAACATACAAATTCCCGTTGAAAATGAAACCCTAATAAGATAGAGTCTATTTTATGATTGTATCCTAACTATATTAAAAAATAATAATTCTTTTGAACTCTATAACATTATATTATTCCATGAGAATCATCTAAAAAATATAATATTTCAACTGTATACTGACTCACACAACCTATATCTAATATTATAATACCCCAAAATTCATATAATAAAAAATTCCATCAGATTATATTCCACAAAATATTCAGTAATATTTTTAAATGTTAGTTTCTTTATCGATGATACATAAAAAAAATTCCCTTAATAGGTATGTATGAAATATCCAATTCAAAATAGAATAGATATGACACCCATCACCTCTACAAAAGATTAGTATATTTTCTTTAGAAGATTAAACTCAATATTTTATGAAATAAGTAGATAGTTTAAATTTATTAAAAAATTAAATGATACCAACTATGAAGAGACTAAATCATGTATTTTTGTTTTAGATCACATTTGGGATATTTCTTCTCATATTGAAGCATTTTTTTTGATAAAAATAAAAAAAATGTGGAAAGTCGGGCATAATAATTGTAACGCCCCGACCCCAGTTACCCAGAGTCGGTGCATTATTACATAACATTGGCAAGATCACAGGAAAGATCAAATCTCGAAAGACCGATTGGTTTAGTAGCCTTGGAAACACTAGATATATTCATAAAGTTTTACATTACATCATAAAGTGAAAAACTACTACAACAACATAATGTCTCCATAGTCCATACTATTATCCCCTCATAATATCCCTGAAGGTCATTCATAACTTACTTCTTCACATCCTGGGAAAAATAAAACATAGAAAAGGTGTGAGCTCAAATGCCCAGTAAGGATAAAAATATAGCAGAAACTTTACAAAATAAGCATAAACATTTAAGGCAATGTATAACTAAAACAAAAGCCTTTTAAACTTTAACTTCAACGTATTATGGCAAAAATATAATAAAATAATGCAATTTACATATTCACATGGATATTCTACTAATCGAATAATCACATGCAATATCAATAACCACTTTCATAATGATGGAATTCATAATGCCAGACTATCATAACCACATAGCCAAGGCCTCATGCCAAGACTACAAATAAGATTTTTCCAAGGCCTTGGGCCAAGACACTAGTTTGTCTAATGAGACCTACCGATGCATCGAGGAGCTATAGCAGGCTCCACCCATCACATATTAACTCCAATGAATTCCCATATGAAAAGGTTTAAACATAACATAAACATTCGTATTAAAACTAGTATACGAAATGTCAATATTTTCACCATAAACCATGAATGGTATAAAAATAGCACATCCACAGTCAAACATATCACAAAACCTTCAATAAAATATAGAAGTTTTGTATCATAATAAATAAACTTCAAATAATCTTAAAATCCATCAAAGGATGTTGACATAGATGAAATCAAAACTATTTGAGAGAAATATCTCTTTTCTCGAAATCATTGAAAAGTCACACATTTATAAAGGAAGTAATTTAAAAGAGATTTTCGAATAAAAGTGTCACATACCACTTTGAAACTTTTGAAAAGAAATATCAATTCAAAACCATCATGTCCATATAAATAAATCCTTAAAATCATTTTGAAAACATGGACATTAATTAAAAATATTTAGAAGATAAATCATTAAAACATTTAAAATTATGATCTTGATAAAGAGTACCTTTAAAAAATTATTAAAATATTGATTTTGAAATCATTTTATAGTAAAACATTTTCGTTGAAAATATTCTTATAAGCTTATAAGGGAATCTTCGATGATTTTATTACGGCGGAAAATAACCGCACCCGCCGTATAAGTTAAAAAACATTCTTACCTTAATTCTGTCGAAAAGGTTAAAAAGAACCTTTTTGGAAAACGACAGAAAGATTCCTTTATAAAACTCTTATAAAAAGTCAAACAAGGGTATAAATGACTTTAAACCATATTCTTGTAAATTTTAAAAATGTTTTGAAATACATTTTTAAGAACCATGGATGTGGATGATAATGAGATCCCAGTAAATTATTACATATAAACAAATTTAGATAATGAAGAGAATGTGAAATAAACCCTTACCTTGTACTTTTCCATGACAGGGGTAGGTTAATCTCCTGTATAATAGTGAAATAATTGTTATTGAATTATACAAGAATCATATACATTCATATAATATCATATATGATCTTTTAACATTTCATTGTTGATAATATCTTAGTATTATCGTCATTTCGGGTGTTAACTTACTCGTTTTCTTTTATATGTTTTGTTACATAAGCCATGTTTGTCATGGATAAGTTGTATATAATTCATATACAGAATGATATCAAGTCCTTAAACATTATCTTTAAATCATCAAATGATAATTATACTTGAATGGATACGATGGAGAATGAATCTCATCGCGTTCGTGGAGACGGTAGTCCGTACGTATGCACGAGCGACAATATCATTCTTTTGATATTAAAATAATATATAAATGGATGGTATATCTTATATACAGAATCATTATCATGTTATATTTATTATTAAATTAGTTACATGTCATTATTATACACATCCAAATAATAATATATTGAATAAAAATTACACCACGACGTGGAGACGGTAAGCCGTACGTACGCCCGTATGGTGACATGTTATTCAAAGGGTGGATATAATACTGAATATGGTTGTAACATATTTATAATAACATCACAGTATATATATGATACTGGATTTATTATTTTAGAATGGTAATAACAAAGGAAGAAGAAGTGGAAGAATAAAAGAACTTGGAAAAGGGTGGTGAAATCATTACCTCTTCTTTAGGTTCTTCCTTTTGATTTGATCAAAAGGGCTCCTTAGGTTGTCTTTATGATCAAAATAAGGCCTCTAGGTTGTAGTGAGGGAAGTTGGGAGAGTATTGGTGCAGTGTTTGGCTGAACCAAAAGGCTTTTAAGGTGTGAAGAAATGAGAAGGAGGAGTGGCTTTTTATAAGAGGGGTGAGGGGCACCTTTGAAAAAGCTAGAAATATTAATTTTTAATAAATTCATATTCGGTTTATAATGGCTCCAATGTAGATTATTTAAATTTTAAGGTGGGGATAGGTCGAAAACCATTCAACCAATATAATTTAGACAGGTTTGGGTCATTATATTAACATTATCTTTTAGTTTTAACTCTTAGTTAATTAGTTTGACATTTACCATGTCACTTAGTATTTTTATATTATATAGTTAATAAACATACTATATACATCCAAGAGACCCCCAAGATGTCCATTAATGAAACACCTATCATGATATAAGTCTCTTGGCCGATCCTTAGATTTTTAGGAATTTAATATCAATTAATAATATAATATTTGTTTCAAAAATGCTTTTATGTCAATTTTGACACTATTCAATAGTTGATTTTTGTGAAACTCATAACAGAATTATTACTTCAAAAACAGTCCATTAAATCAATCCAAATATTTAATAGTATCCTATGAAGTTAGTTTAATTCATTAAAAGTCTCAAATTATATTTATGTGGGTATTTATAAAATCAATTAGTTCAATTTTTCACTATTATGGTAATTACTGCATCATCATTGTGTCATAAATAAAATAAATTATTTAAAGTCTAAAAATTATAAATAAAATATCATTATGTATGAAATAGTTTTATCTTTCTAATTAATATTTATAGTCGAATATCCAACATATATTACCCTATGTAAAAATTGGTTTTCTAAAAGATATATGCTTATGTCATTTTTGTACTTATTTTAAAATAAACTGTCCCTATCACCTACAAGTGGATCCATGGGGTCCCCAAATCGACCCAAATATTCCTATGGTAGAACATGTATCAACCAATAAGGTTAAGATACTTTTTAGGGTAATTTATTATTTTTATAATATTATTTTTTAACCCTTATTTACGGGATTTACCCTTAACCATGGTAAATAAAATATTTACCGAAGTAATTATTCAAAATGTCTAAAAATAAAAGTTACCTATGTACACAATTTGAACATCCAGATACCAAATATGGAATAATTTTTTCCAAATTCAAAACACAGAAGTGGCATAAATTAATTTAAAATTAATTCTCATTGTTAAAACAAAAAGCGTGTTTTTAAGAGATAATAACTATCAAAAGATTGACACTTGTTTATGTCCGGTTTAATTGTAAAATTATCTCCAATGACCAACATTGTATTAAATGGTAAAAATATATTCTAAATATACTTTAAAACCACTCAAATGCATTATTTATCACTTTTAATTATTTTGATTAAAAAAGTTGTTTTTAATTAAAATTTAGTAATTTTCACTATTCATCAAAATATTAAAGTTATCCGAAAAGTAACAAAATTTCACCATAGGCTAAATTTGATATTACGAATCCAAAAATGAAGTCCATTTTGAGAGATAAAATTTCAAAAAGTAGGTATTACTATTTATAATGGCTAGTTTGATCAGTTGTGGTGTGTGTTAAAACTCCATGTTGGGTACAACACATGCTACTGTATTATTCAAAGGAAAGCATACCCTGGAAGCATGGGATGTTTAATTTTAAATTTAGTTTAAAATATTGTATTTAAAAATGGATCACTGTTAAAAGATGATAAAAGTGAAATACTGAAAATGAATTTGTTCTTGCATTATGTCTAAGAAACTCATAATATGGAATCTAAAATTATAAGGATATATTAGTATAAAATTTAGTTAATACTATTCATAACCCCTTTTGAATGGCATGTTTGGTATGTCATGGTGCGATTGAACTTGGTGTTGCGTGTAGAGCAAGTTATTGAATTATTTTGAAGAAATAACACACTATGAAATCTTGGGGTGTTACATTCTCCCCTCCTTCAATAAATTGAGTCCTCACAATTTGAAATTGTTCTTAGAAAATAAAAGGTTTAAAATAGAATATATCTTTGTGGGAAAACCCACATCAGAAATTAGGTTAATAAAATTTAGTCTTAATATGAGGAAAAGATAAATGAATGGGCCACCACCTAATTATGATCTCTATTAGGAGAACATTGGTGGCAATTAGAGACATATAATTGGAGGAAAAACGTGAATATTTATAGGTAGTGATTGAGGTCATCAATCATAAAAAAGTGAAAAATTGAGGTCCTTAAATTCATCAGTCTATGATTATTTGTAATACCACCGGTTCAACAAAACATAGTGTATTAGGATAACACATTTTGGTTTTAGGATTCATTAAATAAAGTATAAGAATTAATTTCTTCATAGAATAAGAGAAGAAGACAAATATATTCTTGACAAGTAGAGTTCCATCCATTAACTAATTTCTACCAAAAACTCATCTTTCACTCTAAAAGTTTATGGAACGAAAAAAATATTCTATTTATCCTATTCGTATAGGGTTCAAAAAAATACGAATGTATAATTCATCTATGAGATCTTTTAAAAAAAACTACATTATTTAATCCTGGAGATTACGTGGGTCAGTGGTAGGTGATACACCCTTGTCGCCCTTCGTTTGTGGGTTCAAGTCTCGCGGCCTTGCTGGATGTGACGGGTTGCCGCCCGACCTCCGGGTTGTCCTTTTATGTCCATCCAAAATAATACAAACTAGAACTATCCAAAATAATTCAGTCTAAAATTTATAAGTAATGTAAACACAATGAAGATCCTTTTTTTTGCCACGTAATAACATGTGATCACCTTCATCATGTATTCTATTAAAACACTACAAAACCTGAATTATCATAAAATCTTATTGATTACATTCATGATCCCTTATTCCTTATATAATAATAGTTATACTCCTTCAATCCAAAAATGTTGTAAACCCCAAAAATGATGGAATATACAAATCATTAATCAGTTTCAAGGTAGTCAAGAATATCCAATATAATTTATCCAAAACAATCATGTATTATTATAAAATCACTACCTCGGTATCAGAACCATATTATGGTTTATCGTTCCCTCAACCATACATTTTCCAAAAAAAAAACCTGTTGTTGAGTCACTTTTCTTTGTTCCACACAATCTCAAGTCCATAATGAAATAGTACTACAGTACAATCCTTATATACTCCATAATTATTATAACAAGTACATTATTGATACAACACTCAACTGACATAATCAACATAAGAACCCTAATAATTTATTTTCATCTGTGGTAGTATCATAACTTGATTATTATCCAATAGCATCTTTTGCGGCATAGTCTGATGACTGGGACATAGGTTCGCGTAGTGTCCAATCTCCTTGAAAATGAAGAATTGTACATTCGAAACCATTTTCTTACCCTTGCAGTCACGTACTTTGTGCCCTTTTCGTCCACACTTATAACAAACTCTCATTCCTTTCAGGCAAGTTCCAGGGTGTTTCTTCCCACAGTTATCACATATGGGAAAATTCTTCTTTTCCCTCTTCCCTTTACCCATATTTCTCTCTTCCATCCTTTTCTTCTCTTGATTCCCATCAAAGCCATAGGACTCAGTAAACTCTTTACTTATCTTATCAACACATGTTATTATTTCTTCATATGATGATAAAACATGAGAGACTATTTCTCTTATAAATTCTGGCTTAAGACCGTGAAAGATATGATCCTTCTTTCTCTTTGGATCATGTGCATTGCTGGAGTCCTCATTCCTTCTACTGGGCGCCATTTCTAAACAATGGCATACAGTAGATTATTTTATGAATAACAATACCTAATCCCAAACTTGTAAAACACATAACATAAATTAAATAGTTTATGGATATAATCCATAATCATAAAAATGTCTCCTTTGAGGAAGTATATATTCATAAACCCTTCATAATGATTTGTAAAGAAAATGATAATTATCCTAAGCATATCCCCCGAGAGTGTCGTAACCAAGAGTGCAGCAAGGCCCGTTGTCATGCACCAGTTCCCGTTCGAGTCTAGCTCAAAGCGGTGTTTTCGGGTTTTACCCCTAGGTACATCTGTGCCAGAGCCGCCTCTACCTGCTCGTATCCAGACAGGGGTGTATTGCTTGGAAATCTCACAAAATCTGTTCAATACCAAAATTCTAGTAAGTTCTTCTATACTAATCCTTAAGGTCCATCTTAGGTCTATGTGCTCAAATCAGAGTTTATCTAAATCTAGCTTCCAAGGATTGTACTAAACTTTCTCTGATACCAACTGTAATTCCCCGAACCCAGTTACCCGGAGTCGGTGCATTATTACATAACATTGGCATGATCACAAGAAAGGTCAAATCTCGAAAGACCGATTGGTTTAGTAGCCTTGGAAACACTAGATATATTCATAAAGTTTTACATTACATCATAAAGCGAGAATCTAAAACAACAACATAATTTCTCCATAGTCCACACTATTATCCCCTCATAATATCCTTGTAGGTCATTCATAACTTACATCTTCACATCCTGGGAAAAATAAAACATAGAAAAGGGGTGAGCTCAAATTCCCAGTAAGGATAACAATATAGCGTAAACTTTCCAAAATAATCATTAACATTTTAGGAAATTTATAACTAAAACAAAAGCCTTTTAAACTTGAACTTCAACGTAGTATGGAAAAAGTAAAATGAAATAATTCCATTTACTTATTCACATGGATATTCTACTAATCTAATAATTACATGCAATATCAATAACCACTTTCCTAATGATGGAATGCATAATGCCAGACTATCATAACCACATACCCAAGGCCTCATGCCAAGACTATAAATAAGATTTTCCCAAGGCCTTGTGCCAAGACACTAGTTTGTCTCATGAGACCTACTGATGCATCGAGGAGCTATAGCGGGCTCCACCTGTCACATATTAAGTCCAATGCATTCCCATATGAAAAGGTTTAAACATAACATAAATATTCGTATTAAAACTAGCATACCAAATGTCAATATTTTCACCATAAACCATGAATGGTATAGAAATAGCACATCCACAGTCAAACATATCACAAAACCATCGATACAATATAGATGTTTTGTATCATTATAAATGAACTTCAAATAAGCTTAAAATCCATCAAAGTATGTTTACATAGATGAAATCAAATCTATTTGAGAGAAATATCTCTTTTCTCAAAATCATTGAAAAGTCACACATTTATTTAGGAACTAATTTAAAAGATATTTTTGAATCAAATTGTCCCATACCACATTGAAACCTTTGAATAGAAATATCATTTCAAAACCTTCATGTCCATATAAATAAATACTTAAAATCATTTTGAAAAAATGGACATTAATTAAAATTTTTTAGAAAGATAAATCTTTAAAACATTTCAAATTATTATCATGATAAAGAGTACCTTTAAAAAATTATTAAAATATTCATTTTGAAATCATTTAAGAGTAAAACATTTTCTTTGAAAATATTATTATAAGCATACAACGGAAGCTTCGACGATTTTATAAGGGTGTAAAATAACCGCACCCGCCGTATAAGTTAAAAATAAACATTCTTACCTTAATTCTGTTGAAAAGGTTAAAAATCACCTTGTTTGAAAAAAGACGGAAAGATTACTTTATAAAACTCTTATAAAAAGTCAAAAAATGGTATAAATAACTTTAAACCATATTCTTGTAAATTGTAAAAATGTTTTGAAATACATTTTTAAGAAACATGGATGTGGATGATAAAGAGATACCCGTAGATTATTACGTATAAACAACCTCGGATGATGAAGAGATTGTGAAATAAAACCTTACCTTGTACTTTTCCTTGGTTGGGGTAGGTTAAACTCCTGTAAAATAGTGAAATAATTGTTATTAAACTATAAAAGAATCATATACATTCATATGATATCATATATGATCTTTTAACATTGCTTTGTTAATAATATCTTAGTATTATCGTCGTTTCGAGTGTTAATTTACTCGTTTTCTTTTATATGTTTTGTTACATAAGCCATGTTTTTCATGGATAGGTTGTATATTATTCATATAAATAATGATATCATGTCCTTAAACATTATTTATAAATCATCAAATGATAATTATACTTTAATGGATACGATGGAGAATGAATCTCATCGCGTTCGTGGAGACGGTAGTCCGTACGTACGCACGAGTGACAATATCATTATTTTGATATTAAAATAATACATAATTAGATGGTATATAATATATACAGAATCATTATCATGTTATATTTATTATTTACATGAGTTTCACATCATTATTATACCCATCCAAATAATAATATATTGAATAACAATTACACCACGACGTGGAGACGGTAAGGCGTACGTACGCACGTATGGTGACATGTTATTCAAAGGGTGGATAGAATACTGAATATGGTTGTACCATATTTATAATAAAATCACAGTATATATATGATACTGGAGTTATTATTTTATAATGGTAATAAAAAAGTAAGAAGAAGTGGAAGAAGAAAGGAACTTGGAAAAGGGTGGTGAAATCATTACCTCTTCTTCGGGTTCTTCCTTTTTATTTGATCAAAAGGGATCCTTAGGTTGTCTTTATGATCAAACTAGGGCCTCTAGGTTGTATTGAGAGAATTTGGGAGAGTATTTGGGCAGAGTTTGGCCGAACCAAAAGGCTTTGAAGGTTTGAAGAAATGAGAAGGAGGAGTGCCCTTTTATAAGAGGGGTGAGGGGCACCTTTGGAAAAGCTAGAAATATTAATTTATAATAAATTCATATTCAGATTATAATGGCTCAGAAGTGGATTATTTAAATTTTAAGGAGGGTATAGATCTAAAACCATTCAACCAATAGAATTTAGACAGGTTTGGGTAATTATATTAACCTTATCTTTTAGTTTTAACTCTTAGTTAATTAGTTTGACATTTACCATGTCACTTTGTATTTTTATATTATATAGTTAATAAACATACTATATACATCCATGCAACCCCATAAGTGGTCCATTAGTGATTAAAATATCATGATATAAGTCTCTTGGCCGATCCTTATATTTTTAGGAATTTAATATCAATTAATAATATAATATTTGTTTTAAAAACTCTTTTCTGTCAATTTTGACACTATTCTATAATTTATTTTTTTGAAACTCATAACAGAATTATTACTTCAAACAAAGTCAATTAAATTAATACTAATATGTAATATTATCCTATAAAATTAGTTTAATTCATTAAAAGTCTCAAATTATATTTATTTGGGTATGTATAATATCAATTATTTTAATTTGTCACAGTTATGGTAATTACTGCATCATCAATGTGTCATAAATAAATTAAATTTTTTGAAGTCTAAAAATTATAAATAAAATATCATTATTTAGGAAATAGTTTTATCTTTCTAATTAATATTTATAGTCGAAAATACAACATATATAACCCTATGTAAAAAGTGGTTTTCTAAAAGATATATGCTTATGTCATTTTTGTAATTATTTTAAAATAAAGTGTCCCTATCACCTACAAGTGGATCCATGGGGTCCCAAAATCGACCCAAAGATGCCTATGGTCTAACATGTATCAAACAATAAGGTTAGGACACGTTTTAGTGTAATTTAGTATTATTATACTATTATTTGTTAACCCTTATTTACTGGATTTACCCTTAACCATGGTAAATAAAATATTTACCGAAGTAATTATTCAAAATGTCTAAAAATAAAAGTTACCTATTTTCACAATTTGAACATCACGATTCCAAATATGGAATCAATTTTTTCAAATTCAAAACAAATAAGTGGAAGAAATTAATATAAAATTAATTCCCGTTGTTAAAACAAAAAGCTTGTTTTTAAGAGATAATAACTATCAAAAGACTGACACTTGTTTATGTCCGGTTTAATTGTAAAATTATATCCAATGACCAACATTGTATTAAATGGTAAAAATATATTATAAATATACTTTAAAACCACTCAAATTAATTATTTATCACTTTTAATTATTTTGATTAAAAAAGATGTTTTTATTTAAAATTTAGTAATTTTCACTATTCATCAAAATATTAATGTTATCTGAAAAGTACCAAAATTTCACCTTAGGCTATATTTGATATTCCGAATCCAAAAATGAAGTCCATTTTGAGAGATAAAATTTCAAAAATTTGGTATTACTATTTATAACGGCTAGTTTGATCGGTTGTGGTGTGTGTTGAAACTCGAAGTTGCGTACAACACACGCTACTGTATTATTCAAAGAAATGCGTACCGTGGAAGCTTGAGATGTTTAATTTTAAATATAGTTTAAAATATTGTATTTTAAAAAGGGTTCACTATTAAAATTTGATAAAAGTGAAATACTGAAAATGAATTTGTTCTTGCATTATGTCTAAGAAACTCATAATATGGATTCTAAAATTATAAGGATATATTAGTTTAAAATTTAGTTAATACTATTCATAACCTATTTTGAATGGCTTGTTTGGTAAGTCATGGTGCGATTGAACTTGTTGTTGCATGTAGAGAAATTTATTGAATTATTTTGATGAAATAAAACACTATGAAATCTTGGGGTGTTACAATAATTCAATCGAAACCCAAACCTGATTACATAATTGTAGACCACATATCTTTGTATAGATTCTTTTAGATCCAAAATTTGAGATAGTATGAAATTATTTTTCAACTCATAAATGGAATAATGTTATTTTTAATACCAAAATATTTAGCCCCATTCAATGTGAGGGAAGTCAATAGAGAATAAATTTGTGAATAAAAAATAAAAATTTTTACAATAATACATTTCCAAGACAAAGAAAAATGGAATATAAAAATAATTATCTATTTCCAACTATGAGATAATAAACATCACCTTATTAGGATCAACTAATTAAACATTTTATGAAACATAATTTACCATTAACTATACCGCCTAAATCAATAAGATTGAAATAAAAAGAATTATATAAATTTGGTGATTTATCATGATTTCAAGAATAGATCTCATGTGATTCCCAAGATCCTAATTGGTTTTTATGTAAACTGTGATGTTTTCCCTATATAACACTACACATGTATTGAGATACTGGTGGGAAATTCAATTATATAATCATTATTGATCATTATTCAAACTAAATGAGTACAACAAGGTACTAAAATTTTCTTAAATATTCCTAAATATAATCGTGGGGATATTTGACTCCCTAATATAATGTTGGTGATCACCTATATGAAGATATATATTTGAGAACAACATAACCCATTTCAACAAGTCAAAAAAAATTTCAATACATTATAACTAATTTGAGTTCATGATTGTAACCAAATTGATATTTCACTAATTAACATTGTTTCATATGTTTCCGTTGACCATCTTGGAGAAAATCATAGGAATTTAACATGTTGAACCATTAGGCCAGATGAATCACTTAGACAAAAATTCATATAAGTAATTCATCACTAATTCAATTCATTTAATTCTAGTTTTTAATTGAAAATATATATAAAGTGGTTTCATAGTACTAAGTCGATAGAAAAAATCACCTCCCTTATAGGTGGAAAACCAGAAATGTCCTAAGGGAAGACAATCCGAAACTCATCCACTATTATGAGAAAATCATAATGAAAAGATTCCTTCTCCAATTCATTAGAATATAATGATTTCTTCTTCCCAAAATCGAGATTAGGAGGCCAATAATGACTGTACCATGGGTCCCATTCAACATGAAAGACATGACACTCCCTATTAGGGAATGCAATAGAGGCATGCTGCAGATATCATTCAAATCCTTAATTGTAAAAAATATCTAAATCCTACCATAATATGAAATTCAAAATAATTCATATATAGAGTAAAAAATTCGAAAAAATACCACATTCAAATAATTTTTTTTCACTTATGGTATCAAAGAAATAACCCATTATTTACATTAGGAGGCATACAAATCCACATTACATAAGGAATGAGATCTTTAAAATGGTTCAATAGATCAATATATCTGGTAAATATGAATGATTGATAGGCATTCATATCAAATAAATTATTCAATAATTATGAAGTAATGGTAATGGTATTTATCCATGTAACTGGGATTATATCATCCACTCCTAGAGGCTCATCCATTTCATGAATGATCATAATTTTGGATGCTTTTGGCTAGAACCACTTTATTTTGGAAGTATCTGACTACACAACAGATCCTAATAGCACTGTTGACCCCACACCACCATGAGGACTATGAAATATGGAAAAACCACTTTAATATGACTAGAGAATGCAGAAGAGCTATATATATTTGGTTCCATGGGGAAAGCATGTTTTTATTTCCCAACATTTCCACATTGGAAATAAGTTAGTGGTCCTTTGTTGGATAAAATATATGATTTATAAAAATTCTTCTACTAAAAAAAAACTACATCATCCAACAAGAGACTCATCCCACTTGTTATACCCTTTAAAGTGACCACCCAAGCTACCAATGGGAGTTGGTGGAACTCCCATCAGACCTAACATTCCATCCAGGTAACATTCTATAGTTAAACATTTGTCTAAGACCGAAAAATAAAAGTGAGCTTCAATATTAGAACTTGATGTCATATATTTTATAAAATACAATTCATAGACCATTGGTCATTCAAATTATCAACTTATACTTCCTATGTGAAGAAGTGAAAAACCAAGGAATAACAATTGTAAAACTAATCCATAGTCTAATCACCTTGTTAAATGTTAATGAACACCTTAAACATATCAATCCTCATAAATTTCAGATAGATCTACTTAAAGAAAATTTACTTCAATTCCTTACAATATTAGAAAACGTTATTCCATACAAGGACTAATAAAATTCCATGACAACATAATATTCCCCTTATGACTAAAGCTGATATATTTCACTATAATAGAATTTTGTGTCTCTATAATCATAAAGAGTTTCTCAACCTCTTTCATCCCATCCTTAGCCTCTAGAGGATCACTGGAATCCTATAATTATAGTGTATTCAGATGAATAATTTTTGGATCACGATATAAGGACCCAAACATAAATATTACATAATCTTTAATTCAGTTAATAATTCACATTTTGGATCTTTTCAAGTATAGAGTTTTAGAGAATAAAGCCATAATTGTTACATTACATCACAAATATTATAATGTAGACACTTCTACTCAGTGTCCATTTTTCATAAAATAAAAACTCTTGAAAAAAAAATTCATCTGCATTTCAATGTTCTAGACAACATAACTTTTCCTTCATCCCATCCTTGACATTATTCATCTGTATGTTTTGTGAAAAACAATTTTAAAAACTTGGGATGAGCATAAAAAGCATAGTAAGGATTATAAAATATAGAAATAAAACATTAGTCCACCAATACATACTGAGAATAATTAATTTAACAAACCTAGTGAAATCATAATATTTATGAATAATACAAAGAATCAAAAATCATAAAGGTAATTTTTTTCATCTATTATCATGCTTATATTGTATTTTTCAAATCTACATAGGGCGTTACATTTGGAATACCCATCACGGTATATTCCCTAAATATTTTAGTAGAAACATTAACATTTATTTTCTTCAGCTTCCCAATGCATTGGAGAGATATCTTAGGCTCACCCACCCTTGGATTATCACAGAACCACCCATATATTTTAACAATTCCCATGAACCCTAACAAATTCATAACACAAAAAACAAACATAACGTATAGATTACAATTCCACATTTCAATAACAATAGATCACTATAAGATATTTAAATAATAATTGCTTTTTTGAAACCATTTTCAAAACCAAAATTGGTAAAAAGGGTATATGGTATTTATTATTTATTAAAAAACACTACATATTTTAAAGGAAAGCTAATATCAAATAGTACTCGCAGTAGAAGAATGGTCATTGTCACCACATAAATTAAAAATAAACACTCCTTTTTGTCTTTTAGTAAAACTCTTCATATAAAAATATTCCCTTTGAATGAAATGAAAATTCCAACAGGTATATACAACATATATAATAAATTCACGTAAAAGTAAAAATAAGCCTCAATGAAAGAATATTGAGATGAAGTCCCTTTTCTGATGTCCGACTTGAATGGTTCATTCTTTAATCATATGAATAATAAACTAATGTTAATTTCTACTTTCCTCATAACATTTATAATGTTTTCTGTTTCTTTTATATCACTTATTACAATTTTATAATCATTATATAACCATTTATGTTAATAACAGTCATTTTGTCGATATTTGGTACTTAAATAAAAAATGTGCTTCTTATAATTACATTTTGTCCATGTGGTCAAAATTACATTATATATAGAATGATATTCATGATTTTTATATCATATATATCATATATATCCAGTATATATATGTATTTTTAATAGTTCATAACATTTGGACATATGAAATGAAAAGCACTGTTCGTGGAGATGGTAAGTCGTACTTACGCATGAATGCTGCTTTCATTTCTATTTCATATTTAATGGAATGGAAACATAATGATAAATAGGTATTTTATAATTACAGTATAATATCATATATAATTTTATTAATTCCATCCTTTATACATTCAACGTATGGCATGAACAAGTCATATCACATTGAGGGGTCGGTAGTCCACACTTCCTCAAATTGAAATTATCGTGTTTACCCATTATTGAAATCATAAAGGTATTATATAAATGAAAAATACAGAAGTATTTAGAAAATATAAATATAATATATATCAAATATAAATATAGTTCCATCATAATGTCCACCATAAGAGGTGGTAGGATAATATTGAACAATCATCATTTCGTGAGGCAGTAGTTCGCCATCCACAGAAACAATATGATCAAATCCAATAGATGGAGGTTAGTGGAATTTTAGTTAGAATAATTCACATAAAAAATCATTGTATATTTATGATACTAGTTTTTTCATAAAAATAATGGAATATAGAGTGTTTTAGGGGGTTGTATAAGTAAAATAAAAGAAGAGAACTTGAGGTAAGATTGTACCTTTAAATCGGGTAACTCCCGTTGGTTTGAACCAAAAGGCATTCTTGACGTTTCTTTTGCCTAAGGTACAAATTATAGGAGGAAGAGAGATATTTTGGGATCTTATTGGAGTAGGGTTTGTATGAGCCAATGGGATTGAAATGTAGGTGTAATGGGCTAGAGAGGGTGGCCAATTATAAGGGGGGAGGGGCTCTTTAAGAATGTTTGAAAATATTATTTTATTATAAACTGAATTTCTGTTTCAAAAGGTCCAAAACATATTTTATTAGAATATAAGGTTCATATAAATCGAAATAAAATCATCCAATAAGAATTGGACTTGTTTTGGATATTTTTTAATTATTATCATTTTTATTTAACCTGTTGTTAATTTATATAACTTTTACTATTCCCTCTTAAATAGTCATCTTATATGGTTAATATATTTTCTATAAAATGAAATGATACCAAAAATAGATCATTAATGACATTTGTAACCTTGTATATTTAACTTGGACTAATATTATATTTTTAGGACTATCTTATCATTTAATAAAATACTTTCATTTTAAAAACACATTTATGTCAATTTATAAACTATTCATTTCAAAACTTTTAAAAAATTTATAACAACATAATTTTTTCGAAAAATAAACATTAATTAAATGATAAAAAGTTATAATAATCCATAAAATTCGTGTATGGCATTAAAAAACTATAAATAATTTTATTTTTAATTTTTATATTTTAATTTATTTAAATCAATCATTAATGAAGTAATCATTACATCATCGTTGTTTCATAAAAAAATTTATTTATTTGATGACTAAAAATATATATAAAAGACCATGATGTTGAAAATATTTTTAGATTTAAAATTAATATTTATTGTCTAAGATATAACTTATATAACCACATATAAAAATCAATTACTAAAAGATACAAGTTTGTGTCATTTTTGTCATTACTTTAAAATAATTAATATAAAGTGTCATTACCACTCCCCTGTGGCTCCATGATATCCCCAAATAGACCCATAGATGCCTGGTTTTGGACATATCTCATCCAATAGGTTTAGAAAAATTGTATGGGTAATTTTATTTTATTATAGTATTAATTTTGTCCCCTTATTTTCCAAATTTACTTTTTATCCATATAAAATAAAATATTTTCTGAAGTAAACATTCATAATGTATAAAAATAAAAGATACCTATGTACAGAATTTGTACATATAGATTCCAAATATGGAATCAATTTTTCCAAATTAAATACACATAAGTGTGATAAATTAATTTAAAATTAATTAAAACTGTCAAAACTGAAAATCGTGTTTTTATGAAATATTACCTATCAAAAAATTGGCCTTTGTTTACATCCAATTTAAGAGTGAAATTACATCCAATGAACAAGATTGTATTAAATGGTAAAAATATAATCCAGTTACACTTTAAAACAAATTAAAATAACAATCTATCAATAAAAATTAATTAGATTAAAAGGCAGTTTTGAATAATAGAATAGTATTTTTCACAATTCATTAAAAATTTAACTTTATCTGAAAATACAAAATTTCATTCAAATTAAATTTTGATGTCCCATTTCTAAAGAATAATATTATTTTTCCAAATATAACATATAAAAGTGAAAAAATGATTTAAAATTGGTTCACCATCAAAAGGTGGTAAATTGACCTTTTAAATATTATTTGAGTATTTAAACTTAAATTTGGGTTCATTAAAATTTTAAGCCTCTATACATTATTGTATAAATTCTAAAAAATTTAAAAAACATGTGTAGTCATATGATAGTAAGTTCTGTTCATTATCTTCTATACGGCAGCAAGGATTTAACTACCATTTAAAATAATAATATTATTCTATTATTAATCAAAATAACTCAATGTTGTGTGCAGCATTAGATTTCAAAGAAACCAGTGATGCATATCGAGTACACCATAGAACATAGAACCCCCTTTAAAGTAAGAGTAATATTCAATTCAAAAATATTAATTAATATGAAAGTGCCATATTCTTTATTTACATGGGATGTTACATCCTTCCCCCATTTTCAAATTGCATCCTCGCAAGTTTATTCACTTTTAAAATAAATTAGTGTGTGTATCCCCCTAAAGAATTGTCAGATTCCCACGTAGAATCTTCAACCATATGGTTTTTCCAGAACACTTTTACCTGATGGATTACATTACTCTACAACATATTCTCACTACAGTCAAGAATCTGGACCGGTTGTTCCTCATCAAAAAGATTCTCTTCCAACTGAACTCCCTCTAGACTCAATACATGAGATGGATCTGCAATATACATTCTCAACATTGAAACATGAAAAACATTGTGTACCTAGGATCAAAATGGTGGTAAATACACTCTATAAGAAATCTATCCAACCTTATCCAGTATTTCTTAAGGTCCAACGAACCTCAGACTCAGCTTTCCATTTTTACCAAAATGCATGACACTTTTCCATGGAGAAACATTGAGAAAGACATGATCACAAACCATGAAAGAAAGATCCTTCATCCAGTTATCCACATAAATTTTCTTCCATCTCTGAGATGTTCTTAGGTGCTTCTAAATCAATTGAAATTTCTCTTCCATATCTTCTACCAATTCTGGTCCCATCCACTTCCTTTCACCCACTTCATCCAAAAAAGAAAAAGTTCGACACTACTTTCCATATAATTCCTCAAATGGATCCTTCTGTATACCAGAATGAAAATTTATAATAAGAGCATTCAACCAAAGAAAGATGCTAGTCCCAAATTCCCTGGTAATCAAGTGAACAAGAATGTAGCATATCCTCTAATATCTGATTTTTTCGTTCGGACTGCCCATCTAATTGAGGATGAAAAGCTGTACTAAAATTTAATTCAGTGCCCAACAACTTCGGATGTCCTTTTAAAAAGTTATATGTAATTATGGGATCATAATAAAATAAAATAGTGAGGGGAACTCCAAGAAACCTATCTATCATTTTAACATATAACAATGAATGTTGAACTATAGACAAAGTATCTCAAATTGGAAGAAAATGAGTAGATTTACTCAATTGATCAATAATAACCTAGAATGCATTATTACCTCGAGATTTCATTGGTAATCCAATGACAAAGTCCATGGATATATTTTCCCATTTCCACTCAAGCTTTGGTAAAGGATAAATCATACATTTCAGTAACTGTCTCTCAATTTTAACATGTTAAAAAGTCAAACACTTCACAATAAAGTCAATAATATCTCTTTTCATTCCATCCCATTATTATTACTCTTGATGATCTATGTACATTTTAGTATATCCAGGATGAACTGAAAACAAAGAACTACGAGCTTCACATAACCGCTCATTTTTCAACTATGAATCATAATTCACACATAATCTCTTCCCAAATCTCAAAATACAATCATTATCAATGATAAAATAATGCCACATACCCTTTTGAACCAACTCTACCATTTTCTGCATCTCTCTATCTTCCATCCGTGCATGATTAATTTAGTCTGATAGGGAAGATTTCACTAACACCTAAAACAAAATAGAGGAATTTTCTACACCAACTTCGATGCCAAAGTTCATCAGGTTGTTAAACAAAGGGTCATGATCAAAATTTAACATGGTTAATGTATCTTTACTCTTTTGGATCAAAGAATAATCCACTTTATTTCACTTTCCTAGATGGTAATTGATCGTGCAATAGTTATCATTGATTAATCAATCCATCTCATCTATCTCATGTTCAATTATTTCTGAGTGAATATATACTTCATACATTTGTGGTCAATATATATTTCACATTTTAATCCATACAAATTAATATTCCAAAATTTTAAAGAAACAAATATCAGCTAATTCCAATTCATGTGTAGGGTAATTTAACTAATGAGGTTATATCTGAAATGAAAAATAAGCAATTACCTGATATTTCTGTATTAGAACACTACCAAGTCCTTTCCATGAAGCATAACTGTAAATAACAAACTCACCATCTCTGTAAGGTAATACCTAATCTATAGAATTCACCAATCTTATTTTCAATTCCTAAAAACAATTATCACATTCTATTTTCCCAAAGAACTTATCACCTTTTCAAGTTAACGTAGTCAGTGGGCTAAATAACCGTGAAAAATTTTCAACAAACCTCCAGTAATAACATGATAAAACAAGAAAACTATGGATCTTAGTTATATTCGTGGCTATTTTCCATTCGTAAACAACTTTTATTTTAGAAGGATCAATAGTTATTCCATTTTTTTAACTATGTTACCATGGAATGAAATTTTTTGTAACCAAAACTCACACTTGTAGAAATTTCCTTACATTTTATTTTTTTAATGTTTGAAGGACAACTATTTAATGACTTTCATGCTCCCCTTTACTTTTAGAATATAAAAAAATATCTTTTATAAAAAAAACTACAATTTATCACTTGAGCCTATGTTTCTATCACTGCAACAAATAGTTCAATTTTGATTCTGACAATATCAAGATGCATATTTGGAAAGTAATTTCCCAATTTATTCCCTCCAAGAAAAGCTTCTATATTTCCTCTATGAAAAACCATTTTGACCACAAAAATATCATAGTTGATTCAAAATGGTAGTCTATAAATTCTATGTCATTTGAATCATACCATAGATTAGTTTTATGGATATTAATTTAACAATATCCTAACATCTAAATATCTCTAGACAATCCTCTGATACCTACTATATGGACTCATCTGTGAATATTAAATAATCTTGAATTAATTTAATAATTCACATTTAGGATCTTTTTAGGTTTAGAGTTTTATATAAGTAGACCATAACCATTACATTACTTCCTAAATATTACAATGTTGACACATTACTCAGTGTCCATTTTTTCATAAAATAAAAACTCTTTTGTCAAGTTCCATGTTTTAGACATAATGACTTTTCCATGATCTCATTCTTCACCATATTCATCATTATGTCCATGAAAAACATTTCAAAAACATGGGATGAGCATTTAAAGATCAATATGGATTATTAAATAAAGAATGGAAACATTATTACATCAACACAAAAAATGTATAAGGTCTTTAACATACTTCATGAAATCATAATAATTATGAATAACGCATAGAAATTAGAAATCATAAGGGAAACCTGTGGTATCCATTATCATAATTACATTCTATCTTTCACACCTATATATGGAGTTACGTTTGGAATACCCATAATTATATCTTCCATAAATCTCTTTGGAGAAATATTAACATTTTCCTCTGTCATGTTAACCAAGGAATTTGAGAGCTATCTCAGGCTAACCCACCCTATGTTTATCACGGAACCACTCTTATAAGAAAACAATGCCCAAGAACAATAACTTATTCGTAACACATAAAAAAAACATAATGGAAAGATGAAATTTCCACATCTCAAAAAAATTATATCATATAATGATAATGAACTAATCAATGATTTCTCAAAACCATTTTCAAAATAAAAATACTTAAGAAGGGTATATGGTATTGCTTTTCTTTAAAAAAACAAATCCTTGTTAAGGAAGCTAAAGATCAAATAATTCTCGTTGCAATAGAAAGGTCATTTTGACCACGTACGTTAAAAAGAAACATTTTTTTATTTAGTAAATGATTTATATAAAAAGTTTCCCTTTAAATGAAATAAAATTAAAAGGGTTTTATACACCATATGAAATAATGTCATATATAAATCAAAATATGCCTCAATGAAAGGAGATTGAGATGAAGTCCCTTACCTCATGTCCGACTTGATTCATTCGTTCTTTAATATCATGAATAATATACTAAATTTGATTTATATTTTCCTTATAATCTTTTTTATTTTTATAATTACTTTTATATCACTTATTACCATGTTATAAACATTATACAATCATTTATGATAATAACAATTATTTTGTCGATATTTTTTACTTGAGTCAAAAATAAACTTCTTATAATTACTTGTTGTCCATGTGGTGAAAATTAAATTATCTCCAGAATGATATTAATGAATTTAGATATAATATATTTAATATATATCCAGTATATATATATATATTTTAATAGTACCTTACATTGGAGATAATAAAAGAAATGAACTATTCATGGAGACGGTAAGCCGTACGAATGCATGAATGCTATCTTCATTTCTATTTAATATTTAATGAAATGAAAAATTAATGATAAATAGTTATATTATAATTTAATTATAATATCATATATAATTTAGTTCACTTCATCCTTTATACATTCAATATATGGCATGGACGAGTCATATCACATTGAGGGGCGGTAGTCCACACTTTCTGAAATGAAATTATCGTGTTTACCCATTATGGAAACTCTAAAGTTATGTTATAAATGAAAATTAAATAAGTATAGAGACAATATAAATATAATATATATCACATATTAATATATTTCCATCATAATGAAAATCATAAGTGGTGGTAGGAGAATATTGAACAATCATCATTTGGTGAGGCAGTAGTTCCACGTCCACAGAAACAGTGTGTTCTTATCCATTAGAAGGAGGTGTTTGGAAGGGTAGTTCAAATCCTTCTTATAAAAAATTTATAGTATATTAAAGATTCTAGTGTTTTTATAAATTAATGTAATAAAGGGTTTTTAGGGGTTGAGTTGTAAAATAAAAGAAAAGAACTTGAGGGAAGACATTACCTTTAAATCGGGTAACTCCCTTTGGATTGAACCAAAAGGATTTCTTGAATTTCCTAATGACTATGGTAATGATTTTTTGTGGAAGAGAAGGATTTTGGGTGCTTACAAGAGCAGAAGATGGAAGAGCCAAGCGGCTTGAGAAGTGTGTGTAATGGGTTAGAGGTGGTGGCTTTTATTAGGTGGAGAAGGGGCACTTTATGAATGTTTGGAGAATACTAATTTATTATAAATGGATTTTAGGTTCCAAAAGTTCCAAAACATATTTAATTTGCATATAAGGTGTATATAAGTCTAAATAAATCATTCAATAATAATTTTATAGGTTTTGTATATTTTTTAATCCTTGTCATTTTTATTTAACTCTTTGTTCTCTAATCTAACTTTTACCATGTCCTCTTATATATTCATACTATATGGTTAATATATTTACAATAAAATTCCAAGAGACCCAAAATGAATCATTAATGACATTTTTAACCTTTTATATTAAATTTTTCTGAATATTATATTTTTAGGACTATTATATCATATAATAAAATTGTATTCATTTTAAAAACTCAATTATTTCAATTTATAAACTATTCAAATCAAGGGTTTAAAAAAATATATAACAACATTATTATATCCAAAAATCAACATTAATTTAAGGATAACATGTCAGAATCATCCCTAAATTTTTTGGATGTCCCAAAAAGATTAAAATTATTTTTTTAATTTTTATAATATAATTTATTTAAAGCATTCATTAATGAAGAAATCATTAGATCATCATTATGTCATAAATAAAATTATTTATTTGAGGTCTAAAATTTATAAATAAAATACAATGATGTAGTAAATCCTTTTTAGAGTTAATATAAATATTTTTAGTGAAGGAGATATATTAAATAAAAAAATTAAAAGTAATTTACTAAAATATATATTTTTATGTCATCGTTGTCATTACTTTAAATTAATAAATATAAAGTGTAATTATCAATCCAAAGTGGCTTTATGGGGACCCCAAATCGACCCAAGGATGACCATGGTTGTAACTATCGTATCCAATAGGGTTACAAAAACTGTATGGATAATTTACTATTATTATAATATTAATTTTTTACCCTTATTTATCAGATATAATTTTTAACCATGGTAAATAAAATATTTAATAAAGTAAATATTCATAATGTTTGAAAATTAATTTTACCAATTTACAAATTCATACCTCTTGATTCCAAATATGGAATCCATTTTTCAAAATTCAAAACACATAAGTGGAATAAATTATGTTAATATTAAAATCATATTTCAAAACCAAAATATGCGTTTTTTAGGAATAATACCTATCAAAAGATTGGCATTTGTTTGTCCATTTTAAGAGGGAAATTACATCCAATGACAAAAATTGGATTAAATGGTACAACTATAATCCAATTATAATTTAAATCAAATAAAAATAATAATCAATCTAAATAGAAAAATTAGATTAAAGGGATGTTTTGAATTAAAAACCATTATTTTTCACTATTCTTTAAAAATGGAATTTATTATAAAATACCAAAATTTCATCCAAAGTAAGTTTTTATTTCCCTATTCTAATGAATAATATTATTTCATTAAATAAAACATTTAAAATATAAAAAAACTAGATTTATATGTTTTTCATTCTCAAATGGTGGTAAATCGAACTTTAAATGAATATTAGAATATTTAAGATTAAAATTGGATTCATTGAAATTTTAAGCCTCAAACTATTATTTGATAAATTTAAAACAATTTATAAAACATGTGTAATCATATTGACGTTAGTTCTTTTCATTCCTGCCAATACAACTTTTAGGCGTTAACTACCATTTATAATAATAATATTATATTATTATTTTTTAGCATGAGTCAATGTTGTGTGCAACAAAAGATTTCAATGAAACCTTTTGTTCCGTATCGGGTACTCCATCGAACATAACATCACATTTAATGTAAAATTAATATATAATTCTCATATGTTAATAAATATGAAAATGTCATATTATTTATTTACCTGGTATGTTATGCATGATCTCTATTATGACCCCTCCACAGTGAAAAATATAGACCCAGAATGATAATATGTGTACCTACATGGCCCCGATCATCAACTACAGATATAATAATTTCAAAAAAATTCTGATCAACTAGTGGTTTTTCTGATAGTGGTTGGTTAGAAGCACTCCACTAAGGTCTTTTCAATCAACTTCTTATGGGTGGTGGTACTATACAATATTAATAGACAATAATGAAAACATTATATAGTAGACAAGAGATCATAAAATCTATCAATCAAAATACAACTAGGAAACACAATTCTTAGACCAAAAATTTGTATAAAGACATGAATTGTATTTAAATTTTCCTCTATTAAAGTTTTCCCATCAACCAATGGTAACTGACGGCTCATTGCGATGAGATGTCTTAGGGATCTCACTCATAGAAAACACCATAAGTCCAAAAAATACTATAACCTATCCAAAATGACATACCAAACATAATACACACATCAATAATGGACATAACAACCATTTTTAAATATGTTTTCAAAAATATATATGGATATCCTGACTAAACGGTGCCTAATTTTTTCATAACATGGTCGAAGGTCATTCGTAATCCCCATTTGATAAGGACTACTTCCTATGAGTAATATCAAATAAATATGGAATGATTTAACCATAGTAATAAGTAATCAATAAAAAATATTGGATAATATTCATCATATTGTCGGTTCGGTATAATATAGATAATATAGAAACATAATCAGTGGATGGATATGTGTCTAACAATTTTAATGTTGAACAAGTCATCCCATAAAAATCAAAGAAAATATCATACACTATCTATGAATAATGTGGATGACATTCACCACTAATAACATCCAAATAGTAAGATCTCATTAATAAATATTATCCCCCTCATATAAGAATTTTCCTTCCTTTCATTGAGTGTGACGTAGGAAAATCTACAAAATGTCTGATGGTAAAGGTTGGAGGTGACAATAAATCCCTTATTGTATCTCACTATTTTTTCTAATAAAATCTATATAAATTAATCAATTATGATAATATAAAAATAAGAATATATATGGAAATGTTTTCAATGTTCTTAAAAAAACATTATTTTAAAAATATTCAATGGATAGTGTGAAACTTGTATAAATTTTACATTTTCCACAAAACAAGAATGAAATATCATTTCTAACAAACTAGTCCAGAGTAAAATGTTTTATGAAATTTTCTGTTTTATACTATTTTAATTACCCATTACCAAACAAATAATCATATTTTAGAGGCATTATTAATATATTGTATAGGGATTCTCATAAATATCAATGACATACATCTCATAGTGTGCATACATTCATTTATCATAATATTATGGGAAATAAGATAAATTCTAATTAATTTACACTCTTCCCCCAAATAGTTTTTGTATCATTGTCATCATCAAACAAGTTACATTTAGAGATAATAAATTCCTTATGTGTTTACTTCTCACATAATTAAATAAATTTTTATGATAGATACAAGTGTGATTGATTCCTTTTTCTGGAATTCCCTTATCAATTGATAGGGTCATAATAAGTGGGTAACATTATTAACTTGGTTAAGGATTCACATCAGGTTCACCATATTTGTTTTATAGTTCCTTGAAACCTATATTCTAGTTTCAAGAATCACTGCTTCCAGACAGTTTCCATTGGATTAATTTTTGGAACCAGAACCTTCTAATAGTTTGTTATCTAAAGGGGTCCTTCTTTCCAAAGGTAGGCATTCGTTATATTTGAACTTTACGATACATAAGAAGGTGAATTGGTCGAGAGGATGGGGGTCAGACTCATCACAACCTTTTGGGGGGAGTTATTGTCTACTCTGAGACTCTCATTGTAAATTTAAGATATATTCATGAATCCTTATTAATTCACTAAGAATAACATAATTTTCCCATGGAATTTACAATCACTTATTAACATGTGTAAAATTTAGAATCATTAGTATGCATTCAAGGTTCTTCATTAATGTAAATATCTATATGTATTCGAGGTTTTCCATCAGTGGTATCCTCTAATATACCACTCATAAATTATTTTAATCATCATTGTAATGATACTGGTTTTTAAAACACTCAATGGAGCACTATGGAATTTGGTGTCATCCAGGGAGATGAAGGTTTGATTTGATTTTGGGATTGTGCCCATAAATTGGGCTATATACGTGTCATAATAAAAAGAATCAGAACCCCCGTAGTTCGGTGCCACTGAATGAGACAAATCATAGCATTTAATTTCTTGTGATAAGCACCTAGCCGTACAGTTTAATTTCATATTTTATGGACATCTAAGCATAAGGCGATTAGTCAAAACATAATGTGGGACTTATACTGAAGCAGCCCAATGGACATTTGAAATAATATTGGTTTTAATGTAGGATCAGACCCTGTTGAGAATATGACCCAAGGAGAACAGGGTTGATTTTGGGTATTGTTTTTTAACCTCAATGAGGTTTCCTACGTATCCCATATATATGGGAATCAAAGCCCACATAGTTCACTTTGTCTCATAGGAGATTATAATCTTTTGAGAGAAATGAGTTTGGGCTTCCTTCCTGAAAAGGATGCCTTGGTGACATAAGTTTTTAATTTGGGGCTTATCCATAAGGAGGATTCCCAAATTAAAGGAATTATGGTTGGATTCCTGAAGAGGATGTCCAGTGAGCTTGGTCTCTAAAAGGGCTGCCTATGTATCCTAGTTTGAAGATGAATCAGAGTTATCATATATCCATCAATTGTGAAAATTTTGTGACCATGAAAAATCTATAAGACCATGTTAGTAATTATTTGTGTGAGAAACAAGAGGATGTCAACGATTCACTAAAGGAATTCACACTTTCAAAATTTTTATCCTCCGCTGGTGGAAGAGGGTGCACCCATGTTTTCCAAGGTGAAAGAGTTTGAGGAATCCCGAGAAGAGGGAGAGGCGACGAGCCTTCCCTCTGTTCACTTTACATTGGACAAGGATACAATGAAAGGAGGAAGGGATGATGTTTGGGGGCTTACACCAGGATTGATTCCCATAGTGACAATGCCCAATGAGAGAGGGAAAGGGTAACAAAAATCCATGTTCACATTTTCCCTCGGGTCTTTGGCACCGAAGAAGAGAGGATGATCAATGATGCAACCTCATGCAAAAAAATCTAAGAGACTATTCCAGGATGGTTTCCATAAACTTTATCCTTGTATGGGAAGATAGACTTCTACTTTTTTACAAAAGGGAAAAAGAAAGATTGAACTTTACCTTCCCTAACAGTGACCTGAGGTTTCGGGCTATCACTTTGAGAAGGAAGAGGTTGGGACCCAACCCTCCTCCAAACAGGGAACTTCCCAGCACTATTTCTTGGTAAATGGTCCATGTGACTGTGGATATACAAACCCCAATACAATCCATGAATCATAACCCCATTTTAAAAAAAATGTGGGAACCCTATGACTGTGTAAATACAATCCCAAATAAGAGACACACTGATGTTCCTTTCCCAATGGTTTGATTAGTCAGTAGGTTTTTCGTTAGGTCTCAAAAGAATCCCTTTCAGATAATGGATTCAAGGAAGAATAAGCCTTGCCAAGAATGTCTTTGATGAAGTTTTGATGGCTTGTAAACCAAAGAGAATAATTTAATCAAATAGGGGAACCCAATTAGGAAAGGGAAAATAAGTATGGGCACACAAGTACACTTGGCCGACTTGATATTCACTTAAGAGACAAAAAAACTATATGGTAATACTTAGGAGAGACCTTGATTAATCCTTCAAGAGTATTCATAGATAATCCTAGAAGTGGGGCGCTCAAGTTCCTATGGGAGGAATGGAAGACATGCAAGTATTTATGATTTGAGGAGGTTAGGAAGCTTAGGTGTGCAAGTGTTATGGTTTTCAAACCCTAAAAAAACATAATTTCAATGATCCTCCCATAAATACTCTATTGTGGGTGTTTAATAACTACCTTGAATGTTTTGGAAGACTGGGGCACTGTACTAGGGAAAACAAATATGCAATTGGGATTCAGGGAAATTTGTTTGTACAAATGAGTTCCCCAAGAGTCTATTTATAGGAAAAAATATGACCCTGGGTGAAAGGAGTTTGGGCATGCAAGTACATTGTGCTCCCACAGTGGGGCGTACAAGTGGTTGTGTGCAGGATGGGTGGTTCCAAAGTAGTCTTGCATACTGCCGGTGATTTGGCCTCACTGGGGCGCCACTTTGGGGATGCAATTATTTAATGGGGGATTATGTAGCACCATAAGACATTACAAAATATTTATTTTTAAATAAATTAAATATCTTAAATATTTTTATTTACATGAAACACTAATTTTATATTTCATTTTAGGCAACCCCATTTTAGCTTTCATTACCCTCACTACTCAGTTTATCTTATGTTACATGAAAGACCAATTTTAAATGAAATGTGATATATTAATAAATTATAATTATTTAATATTATAGTTATAACATGTTTCATAAATTTTTAGTTATGTATATTAGTAATTATATTATCAAAAACATGGTTATACATTTATTAGTAATAATATAAAAATCATTTAGATGAAAATAAAATGTTTTCTGAAAAACTGTATATTTTTTCTAAAAGATGGATTGTTCGTGTTTTCCACACATAACATTAAATTAATTTTTACCATATTTAGAAAATTTCTATTAAAAAAATTAACTTCATTTTTTAAATAATAATTCAAACTTTATCTGAGGATAAATTTTATGGTTTTTCTAAATAATTTCATTTTTTGTTGAAGACAAAAAAATATAGAATTTTAATTTAAAACTGCATTTCAATTTAAATTGATTATAAGGTTAAATTATTTTTCAGATTTTATTTAAAATAAAATTTGTTCAATTATATTTAAATTAATTTAATTTAGGTCATTTTAATAATTTTAATCTTAAAACTTTGTAATAAAAACTTGGTAAACTTTTTAAAATGTTGACTTTAAAACCATGCTTTCACATCATGCCTGTGAGATTAATTTAAAATTAATATTTTCCACTCATGGGAATTCAATTAGTAAAAATGGATTAAATTTTTTTATTATAAATATTTTATAATTTATAGTAAGTACAAATTTATTATTTATAAATATTAATAGGGAATGTAGTAAAACTAAATTACATCGCTTAAGGTAAAAATAGTTTATTGTGCATTAAAATGAAAAGGTAAGGGTAAAATGAACTATAATCTTTTTTAAAAAATTATGTGATTGAATTATTTTGACCATTAATCCTCTATGTTTCTATAATGTTATATTTTGGAACTTTTTTAAATATTTAAAATGTGGGAGCATTTATTTCTTTTCCAAAATGCCCAGTGTGTCCTCTTCACCCCTTATAAAAGGTCACCCTCTCATATCTTCTTCACTCCATCAAAGATCTTGGGTTGGGAAAATAATTTCCAAAATAACATAAAAAATATCCTAATATCATCCTATAATTCTTATTTTTTGAATAAATACATCCTTGAAAGGCTTTAGTGAAATTCTAAGGAGGATACCCGAGGAAGAGGTAATGTTCTTCAACAAGCGTCTATATTTTATTTCTTTCTCCACCTAATTCAATTCATAGTAAACAATGATGATATAATAAAATAAGTATATTATATATACTAAGATATTTTTATAATAATTTAATTACCTATACCCATTTCCTCATTTATAAATTGGGTTACTAAAGAATTATTCATGTGCATGACAGTCTACCACATCGCGAACCGATGTCATTCATTCTTCCATTACCACATTTCAAGGTTAGGTATGATGATGGATAAAAAATTTATATATATATATATAATATAATATTTATAACTTATTTTTACCTATGGATTCATTATATCATCTATAAATTTTTTTACCTTCCATTTCATATGAGATACGATAATGTCGCTCATGTGTGTGGCATACTACTGTGGTGCGAAGCTATGTGATTTGTATTTCACTAACGCTTCACTTGGTAGGTGAAAGGATAAATTTAATGATTATGATTGATAAAAATTACATAATTATGATGTTAATTACATATTTATCTTTCATTAAATATAATATATCATATCATTTCTTACCTTTTCACTCTCTGAAAATGTGATAATGTCGTTCATTTACATGTGGACTTCCACCCTCACGAAGCAATGTGACTCCCTTTTTATCACCAAACCAATTGGGTTATAAATATAAGTATATAATATGATATATATGATATTATTATTATTTGGGAAAAGATAATATATTACATACCATAATTCTGTAATTATCATTTAAAAATATATATGTTACTCATGCTTATGTATGACTCAACGTCTCCATGATTATAACGTAGTTCATTTTTCATGACCATATTTCATGATTGGTTTTAAAAGAAAAAATGAGGTATAAATTTGAAAACAATTTAATGATTATTAATTTTTATATTTTTAAATAATATCCTATTCGACCATAGCCAACATTCCAAAATAGATTTCGACACATAAGAAAAATATGGTCATAACATCTAATGTAAAATTAATTGATTATGTAATTTTATACAACATTGTAATAAGTGAAATAAAATTTAATAATAAAATTGAAAATGGATATCAAGAATTTAATTTTTTTTAATATAATTTTATTATTTTGTGTGATAAAGACACATGTGGTAAGTAGGACTCAATGTAAGGGACATATCTAAAATTTCATTCATTAAAGAATATTTGTTTTTAAGAACCTATATTCTTTTATAAGGTGTATATATAGCCTTTTTTCATTTTATGTCATGAAGTTACCTATTCTCATTTAATTTAATGTTTTTTTAAGTTTTATTCCTTCATGGGGTTTCTAATTCCGTTATTTCCAAGGTGATAAGAAAAATATATTAAAAAATTACACTTATAATGTTTTTCATTCCACACTTCTTGTTCCATGTCCATGTGTTTAAAATTAGTTTATTAAAATTTTCATATTGACATAATTTATTTTATAATTTACATTTTATGTATCTTTTACTTTATTTCTATAGATTTAAAAAATGATTCTTTTTTATGTGTTTTATAAGGAATGTTTTGACATATGATAAAATGTATATTCTATTCTTACTGTACACAACAAAAATATATTTTACAACTGCCTTTACATTGTTTATTTATGAATTCCATTGAAATATTTAATTTTTTATTCAATAAAACATCCTCTTTTTCATTTTTAGGTAATTTTTTATTAGAAAGTATGTTTTTAAAATAATAGGGTATTTCTATTTAAGATTTTATCTCATATGGGTTTATTAGAGTTTTTTAAAGGGGTTTTATGATGAAAATATTTTACTCATGTCATGGTACTTGAGAATTATATGGAATTAGTGATCCTGATACATGTTATATGAATCGTTGAGCCCTATTATAGATTATAGGTGAGACCTATATAGACTATTCATGAGCCCCATTATAACTCATGGAAAAATAGTGATCCCCATATAGCTTATAAGAATGGTGATATTCATTATTATTATCCAATGAATTGTGAAATTATTATATTGGAAGTAAACTATAAAGATATTCTAATTAGAGTGGTTTTTAAAGGGTTTTAATAATTTGATTCGCTATGTCACCAAAAGGGTTATTAATTTCTTGATATGGGTTTTAAAATATTTACATGAGCAAAACATATATATGTTTTTCTTGTGAAAGTGTTTTATTACACACACTCAAGAAAATTGGTAGTAAAGGTAAAAGTTATATGAATTTTAATATTATTCATTATACTAATGGTTTTCTTTCTTTCTTTAGGTTCCTTACTTGAATTTTTATTATAATCCCCCATTTATAAAGTTTTTCACAGGGTTTAAGGATTGGTAAGGTAAATGAAGAGATCAAGTTAGAAGTTCTGGAGATTCTCTATGAAAATAAATAATGATTTATTTAAAAAATTTCATATCAGGGGAACATTTCTATGAATTTTAAGTGTCCATATTTTATTTTATGGTTTTTTATGTACGATTTATTGTCCATTTATCTAAAACACTAAACATAAAAATAACCTCAAAGTGAAAGAAAATAAATTCATGACTAAACCTCATGATTATATAATGATTAAAGTCATTCCTTATATAAATCATATCATAAAAATATATTTCATAATTATTAAGACCATATACACAATTATATAATTTTTAAACATGATATGATAGTCTCAATATTTTTAAAAAAATGATTTTTTTCAAGAAATATCTTCAAGATACATCCATTTAATAAATAAATAATTTCATCTAATTAATATGATATAAAATCTATATGTGATATATATAAAAGCATGATTCTTTTGGATTTTTGAATATCCAGTCAGAAAACATTATTTCTGATCAATATGTTCTTCTTAGTTATAACAATTCACAATAGTCTATAATTATTTTTTAAAGTCTCCCATACATGAATATATTTTATTTATAAAATCTCACATGATTTAAATAATGAGGTAATTTTTTTATGTTTCCATAATTTAAAATAAATCCTTCTTTTAAAATGATTTAAAATTTTCTTTTATGGCCATAAATCCATTATAATTACTAATTTGATGAAAAATATATATATTAAATCATTTAATGATGGGAGAAATATTTAAAATGGTTTCCAATGCATCCACATGTTTAACATTATTTTTCATTATCACCCACTAAAAATCATGTGGATGTCATTTTATGTTTATAAATGTATTTTGATGAGAATATCTTGATTAGTTAAATTTGTAATTGTCAAAATTTTCATAGTCATCCTTAAATAAATACTATTTATGTATATTAATAACCTAATCACTATTTTTAGAGATTTTATTGATATTTAGATTAGAATAATCATTCTCTTGGTTAGATATAATGTTTTTGGATTTGTGTGAACTAGTATAATAAATTGTGACATTAAGGATTATTTTATCTACCTTTTTTATTTATTAACTAATATTTATGATTTTCTTGATGTATAATAACAAAGAAAAAAAATACTAACATTACTGACCTTACCATTTATTCCATATTTCATAAGGAATAGTCATTAACAAGAAATTTGAAACATTTTTATAAAATAAAAATTTATATTAATATCCTCACCCAAAAAAACTATGAGGTCACAATCATTCATTATAGTTTCAATTATTTCATAGATAGTTCACTATATCCATTCAATTACCCCAATCATGATATTCTTTAGAGGTTAAAATGTTATTATTATATAAATGATGAGATTATTTTTCAAAATTATATTTGTCAAATAGAACGACATAATCAGTTTATAAATTTTTAAGGTTAATAAAACATTGGTTTTTGAATACAATTTTAAATTTATGAACATAATTTAAATATTTAATTTTTGTGAGATTTATAAAAAAAAGGAAAATCTAAAATATCAATTAATAACAACATAACAATAATTTTACTCCAATAGAATAAAATAAGATCTAAAAATATCTTTATAAATTACATGTAAAGGATGTGTGATATAAACCTATTTCTTTAGTTTAATAGAACTCTATTATTGCTTCCCATTTTATATGGGATGAAATACTTTATCATTTATTAAATCAAACATGATATGTTAATTAACTAATCCTTTTTCATTCATCTTTATAATTGAGTGCACATTACAGTGGACCATACTTCTATAACAGAGCCAAGACTCTATGAAAAGATTATAAAACAAGTAATATTTATTAAATATATATAATTTAAATATAAAATTTAAAAATAATAATAAAATACAACTTATTCAGGTAATCAAATATTTTTCAGGGACCATTCTAAAATTTTATTTTCTAACCATATTGATATTATATATTGGATTAATAAAATAAAATAAAGTAAAAATACACCAAGAAATTAATCCATTAAAATAAAAATTGATTTCGAAACACTTACATAACAATGTGATATTTTATATCTCTATATCTATCTTTTTTATTTTTCCAAAATGAAAACATTTAATGGTCAAAGTGGGAACCCATACAAAAATGAAAAACAGATACACCAAAGCTTTAATCAAAAACCACTAAATCATATATTTTGATAATATAATATTTTGATTGGACAATATATTTATATAACTATTTAATGAAGTATCCAATAACTAAATCAGATAAATTATGTTTTAGAAGAATAAATTTCATTATGGCTATATAAGATTATAAATAATGATTGGAAGAAATAAATTTCTAAACAATATAATTACAAAATATCCATTCATTTTATGTATTAATGTTATCCTAGATCTATAAATTTATGCTATTTCCATTGGACTGTAGTTAAAAGCATGATAATGATCACCACATTTATTTTAACCTAAATATTATCTACGAAATGTTTAATTAAAATTAAAAAAAAGTAATGATTTATATTTAAACTAATTTTTTTAATTTGGGAATGAATTAATATTTGGAAATTTTATTCATTATGTTGAATATAATTACATTTATTTATTTTATATGAAATATTAATATCTATACTATATTTATGGAATAATTTCTATTATACAAAATACATAAAAAACATCATTTTATTGCATTAATATCAATAATGACATATAAAGTATGAATATACTCCATGTAATAAATAATTATATAATGGGGGAATTACAATTGGTAAATAAGAAAACAAGAGCATGATATTCTTGTACATTTAGGTTCAAAAATATTAGATTATTCAGGGGAAAAACTCTAGATTTTTAATAAATTATTATATAATACAAGGGTATTTTGAAATGAAATTATAAATAAACTTAATAGATCATTGAATGAATAATGAATTTAATAATGTGTATTTATTTGAATTTTAGTTATTATAATATCAGTAGAATCATATATGACCATTAGACTTAATAATTGATCATTGTAATCTGAATTAGGCCACATAAAATAGAAAAATTACTAAATACTTACTATTTAAAATGTGTAAAATTAAGTATATATAAATATTATTATTATTTAAAAACAATTAAAAAAATCAAATGACATTAAAATAACTGAACATTATTTTTAATAATTTATGTTTTAAATTTTTTTTTAAACATATTATTTTTATGTCAAAATTCACAAACGTAATTTTGAAATATATGCTCCTAAACAATAAGTATTAATTTAATTATAAATCAAAAAATATTAATATTTGTTAATAAATAAGATTATGATCACTCAAAGAAAGTTAAATAGTATTTATTTAGAAACAAATATGTATTTATTTTGTTTGAATTTAAAATATTCAAAATTTTAGCTTTATAAAATGGTTATCAGTTCTAGAATCATCACAATATGATTTTTATAACGTAAATATTTTGGATTATTTGAAATATATTTTTTAGTAAATAGTAAATAAAAAACACCATTTTTAGGAACACTGTAATAGTTTTGATAAAGTTATGTACTAAATATTACATAAAAAACATATGAAAACTTGATCTCAACTAAATATTGAATTAAAAAGTAAATTAATGTATTTTAAAATAATAATTTTAATTTATGTACCTAAAATTTAAATATTGAAGCCTATGTTATATTTTATTCAAATAAAAAACTAATTCTGATTCTTTACATTTAATTACATGTTTCCAAGATAGAATTTTATTTTTTATTAGTTTTAATTTCAAGTAAACATGTTTTCTTTAATAATAAACAAATAAAATTCATTATAATCAATATAATTCATATTATTTGGCCTTAATGTCTAAATAATAATTACATTATTCTAAAATACACCTCCCCCTTAGATATGTAAACACCTCTCCTCCACATGTTTCTAATAATTTAATATATTCATTCCATTGAATGTATCTCCCAAAATATATTTGTACACTTCCCTTCACATGTCCCTAAGCATTAGGTGAGACCAAACTCCCATCCTCCAATGGCTTTAAACATTATCCAAAATAGGTGACACAAAGCATAAGGTAAGGATTCCATTCCACTTTTTACATCATTAATTGATACCCATTGATCTGAAAATCTTTTAAAACACATATTATTTTTTATTAAATGATTCCATTTTCTAGATAAAAGATTATTTATCATCCATTACCTCTCACCAACCCCATTTTGATAAGTAATTACTATATAAAATATATAGGTTTAATACCCCATGTTTTAAATTTTCATTCTTCCATTACCAGTTCTATTAACTTAATTAATATTTATAAGTAAATTTAAAAAATGGTTTTTTATATAATTAATTTTTTTGTAATACATTATGATTAACTATAATACCAATAATTTTAAAACACTGATAAAATCATTATTTCTCTTTTATAAGTTATATTCTACCTTCATGAATGATGATATTTTATATTTCACTTATGACTTTCATATATATTCATACAAATTTATTTCATGAATGAATATATATAATTATTTAATTATATATTTTCTACATTTTTATGAGGATAAAATAGTCTTGATGACTATGAGATTAAATTTAAACAATCCTTATTAATTTTAAGTGTCTAAAACATTCATATCGAGTAATATTCCATGAATTATAACAAATTAATGTTCTACAATGCTCAATTACATATTTAATTATAAAAAATACAGATAATCTGGAGCCTATAAAACCATTGGTAAATTAATTTCAACCATTACCTCTACATTATAGTATTTTTAGAAGCATGACTTGAACAATATTGAAATGATTGATGCTAAAAATATTAATTTAATAAATAATTAAAAATGATGAAAATGAATTATAAGAGATGAAAAATATGAAAATGTTTTGAATTAAGTAATTACTGAATGTAACAAGACTATTATAGAGGTTAGGGGAGCATTTAAAGAAATTAAGGACTTAATGTAAGGGTTTTGTTCCTAATTTTCCTTCTTTTTTGGGAATATATTCCCAATCACTATATATATATATATATATCTTCCTTACTCTATCCAACATTATAATATGATGACCTTAAGGAATTCATACTGCCTATTTTTTCTAGTATTGGGTATATATATTTAATTATGTTACCCTTTAATTATTTCTTTATTTCAACCTTATAAATTTTATTAAAAAACATCTCCAACATCTGAACCTTTTTGAAAATTCTTCTTTGGTTTTTCCAATATTACAATGCATATTCTAATTTAAATATTCACATAGAAAATAATTTTTTTAACATAATTTTTTTTACTTATGGTTTTATTGAAACTCTATATTATTAACAATTTTATAGACTATTTTAAACTTTTTTAAAATAATAGGAAATGAGTTTGATTTCATAACATCACTATCATATATTCTTAAGATATATACTTCACCTAAATATTGGTTTATATAAAAAATGGTCCTCTATTTTATAATTAATGTTCAACATTATTCATTCCCTTATTTTCATGGGATGCTATATAATACCTCTATTTTATGATTTATTGAATTCTTATGTAACCCATTTTATGGTTATTTCATGTTTATTATTTTTATAATTTTTTTTCTATTTGGTAAACATATACATGATTATTATTTTGATCAATGGTCTTCAATTTATATAACCCATAAATTTATTGGGTAATAATTAATATAACCTGAGATAATTATATTTAGGTAAGGAAATATAGGCCATATTTACAATGTTAAATACGGTCTAGGTTTAGTTAGCCTCATATGTAATGTTATGTGTAAGATTGGTTTAGTTTTCCCCATACAAAATATTATTCATGTTCCTAGTGTAGTTAGCCTCATCTAGAAAGCTATGATGGCATGTAAGTGATCCCTGAACTATTTTTATGATTTAAGGCCTTATACATTTTCTATATTGTATGATTTCTTATTTTTACCATTATCCTGAGAAACATGACTCTTTTGTCTTGTATTTATCTGATTTTCTAAGATCATTAATTTATTATTACATTCTATGAATATTGGTTTTCATATTGTCTCTCCCGAGGAATCTTTGTTTTATAGGCTTAGTAGGCTATATGGGTCACCCCATCATTTATATAAGTCACTAGAAAATCTAATATAGAATTAAGAGTATGGTAATCTTGAGTTTAAAGTTTTTAAGATTTAAATAGAATATTATGTTATTATATTAGAGTTATTTACAATGTACCTAATTTCCCAATAAAACTATACCTATAGATTATATAGAGTATTTTATGGTTATTATTATTAATAATGGATGTTATATAGTGTGTATAAGACATGGGTTATTGTAGTTTGTATAATAGAAAAACCTGTTTATTTTTTGGATTATTTAAGAAAAACTAAAAGGAATGAAATATAAATAACCATGATCAAATATTATAAAGTAATAAACATGGATATGCATGTGATTTATTATTTCAATGGTTCTTTTTATAATCATAATAGTTGAAGTATTATCATCCCGTGGAATTATCCAGTTTTTAGTAAATTATTAGAACCAAAACCAAAATGTGATATGTATTCTAATATCCATTAAAAAATATCAACTGTTTTGTTTGATTATATTTCATGAAAATTTATTCATATAATGTATATTCACTATAAATATTCTCATGCCTCCTCAATACATGAACTTTGAGCTCATATAAAAATATCTTGTTGTAAAATTAATTAATCTCGGTAATTTCATGATTTGATATTGAATATTTTTTTAATAAATATTATATTCATCCCCCAATAATACAAGCTTGAGGAATATAAATGTTTAGCCTCTTTAGAGACTAGATACAAAATCATCTTATTTCATGGGTTATATTCACTATATCCCAAAATTTTATTCACACATAGTACACTTATTAGAAAGATTTTACATAAACCTGTACTACATAACCTTTGTAATGTAAAGATAATAAAGGGGGAGATCAGATTCTTAGTATGGGTAAACATAATAGAAATTAGTGAAGGATCATATGTGAGAATAATATAAGCATTATATAACATCCTATTACTTATTTTAAGGTATTTCCATTATCATTATTCATTTATTATTTTTTTTTGAGTGTGTCTTGGGACTACCGAGGATGGAGATAATTTTCTTGGGAATATGGTCCAACATTTATTGATGTATATTTATTTTAATTAATGTATCCAGGGAATAAACTTGTAATTTCTTTGAAGGGTCAACCTCATCATGGATAAAATTAAAGGTTATTTTGGATTTTTCTACTAAAACCTAGATTTTTATAGTATGAGGGAGAAATACATTCCATTTAATGGTATTAAACTCCATATAATCTCTATAGTTAATATTTGGTGATTTAGGTACACAGTTCTAAAATTACATGTCATGTTTCTGGTTCATGACATTAAATGATAAAATTCAAATGATTAATGACAATATAATATACTTTTTAGAATACTATAGCATCATGGATTACATGATGTGTAATGGGATTACATGATGTGTAATCATTGTGAGTTGGTATTTTTTGGTGATTAACAATTGATATATTATTTCATTCATTTAAAAACGTTATCCCTCTCAACTTAGAGGCTCTTTGGGGAATGTTTGGAGACCTATAACCCTTTCAAATTTTTTATTTTGATGATTCATTATTTTCATGGTTGTGGTGTGTTTATATGAGTGAGTAATACTTTATATTTCTTTTAACACTTTATCATTGTATTTTGGACTAATTATGTTATTTTTTTGATCTATAATGATAATTATATTCATTTAATTCTGTATTCATCATCTGTTCTTCCTTTGGAGGGTTACCCTCATGTAGGTTGTGCTTTAGTGGGTCGATTTCTTTGTGTTATAGATTATTTCTTCCACTTCTCCCACCCTTTTTAAAAATTAAATCAAATATGAGATGTGGGATTGATTGTAGGGCCTCCATTATCATTATTGTGTTATTCTTTTTTGTTGGATCATATTGTGGGTGTGTGAAAATTGATTTCTTATGCAGGTGATTCAATGACTAGAATATATTGGATGAAAATAATTTCATTAGTTTTATGAATTATTTTATTATTCATGTTAATGATTTATGTATATATTTTTCTGTTTTTTGAAAGGATTTTTCATAAAAGATGATTTTTTCCTTTTTTGACAAATGAAAAGGTATTTTAAATGCATTTTGAAATGAATTTATAAAAGGGTTTCCAAAACATGGTTTTGATGATTTGGTTTGTAAAAAATCAATAATTGGAAGCCTTGGGTATATATATGGAAGGAGTAGTAATATTCCTCATCTATTGATATTGTTGGGGGTTTCAAATATTTTTTTGTTATATTTCTCCATAAGCCTATTGTTCTAGGGACATGATTGAAATGATTGGGAGGTCTACCTTTTGATGAGTGCCGATGATTCCTTGATTTAAATCCTATATATGTGGAATTGATGTATATATTATAGTTTATGTTAGGGGTATGACTGTCTAAAATAATCCGACCTAGTGGGATCCTCCATTCAATGCTTCCAATTAATTTGGATTGCACTGTTTGGTTTTACTCCCATTGATTTAATAGGATCTGTGATATATGATTTTTTTTGATTTTTATATCTTCTTTCAAAAAATTTGTATGAAATGTATAGATTCTATTATCCTATTTTTATATGAAATATAAAAAAAGATAAGATTAAATTTTTTTCTTGATTTTGATATAAAAACTATAAACAGTTTATCAAGCCTCTTTTCTAAAAATTTGGTAATTATTCATATTACTATACAAAAACATGTTTTCAAATGTCTTGTGGGATTCTACAAATACAATTATATCACACCATACACATACCTTTGGTGGTTCATAGACCACTGCATGTATTTTGATATGGGGAAAGTAAAGGAATCGTGATGAGGTAGAGAAGTTTTCGGCAAGCTATGACTTTGTAGATGGTGTTGATATGGTGGGAGTTTTACCATGAAATCACTTGGATTATTTGGATTTCTATTTTAGTTCTCCATTGATGTTTGGACCTATACATTTGGATTCTCTAACTACTATGGAGTTGTATCATTTCCACTGTCTTCTTTTAGTTATAGAATATATGTATCTCGTCCACTACTTTTGTTCTGTCATATATATTTGTATATCATTTTTTTATTTAGTTTGGAAAAATTAATTCCCTATGGTTGTTTTTTGGTGCTTAGGTTCTAATAACAATCCCATGGGGGTCGGGAATACCCATCAGTTATGTAGAAATTCTGGTTGGGTACCAGCTTGAGAGTGTATTTGAGTCATGTTCATCATTGTTTGGTAACAAAGGTGGTCTATCCTAAAGAGTCCATAACTTGGGATATTTGGTAGACTTGAGATAGGATTGTAGGGACTTGATAGGTTGGTTTAAATGAGTTAATGGAAATCAATTTTTTTTGGAGAGACTAAAGTTTTGATGGGGCATTGACATGTGTGTCTCTTATTTTGAGTTCTTGATGTTAATATAATTTTTTTTTATGTTTTTTTAGTTTGAAATGAGCTTATTCATTTATATAATCATTTATTTTACTTTTGTGAATGGAATAATTACTCTAAAATGTGTTCTAAGGGTTATTCAAGATGGTACAAAAGATTTACCTCCAAAAAATATTCTTGTAGAATATAATATTATCAAGGGTATTATGTTGGATGTTTAAGTTGTTGACCAGAATATACTGTAAGTCCTTAATACTATTATTGAGTCATATCTAGGAGTTTCTATAGGAATCATAGATTGATCATGAATGATCTTTCCTGAGAATTCATTGTCTTTTAAGGGAACTAATGAAATTGAATTGGAAGAATACTATAATTACAAAATTGATCAAATATTTAACTTACTAGATACACATGAGAGTATCAAGGTGATGTGTGTGTATCAAAGACTTGAGGGCCAGAAAAGAATCATAGTTGGATTCCATGGTATAGGAATATATGAACGTGGGCTTGAACTAATGGGGTTTCAAGACTCTCTTCATCTAACAGCATCGTCCAGAGACACTAATTATGGGATTGTATATAGAGTTACTCACTTTTCATTAGGGAGATAGTTCAGTGTAGGCATATACCAATTGTTTTGTTGATATCATTCATTTTTCTCTAACGGTGGTAAAAAATGATGACCTGAAAGATCTGAAGTACCTATAGGCATTGTGACTGGATATCATATCATAGGTCTTAATTTTAAAGATTTTGATGAATATGGATACTATGGTCTTGGATATTATAGAAGATATGAAATGGTGGGAAATTATGGTTATTTTTTCCCTTCTCTATCACCTAATGTAATCTTTATTTGTGCACAAGGAAAAAAGTGGAATTGGAAAGATCATCACATGAGTAGTGGAGGTGGTTCTCAGAGGAAGGTCTCTTATTTTTCATCAATTACATCTTGTATTGTTCACCTTAATTGCTATAAATGTTTCATGGTTGGATACACACTAATAGAAAAACGAGCAAGGGAAGTTCCACCTTATAACAGCGCTAAGCTAAAATCGCTGATAAATAATCCATGTATTAGCGCTAAAATTTTAGCTCTAATATAGGGAATCATTATCAGCACTTTTCTAATGCTGATAAAGGGATTCTTTATCAGCTCTAGAAAACTACTGATAAAGCTTCCCTGTATCAGTGCTAAAATTTTAGCCCTGATATATGGTAACCATTATCAGTTCTAAAAAGGCACTGATAAAGAGACCCTTTGTCAGCACTAGAAAAGAGCTGATAAAGAAGGAATATATCAATGCTAAAATATTAGCGCTGATACATGGAATCTTTATCAGTGCTTTTTTAGCGCTGATAAAACTGTAGTCCTATATTTTATAAATTCGAACGCAAAATTTCCTCAGTTTATCACAACCTAAAGCTATTCCGGTACTGTAACAACGCGACTACCCTCTTCTGTCCCCCGATATTTGTGTGGACGGACATCCACCCCCGATCATCGCATTGTTGGACCGCCTCTGCTATCCCTTCTCCTAATCCTCGCCCTCGAACCCTTTGGTAGATCCTCCTCCCCGTAAATCCAACTTCTCCTCCACTTCGCTAGACCCTACTCCCCATGAACCATACTCCTCCATTTATCTTCAGTTGGCGGCTCCTCCCATGCACCTCCACCTCTGGCCGTCGTGCCTTCCCCTCTCGACGTATCGTAGAAGGTTACCAACTTCTACTCCTCTAAGGTGAATTTCATTTCTATTGTTCTTGATTCTCTTCTTGAACTTTCTTCTTAGGAAGGATGTGACAACAACACCGATTTGGGTTTTGTGTTTTTCTTTTACAGTTTTAATGGTTAATGTTCATACATAGTACTTTTAGTGTGAATTTCTTATATGTTTTCCATTTCATGCTACTATGTATGGGGTACTTTTCACTATGAATATAAGGGTGATGGTTGATTGATGTGGTTGGATATGACATGGTTGGTAAGGGATATGATTTTTGGGACTTAACTAGTAGGTTATGAGCGAGTTTCTGAATAGATATTATTGCATTGATCCATCAGTTACCATGGGTGGTTGAAGAAGGTGTCTTTGAGGAATGTATTAATATAATTCTAGAATTTTCCCAAATCCTAATATGAGGTTTGTGTTCCCTGGTTGAGTTCTAATTGATATTGTTGATGTTCTTGTGCCTCTTGAATAATGTTTCCTTGTTTTTTGTTAATATTGTATCGTAACATGACCCTAATAAGACTTATAATCAAGATTTATGAGGGATCTACTAATGAACCTAAAAAATAGAATCCTCCTATAAAATTGAACCTCGTAGAAGAAGTAGTGCCCGTAGTCAGAGCTATGGTCTGGGGAGACTCACCTACCACCATTTAGGCTAAAGTGATGGCACCTCAAAGAGAAAATATTGGAGACCAGGCCTATGATTTTATTCATTTAAAATAACCATCCTTCTAAGGAATAAATGATCCTTAGGAGGAAGTGTATTGGTTGTGAAATATTTCAAGGGTATTTGAGTTTTTGGAGATGTCAGATTCCACAAATGTAAACTGTACCATATTCAATCATGGTGGGTCTAAAAGGATATGATGGGATTATATAATTATAGGTAAGCTAAATGGGGTCTTAGATTGAAAATACTTCAAGAATTTTTTTTCAGAGCAATTATATCTAGATTCTATGGTATCGGGTATGTACATGGAGTATCTCAACCTCATCTAAGGTTATTAGATATTGACTCAATATACTAATAATTTTGCTAATCTTGCTCAGTTTTCACTTTAAGTGGTGTCAAATAAGAATCATAAGTCCTAGAAGTTTTATATGGGTCTTCGATCAGATATCCAATATCAATTATTTGTGATAAATTTACCTAAAGGTTTGATGTTCTAGATAGGGATGTGATGAATGAATTTGGAATGACTATTATTTCAGTGTTAACTAGAGTTACTTATATTCCCAGAGGTAGTTTTAGTAGTTTCTATAATTGGAATAGAATGTATAATGAGCCTCATAGTGAAAATAGTGGTGGTGGTAGTTTATAAAAATCTTCCTTCAAATCATATATCCTTTATAGTAAAGGCCAATTGACTCTTTCCTATGTATAATGATTTATCACTCAATGAATCATTGAATGGAATCATTGAAGATTTACATCTCGTACATACATTAAACCCACTTGAAGAGGGTTTTTCATGTGTTTTCTACCCTGTGTAGTGGAATAGAATCATAAATATTGAGAGGTACCAAATCATAGTAATATTATTCAATAACAATGGGATCCTAGAAAAATTTATTAGGAACGAAACAACTTCATGCAGTGGATTAATCTCCAGTAGGAATTAATGTGGGTCATGCGATAGTGAGAGGCACAATTTCCATTTTTTTCTATAGTGTATGTTTTTTATATTGGTTTCTATCATTATTTCATATCAAACCTCAATATAGAACTATTGAAACTCATAATAGAGCTCATGGATTATGTGATAGAGACTGTAACATCTCTCTAGATAAAGAGGGAGTAAGGTCTTTGATTCCCCTCTCATGCTTTATCCTTTTTAGAGATTTAGATCATATGATATTTTTTGGTTATTAAAATGATTCCCCTATATGTTATTCTCAAAATGGACTGGACAGTTTCTAATAAATCTTGGATTTACTATTATCATCGGTGGGTGTCCTTCACTGCCCCTAATGGGGAATTCCATGTTTTCCATAGAGAATCAGACCTGAGGTCTAGTCGAGCTAGACCTCTTCTTCCATAGTTGAGTGGGGTGATATCCTTTTATGCTATTGAACTGTAGTAGGAACCTTATTATAGCGAACTTCTCCTATTACCTATTGAATTTCCAAAAGTTTTTTTTAGTCTTTTTTGGTCTACCACTAGAGAGGGTGGTTGAGTTCTCTATCAACCTGGTGATGGGTACAAAACCAAAATCTATTCTATCTTACATTATATAACAAGTTAAATTGGAGGAACATAATAATCAGTGGGATGAATTGGTTTCCAAATTCCTTATTTAACATAGTGTGTTTCCATGGGAAGAACTAGTGTTTTCACCAAGAAGGTGTTTGGAACCCTTCTCTTGTGTGTTGATTTCCAGAATCTCAATCGGGTTATGATTAATAAAAAGTATCTTGTTGACCTATATTTATGATTTATTAGATCTTATAAAGGGGGAGTGGTTCTCTAGGATCATTCACCAGTTTGGTTTACACCAGCTCCAGATCAAAGAGTTTGATATTCCAAAAACCTCATTTAGGAGTACGTATTGCCACTATGAGTATTTTTTATACCATTCAGCTAAACCAACACTCTATATATATTTATGGTGATGATGAGTAATATTTTACACTAGTATCTCAACTATTTTGTTATGGTATTTATGGATGACATCGTGGTTTATTCTAAAACTGTGGATTATCATATACCTAATTTGATAATAGTTTTGGACATGTTGAGGTATAAAATGATTGACTAGTTGATCATATAAGTATTTTTCATTTAATGTATTTGGAAGTCTTTTTTTGTGTAATTGAACAATAAACACTAATATTTTAGATTTAAAAAGGATGAAGATGAATAAAGATTGATTGGATGCTATTCGTTTGACAGTAGAGTTTGAGAACATAGTGAAAGAGTTCATCAAGTTTGCGAAGGATCGCGCAATGGATCCTTCTAAAATTCTTTTTCTGTGTTTATGTTGTTGTTATTATAGACTAATTCTCTAGAATAGTTGGAAGATCATTTTATATGTCACGGAAAAGATCAGAGTTATAAATTTTGGAATAAACATGGATAAAAAGAGAATGTAGCTACTAGCTGGGATAAAACTGCATTTTATGGATCATCGTATAAGAATACAAATATGGATAATAAAAAATACTATATAGAGGATGTGATTATAGATTTAAATGTTGATGAAGATAGTATTGAGTACAAGACAAAGACAATTGAAGATGAACTCAGTGATTGCCCAAAATTGTTTGATAAGTTAAAGAGTTGTGCAAAGATTCCATTGTATGCTGGTTGCACTAAATATACAGCATTGTTAGTTGTACTGAAGTTGTATAAATTGAAAGCAGGAAGCAGATGGAGTGATTTATTTTGTAAGGAACTACGTTCTCTCTTTAATGACATGCTCCTGGAAGATAATGAGCCCCCATGCTGGACATATGAAGCTAAACGAATGCTAAGCTCGATGGGTATGATTTCTGAAAGAATACATGCCTGCCCGAAAGACTGTATATTGTTTCTCAAGGAGAAAAAATCACTTAATGAATGCCCAAAGTATGGTTCTTCTCATTACAAGAACGTTTTATCCAATCATATAAAAGTTTTATGGTACTTTACAATCATCCCAAGGTTTAGGAATCTATATAGAAGTGAATAAATTGTAAGACAATTGTCTTAGCATGAAGATAAAAGAAATAAAGATGGGAAATTACATCATCCGGCTGACCCACCTCAATGGAAGAAAATTGGTCATGAGTATCTGGAATTTGTAAAAGATCCTAGAAACCTTCATCTTGCGTTATAAAAATATGGAGGGAATCCTTTTGGTTTTCAAACCAGCACTCATGGTACATGGCCTATTATGACGGTAAATTATAACTTGCCAACCTGGTTATGCATGAAGCCAAAATTAATCATGTTATATATGGTTATATCAGGACAAAAACAACCAGGTAACGATGTTGATGTTTATCTAGCTCCTTTGGTCAAGGATTTGAAGTTATTGTGGGATTTAGGTGTTATGTGGTATGATAATTATAGAAGTGAATACTTCATGTTGAGAGAAATGTTGTATTGGACAATAAATGATTTCCTTGCTTATGGAAATTTGTTAGGCTATGGCGTGAAAAGAACTCATGGGTGTCACGTGTGAGAAAACGATAGAGAATCAATTAGGTTGAAAAATTCATCGAAATCTGTGTTTATAGGACATCATAGATTTCTATCTCATCAGCATAAGTACCAAACTTGGAAGACATCATTCAATGGAAGTTCAAAACATCGTACAACACCATGTCCACTAATAGGTGATCAGATGTTTGAGAAATTAATAGATGTGAACACTGTTTTTGGTTAACCATTTTTGAAAAAAAATATGAAAATTATTTGGAAAATGAGATCAATTTTTTTTGAATTACCATAATGGAATTGTTTGTACGTCAGACATTTTCGTGACGTGATGCATGTGGAAAAAAAATCTATGTGATAGTGTTATCAGAACATTGCTAAATGCCCCTAGAAATACAAAGCATGGAATAAATGCAAGGTTTGACATGGTTGACATGGGAATACGAGAAGAGTTGGCTCCCGTGAAGGGTGAAAATAAAATGTTTCTTCCTCCAGCAGCTTATACTCTTTCTAGGAAGGGGAGATATCAGTTTTGAAACTTCTTCAATGATTTAATGGTTCCATAGGTGTATTAATCAAATATAAAGAAGATTGTGTCAATGAATGACTTAGAGTTAAACAGTTTGAAATCACATGACTTCCGTGTTTTGATGCAAGATCTAATTCCTATAGATTTACATTTCATTTTTCCCAAGAATGTTCTTCATAAATTAAGCAAATTTTTTTTCTTTTTTAAAGCTATATGTAGCAACGTTTTAGACCCGTCGAAATTGCCAACTATGTAAAAATAAATTTTCATCATATTATGTGAATTAGAAATGTTCTTCCCGCCGATATTCTTTGATATGATGTTTCATTTGATGATTCAATTCGTGAGAGATAATCGAATTTATAGTCCTATGCACTATAGATGGATGTACCCCATTGATCGGTATATGAAGATTTTGAAAGGGTATATCAAAAATCGAAGTCATCCAAAGGTTTGTATAGTGGAGAGATATATTGTCGAGGAAGCAATTATATTTTGTACCGAATGCCTATCTGATGTGGAAAGCATTAGTCTCCCAAAATATCGTTACACTGGACGTATTGGCAGTGATGGATTTTCTGGAAGAGATATTGTGACAATCAGTATTAAAGATCAGGAGGAGGCCCACGTTTATGTTTTGCATAACATTTGGGAGGTTGTTCCATATATTGAATCTCACAAAGAAATTCTTAGGTAGTTGAATCCATAAAGGGCTGAAAAATGGTTATCAAATACACATAATCACTAGTTTATAGGATGGTTTTAGAACCATATTTTTAAGGAGTTGGATGAAAATCCGAATTCAATTTCAGAACGACTTCAGTGGCTAGCTGTTGGACCAAGGGTGTATGTATTATATTACAATGGTTATGTAATTAATGGTTATACATTTTATAAAGATGAACATGATGAAGATAGTACAATGCAAAATAGTGGAGTTGCACAAGTGGCTGAAGCGATTAATGTTTCTGGTAGTAAGGATAGAAACCCAATTTATGCAAATATGGCATACTTTGGCATTATCAAACAAATATGGGAGTTGGATTATACAACACTCCAATTGCTGATTTTTCAATGCAAATGGGTTGATAACAACAGTGGTAATAAAATAGATGAATGGGGATTTTTGAAAGTTTATTTTAGTAAAGAATGGTGCAAAGAAGAACCGATTATAATGGCATCACAAGCAGTACATGTTTTTTATGTTCCAGATCCCACAAACCGAAATTGGTCGATTGTTCTGTTATCATCCAAAACTAATGAAGGGTCCGATGAAAATTCAGTTGATGATGATCCTTTCCGTGGTATGTCACAATCATTTCCAAGCGGTCCCAATGTAGATGATGTTTTTTATGTTAGTGGAGACCACAATGAAGGTATTTGGATATTCAAGAGTTGTCAAATCCCTTCAGCCTTTGAAAAAAAGAAATAGATTTCAATAAATAGGTTATATTTTTTTTGTAATATAGATCTCATTATCTCATGTTATTATCATATGATTACTGAATTTATGTAATCTCAATTATCTTTTCAACCACTTTTGCAGATAATTACTTTTTCATGTTCTGGTGCTCCTAAACTTGAGGCTGAACAAGTCTTTCAAGCTGATGCTGCTGCTGCTATGGTTGTTGCTGCTCCTACTGCGGTTGTTCACAGTATAGAGCAACAACATGTCTCTGAACCTATTGTTTCTCCTAGTGTTGAGGTCCAACAACCATCAACACATTCCATTGCTACCATTTCAGATGAACATTTAGATGATTTTTATATCGATGAAATGGTCGGGAATGAAGGACCAATGTCGCAGAAAACAATGGTGTGTCATAGTTTAACAGTGTTTTCCATAGTTCGTAAGATGAAAAGCAAAGACATAAAATTTGATGTTAGATGGAATGTGTGATACCAACATGTGTATCCCAATAAGGCTATGTTTATTATTTACATTGGAGTTGTCACTCGGCAATGAGTGATGATTGACATAGATTCATGGCACCATGTTATGTATGGGCTGAAGGCTGTGATCTGGGAAGAAATTACGGTGACATTATGATATTATTTCTTTAATTTACTAGAAAATAAAATAATGAATCAATGTCTTACTCTTATAAATCTCTTGTAGAATACATTTATAGTAGACGTTTCACAAAAGGATTATGTACGATGTCTTGTAGGAAGGATTCATCGAGGTTATCACACTATTTTAACAAGATGTCACCTGAAAGATTTCAAAGGTAAAATAAACCCACTCCCACCCATTGTAAAATCTCACCTGATATCCCAAGAATCATGGGATGCATTTATTTGCCTCCGTGGAGATGATAAGTTCTAGGTACATTGTAGGTGATAATACGTTGTTTGAGGATACACGTATTCATCAATTTGATTTTCAATATTTCAGTTATGAAACAGAAACTATGTACAGAAAATAAAGAACGTGCATCAAAACCAATATACCCCTATCGTAAAGCAAGGATGGGGTACACTTCACTAGAAAATAAAATGGTACATATTTTAAATTTATAGTAATATTGTTATCTGCCAACAAACAACATCATAATTATCATTATATATTTATATGTATATTGATGAGTATAAAACCAAAGACACTTCCATCCCACATCATGTGCTATATAAGGAGGAACATGTGAATAAGGAAGGGAAGATAAAAGATGAGAACCAACAAAAAGAGCGGGAAATATTTGTAAGTATGATAGGACGATAAAAATATTTGTTTTAAATTGCTATTACGTAAAAACAATTAGTTATTTTCCTATATCCGATAGTCACAAGAATCAACTACTCCTATAGCAGATGCATACCAATTATTGACGGCTTTGAAGCAGCCAGAACAATACGGTCATGTTAGAGGTGTGGGGTTTGGGGTGCCACCCTGAGAATATTTTGAGAAGAACATAAAAACAGATGACAGAGATGAAAACATGAAACAAATTATAGAAAGACTAGAAACTCTTGAATAATGATTGCAATGGTAGGGAGAGTTTCTAGAAACATTTATGAGTGGGAAGAAAGGATAATACACAACTCAGGAACAACCAGTGCATGAAGATCCCACCCCACCGCCCACCAACTTTGAGGTGAGCCATTCCCCTGAAAGATATATCTTAGCCATGGTAATAAATATTCTAATAATTGTTTTAATGAAATTTAAATAAACCAAACAATGATACTTTTCCTGTATTGATCTCCTATAGGGTGATAATGGTTGTAATTTATATCTGTCAACACCCACCTATCACCTTGTAGCGAGGGCTACAGTGTTCAACATCCCATATGACACACTACATAATAGACCACTTACGAATGATCATCTGAAAGTGACGATTACTATAGATCATTGGCCAAATGTTGAGCTACCTATTCCACTTTATAACTATGATATTCATATGATAGAAAAGGCTATTGGTACATTCATTGCATGGCCATCACAACTTGTAAGAGTACATGTAGAAAAAGAGGTTTCTATTTACTTTTTTTGCAAGCTAATCCTCTAACAATTATTGAAAAAAGGGTCTTAACCAATGAATGTTATTATACATGGAGAAAGGGAACGTGATGACAAATGTCAGCTCGAAACCATCTAAAGGATCGACCAACCGATCCCACGGAACTACTGAAAGCACAATAACACCACCTATTCTCTATCCACATTTACTAGAATTGAAGACCCATGTGGATATGAAGCTAAGAGTTGGTAGTAGTCATATAGTGGGTTTTGAAAAGAATATATATGGAGAGTAAAGTCTATATTTCGTTAATTATGAAAATGTAAATGAGATCCTTGAAAATGGTTTGTTATCCATCCTAGTCGTAAATATATATATGAGGCATGTCTTCATGAATTGATTTTCTAAAATCTGATGTAATGTGAAAATTATGAATAAATGCATTTTATATTGTTGATAGATGTATATATGAAAAATAGTGGAAGTAATTTTCCCATGAGCCAATATTCGGACTCTTTAGTCCCCATACCACATAAAAACATCTAACGAAATTAGAGCCATCAAAAACGAATGAAATATTTATTGTCTTGTTGAAAGCATTTCAAAGGAATATTACAGATGACAGACTCTTCTTAATACCAACCATGCAGGGGTAAAACTCTACAATTAAAGAATATCTATTATATTTTCACTTATTTTATTACTTATTCCTTTTTTTGTGTTTCTAGGCAACATTCGATGCTAATTGCAGTGAACATGGATACTCCAATGATTTATTTTCTGGATTCAAAGCAAGGATATCCATAAAAACGACCACACATGATGATGTTTTTGAATCTGTAAGACCCTACATCCAATGTTTTAGGACTAAACATCTTGTAATATAAATTATATTATCTTTTACTGACGATTCAGTTATGATAGGACGATGTATAATTATCATCTTAAAAAACGAACTAGGATACGGGCTAAGAATAAGGGGGTGAGAAAGTACTATGTCTAGACAAATATCAAGGTATATATAATAAACTTTCACTATCCAAACACATCTCAACACAAGTTACTTATTCTGCTAATGGTCAATTTTTTTGCGGTGTCCAAAACAAAAAAACCATAATGATTGTAGTTATTATGTTTGTAAATTTATGAAAGGTATTATTTTTCATCAAAAAACTAGCATCACTATAGAGGGATTTTCAAAAACAACTACTATTTCATTTAATTTTTTTATTAATTATTTATTTTTATATTTTAAAGTACTAATCTGACTGCTGAAAAGCCTCCTACACACAAGATGTTATATATTTCTTTAGAAATGAGTGGGCCGCATACCTGATGGAAGATTGTACACAAATAGCATAAAGATCTGACTTGGGGATGTGTACAATTGGCAGTCAATTTTGGGAGGGGTTAAGAGGATCAAAATATACAACAATAGTGTATCTAAATGTTTTGAGGAAAATTGTAATTGTTATTAAATAAACAATTATTTCTCTAATGATTCATTTTCCCATTTTAACATCTGATAAGCACCAGCAACATCTAATAATGATGAACAACTCAAAGTGTCTCTCTTTTGTTTTAAATGGACAAATTTTTAAGTGAAAACAACAAATAACATATGTAAATCTGACCAAACACATTAGGATTGTGTTTATACTTTAGGAGAACTATCCATGTGTGTATTGGGGATGTGTACGAGTCAACCTCGCCTCAATCTGAGGCACGATGTGGCTGGTATCACTCAAATGGTACGTCTTTTGTTTAAAATGGACACAATTTTAAGTGAAAAAACAACTGACCTACAAAAATCTAACAAAATGAATTTGGATTGTGTTTATCTGTTAGGATAACAATAGATGGGTCCTTTGAGACATGTATGAGTCAACCTCGCCTCAATCGGAGGTACGGTGTGGCTGATATCACTGAAAGTGTCTCTCTTTTGTTTAAAATGATCTGAATTTTAAGTGAAAACAACAAATGATGTATGAAAATCTGACCAAATGCATTCATATTGTGTTTATAATTTATTAGAAAAATCCTTGGGTGAATTTCGGATGTGTACGAGTCAACCCCACTTCAATCCGAGGCACGGTGTGGCCGGTATCACTCAAAGTGTTTCTCTTTTGTTTAAAATGGACAGATTTTTAAGAGAAAACAACAAATGACGTATGGAAATACTACCAACACATTCTTATTGTGTTTATCCATTAGGATAATGATCTATGGGTGCGTTGGGGACATGTACAAGTTAACCCCACCTCAATCTGAGGCACAGTGTGGCCGGTATCAATCAAACGGTCTCTCTTTTGTTTAAAATGGACAGAATTTTAAGTGAAAACAACAATTGACGTACTCTTATCCAACCAAATGAATTCATATTATGAGGATTGATTAGGATAACAATCCATGGGTCCTTTTCGACATGTATGAGTCAACCCCACCTCAATCCGAGGCACGGTGTGGCCGGTATCACTCAAAGTGTCTCTCTTTTGTTTAAAATGGACAAAATTTTAAGTGAAAACAACAACTTATGTACGGAAATCTGAACAAACACATTAATATTGTGTTTATGTTTTAGTAGAATGATCCATGGGTGCGTTGGGGACATGTAAGAGTCTGCCCTGCCTCAATCCGAGCCACAGTGTGGCTGATATCACTCAAAGAGTCTGTCTTTTGGTTAAAATGGGCACAATTTTAAGTGAAAACAACAGCTGACCTATAAAAATCACACCAAACTCATTCGGATTGTATTTATCCTTTAGGAGAATTATCCATGGGTCCTTTTTGACATGTACGAGTCAACTCTTCCTCACGGTGTGGCCAGTATACCTCATAGAGTCTCTCTTTTGTTTAAAATGGACATAATTTCAAGTGAAAACAACAACTAACACATGAAAATATGACCAAACGCATTCGGATTGGGTTGATCCTTTAGGAGAATGATCCATGGATCTTTTGTGACGTGCATGATTCAACTCTGTCTCAATCCGTGGAATGTTTTCACTGGTATCACTCAAAGTGTCTGTCACTTTTTTTTAAAATGGACACAATTTTATGTGAAAACAACAATTGACCTATGAAAATCCCACCAAACACATTCAGATTGTGTTTATCCATCATGATAATGATCCATGGGTCCTTTTTGATGTGTATGAGTCAACCTCGCCACAATCCAAGGGATGGTGTGGCCGGTATCACTCAAAGGGTCTCTATTTTGTTTAAAATGGACATGAATTTTAAGTGAAAACAACAACTGACATACGAAAATCAGACCAAAATTGTTCGGATTATGTTGCTACTTTAAGAGAAATATCCATGGGTCTTTTGGGACATGTAAGAGTCAACCTCATATCAATCCAAGGCATGGTGTGGCCCCCCAAACCCCAGGACGCCCCCACCCGCCTAGACACCACCCCACCATCAGGACACCTCCCCCACCACCCTGGACACCCCCAACCCCACCCTCTTGGACACCACCCCACCCCCCGTGGACAACCCCACCAACCCCCTGGACTGCCCACCCCCTGGAACCCCCCCACCCCTCTGGAAACCCCCACCCACTAAACACCCACACCCCCTAGAAATCCCCATCAATCCCTGGACACCCCCACACACTGGACATGCCCATGGATAGCCCCCCCCCATGGACGGCCACCCCCACCATCCAGGACACCACCACACCCCCCTTGGACAGCCCCACCAACCCCTTGGATCGTCCCCACACCCCGAAGACACCCCCACCCCTGGAAACCCCCCCCCCCCCCCCCCCCCCCGACACCATGGACACCAGCCCACCCCCTCGACATCCAATAGAGACACCCCACCTGATCACCCCCCCCCCCCCACACTCCTTGGGAACCACCCCAGCCCCCTTGGACATCCCCCCAACCTCATGGAATGCCCCCACCGCCCTGTACACCCTTATCCCCCTAGACACCCCCTTCCCACCCTCCTGGACACCACCCAACCCCCCTTTGGGAAACTCCACCAACACCCTAGACCGCCCCCACCCCCCAGACACCCACCAACCCCCTGGAATGTCCCCTCACACCATGGAAACTAACCCCCTAAACACCGAATAGAACCCCCCCCCCCCACTTATACACCCCCTCCCTCCCTCCTTGGACACCACCCTACCCACCTTGGAAAGCCCCCCAACCTCCTGGACCACCCCCACCCCCTGAACACCCCCCAACCCCACCCCATGGGCACCCTTATCCCCCCCGGACACCACCCCACCACCTAGACACTTCCACCACCATGGAGACCCCCACCTTCCTTGGACAACCCCCAACCTTTTGGACCCCCACCCCCCATGGACACTTGTACCCCCCGGACACCCCCTACCCCCCCCCCCCAGAATAGCCACCCCAAACCCCTGAACAGCCTCCAACCCCCTGAATTCTGTATAAAATTATTTATGTACTTAATTAACATATTAATTATGTGTTAATGGTGTATGGGTATACTTTTTGAATGGGTATACTCGGTGTAATTACCATAAGATTTATGTGTTAATTTTGTATGGGTAAGCATACTTGATGAGATGTTGAATTTTTTGTATGTGTTGTTCGGTTGTGCTATTGCTACAGAATTTTTTGTTATAGAAGAATGGGCATTTATCATCACTAAAAGTGCACCGATAAAAACACATTTATCAGCACTTTTTTAGCACTAATAAAGGGGTCCTTTATCAGTGCATTTTTAGCGCTGATAAAGTATACCTTTATCAGTGCATTTTTAGCTCTGATAATGGTTTCCTTTATCAGCACATTTTTATCGCTGATAATGGTTTTATTTATTAGTTATTTTTTAGCACTGATAAGGTAAACCTTTATCTATGATCAATAAGCACTGATAAAGGGACCCCCCCCCCCCTTATCAGTGCAGATCATTACAATGCTTTTTTAGCACTGATAAAGCCCGTTTTGAGTGATGATAAAGCCCATTTTTGTATTAGTGACACCTGATGGTCATACCCTACACCTATAAATAAGTGTAATAGATGTTGATTTTATGGTCATCTATATCATTTTTTTAGGCTATGTGTTCTTATTGATATAGTTAGGGATCATTAGCTCTAGAGGCCACATCTATGTATTCATATGAATTAAACACTATAGGGATACATCCATAGGTGTTAGGGGTAAATCATATTCATACATTAGATGCGTTTCTGATATAGGTAGACTCAGTTGCCTTTATAGTTAGAGGTACCATCTTTATTTCAGATTCAGTAGTGGTTTCATTATTTTATATTAGTACTCCCCACTCATTTTATCTATCTATTCTATTTAAATTATTAAAAATAAAATAGATCTCATTTCCTTTATTATATTGTCCGGGAAACCTCTCAGGAAGAGGAAATATAAGGGGTTCCTATGTCTTTAGTTTCCACTATCGATTATTGATGCAGAGTTAATCTTGGATTTTCCCATTCTCAATTTGGGATTTTTTTATAGAACCATGATGATGGATTTTTTATTGACCATTATGATGAGGTCGATTTTTATCATTAGCATGTCTAGTTTCATAAAGAGTATGGGATCTTACGGCTATTTTAGGGATAATGGGATCAGAGGTCTGGTCATACAGGACCCTCTTTCCCAGTGCTCAAAAGATTATTTTTTGTTGTAGTAGTTGAGCCATATGATTTTCCACTTTTTTTATCTTCCCACTATTTTTCATTATTTTCCCTATGATTCCCCAAAATATTTCTCTAGGCTTCCTCCAATGTGGGATATAGAGTTTATGATTGACCTAGTTCCATGTACAAAGCTAATTTGGAAACCTTTCTATCATATGGAATCAACAAAGCTTAAGGTGTTCAAGATTCAGTCATATGATTTGATAGTGAAGGGTTTTGTTCTCCCTAGTGTTTCACATAGGGCATCCCCAATTCTCTTGTTCAATATGGAAGACGGTTCACTTCATTTTTTGTGGACTATCAGAAGTTGAACAGGGTAACAATTAAGAATAAATTTCATTTTCCTTATGTGGACGATTTTTATTGATTAGTTGATGGGGGAAGTGATTTTTAAAGATAAATCATTGGTCAGGTTCTCATTATCTTAGAGGTTGGGAGTATGATATATCAAAGATGTAATTTTGGAATTGGTATTTCCATCAAGAATATCTTGTGAGGTCATTTAGTCTCACTAATTCTATTATAGTTTTTATAGATTTAATGAATCAGATATTCCATCAATATATCGACAAATTTTTAGTAGTTTTCTTAGATGATATTTTGGATCATTCAAGATCTTGACATGAGCTCTAACACCAATTGGGTTTGTTTCTAGAAAATCTGAGAAGTCATCATTAATAGAGAAAAATTGGAAATGAAATTTCTAGACCCATGAAGTGATCTTCTATAGGAATATGATTTCAGAACATGGATTATTAGTTGATAATGTTAATGTTAAGGGGGTTTTTTCTTTAGAAGATCCACAAAATGACTTTAAGATTCAATGAATCCTTAGTCTTTCTAGATACTATTTACAGATCATTATGGATTTCTCAAATGTTGTGTTACACTTGACGGTTCATACCATGAAAGGAGTAAAATTCAAATAGGATCCAAAATGTCATCCTTCTTTTGATTAGATGTCATATCTTCTAATATAAACTCATATTTTAACCTTAATAAATACCAATAAGTTTTATGTACTTTTTGTGATGCTTCTAGTGATATTTTATGTTGCGTGCTTAAGCAGGATAATCATGCGGTATCTTACAACTAACTTTGGCTTTAATCGTATTAGATGAATTACCCTAATTTTGATTTATTGATTTTTATAGTTATACTTATTATTAAGTGTCTGTATAATTATATTTTTTGGGATAGATTCATGGAAGTTTTTACCATAAGAATATGGGTTATATATTTTCTCCGATATAATTGAATCTCAGAAAGAAAAAATGGTTGGAATACCTTCAAAAGTTTGACTTTCATATCACCTATACCCTTGGGAAGGGTAATGTCATTATATAAACTCTCAGTAGGAAATTACCATAATATGATGTTTTTTAATTTTTGGATGAGTGAAACCTTTTGGGGATTTATTCTCATTTTCACCGAGTTGTTCAAGAAGATGATTCTGGTATGGTTCCAGATAGTTCTCAGTTATCATCATCTCTATTATGTAGAGTCAACACTAGGATGAAGAGTTATATGGAATTCAAGAAACCCTATATTTTGGGGAGGCCCTTTTTTGTTGGTATCTCTCTTAGAATGGTATACTTTGTTTTGTAAATTGATGTTTTATCCCATCATTAGAAATGATATTAGTTTTTTTTTTATTTTTATAGTTATTTGTGGTTCTTTCATCTAGGAACTAAAATGTTGGATTATGGAATTAGTAGTAAGTTCTATATCATGGTATGATGCATGAAATTTCTGATTATGTGTCATGTAGTCACACTATACAATTGATAAAGGAAGAGAATATGAAACCTTCTAGTTTGTTGAATCCTCTTCGAATTCTAGTTTAGAAGTGGGATAAATTATCAATAGAAATTGTTGTCAGATTACTACAAAAACCATAAGGGGGATATTTGTAACACCCCGAGATTTTATGAAAAAAAAATCTTTTAATTTCATTAATGTCTTGTGTTGTATTCTACACCAATATTACCTTGCGCTATACGCAATACCGTATTAGCTTGTAGTATACGCAACACTATTCTTGACTCTTGTTACACACAATTTCATGTTCGTTTGATAAAAGTTATTCTACACAAAATTGAGTGTATATATATAGATATTCAATGTATAAATAAAATATGGTTGTATTCTGTTATACGCAACAACAAAGGAGTTGTTCACTACAGGAAACCTTGACTTGGCTTGCATTACAGGCAATCGCGACCTTCCTCGATAGTGTGTGTTGTACGCAATACTGGGTTTTACTAAACAACGATATATTATTATAATATTGTTATGAACTAGACTTTATGATAGTGTTAACTAAATTTTGAATTTTATAACATTATTATTCATCTTACACATTTCTAGAACATGGTATAAGAACAAAATAATTTTTTTGGGTAAAAAAAGTATTTTTCAAAAAATGCAGTTTTGCCTCCTTTTAATGGCGCACCCACTTAAAATCTAGTTTTTGACATGTTTATATGATAAATTTGACAAAATAAAATTCTTCTTTGAAATCAGGATATAGAAATTTAAATTATATAAAGTTTTTATATTTTTCCGATAACTTTCATATTTTAATGAATAGTAAAAACACGCTATATTTTAATTAAAAACAACTTTTTTCATCGTAATATCTTATGTGGTTAAATTATAATATTTAATGGTTTTAAAGTATAAATATAATATAGTTTTACCATTTAATATAATGTATGTCATTTCCATTGATTTTACCTTGATTTCGTAAGTTAAATCAATTCAATCTTTTGCAATGTTTTAAAGAAAATCCCGTTTTCTTTCGACAACGTGATTAATATTAATTTAATTTCTGTATCTTTTGTGTATTGAATTTGTAAAAATGGATTACATATTTGGAATCAGTGGGTCCAAATTATGTTAATAAGTTACTTTTTATTTTTGGGCATTGTGAATAGTAACTACGGTTAATTTTATTTACTATAGTTAAAGGTAAATAGGGTAATTAAGGGTAAATATAAGATTATATAATTACCCTAAAACTTGGAAAACTCCTATTGGATGGATAAAAGTAGACCCATATAACCTAAGGGTCTGATTAAATTCATTTTATGGACTTTTTTCCATGAAAATAATTTAATTATTATTAAAACCAAAGAATGTGACAACATGTCACTTTCTTAAATCGTATAAGTTTAATAATTTTAATTTAGTGATAAACTTAATGAAACATAGAACATGAATATTCTCCAGAACTATAATACAATTATCTACATCATAGGAATTTATTTAAAATTTATAGGGATTAAATAAGTATCATTTATTATGACACAAAGATGATGCAGTAATTGTCTTATTAATGAAATATTGACATAATTGATGTTATAAATGCCCAAATAAATGTAATTTGAGACTTTTTATGACTTAAGTTAATTTTCTAGGTTAATATGACATGTTATTGTTTATTTAAGTAACTTTTTTTGAACTTATAATTATGTTATGAATTTCATAAAAGTCATGTACCAAATAGTGTCAAAATTGACATAAATTAGTTTTTAAAACAAACATTATATTCTTAATTTTTATTTAATTCCTAAAAATATTAGGTACACCAAAATGACTTATCTAAGAATATATATATTAATAATAAACAACTTGGGGTTCTTTTGGCTTGTTATGGTACGTTTATTAACCATATAGTGTCAGAAAACAAAAACAAACGGTAAAAGTTAAATTATTTAACTTAGAGTTAAATCTAATTGATAAGGTTAAAATAATAACCTAAACTTGTCTAAATCCTATTGTATGAGAGGCTTTAGAGCCATCCCCACTTTAGCTTCTAAATAATACCCTTTGGAACCATTTTAAATCGAATTTAACCTTAATATAAAATAATATTTTGAGATTTTCCTAAGGTGCCCCTCTCCTCCCTTATAAAAGGGCACCTCCTCCCTCTCCTCCTCACACCAATTTGAGCATTAAATCTCGGCCAAACCATACCAAAATCCCTTCTCAAATTCCCTAGTATCATCCTATAGGTCCTGGTCTTCTTCAAAGACCATACTTAGTTCTTTAAGTGGAGGTTAAGTGAAGGCGCGTCAAAAAGAGGTAATATCCATTACCGATCTTTTTCAATTTCTTTCTTCTTCAACTTCTTCTTCATTAGTTGATTCATGATAAATTAATAACATAAGTATTTATTATATACTGATATGTTATTATAAGTATGAAACAACTCTATTTAACCTTCTATCCATCCTACGGAAAAAGGAAATCACCGCGCGTGCGTACGTACGGAATACCGTCTCCACGCCGTGGTGTAATCTATTTTCCACCACCACCATAATTGGATGGGTAGAATGGTGTAATGAGTAACTATATATTATTATTATAAAGTTATATTGATACTTAAATAGTATACATACACTTCAACACAATTCCACGACCATGGGAATGATATCATCGCTTGTGCGTACGTATGGACTACCGTCTCCACGACGCGATGAGATTCATTATCCATGTTAACCATTCCAGAATGATTATAAAGTATATATAATGAATAATAATGAAATATATGACATGTAAAATCTACTGGATTTATGTATATATATATTTATTTCATCTACTTACTTACATTCAAGACAATAAGGAAAGGAAAACAGCGTTCATGCGTACATCGGACTACCGTCTCCATGAACGGTGTGTTTCATTTCATTTATCTATTTATTATATATATATATATATATTGATTATATATGATATATAAATCATTTTTTATATTCTGGAAATAAGTATATCATGATATAAGTAATAATAATGTCAAGAACAACAAGTCCAAACACCTACGATAAATGAAATGATTTTACCCAAAACGCTTCTTTAACAAGAATTTACAAAAGAACGGGTAATATAAAGTCATAAGTGAACCATATATGATATAATAACAATGAATATGATTCTGTAATAATCCAATGACATTATTTAAATCATTATACATGAGTTTCAGACACTTACGAAGCAAATCGGACCTAAGGTAAGGGAAAATATCACAATCTCATTTTTATCCGATATTGTTTATAGTTTGGTATTTACTAGGGTGTATTTTATCATCCACATCCATGTTTCCTCAATATGTAATATTATTTCCATCCACCTACAATTGTTTAAATCCAATTTTACCCTTCGGTGAGTTTTTAGTAAAGTATATGAAAGGAATCTTTTGTCGTTTTTCGTACGAGGTACTTTTTGACTTTTCCGACAAAAGTACGAAGAATGTTTTTTTCAACTTATACGGCATGAATGGATTTTTAAAAAATTATTTCCAAGAAGCTTCCTTTAAAATTTTTCAGGTTTATTTTTAATCAACTTCTTTTAGTTTAATATTGTATGACATGTTAATAATGAAAAATGTTTGTGAAGTAGAAAGGATATTTTCCTCAAGAGTGGAGTACAAGTGTTTTATCAAAATTATTTTCCATATAAGATAATAAAGGGTTATGTTTCTATCCCTATTACTGCATTTATTTGAGTATGTTATTATGGAATTATTTTTATGAATTCCTTTATCTTATATGAATTGTTTTATGATGTCACAATGTTTAAGATTCCCATTTTTATTACATGGGTTATGTTATGATGTATGGTTTATGATTTTGTGGCACACATAAGAATGGTATCATTATGAGAAGGGTGGGACCTATATCTCCTTGCAATGCATTGGGTAAAGATTTTATATCTCATGAGATAGACATGGCTGGAATGGTAGGTTATACCGGTTTAGTGAAACAGGACTGAAATGAGGGTGACTCGGTTCAGAAATGGACTTTGTCCACTAAGACAGTCTTGGAAATGAGTCTTGACTAATAAGATATGATTATCTATTATTATGTGTGTATGCCGCAAAGTTTCATGTTTTATGTTATTATTATTTGGATTTCATTTCACTACTATGATTTATCCCATGTTATGAAATTATGCACTCTTTTACAGGTTAAGATTTCCAAAATGTTATGTTCTTATGAATATGATGTGATTGATATTTCTTTTGTTTACCCTTACTGAGCATTTGAGCTCACCCTTTTATGTTTTCTTTTCCCCAGGATATAAAGAAAGGTTTTAGGTATAAAAAAAGTAATATCTTTATGGGAGATGTTGAAGTTCTTTCACCACGATTAGATGATTATATTCTGAGTTTTCAAAGACACTAAACTATTACGATCCTTTTGTGTGTGTTTTTGTTATGTACTAAGTATTCTGCAAAAGTAATGTAATGTCCATCTACATAAAGCTTCAGGTCTCTATAGTTGGTATCCAAGGAAAGGTTTTGTCAATCTTTGGAAACTAGGATTCGAAAACGTTAGTGAGATCCCTAGAAATGTTTCTAAGGTATGTCTAGGGATGTCCCTAAAGATAAGTATACGTATAGGATATAGTCCTAGAACTATGGTAATGATATTAGATTAAACCAAAGATGTTAGATATTGAAGTTACTCCCCCTTTATTATGATTTTGCCTCTCACACTATTCATTTTGGGTTTTAGAAAATGGGTGGAAACAATATGATTCACGATAATGGAAGATATGATGGACAATGGAATGATATTCTTCATGAGCAACCAAATGAAATAGGATTTGGAAGTCCAAACATCATTGTTATGCCGAATCAGCAATCTCATAATATGATCAATAAAGTAAAATTTGGTAAGTTTCCTGACTCAGCTAATAAGAGAAAGATGGAGTTTCATGATGATGATAGAGGAATGAAAAGAGGCATCAAGGAGAATGTTTCAAAGGAACTGGAAGATTCTTTGGTTGTGGAAAAGAAGGACCCAAATCCAGTAAGTGCAAAGGAAAAGGTTCAGTTAACACCAGAGATGAGGATAATGGTATTGCTACGACATCAACAATGGTTAGATGTTTTAAATGTGGAATGTATGGTAATTATGAAAACCAATGCCCTAAGGGAAAGTCTAATGAAGAGAATCAGTATGGTCGTATGGGTAGTATTTACCTGGATGATGATGAAGAGACTACAAATGATATGTGAGATGAATGAATTGTTGAAGCTCTGTCAATGGTTTAATAATGTCGTGGAATGATTACATGTTTATCATGTGTAATGTTGTATAAGTATTCTCATGGTACTATGGAATAAAGAGACATCTAAGGATTGTTACAATGTTGTATTTCCTTGAGTTTTGAAAGTGTATGATTAATGATACCAGTATACATGAAAGGTTATTTAGATATTTTTGGAATGTAGATGATATGTGCATAATGAAGGGATAAGGAGAAAATTAAATGTTTTATAGTATTCATGAGCTCATGACTGATATAAGGAGAAGGTTATATCATGGTTTGAGTATATAGAATTTTGAGGATTTTGGTATGCGAAAAGTGTTAACGTTTAACTGCATTCATGTTTTCACTAAGGTTCAATTGGTATTCAAGAGAATATATGATTAAGGCCTTTGAATGCTTAGAATGTGACCAACAAGACATATCATATGATATATGGGGATCAATGATGGTATTAAATGTCTGGTAATAGTTTTCACTATATTATGAGATTGGACTGAACTATTATGGATAAGCCTAAAGATTGGAATGGATTATGTTGGAAATAAGTTAGTATTGTTTAAGGATAGATGTATTTTCGATATTATTGATGGGATGTTATAGTAATATAGTTTTAGAAAAAGGGAAACCTGCAGGACGAGCGATAGCCCATCGTGTCGGACAAGGCTGTGGGAATCGAACCCACAATCGAAGTGCGACTGGCCTTTATCGCCTACCACTGGTCTACAGGAAGTCCCTATTTAGTAGAAACTAGTTTTATTATATTATGCAGTATGATATATGAAGTATAAGTCCTTTTTAGGAACCATATATGATTAATCTCACTATAGATGGGCTTATGTATTTTTTTGATAACTTTTCTAACCTTTTGTTTGAGAAAGATGGAGTGACCCATCATTATATAACATGATCTACTAACACATCAAGAATGACAAATTCAACTTTATTTCTTTAAGGGATGAAGTGGAAATTGTCCAAAGAATGAAAAACGGTGAGACTATACCAAAATCACGAAAGTATTTCTTCTAATTCCAATTTCATAAACTTTAGGGAAATGATCTTGAAAAACCAAAAATGTTGTCCTACTGCCCTTATATCCAATGAATCAGATGGTACCATAGATAATCACAAATCTATGGCTTTGTGATTGTTGGATTTTTCATAGCCATGTTCTCTACCACTCTCCATCAGAACATGATGGTTAGATTCCTCTTCCATATCCATATTTTCACATATGTGGAAACCCAGTGATTAATTTATTTGGGTAACCATTACGTTTCATACTTTTGTTCTTAAAAATTGGTTTTTTTATTTCTTTTTACGATGTTGGTTTCTATTAAAGAAACTTTTGAATAGTAAACCATTTATAACCCTGACGAATTTCTAGGGGGAAATTCATTTTAAGGGGGGTAGAATGTAACACCCCGAGATTTTCTGAAAAATATTCTTTTAATTCCATTAATGTATTTTGTTGTATTCTACACCAAGATTACCTTGCGCAATACGCAACACCGTATTAGCTTGCAGAATACGCAACACTTTTCTTGGCTCTTGTTACACACAATTTCAAGTTCGTTTGATAAAAGTCATTCTACGCAACATTGAGTGTATATATATATATATATTCAATGTATAAACAAAATATCGTTGGATTCTGTTATAAGCAACAACAAAGGAGTTGTGCACTACACGCAACCCTGACTTGGCTTTCATTACACGCAATCACGACCTTCCTCGATAGTGTGTGTTGTACGCAATACTGGGTTTTACTAAACAACGATATATTATTATAATATTGTTATGAACTAGCCGTTATGAATAGTGTTAACTAAATTTTGAATTTTATATCATTATTATTCAGCTTACACATTTCTAGAACATGGTATAAGAACAAAATAAATTTTCCGGGTAAAATAAGTATTTTTAAACAAATGCAGTTTTGCCGCCGTTTGATGGCGCACCCACATTAAATCTAGTTTTTGACATGTTTATATGTTAAATTTGATAAAATAAAATTCTTATTTTGAATCAGGATATAAAAATTTACTTTAGATAATGTTTTGATATTTTTCCGATAACTTTCATATTTTAATGAATAGTAAAGACATGCTATATTTTAATTAAAAACAACTTTTTTCATCGTAATATCTTATGTGGTTAAATTATAATATTGAATTTTTTTAAAGTATAAATAGAATATATTTTTACCATTTAATATAATGTATTTCACTAGAATTGATTTTACCTTGAATTCATAGGTTAAATCAATTCAATCTTTTGCAATGTTTTAAAGAAAAACCCTTTTTCTTTTGACAACAGGATTAATATTAACTTAATTTCAGCATCTTTTGTGTATTGAATTTGAAAAAATGGATTCCATATTTGGAATCAGTGGGTCCAAATTATGTTAATAAGATACTTTTTATTTTTGGGCATTGTGAATAGTAACTACGGTAAATTTTATTTACTATAGTTAAAGGTAAATCAGGTAATTAAGGGTAAATATAAGATTATAAAATTACCCTAACACTTGGAAATATACTATTGGATGGCTGAACGTATACCCATATAACCTAATGGTCGGATTAGATTCATTTTATGGACTTTTTTACATGAAAATAATTTAATTATTATTAAAACGAAAGAATGTGACAACATGTCACTTTCTTAAATATTATAAGTATAATAATTTTGATTTAGTGATAAACTTCATGAAACTTCGAACATGAATAGTCTCCAGAAAGATAATACAATTATCTACATCATAGAAATTGATTTATAATTTTGAGGGATTAAATAAGTACCATTTATTAAGACACAATGATGATGCAGTAATTGTCTTATTAATGAAATATTGACATAATTGATGTTATAAATGACCAAATAAATGTAATTTGAGACTTTTTATGACTTAAAATAATTTTATAGGTTAATATGATATGTGATTGTTCATTTATGTAACGTTTTTAGAACTGATCATTATGTTATGAATTTCATAAAAATCATGTACCAAATAGTGACAAAATGGACATAGATTAGTTTTTAAAACAAATATTATATTATTAATTGTTATTTAATTCCAAAAAATCTAAGGATCAGAAAAATGACTTAGATAAGGATAGATATATTAATAAATAACAACTTGGGGTTCTTTTGGCTTGTTATGGTAAGTTTATTAACCATATAATGTAAGAAAACAAAAAGACACGGTAAAAGTTAAATTATTTAACTTAGAGTTAAATCTAATTGATAAGGTTCAAATAATAACCTAAACAAGTCTAAATATTATTGGATGAGAGTATTTCGACCCATCCCCACTTTATCTTCGAAATAAGACACGTTGGAACAATTATAAACCTATTTTTACCATAATATAAAATAATATTTTGATATTTTCCTAAGGTGCCTCTCTCCTCCCTTATAAAAGGGAACCTCCTCCCTCTCCTCCTCACACCAATTTGAGCATTCAAGCTCGGCCAACCCCTACCAAAATCTCTTCTCCACATCCCTAGTATCATCCTAGAGGTCCTGGTGTTCTTCAAAGACCATCCTTAGTTCTTTACGTGGAGGTTAAGTGAAGGCGCATCAAAAAGAGGTAATATCCATTACCGATCTTTTTCAATTTCTTTCTTCTTCAACTTCTTCTTATTTAGTTGATTCATGATAAAGTAATAACATCAGTATTTATTATATACTGATATTTTATTATAAATATGAAACAAATCTAATTAGCCTTCTATCCATCCTACGGAAAAAGTAAATCACCGCGCGTGCGTACGTACGAATACCGTCTCCACGCCGTGGTGTAATCTATTTTCCACCACCACCATAATTGGATGGGTATAATGGTGTAATTAGTAACTATATATTATTATTATAGAGTTATTTTGATACTGAAATAGTATACATACACTTCAACACAATTCCATGACCATGGGAATGATATCATCGCTCATGCGTACGTACAGACTACAGTCTCCACGACGCGATGAGATTCATTATCCATGTTAACCATTCCAGAATGATTATAAAGTATATATAATGAATAATAATGAAATATATGACATGGTAAATCTACTGGATTTATGTATATGTATGTATGTCATCTACTTACTTCCATTCAAGACAATAAGGAAAGGAAAACAACGTTCATGCGTACGTACGGACTACCGTCTCTATGAACGGTGTGTTTCATTTCATTTATCTATTTATTATATATATATATATATATATTGAATATATATGATATATAAATAATGTTTTATATTCTGGAATTAAGTAAATCATGATATAATTAATAATAATGTCAATAACTACAAGTCCAAACACCTACGATAAATGAAACGATTTTACCCAAAACGCTTCTTTAACATGAATTTACAAAAGAACGGGTAATATAAAGCCATAAGTGAACCATATATGATATAATAACAATTAATATTATTATTTAATAAGACAATGACATTATTTAAATCATTATACAGGAGTTTCGGACACATACGAAGCAAATCAGACCTAAGGTAAGGGAAAATATCACAATCTCATTTTTATCCGAGATTGTTTATACTTCGGTATTTACTGGGGTGTATTTTGTCATCCTCATCCATGTTTCTTCAATAAGTAATATTATTTCCATCCACCTACAATTTTCTAAATCCAATTTTACCCTTCGGTGAGTTTTTAGTAAAAGATATGAAAGGAATCTTTTGTCATTTTTCGTAGGAGGTACTTTTTGACTTTTCCGACAAAAGTACGAAGAATGTTTTTTTTAACTTATACAGAATGAATGGATTTTTAAAACATTATTTCCAAAAAGCTTCCTTTAAAAGTTTTCAAGTTTATTTTTAATCAAATGCTTTTAGTTTAAAATTCTATGACATGTTAAGAAAGGAAAATGTTTTTGAAGTAGAAAGGATATTTTCCTCAAGAATGGAGTTCAAGTGTTTTATCAAAATTATTTTCCATCTAACATAATAAAAGGTTCTGTTTATATCCCTATAATTACATTGATTTTCTTATTTTTTATGGAATTATTTTTATGAATTCCTTTATCTTATATGAATTGTTTTATGATGTCACAATGTTTAAGATTCCCATTTTTATTACATGGGTTATGTTATGATGTATGATTTATGATTTTGTGGCACACATACGAATGGTATCATTATGAGATGGGTGGGAACTAAATCTCCCTCCAATTAATTTAATAATGATTTTATATCTCATGAGATATACATGGCTAGAATGGTAGGTTATACCGGTTCAGTGAAACAGGAATGAAACAAGGGTGACTCGGTTCGGAAATGGACTTTGTCCACTAAGATAGTCTTGGAAATGAGTCTTGAATAATAACATATTATTCTCTATGAATATGTGTGTATTCCACAATGTTTCATGTTTTAAGTTATGATTATTGGGATTTCATTTCACTACTATGATTTTTCCCATGTTATGAAATTATGCTTTCTTTTGCAGGTTAAGAATTCCAAAATTTTATGTTCTTATGAATATGATGTGATTGATATTTATTTTGTTTACCCTTAATGAGCATTTGAGCTCACCCTTTTATGTTTTCTTTTCCCCAGGATACAAAGAATGGTTTTAGTTATAAAAAAAGTAAGATCTTTATGGGAGATGTTGAAGATCATTCACCACGATTAGAAGATTATATTCTGAGCTTCCAAAGACACTAAACTATTAAGATCCTTGTGTGTGTGTTTTTTTTATGTACTATGTATTCTGCAAATGTAATGTAATGTCCATGTACGTCAAGCTTCGGGTCTCTACAAAATTCAATCTTGGTTGTGCTTGGTTAGTTGACAAAGTCATATCCTTTTATTCGAATCACTAACACCATTAAATTTGAAGATCATGGTAAGTTATACGAGAAAAATATTTTAAGGTTTCATGTGGTTCCTTCTACCATTGTTTTATATAGTATACTACGGTTAATTTTTGTTTCCAGAAGAGTCTATAAGTGTTAATATGGACTAAAGTCAGGTTTATTACACCTTACTATTGATAGATAGATGGTCAGATGAAGTGTGCAATTCAAGGCCTAGAGGACATGATATGTTACTGTGTCTTGGATTTTTGTGAATCTAGGACAACCATAAGGGACTATTTGAGTTTTATTATAACAATAATTTTCAGTCATCGATCAAGATGGATCCCTCAGAGGCTTTGTATGATCATCTATGAAAATCACCTCTATGTTGGGCATATATGGGGGAATCCTCTTTGGTGAAACAAAGTTTGGGTTTTGAGAAATATTTGAGCATTCCGGATTTATGTCAGTGTCTCATTACAAATAAGAGTCATAAAATTCTTATCTCGATCAACACTGTCTTTCTTTAATGTTTACTTCAAGTTACTAGGTTATCACTATAGTTTCTATTCATTTTGACACTATTGGCTTGGAAAATAAGGAAAATTGTCTCCGAGATATGTTGGACTATTTTTTGTCACTGTGAATCTTAGGAAAGATTATTATGGGTCATTATTATTAGTTTATTTTACAATAATTCATGATGTTTTCCATATATTTCATCTAAGGAAATACCTTCAAGATCCCTCTCAAATTTTTAGTTCGGAATATATTGAATTAATGATAGTAAATTCTATTATGGTTGAATAAATGAATATTGTCGACTCTCAAGTGAATATATTGTGTTAGAATTCAATTTCATTAGTCATGGTGCTTTTCTAGCATGAGTCATATTCTCACAAGAAATGGGATCATGAGCCAATAATTAGGGAATAGTGGCCTCACATATTTTCTGGACACCATTCTTCCCCATAATTTTATAGGGATGGAAAGTATTACAGTGGGTAGTTTGTAACAGCACTTTACTCACTCTAAGGTTTTTACCTTCTCGTTTTTTTTCCCTCTTCATTTCAGTGAATCTTGTGACTCCAAATGATGGAGAGAGTTTTTTTGGAAAAAAATGTCTGAAGTTAAGGTTTTAATGATTTTTTGACTTAATGGAGTTTAATTATACACATGTAATGGATTTTTAGGTTCTCCCTAGTTCTGGAGAAAATTGGAGGTGGTTTTTTAATTTTTTGCTAAATACTAGACTTTTTTAGTCTGTAGGAGAAATATACATTGTGTAATGGTATTACAATCTACGTAATTTTTTCAAAGTAAATGTCATGAGTTTGGTATACCACATGAAAATTACATGCCATGTCTCTGGTTCGGGACATGTTATGATAAAAGTTGTATTTTTAATTAAAAGGTGTTTGGTTTCTCAATGTACGTGATATTTTTGGATTACACGACGTGTAATGGGATTACACGTCTTGTAATAATCATGATTTAGGCTTTCTTAGTTATTCATATATGATTTATTATTTTATTCATTTGAATCTCTTCTCTCTATAAACCAAGAGGCTATAAAGTGAGATTTTGGAGACCTATAATAATTCCAAATTGTTTCATTCGGCAGTAGATATTTTTTGTTCTCATTTTGTGTTTCTCTATGTGATTAATATTTTATGAATCATTGTTTTATCTAAATTTTGTACAATAGTTGCATTATGTTATGGATATGTTGATCTATGATGATAATTATCTCCATTTCTTTCTAGATTTGTCATGTGACCTTCCACTGGAGGCTAACTCTTATGTTTGTTATGGTGTGGTTAGTGAGCTTCATTGAGGCATGAGATTTGGCTACCTATTCCACAATCCTTTTTGTAAATTAAATAAATATTTATATTTTTGGATTTATTATAGGGCCTCTATTGTCATTTTTATTTTCGTCATTGTTGGTGGATCCCATTATAGGCTTGTGTGACAAGTGTTTTGAGGTAGTTGGTTCCATCTCTATTCTATGTTGAATGAAATTAATTAATCTAATTTTTTTAAAAAATACAAATTTAATGGAATTACTTATTGATACATTTGTGTGTTTATGGAAAGGTGTTTATGATAAAATATTGGTTGTTATTTTATTTCGATAAAAGAAAATGTATTTTCAAAGAATTGTGAAATGGAATTATGAAATTTTTTTCAAATCAGGGTATTGATTATTTGGTTTTGAAATCATAACACATGGGAAGCCTTTTGTTATTATTTTTAAGGAGTTGTAAAATGCCAAGTCCTTTGATACGGTTAGGGGGTTCACTACTAGGGTGTTCTCCTGCTCTTAGGACTATTGTTCTAGAGACATGGTAGAAACTATTGGGTTGTTTTCTTTCTGGTGTGTTCCTATGATTCTTATATTCAATGAATATTTCTAGGGGCATGATGCATGAGATATTTTCTATATAGGGGGTATGAGTGTCCTAGTTATCCTGACATAGTGTGATCCTAAGATTGATGTTTCTTGTTCTTTTGGGTTGTACTATTTTGTTGTACTACCATGTATTTAATACAATACGTGATATATTATTTTATTTAAAATTATTTATATAATTTGATATATGTATATGAAATGCATTGAAACCATTCTACCTGTTTTATTTTAAAATAGGAAAAGGGAAATTTTAATTTTTTCTATGATTTTGATATAAAAACAATAAACTTTTTATCATGAATTGTTTTATTTAATGTTGAATATTGTTCAAATTATTATACAGAGATTTTTCATGGAATACCTAGGTGAGATCTTAATAATCTTGTTTTATCTCACCTTACACACCCCTTTAGTGGTGCATACATCTTTGCATGTTTTCTTATAGAGGGAAAAGCAAGGTGTATAAGTGAGGCGGCGTAGTTTTCTATCAACTATGTATGGGTAGCTATTTGTGTGATTGTGGGATATTTCCCATGATATCACATGGATTAGTTTCTCTATGTTTCAATTGTACATTTATGATTGGACATTTACATTGGTTTGTTCTAACTAATTTTTAGATGTATGATTTCTATTGTCTTCTTTCAGTTATGTAATATATGTATCACTTTTTCTATTTTTCATTCTATCTTAGGTACATGTATTCCATGGCGTCAATTTTTTTCAGAGAAACTGTTCCATCTATTTGTTTTCTACTACATTGGTGCAGGTATCTAGCTTTTTGGAATCAACAATTCCATTAAAGTATGTGGCATTCATGTCATGTAGTAATTTTAGAGGGTATTCAAGTTTTGTTTTTCACACATTAGATTGGGGGAGAATTATCATAACATAAAATAATCATACCAAATCATTCAATGGTCATTATTAATAAACCAAGAAATAACTCTTTTCCAAAAAAGTATATAATTCATAATTTAGAAATATATTCAATAAGAAGTAGGGATCTATGTGAACATGTCATAATCATATACAAAAGTTTTGGGTGTACATAGAAACTTATAAAACCATTTCCTTTGTGAAGGACCACTAATGATACTATCATATTGGAATGGGTCACTCCATATTCAATCATTTCCTTATTTAATAATTATTCTTATGTTTATCTTATTCAGTATAGTCCCTTACTGAACTGGGATAACTCCATATTCTAGTAATTATTTTCTCATGAGATGTTCATCTTTAACCAGTTCAATGGAGGGATATATAATTATGTTCCAAAATTTCACATAATGAAAGCCAAAACATATATGTGAGAAAAGATCATAAAAATTCATCATATAATCATATAATAAAAATTTAAAGGGTACTCATTTTATAAAAAAAAGATATAATTTCATAATATCAAAGATCATGGAATAGAAATAGGTTCTATAATGGTTATATCATAAACTAGTTAACTCATGGTAAATAAATGAGTTTTAAAGAATCAAACATAAAATGTAATCATCATAATACATCCAAATCAAGAAAACGATATGGTATCATATGATTGTATCCCTAGTGAAGCATAACAATCCATAAAAGATATTGACATACATGAAAAATACCTTTAAAATAACATTCAAACCATTCTTTATGAAAATGGGAAATATATTATTTTCCATTAATAGTTTTTAACTAACAATTACAAAAATATAGAGACAATATAATAATTTTAAAATAACCAAGGAAACTAGTACAAAAATATTCAACTAAAATAAAGAACATGATGATAATAGAATTTGTTCATGTCATATACATTAAAAGAAAACCGTCATTTAATAGATTTTTAAAAAATAAAAAATGAATTGTTCAAAATAAGTTTCATCAATAATAGATGTTTTTAAACTATCCAAAATAAAGAAAAAGGTTGAGAAAATGATGTTTTTAGAAAAAATTAATTTATATGGAGTAACTTTTATAAAACAAATTTGAAGAGTGTGGATATGGAATATTACATTTATCGACCAAAAATAAAAATCTGATATCTTTTATTTAAAGAAACATTCACTGTAATTTTAATCAATAAAGATATAAGAAATGGTAAAAATATATGAAAACTAAAAAATAAATAATGGTGGAAAAAAATATTTCTTTTAAAAAAATTGATACATATAATTTCCCTCAATAAAAATTTAGGATGCACAATCCCAAATCAAATTAATATTTTAACATATACCATATACCTAGAGTCTTATTTTGAATCATACACATTAAAATAACCAGTATAATAAATAATTATTTGATAAAAATAAATTCAATAAACATATTTATAAATAAAATTCCTTATATAACATTATTATAAATTTTAATTACCGTTTTATTAATAATTGTTTCATTATAATGAATATTTTTGTAAACTTTTGTCTGTTTTCCAAGCATGTTTTGGTTCGATGGTTCTGGTACATACACCTTGGCCATGGTTGCATAATCTAAAAAATCATAATCAGAACATAATTATCATATTTATTAATCATATACACTTTTATAATTATTTATACATTGTGGTGATGAAAAATGAATCACATAACTTCATGTAGATGGTAGTCTGTACGTACACACGAGTGATGTTTTCACTGTTGGATGGATAGAAAGAAAAACATGTATATAATAATTAACATTTATATAATAATTATCATATCATAAATATTATATATATATATATATATATTCATTAAATCTTTCCTTATTACCATCTAAGTAAAATAGAAATGAAAAACGAATCATATCACATCATTAAGGTGGTAGGCAACACATATGCTTGAGTAACAATATCATTTTTCAAATGGATGGAAAGGTAAAAAGGTTTAAAATATCATACAATTTAAGAAGTATAATTATGTAATAAATATCATAATATCCAGAAATGAAAAATGGTGATGGAAAATAAATTATATCATTATGTGGAGTCTTTAGTCAACACGTACACACGAGTGACACTTTCATTTCTCATTTAATGGAAAGGGGTAAAAATGGATGATATTTTATAATAATTAAAATTAAATATATTTAAAATAGTTTTTTATTTATATTATAATGGGTAAATAATATTTATAGATGGTGGAAGAAGAAATAAAATATAATGTACATCTTTAGAGTTATATCACTTCATTGAGAAACCTCATTTGGATTACACCTTTATACATGTGAGGATAATATTTTAATCAAATTAAGACCTCTAGGATGTGGGGAGGGATTTTATGTTTTTACTATTGATTGTGGAAGAAAATGTTCACCCTGATAAATTATATTAATATAACAATTAAAAACATTCTCTCATTTTTAAAATATTCCATTTCTATGTTTTTTAAAAAAATATTTTAATGTAATATTGTAAAACGCAATGAAACCCGTTGTTAAGAAATGAATTTTTTATAATAAAACTAGAAGTATTTTTTATTTCAATCCTATTAAAAACAATTAGACAAATTTCAATCAATTTGATTGAATGTATAATATATATAAAATCAATTAAAAATAGTAATCAATATATATTACTCAATTTTTTATGATATAAACCCATTATGAACATTCTTTAAGAAAACATATCTATTTACCAATATATGATTTAATTTTCAGTTATAACCATTTTCTAACAAATGAATTAATTATATACATATATAAAAAAATATTTTTTAGAAAATTATTTATTAATATTCACACTATGAAATCCAAAAAATGGGTGATAACTATCACATAAAATAATAATATTTTAATACTATGTCATATTTCATTTAATCACATTTTATCATGTGAAGATAACAATTAATGAAATTAAATTTATTTTAATAGATTTACATAATAATATATCATGTTGATACATTATAAACCGATTATATGAACTTATATCTTCAAATTATATAACTATTTTACAAACATCTAAGGATACTTATGTCCCATCATAGCTACAGGTTCCCATGAAGCTTCATAAAATTTATAGTTTCACAAAAAATCAATTACCAAGTGAGTAGTATTATTTCAAAGCACATTATCTGTAAATTAAGAATATACATAAGTTATTCCTTTTAATATTTATCATTATCTATTATAATAAAAATAATGTTCAATACATTTGAATAAAATGGCATGCACTCCCTCAGGTGAGATACATGGAACACAATGTGAACTTAAGAGAGATTTGGTGGAAACACCTGAGAAACCATCCAGATATGATGATGATTTTTAAAGAGAATGGTATATATAGGATTAAAATTTATCTAATTTAAAAATATAATAACACTATTCCATGTTAATATTCAAAAAAAAATCTCGTATATAATATTAAATTCTAGATCTCTCTAGAAATTGTCAACATAATGTTCATGTCAACTCTAAGATTCCCTAGTATTATATTGAATATATCCAACCGATAATACAATTTTGGTAACCCCCTAAATCTATAAAATAATAAAATTTTATTAAATATCGTATATTTCATAAAAAACTGTGTGTAACATGTGTTACACACAACAATGTGTTTCTTCGATAGCTTGTGATACATGCAAGACCGAGTTTTCCTAAACAACAATATACTATTAATATTATTATTTAATATGAAAGTTATAGACTTCACATAGGAATGGTGGGTATGAATAAGATTAAATAGCTTATTAATATATATATATATTAGACAATTTTATTTTTTATCAATTGATTATAATAAAAAATTGATCATTTAAATGAAAAATAATTGTTTTCTCAAAAACATTATTTTCACTAAGAGACAACTTAATCATTCTTTGAGTACATAATTTATATTTTTCTTTACCTATTTTAGAAAATTTATTTGAAAAAATAAAATTATTTTTTGAAATTTTAATACCAAAAATATCTGAGTCTTAATATTGGGATTTTTCTGGAATGTATCATTTTTAATGAATAGTGGAAATTTTTAATTTTAAAAGAAAATATAATTTTTGTTTAAATATGTTTTACAGATAAACTATATTTAATTTTAATTTTAATTTTTAATTTGTTAAATAAAATAAAATAATTATAATTTATGAAATTTTCATTATTTTTATTTTTAATTTGGATATAAAAATATTGTAAACTTACGAATATTTTCTCTTTAAAAATCTGCTTTCTTAACAAGAATGTGGGATTAATTTTAAATTAAAATTTTCTAATTCTGTGAATCAAATTTGAAAAAATGGATTCCATATTTTTAATCAAAATAATTTATAATTTTTAATATTGTCTATATAATTTTGGAACAAAATGAGTAATTAAAATATTAAAAATCAATTTCTAGGGTTAAGGTAAAAAATGGATTTACTAGGGTTTAAACTATAGATATGAAGGTTAAAAATTACCAAAAAAAATTCTCCAAAACAATTTTCTTACTATATTTCCACCTTATATATCCTAGGTTTGATAACGGACAATTTTTTAATCTTTTGGAATGATAACTACATGGGTATGATTGAATCTTTTCAAAAAAGAATTACAATTGTACCACTCACCTCACATATAAAAGGACACCCCTATCCTCTATTATTTAAACATTAAAACTTATTTGGTTTAGAAATTAACTTCCCAAATAACTTCCAATATTCTCTAATTTCATAATAAAAGACTTATTTTGGAAATAAATCCATCATTGGAATTATTTAGTGAAAACCTAAAGAGGATACCATTAGAAGAGGAAATTTTCTACACCAAGAATAGTTATTTTATTTCTTTCTCCACCTCCATTAATTATTATTAATACATTATGATATAAAAACCATAGTATCAACAATATACTGAGACAATTTTATAATAATATCAAGACCTACAAAAATCATCACTTCCATCAGATGGGTTACAAAATCATTATTCATGTGTATGAAGAACTACCTCCTCAAGAAACGATATCATTCGTTATTCCATTACCACATTTAAAGGTTTGGTATGATGATGGGAAACGTAAATATATATTTTTTATAATATATTTATACCTATGGAGTCATTATATCATACATAACCTTTCAACTTCCATTACATAGGACATACGATAATGTCCCTTGTGTGTACGGTGAACTTCAACCTCACGAAAGTGATAAGTATAATATTAATGAATATATGTGATATAAATGATATAATTATGATCTTAATGAATAATTTATAACTATATAAACGTATTATATTATTTTCTTTCATACCTTTCCACTGACTTAAACATGATTACACCGTTCATGTATGTGTGGACTATGGACTTCATGAAGCGATGTGACTCGCATTTGATCACCACACTTCATGGATGATATGTATAAGTATATAATATGGTATATATGGTATTATTATATTTTTGGAAAGATTATATATTACTTAAATATTTCTATAATGTTCATTGATAAATGGAAACGTTACTCATGCATATGTACGGCCTACTTTCTATGTTATCCTAACATACTTCATTTATAAAAAACGTATTTCATGATAGGTCATAAAATTATAATAGATGTATAAATATGATAATTTTTTAGGATTGTTATTCTGGAGATGATGAAACTATAAAATATGTGAAAGAATCATATATTATATGACCTAACACAAATAATAAAATAAGGAAATTAATACCCAATATAAGGAAAATATTAAAATATTATTAATTAATTGGTGATAATATGTTATAAGAGGATCACATATGATATTATAAATAGTAATATCATTTTTTCTATAAGTTAATAACATATTTAAAGCCACCAAACATGATGTTAATGAATGATAAATAAAAAAACGTGAGGTAAGGGACTTAAAGACAATTCCCTTCCATAAGGTATATTATAATGTTATACACCTAATTACTTTTATATGGTGTATATATTGTCCATTTCACATGTCATAAAATGATTCATTAATAATTCATTGTATTTTATTTTGAATTTTGAATTTTTTTCATCCAATGGTATTTTACATGAAGATTAAAAACATGTAAGGAATTTTGTAACTCGATTTCATTTAATTAGGTTATAATACTTTTTAATTATAGTTTATATTATATTATTATGTGTATAATGAGATTATATTATCTTATATTTCCACTTTTCTATGTGGATTTATTGATGATATACATAATCTAATGATTGATTAATTCTTACTTCAAAATTATAATCATAGTAAGGGTTTATTTTACAATATCCTTCTAATAAAGATGGTTTATTCTTCAAATTAATTTAAATGAAATTACATGATCATATTATAATAAATTGTAACATCTGTTGATTTATTTCTAAAAAATATGTTCTATGTTTGATAGCATACAAGATAAGCCTCAAAGAGCTTAAAAGAACAACTAAATATTTTTTAAATGTGATAGTTATAACCTAGTTGTTAATATGACGGTTATAGATAGGAATAACATATTTATAATATAAATATATAGGTACTAATAAAAATAATTTTATTGGTAAGAGATTAGAAAACAATGATATTATTTTTTTATAAATAAAATTAATTCTTTAAAAATTACATCATCTTCATAAATGGGGTTTATTTCCTTCTATGAGTGAATACTATAATAAATTTTTGAAAATTCTAAAAAAATTTATTTTATAAAAATAATATAATTTCTAAAACCATAATACCATAATTATATTTGTTATAATGTTCTAATGTTTTAGAAAATATTTATTTTTTAGTGAGTAGTGAAAAATATGGAATTTTTATTAAAAAACGTATTTTGATTGGACCATTTGCGAAGGTCCATATTGTTTTAAATTGGTTAAAAATAAAATAATCGTTATATAATATTATTTATAATTAATTAAGTCTAATTAGACTTAATTTTATAATTTAATTTGATAAATTATCAATTCTTAAACATAATTAGGCATTTTTAAAAAAAATTATATTTTTTCTAAAAAACAATTTTCATCACATTTTGCACACTTATTTTCAAATTAGTATCCATAACATATAGGAATTTAATTTAAGTAAATGGATTTTTTTTGTTTTTGAAGTCCACATTTACACTAGGATGAGTTTTTACATTTTTCTAAAGTGTTAAATATTTAGTGAATAATAAAACAAATATTGTTTTTATAAAATATGTTATCTTTTATGATATCACCAAGACATAGAAAAAAGATAATTTTTTTTGAAACTTATGAAATAAATCAATTATGATTAAATATTATAAATAAAATTTATACATAATTTTAAAAAATAGACATTATAATTTATCACATAATAAATATTTTATTTTTTTAGTGCTAATGTAGAGCCTGCACTACACTGGAAAAGTAAAATTTCATATCCTAAAAATATTAATTGTTATGAGATAAGTCATTTATCAACATTTATATTAAATATTGTGTATTAGTAAATATATTTATGGTTGTACATGAATTTTGGAGTTATATAATAAGTGGCTGATTCAAATGCTTGTGAAAGCCCAGTAGAGAAAAAACAACACATTAAATGTGTTTTCAAGAAAATTATGTGAGTAAAAATTAATATTTAACGAATATTATTGTATATTTCAATAAAAATTAACTTATTATCATTATATAAATTTATTTATGGACTTTTCGGGTCACTTGGATTTAATTATGAATTTTAGAGTATTTTATATAATGAAAAGTCAAACATGTCACACTCCAATTTTAAATAAGTTTAATATTTATAATATCATGTTATCCAAAGGAAATTATTGACTATATATAGTATTTTGAAATAAAAAATACTTATATTAATCGTGGTAATTTATTTTTAATTTTTATAGTGGAAATAATTACCTTAAATTCATTCACAACGCTGAGGTAGTATTTATTAAATTATTAAAAAAATAAAACATATGATATTAAAATTTTAAAATAAATATAATTTTGGATAATTAATGTAATAAAATTATTTGATAGATGAAATTTTCATTTTTTTGATATAATAATTTTTTTATAATTATAAGTGCTATTATGATATTATTAATGTCAAAGTAAGGAATAGTTCATAAATTTAACATTATCGATATTTCATAATAAACTATATTTAATTAAATGATATAAAATATATTAAAATATGAAGATCAGAAATTTATTAGGATATTGTATTTAAAATTAATCATGTTTTATTAATTGGTCTTTTTCATTTTATATTAACAATATTTACTCTCAAAGTGTAAAGAAGTCATGTTGACAAGGTAAGAGTTTAACTGGTTAAATAAGGGTTAAAGCTAAAAGATAAGGATGTAAATATAGTCAAAACCAATCCAATTTTGATTTTGTAATTATTGTCGACCCATAATAGTTTTTTATTCAACATAAATATCCTTTTAACCATTTTTAATTTAAAATTAAGTTTTATTAAATTATTATTTTTAGAAATTCAAAGAGTGCACCTCCCCTCTCTTATAAAAGGGAACATCTTTTTCTCATTTCAACACACATAAAAACCATTTTTTGTCATTACCTGAAACATACCTTAATATAATCCCCCCACCATCATTATATAGGCCTTATTTTATGAATAAAAATCCTTAGTGGTCTTAAGGAGTTAAGAAATAGAGATTGTTCGAAGAAGATGTATTCTTTTTAATTTAGAGTTTATGTTTTGTTTATTCTTACACATCCATAAATACTTATTAGGCCATAATAAAATAATAAATCCAGTATCATAAATATATAAATATATTATTATTTGTGATTAATTTTTCTATATCTATCTCTTCTTTCATTAAATGGGAATGGAATTCAATGTTCATGTCTATGGAAAACTACAGCCTCATGAACTGATGTAATTCAGTTTCTATAAATATCTATCAAGAATGGTTATAATGTTGGAATTTTTTGATAAATGATATTGATTTCATATCTATCATTATTAAATGATAATATAATATTTATGATCATACCCTTCCCTACACTGAAAAATGATAAAGTCATTCATGCATACGTGTTGACTACCACCTCCACCAATCGATGTGATTAATTTTTCATCATTATATCTCATGGATGAAAAATATAATTAGAATTAAAAAATTAATATGATATTTTTGATATTATAATAATTGTATAAAGATAAAATAATATTTACCTTCTTTTCATAATATCATTCAAAATAGGAAGCACTACTCATGCGTACATACGACCTACCATCTCCATGATTATAATGTAGTTCATTTTTCATTAACATATTTTATTATTTGATTTAATGGAATAATTTTCATTTAGAAATGATAGTTATATCATTATTATTTTTCTTTATATGACGGACTAACTTCCTCTTTAACCATATTCAAATTATCGTAGTCATTTCGGACTTAAGTACCAAATATTATCAAAATATACAACTTGAACATAAGTGATTAATTAATTATAAAAAAGGAAATAAGTGATATTAAATGAATAATAAAAATATATATTATTAAACAACAAAATAATTAACATAAATCTATTATTCATGAATTTAAATAATATACGTGGTGTGTAAGACTCATGGTGAGAATATTTTTTTAAATCCTCTTTTAAAATTTATCTTTAAACACTTTTTACAAAATTCAAAATTAATGATTTTTAACATATATGGAATGAGCATATTTTAAATCCATCATGATGCCTTAATTATTTAATGTGTCTGTTATAAATATATCGATGTTTATTTTTTGAAGAAAATTTTTTTTTATATGTGTTCAAATTTTAGTTTTTACGAAATTATTTTAATATAGAAAGGTTATTTTCTTCAAACCATGTTTTTATTATGCTTGATTTCATGTTTAATGATTACGTAATAGTTCATAGAATTGTTTATGATGATTTGGGGTTCTGTGATAATCCAAATATAGGTTGATATTTTATTAACCAATTATGGGTGCTTCTACGATAAACCAAGGACATATGCTTAAATTATAACCTCTATTGCATTGGGTACTCCGAAGTTGTTGGTTGTCCATATTGGTTACTCCATTTTTAAGAGTGATATAGGAAAATGTTGTCTCGAGTAAACTACATGACCTTCTATGTTAATTAATTTGATTTCAGAAAATATTTTTGATTTTTAAAGGGTAATATAATAATATTTTATGAAAATTTATTAACCTAGTGGATAAAAGTTATGTTTAAAAATGGTTTAAATGAATTTTCATGTTTTTCTATGGAATAATGGTTTTATTATTTTATATAACATTTTAAGATTTTTGATCTCATACCAAATTTTAAATTTTTTTTCAGATGATTCTTGGGGACAAATATGAGTTTAAGTTGAAAATAGTGAATATTTTTTCTAAAAAGAAATCTTGTTTTCAAAGTATTTTGGTTTATGAAAAAATTGATACTGAGTAGAAGTTTCCATTTGTAATGTATGGGTTTACTATTTAAGAGTTTATCCTAATTCAGTAAAACTCTAAAGTCGAAATATATTTGGGAAAACAAAATTAATTCTTGTTTAAAATCCCTTGAATGTGTAATATTTAAGTCTTGGCCATTATATTTGGTATTAGAGTAGGGTGTAGATAAATTTGGAGATTATGATGATTTCATGTGAGGTTGGCAAAATATTTATAGATCATATCATGGTTTTATAATGTTGAGGTTTATCATAAGTTCAATAACTTAGACACCACATTTGATGATTTATGTTATGAAATTTTGTGTACATTTATGACATTTTGGGATACACCTTATAGGGTTTAGATTTATATAACCTTTAAGATTAATGTAAACTATTTCTTTATGAATAATACTCCTAAATTTTTGGGAAATAACATTCAATATTATAGATAACATTTAGGAATTTTTTGTTATGAAATATTACAATTATTGGGTTCTGCTCATTGCATTATCGTTGTCACTTTTCCATAAAACATCCAAAGGATCCCCCATCTGTAGTTGGCTAGGGGCATTTTTTCCAAAGGATAGTTGTCATCAGGGTTATCAGGCATAGTTACTCTTAGGCACTCATACTGGTCGAGAGGATGGGAGGTCGGGCTCATCACATGATTTTAATGGTAATTGTTTCTTACTCCATGAATTTCTTATAGATTTATGATATTTTAATTAAATCCTTCCCAGACCCCAATGTATGAATGGATACCAATGTTTCCATGGCTTGATTACAATCATATATCAATATGGATTATTGTTTGAATATCACAGGTTTTATATCTCTCCCTTATTTAAATATGAAGCTTTAAACCATGTCCATTATCAATTACTATAGAGTTTATTATTGTCTGGGGAGATGGTTAGTGTCTTGTAGACAGGATTAAACCTCAATGAGGTATCATACGTGTCTTGTGGGAATATGAATAAAAACCAAAATAGTTCATTGGGCATTGCATAAAGTTGTATTCTTAGACCCATCCATGTAGATTAACATTATACAGTGAGGAAATAATTGTGATGCTTGGACCTAAATGAGGTATCATATGTATCATCTTAAATAAAAGAATCAGATCCCATATAGTTCTTATAACAGGAATTTGTTTTGTGAGAGATATGACAATAGAGTCCCCAGACATGAATTATGCATATGAGACTGCCATGTATTGCATCCTTAGGAATGTTTCCCTATGAGCATTGAGGGGATATAATCACACATGCACCCTGATGGTGAACATCATGTCACTGAAGGATTATCATCATGCTATTAATACAATCACCACTAATCCCTACGCCCACGTGATCCATGGTCGGTGTGAGAAACAAGAGACGGTGATGGATTAGACACATTACATGAGATCATATTTGTATGAGGCTTAAACATTAAAGTTTCCCTTTGAGAGGAATGCTCAAAAATCTCATGGAGTATATGGTGTAGATATTAGGCCTTAGGATGTATTCCTATATATCTCATATATGGGAAGAATCGGACTACTTTTAGATGAGTTAATCTCATACCCATTGATGGATTTTAGGTACTCGGGGGCATGATCAGGTGTCATGCTTAGAATGATTCCTATATTTGTGTCCTCTTCTTATCCACTTATGGATGAGGTATAATTCATAACTAAGGGAAGGATTCGATCCTATAATTTAGGAATAATTTGAATATGAAGGTTCTTATGCCGGTGTGGATTCCCATTAGAGATTCAGCCTCAGAAAGGCTTCATACGTATCATGGATATGACATGAATTAGAGTACATGTAGTTCGACTCATCTAAAACCAAATGATGGATTTAATGTAAATGGTTTCCCTCATAGGCATTACAGAAACCCCTAGGGTTTTAGGAGTTCTAGGGACTTATACCAAGGTGTATACCCTCTTTCTCAGGGAAACATTGTATTATACTAGTAGTTGGGGTTTACACACTGATGTTGCCCAATTGGTGACCTCATATCATGTCCTTGGTCAGGGATTACACACTAAGGCTTCCTATCGGGTGTACTCCTATCATGTCATCAGTCATGCCATACACTATAAGGATTCATATGTGTTTTACATAATCTCTACCATCTGGAAGATTAAGGATAGGTGGTGAGGAATATGATAATAAGTTTGAAATAATGATATTGGTAGTGTTGTATGAGGGCATGGTCCTAGCTCATCCCAGACAATTCACTTATGAGAGGGGTATGTGGATGAATATTCATAGTCGGGTTCCACATGGAATGAGTCCAAATAGGCATACCAGACAATATTGGCATGTCTTGGAGGACTTGTATGACATGCCTTGGCCATCTACTAGAAAAGTCCTGATTTCTCGCCTGATATGTTGCAGATCCAATCAAACAATGAATAAATATCCAATTATGTCTACATTATCAATTATAATTCTCTAGATTTCTTTGAATAGGTGAGGAATCACGTCTAGGATGGTTCACATGACCAAATGGGACACGTTTGGGGTACCACATATGATCAACTGACTTGTCTCAGCTGTCTTCATCTAATCTAGGGTGACATGTCAATGGTGTTCACATGACTGGGAAGATATGTCAGCGGTCTCACGCATGACCAAAATAAGAGGTCTAGGTGTCTTTTTCCAGGGTCTTTCGAAGTAATGTTGTGGGAATCTTGGGTGCATCGCATGTCTTACTACAATAGAGAGTACCTCTTGCCTCCTCTATTTGGGACTCATTTTTTTTATTTTACAAAGGCCATGGATCATGTGAGTTTTCATGAGTAAGGAATATTTTTTTACTCAATTTCTTGTTGATATTTTGTGTGACCAATATAGGCCACATGGTTAGTACAGAAGATTGTCATGGGAAATCCAATCCATCTATCTTTTAGAGTGTTGTAGAGCTAACTAAACATACCAAAGGGCTTCTATGTGATTAAGATAACATGCCAAGGGGAAGTCACATGATGAATATGAATTTTCTTTAGGTTATTTCATGCCATCTTGGTCATTTTTGCAGACAATTATGTGTTACTTCCCACATGCCAATGACTCCTTTACAAGTTCATCCCAACTTGTCCAAAGCCTTCCTTGTGATGATTCAGATATGTCAAGGGGGTGTCACCCAATCAATTTGAGATACACTATGGTTCATTTATAGACCATGGTAACATGTTGACGTGTTTTCATGATACCTTCATGACTTGTCTAAGGCTTCTCGTGTGATCACCATGGCATGTACAAGGTTTTCTAAGGACATCGCAAGAAAACGAAGGGTCTCACGAGTGTGTTTAGGGTCTTGAGATCATTCAATTACTGGAAGTGCATATCCAAAGGGACTATACCTTATGCTGTATGTGAGGAAGATGCACCTAAGTGGTCATCTTAATGATGTAAACCATAGGGTTTTCATGGAAAAGTTAGGCTCTATACATGGACTCCTACATGCACTAATAAGGGAATTTACATGATACCCATTAGTTCATGTGATTCACATGAGCTCGAAACAGGCTCGATGAGATGTTTTTTGACATGATTGAAGATTCCTTATGACACTACAAACTTTGTTGGGGATTCATGGTGCATACGGTCAAGGGTTAACCCACTAGATAACATGAACTCTTGGTGGTGTCTTCATGATATCTCATGATGCCCTTATACTTGTGATCCACATGACCTTTATGAGGTATCAAAATGAACTTCCACGATAATAAGTGAGAGGATGCGTGTTTCAAATAATTAATGTTCATGGGTGGAGGCATGAATTGCATGGTGAGGGGTGCATGACCCATGTGTCGCACACCCTCAATATTGGACTTCATGCCAGCGGAGTTCACGGGGATACTCCATGTGGAGGCGACCATTTCTAAGGCCGCATGAAGATGTCATGGGCCCAAGGGGATTCTTTTTTATCATGAATAGGGTCTTTCAATAGTCCCTACGGTCATGTTTTGGGGGTTATATCCCAAATACTCTCCATGTATGGGTGGGGGATGTTTTTCACTACATTTCTCATGGAGTACACATCCACAAGGAGGAAGTTTTGTCTCTAGATGGCCCAATGGGGGTGTCACATGATCCTTCTAGATGTTGAATGACCAATCATGCAACTGTGTGATCTCTAAAGGATCGTGTGAGGGAATCTACAAGAACATATAAGTGATGTGTCCTAGTCTGTAATGAAGGATGCATGGTCGAGGGTCTGATTCATACTAAACCTATTGAGGGTTCGTGTGACTGTTCTCCATTGAATTACCATTACACACATGACATCAAAAGATCTTTTGATGGAATCATTGAACATGAATGGGTTTTCGTGTTGGGTCTACATATACTATAAAGGATGTATATAAGGAACTGAAGGAGGCCAGTATGTTCACATGTCTGAAGGTGCATGGGGGCTTCACTGGTGTGAGACATCCATATCAGGGACTACTGGACTCAACCATAAAAATACAATGATTTTATTATTCATGATCATAGGTTTTTGAAATCCTGAGGCCCTCATGTTCAGGTAACTCACATGCCATCAACAGGGTATTCGTGCACCACATGATGTTCCATGTTTATTACAGTCTGATGATCTATTAGGAGGCATGGAAAAGGAACCCATAAGAATTCACAAGGGTATGGCCTGTGATCGTGTGATCATCTAATGATCACATTATGGGTTATTCCAAATACATCCTATGGAATATTCCTATGGGAGGGACCTATTTTATTACATGGAGGTGATCTCTGATGGTTTCAACCAGTGCCACTATTTTCTCTAGTGTTCCCCTTTTTTATGACCTCTTCACATCTCCCACATCCGTGAATTTTTATGAAGGGAATGGGTTGATAGAGGCTGCATGAGACTGAGAGCGGTGCCAATTTTTATGGGATAAAGGATGAATTTTTATTTCATCGCATGTCCTTCCCTTACGTTGATGTCACGTGATTAGGGAAAATCTGAATAAAATCGGATAGAAAATAAATGGATATGAAAGGGGTTCGCGTTCGTAAAAAAAATTTCAATGACCCATTTTTTATCTCTATATTGTTCAGATGATCGATGGGAGATCATGAGACAAATTCAGGTTCATCCAGAGGTGCTCGCAGAAGACTAGTATAGCCTGTATTGGCTTCTCTAGGTTGTCCTTAGTTTGGTCGCATGATTCCAAAATGATCATGTGATGGATTTGAATGCTACTAGGGAGTCTTGTGAGAGGCCCCTAGGGGTTTTATAGGCCTTTGTTGATTCCTTCGGACTCATGTGGATATTAGAGAATTGACAACGAGGTGGAAGCGATATAGTGAAAGTTGCAGGTGTTCCTCAAGGTATCAAACCAATGTGGTGGGAGGTTTAAGATAAGGGTCATGTGGTGCGTAGGCTCGGATCGTTCGAACATGTGATCAGCAGGATCAAGAGGATGGTTGGGATTAGTGGGAGGTAAGATCAGATGGTGTAGATCATCGAGTGTCCTGATCAGAGAATCCAAATTTGATCTCATGAAAAAATAGTGTCCCACATCGATTTCTCATGACTTCATTCCTCTCGTATAAAATATATTCTATTTCATATATTTTCTCAAGCCCGCAATGGGGTCAACATAAGAACCATCTGTGAAACCCTCCACCTAGTGGGCCTCGACCCACCTAAACAAGTGTTCCTTTGGGATTGAGCACATCAGGTCCTATACATGGGCCCAACTTGTGTCTTGTAGGAGTTATGCTCCCCCACTGGTCCACCATTCATCCTTGGCTAACAACCATGGGTGTGGTCAACCTGGTCTCACATGAGCCTTTATTGAATTGGCTTGATTGGCTGGTGGGATAGCCATATTTTTTGGGCTAATGGTGGTATCAAAATAAGTCCATTAACTATTAATAATAAAATTCATAGTATAATGTTGGGTACAAGATATGTCTCCTCAAACCCTATTCCTTCATGTATGAGATCTTTCATGTATCAATCCATTTTTTGGCATAGTGCTTGGATATTTTTCAGTAAAGGGGGACATGAAAGAATATCGATCACAAAAAAAATACCCCCATAGAATGAGATTTTATAGAAAACCATATTATTATAAGGTAAATATTAATCATTTTTCCACATATATGAATGTCTGATGATTCATGATATTGAACTACCTGAGAGGATCTATACCGAGTATGTTTGAGGAACTTAAAAATGTTATGAAGGTGGTACATCTAGTCACAACTACTCAACTATGACCAATATAGGAAGTTTCTTTGGCTCGGAGCATGGATACCCAGAGAATGGAATGTGCATAAATTCCAAAAAGAAATAGGTTTTGGGTGTTGAGAAACTTTTGGCAAGATCCGATGTAAGATACTTGGATGTCACTAAGTATCCCATGAGTATGGGAATCAAGGCTCACATAGTTTTTAAATAGGTGATTATGTAGATCAAGATCATGCATAAGAAGAATAGATCCATGGATATGTAAATCTATTACAAATGTCCTTATGAATATCTAACTCATTCACAGAGGGGGGATCACTATATATTATAATGAAATCCATGGCTTAGATCCATGTTTTAGTAGATATGTTGATCAAATCATCCACTATGCATTTCATTTGTGTGTAACACCAAACAGATCCAATTGCATGTATTTTAGTTCTCAACTCCTAATTGGTTGGTTTTCAAGGAATGTTCATGAATTACCACTCATATGAAATTGCTCATTGATTCTTCTTCGCTACTAATTATTAGATCACTTGGTTTAAGAGGATAGTTTGGACATGGTATCCTTATAAAAGGTGAAATGATTTAACTTTTTCATAATTCAGGGGACATAGTGAGCATGACTTTATGTTTTTGAGGCCCTATGGTGGGACCCATAATAATTGTATCGTTCAATTTACTTTTCCCTAACATTTTCTTAAACTTCAAATGGGGTACGAATTAGTGAGCATGGACTTGGCTTTGTCTCAGGCCACCTTCTTACAGGTTTTCGACCCGACATGTTTTTATACCTCTTTCATTTTATAGATGCTCAATATTTTTGGATCACACAACGTTTATGTCCATTTAGCGGTAACATGAGTTTCTTCCAAGAAGAATTTATCAAGTTTTCACCTTGGAGAGCATTATGTCTCATATTGTTCAAAGGTCCTACAAGTTATACCATCATTGTGCTTTAGTTAAGGGTCTTATAGCTCAATCCTTTGAGATTCCATGTAGTTTAGAGTCTTACCACCATGTAGTTCAATGTATTACCACCAGGACATTGGTGTCCCATTTAGTTTAATGTCTTACAGCTAGGACATTGGTGTTCCATGTAGTTTATGTTCTTACCACCATAACTTTGATTTCACACATATATTAAAGTCCTATTGCCCGAAATTTTATGGAATATGGGGATGAAAAACTAGGGGTGACTCAAAACACTATGGGGTGTTGAGTTCTGTCGTGGTGCTTTTAGGGCTCACAAGTGTTGGAGTTCATTTCTTATAAGGAGGGTATGTCTTTGAGTTGAGTGATATGGAATGGGGTAGACATGTGGGGTACGTACCTTAACACTATGGGGTTTCAGGTTCCTCTATTACATAATTGAGGATCAAAAGGATTATGATGCCCTTTATATGAGGCCAAGATGTTTCCAGTTGGTGGGTTTGATCCCTTGCATCAATAGCTTTCCAATTAGAGATATCTCTTTTCCTTTATAGGGGATATGAAATGTTTATGAAGGATCAAACATATATATGATGACATTGGGTATGGAAAGAAGGATATCCCGAAAGGGTTTTAACACCCTAGGGAAACGTTGATCTTAATTGAATAGCTCAAGCCCTATTCCTTGTGGTTTGAAATCATGAAGTTTGATTCATCTAAAGCTTCAATAATGAAGGGTTACAATTCATCCTTGAGAAAGGGTAAAAAACATGGTGATGCAATGTTGAGGATATCAGATCCTGTTAGATAGTCTAATATAGAGACTATAAATCATAGAACAAAGTGTTTTGGTCATGAGGAAGGTATGTGACAATCATTATGGAGATAACCCATAACAAAATGGGGAGATTCTAGACTCACAAGAATTAAAAACCATTTACACCAGACACAATATGTCTTCGGATGGTGGGTATGAGCCATTGCATTAGTAGCATGGCCAAGAAGAGAGTTCTTTTTTCCTATTCTAGGGAAATGAAAGAATGGTAATGACCAGAGGAAACTTATATTCTGTAGTGGGATGTATAGATAATGTAAGATCCAAGATGTGTTTGAGCACCCTAAAATTTACACCACCACCAGTCAGTCATATTATCACAGTTAGGAAATGTGATAAATCATTGATCTATTTTTTTCCTAGACCAAGGAGTCCAGTGAGAATAGCTTGGATTTTACTAGGGATACAAAGTAAACCCTATGATATTTATGCCTTATTCATATTTTTTCCCAAATTGTTTCCTAACCTCTAAAGATTAAGGGTTTAGAGGGAAGAAAATTGACTTTTTTTAGGTCACCCATTGCTGGTTTTTGGTCAGATGAGTTTTTCATCTCATTTTTTTAGAATTTTAAGGACTTTTAATTTCGACAATTATGCCCTAGAGTTTAAGGTTGTTAAAAATTGAACAAGGTGTGAGAATTTTAATGTCACGCCACTTGTGGACCTATCATAGGATATGTTATACAAGAGTCTAATTAAGATGACTAGGGTCAAAAGTAATCTAACATCCTCAGGAGCGTGATGTGAGGCTGTTGTAAATCATGGATCAAGGTTCTTAGGTCAAGGGTGATGATATGGGAAAATCATTCTGGGGATAACCTATAATAAAATGGGGTGATGGGTTCCACCTTGCTGATGTCAGGGTTACAAGAATCAGAAATCTATTTACACCATGCCAAGATGTCTCCGATTGGTGGGTCTAAGGCCTTGCATCACTAGCATGGCCAAACAAAGATACCTATTTTATTCTTCAAAGGTAGTGAATGGTTTTCGATGACATGATATTCTTGAATCATGAATTTAGGTTCTAAAAAATATGATGAAAGAACTCCATTCTTTGGTTGGATAGGGTAAGGTTCTTGTGGTCCTTTGATAAGGAGGGGTGATTGATGATGACCTGCACAATTTATCATCTTATAGTGGGTATGAAATTTCATGCAGTTCAATGTATTGTGGTTAGGATGTACTTCCATGTAGTTTAGAGTCATGTGGTAAGGATGGGAGATTTGATGCAAAAGGTGGTAGTGTTGTAGATGGGCCCAAGGATGAGGATATGGGTGTCACTATGTATCCCATAGGAATATGAATGAATCCAAAAGTAGTTCTAGAAGGTCATGTAATTTAACATCTTGTGCTGATGAATTAATTACATGCAGTTTAACATAATGTGGTGAGGACTTACTTCCATGAAGTTTAGCATTATATGTTGAGAATGACGTGGCACAATTTAATGTCCTGTTGTTTGGACATATGTGGGTAGTTTAGGGTCATTTGATTTAGAATGTAATATGGAGTTCCTGATGTGGGGATGCATAGTGTGGTTCTATGAGGTAACATATGATTAATGAGATCCAAATATGTCTCAACCCAACCACACACCTTCTAGGAAAACCATGGCCAATGGTATGGAAGAGGTCTTACTTACGGTTAGGCCTAATGACTAAGTCCCTAGGAATCACTATGTATCTCATGAGGATGTGAATCAAGACACACGTAGTTCTGCAAGTTCCATGGAGTTTATCATCATGAATTATGGGTGTACTTGAACGCAGTTTAATAACATATGGTAAAGATGAAGGTGGACCGACATGAATGCATGGGAATGTCACGGTTGGTCCCAAGAGTGGTGGTTTGGGTGTCGCTACATATCTAATGAGGATGAGAATCAATCCACACATAGTTCTTGGGGAACTATGTAGTTTAACGTCATGTTGAAAGGACTCAATGACATTATGTAACATGTAGTGGATAGACCAAGATATAGGATGAAGGTATACCTATGTATCTCGTTGGAAATGAGAATCAATCCATACGTAGTTCTAGAAGGATCGAGTGGTTTAATGCCATGTAGCAAGGATGATGGATTACCCATTGTGAATTATAAAAGGCGTTATGGACCGATGTAGTTTTATTTCATGAAGTAAAGACATATTTCCATGTAGTTTAACATCATGAGGTAAGGATGTGTGTGATTAGATGTGAATGGAGGTGGATATCACAGATTCGCGTAGTTTCATGTCATATAGTATGGACACTGGACATGCAATTTAATGTCTTGTAGTAAGGACATTGGATCACCAAATGTGTAGGGTAGATAATCCTATGACTGGACCTAGAAATAGGGGTCTAGACATTAGTACATATTCTATGATTATAATAATCATGTTATATTTAGTTCTTAGAGAACCGTGTAGTTTAACGTCCTGCGATAAAGATGTGAAGGGGGAGTACATCTAAATGGGTATGTATGAAAAAACCTATTATAACCTGATGTGAACGTGATCCTTGAAAATCCATGATGTTCCATATGTTCACAGGGAAGGCCAATGGCTAGGCCTAGATTAAAAGTGTATAGAAGACACTATGTATTCCATAAGGATGGAAATCAATCCATACGTAGTTCAAGAAATTCATGTGCGGTAGGAGACTGACATAAGTTGTGGTGTTTCTCTCAGATGAGTTCAATAGGAACCTATAGTTTAATGTCGTGTAGGGGACATCGACCATGTAGTTTAACATCATGTAGTAAGGGCTCATAGTCTACCCTTTATCATATTCCATTTAGGATGATAATGAGCTCATCCCAAGCCTCAATGTGTTGTTCTGTGTAGGGAAACCCTTATCGAAATTCCTAAGCATTCTTGATCCATGATCGGTACGAGAAAAAGGAGTTACAAGGGTACCTTTCACATTCAGAGGCAATGGAGGATAGGATCGGAGTATTTTATGTTGTATGATGGCCTGGACAAGATATAGGATCAAGGAATTTCTACCCATCTCATGTAAAATGATAATCCGGCTGTATGTAGTTCAAGAGGAATGCTTCATTTTAGTGTCATGTTGTTAGGACGATGACCATGCAGTTTAATGTCTTGTGGTACAGACATGGGGTACATACATTTTAATGTCATGTGGTCATGATTATGGACATTCATTTTAACATATTGCGGTAAGGATGTGAGGCATTGTTTAGTTTAATATCTTGTTTCCAGAATGATACATTACATGCAGTTTAACGTCATGCGTGAAAGATGAAAGGTGTCATATAGTTTAACATCTTTATTCTAGGATGATATATTCAATGCAGTTTAACTTCATGTGATGAGGACTAAATATTCCATGCAGTTTAACATCTTATAGCTAGGATGATACATTCCAACCATTTTAACGTCATGCAGCAATGATGAAAGGAATCATACAGTGTAACGTGTTGCTACCAGGATTATAGACATATAGTTTAACATCTTATGGTAAGGGAAAAAGGTTCCATTTTGTTTAATGTCTTACTTCCAAGATGATATATTCCATGCATTTTAATGTCATGCCATGAGGAATAAAGGTTCCAGGCAGTTTAACATCTTACTACCAGGATGATGGATAAGTAACATATCTAGAGATTCGATCTACCCAAGGATCATGGAAAACTATTTTGAATATTGAATGAGTTTATTGATCTTTCAACTCTATCAACCCTATAGATACATATTCCTCTAATTGATCCTTAAAGACAAAGTTGTTTTCGATTGTGTGTCTGAGACATCGGTGGTAATGGAAATAGTCTTCATAGACTAATAACCTTCCTCATTCAGCTTCCTCATTAATGGTTGATTCATCATACCATTCTCCAAGGAACAGTCAAAATATTTAGAGACATTCATTGTTTGGAAGGAATAGGTTTTCACTACATGTATTTGAGAGATGGGTGACCATACCACTTCCCCCATCTATTATCCATGCTATCATTGGTTCGAGTGTGTGATTTAGTCTGTTATTTGGGGTACAAGATCCCAATCATCATTGGTCTGGCGTCAGGTGATAGAGCATTGGAGGTCTTAGATGATACAGATGCTTCTCGTTGATTAAAATATCTTGAATCTCCAAGAGGATTTGTGTCAACATCTGAGGTATGACGGTTTCCAAAATATCCTCAATGTGGGGGTGGAAAATATGGAAATTCCCCCAACACTATGTGCAACGGTGAGGTGGAACAATTTTTAAATCATTCTGTATGAGGGGATGAAAAATATGAAAATTCCCCAGCCATATAGGCTAGCGAACATCACTACAATGATATAATTCATTAGTAGACACATGCACATCATCCCTAGGTGGATATCTCAAAATTATTCCTCCCATTATCTCCTGAATATACATATTCTCACACTGGACATGAGAGATCTATTCTTCTATAGAAACTTATTTTTCATCCCCAAGGGGTCAGATGGCAGAATCCATGAAAAGACCAATTCATATTTCGGTGGCATGGTGAGTGGATTATGATGGGAGTTCCAATATGGATCCTAGAGACCGAATCCACTACTACCATGCTACATAATTTCCATTTTCCTATAATTTTGGAATACCAATAGTATTGGTAACACCTTCTATAGATGTCTGGTTACTACCGCTGAGCCTTTCTTCTCTTATTCCAGTAGTAGAAGATAGGCCAAACCTTCATAACTCAGATGACTGAAAGAGGGTAGGATTGTACACTTCAAGATCATTCTCACATAGATATGATGGGGATTATCTAGATTATACTGATATCATATTGACCGAAATAGAAGCAGGATGGTGCTCCTCATTGATGGAGTGCCTCGTTTGATGGGATAGTTCCCAGAATTCCATCTGAGGGTCGAATCCCATGATACTGTTTGAGGGATTGGTTCCCATGATACCATTTCAGGGGTCAGTTACTATGATTAATATGACATTTGGGTAAAATATGGTAAAATTTCCCCCATCCCGATGGGTTGGGGTGTTCCCTGGAACTTCGATATTTCCACGACTAGCTGAGATGAAGCTAGAGGCTCATGACTGGTAGTGATTTGTTATTGGTCCTAGGACACCATTGAGACACACTGGTGGGCCTTAGACAGATTGATATGAGCAGGGATGTGAGGCTTCCCTAAAGCTGAATTGTCTGGATGCCCCAAGTGGGCCCTCCTGTTGGGTTCTCCATCCTGGATAGTTGGCATAGGCATAACCTCCTCGGCAGTTCCTTGCAGGATCATGGACGCACATTGGTTATGATGGTCAGAATGGATGGGATCAATCCAAGGAAACTATTTGGTGATTGAGTTGTCACGTGGACTATCCTCATACACCTCCCAGACATAGTGAAGGAGTATGTCACTGCCTTCTAATGATAGGTTCCTAAATTAGTAGAATTTGGCTATAAGTGCCACTCCCTCTTCTACGACATGTCGTTGTAAATACAGTAGGTGGGAATCCTCCCTCTGAATGATTTCGTGAGCCAATTCAAGAGTCGTAAAGGATTTATTGATGTGACACTTCAATTCTAGGCCACTCACCAACTGATAATGAAGGCGGTGTGTTGGTGACAATGTACTTTAGGGGAAAAAGTCCAAAGTATCTTTTCCAATCATATCAGAACCTTCAAACTCATTCAATGAATTCATGCAGATTTTAAAGAATCTTGATAAGTCCTAGAGGGAGGAAAAGATACACCTTATCAGTAAAACAACCTATAGGAGAGAACATTTTCAATCAATTAACTTCACAGCTAAAAAATGAGGAGGTGGTCCCGTCTTTTTATGTATGGTTTACTGTGGTTAAAAGAAACATTTTGGGTTAACTATTTTTTCATGTGACAAGAATAATAAAATCTTTCCTGATTAGGATTAGGGAAATCTACATATTTTAACTCATTAAAGGTATAACACAATTAAAGGAATTCATGTTGGGTTCACCAATTTGGTCTTATCAAGAAGTATTGTGTTGAATGGGTTATGGTCATTGTGTTACCTTTGTCACTTTTCCCTTAAACGTCCAAAAGTTCCCCCATCTGTAGTTAGGTATAGACCTACTTTCCAAAGGCCAGTGGTCCTTTGGTTTTTCTACCCCAATGAATCTTAAGGAATCTCATTGGCCAAGATGATGGGATATCGGGCTCATCGTACCCTTTTTGGGGGGAATTTCTTCATACTATGGGACACTCTTATAGATTTACTATATGTTCTTGAAATCCTTCCCAGACCTCGATGCAGTAATGGTTACCCCTATGTCCATGGATTGATTACAAAAATGTATCTATAGGTATTATCATGTGTATATCATGGGTTTTATATCACTCTCTTATTTATATATGATGCTTTGAACCTTGTCCATGCTCAAGTACTCTGGGGTTTATTGTTGTCCAGGGAGATGGTTGGTGTCTTGATGATAGGATTGAACCTCTATGAGGCGTCTTACATATCTTGTGAGAACATGTATAAAAACCCACGTAGTTCATTTGACATAATTTAAATTTTTATTCCTAGACCCATCAATGTAGTTTAATGTCATACGGTGAGGATGTAATTATCGAGCTCGGACCACAATGAGGTGTCCTACATATCTAGTTTAATTCAGGAATCAGAGCCCATGTATTTCTTATGACAGGAATCTGTGTTATGAGTTATATGGAAACAGAGGACCTAGAAGGGACTTATGCATATGAGGCTACCTTGGATTGCTTCTTCAGGAATGGTTCCCTTTGAGCTATGAGGGGATGTAATAATACTTACACCCTGATGGTGATGGTATCATCTTTTTTCAATTCTCATCATGTTATTAGTCTAATCACCACTAATCCCTAAGGCAGCGTGATCCATGCTCAGTGTGAGAAACCTGATACAATGATGGATTGGAGACATTAAATGAGAGCATATTCATATTTGTCTTACACATTAATGTCTCTATTTGGGAGGAATGGTCACCCATCTCATGGTGGATATGGTATGTAGCTCAGGCCATAGGAAGGCTTCTATAATATCTCCAATATGTAATGAATCAGAGTTCTCATAGATCAGTTCGTCTCAAACCCGTTGATGGATTTGAGGTACTCGGGAGCATGATGAGGGGTTTATAATTAGAATAATGCATGTGTATAATTCATTTTATTGTCTTCTGATGGATAAGGGAGAATTTAAAACTCATGTAAGGATTTGATCCTATATGTTATTAATATTTGGAATGGGAATGGTCTTATACGAGAGTGAATGCCCATTGGAGCTCGGAACGTAGGAAGGCTTCCAACCTATCCTAGATATAGTAAGAATCAGAGTCATCATAGTTCAGTTAATCACAAACATGCTGATGGATTTAAGGTAAAAGGTTTCACTAAGAGGAATCATGGACACCACCTAGGTTTATGGATTTCTAGGGACTTATACCATTGTGGAGGCCCTCTTGATCAGGGAAATGTTATATAATGCAAGTAGTTGAGACTAACACACTGATGCTGCACAATTGGTGCCCTCATATCATGTCCTTGGGTAGGGATTGCACTTTGAGAATTCCCATGGGGTGTACTCATATCATGTCATCGGTCAGGGATTACTCTCTAATTGTTCCCATGGGGCACAATCAATCTTTACCCTTTGGAAGATTGAAGAGAGGCGGTGATGTCCATGTTAATATATCCAAAATAAAGTTATTGGTAGGGTCGTATGAGGGAATGGTCCTAGATAATCAAGGACAATTCCCTTATGAGAGGGGTATGTGGATGAATATTCGTAGTCAGGGTTCACATGGAATGAGTCCAAGTAGGAATTCCGTACAAGGTTGTCATGTCCGGGAGGACTTTTATGACATGCCTTGGCCATATACTGAGAAAGTCCTAATTACTCACCCGATATATTAGGGCACCTGTATGACATAGTGGACATTTCCATGGATGGATTACTATTCAATTGGCGTGCCCTATTTGTCTTTCTAGGTGATCCATCACATCCAATATGCTTTGCATTACCAAAGTGAACACATCAGGGGTCCTGCACATGATCAACTGACTTGTCTTAGGTGTTTTCTCTGATTCGGGCAGACATGTAAAAGGTGCTTCACATGATCAGGAAGACATGCTAGGGGACTCATGCATGACCAAAATAGGAGGTTGGGGGGACATTCCTTGGGGTCTTCCTGAGTATGGTTTCAGGCATCCAAGGCGCGTCATGTGTCTTCTAGCGAACAAAAGTACCTCTTGCCTCCTTTATTTTGGTCTCCTTTGTTTTATTTTACAAATTGTAGGGATCATGTGAGTTTGTAAGAGTAAGGCATATTATTTTTAATCAATTTCTTGATGATGTTTCGTGTGACCAATATGGGTCACATGGATAGTACACAAGACATGCATGAGAAAGTCTATTCATTTGTCCTTTAGATCACTATAGAGCTACAGACCATACCTTAGGGATTCCATGTGACGACGCTAACAAGCCATGGGGTTGTGGTATGATCAATATGACTTGTAATTGGGTTGTCGAATGTCACCATGTACTTGTTTTCAAACAATTATGTGGTCCTTCCCACACACCAATGACTCTGTCGCAAGTTCATCATAACTTGTCCAGACATTGCCTTCTGATAATGGAGATATGTCAAGGGGGTTTCGCCTAAACAATTTTCCTTTCCCTATCCAAAGGGATTATGACTTAAGCTATATAAGATCCATATGCACCCGAGTGATCATGATGAAGGAATAGACTATAGGGTATTCATGGAGAAGGTAGGACCTATCCATGGACTCCTACGTTCACTAAGGGGGGCATTCGCATGATACCCCTTTGTTCATGTGACTTCCATAAGCTCAAAAATGGATCAACGAGAAGTATGTTGATGTGATAAAAAGCTTTATGATGACATGGAAGGCTTGGTTGGGCCTTCTTGGGGCATGCAGACAAGGTTTCACGCACTACATAACATGAACACTTGGTGGTGTCTTCATGATGTCTAATGATGCCCGCATACTTGTGATATGCATGACTTTTATGAGGTATCATGATGAACTTCTACTGTGATATGCAGGAGTATGTGTGTGTCAAATCCTTCACATGCATGGGTAGAGGCATGAATTTCATGGTGAGGGGAGCAAGGCCAATGGTTTTTACACCCTAAATTTTGGTCGTCATTCCAGGGGAGTCCGAGGGGATAATACACATTGAGGTGTCCATTTACAAGGCCGCATGCAGACATCACGGGCCATAGGGGCTTCTCAAATGATCATGAATAGGGTCTTTTTATAGGATCTGTGGTCATGTGATGAGGGTTATATCCTAAAGTCTACACAAATATGGGTGGGGGAAGGCTTTTCACTGCATGGAACATGGAGTACACATCCCAAAGCATTATGGTTTATCTTTGGATGACTGAACATCGTTGGCGAATGATCCTTCTACATGTCGTATGATCAATCATGTAAGTTAATGATCTCAAACGGATAGTGAAAGTGACTCTTCAAACATATATAAGGTCTGAATCATGGTTTTCAATGAAGGATTCATGGCTAAGGGTCTGCTTCGTACTGAGCCTCACAGGGGTTCATATGACCGTTCTCCATTAATGTCTCATTACTAGCATGACCTTGAAGGGGTTTTGCGATGGTCTCTATGAACCTCAACAGGTCTACTAATTGAGTTTTCATATATTGAGGAAGACATATACATGGAACTCAAGGAGGCTTGCATGGTTGTGTGTCTGACGGTGCATGAGGGTGTCGCTGGTGCAGGACACCCATATCGGGGACTATCTATCATGGCACTCAAAAGCCAAATATGTCATTCCGTGTGATCGTGAGTTTGTGAAACCCTGAGGCCATCCTATTTATGAAACTTTCATGTGTTCAACAGGGTATGGGCACAATAGGAAACTCGTTGACTCGTGGTAATCTCGTGTGTAAGTATATTGACACGGTGTAAACTCACCCGGTGGACAGAGTAGACTCGTACTGTAGACTTGCGATTTTGACTACCATGGGTATGGGTGCACTACATGATGTTCCATGGTTTATGAGGTCACATGATTTGTGAGGAGGCTTTGCAGAGGACCCCACGAGCACTCATAGGGGTCTGTAATGTGATCATGTGATGGTATGTAGATCACGCGATAGGTTCTACCAAAGACATCCTATGGAAGATTCATGTGGGTGGGACCCATATTATTACCTGGAGGCGATCTCTGATGTCTGTAACTAGTACCTCTATTTTCTCTAGTGTTCCACTATTTTTTGATCTCTTCCCCTCTCCCCATTTCTTGTGTTTTGATAAAGCGAATGGGTTTATATATGCCGCATGAGGCTGAGGGAAATGCCAATTTTTTTGGGATAAAGGACGTGTTTCCATTGCATTGAATGTCATTCCCTTGCGATGGCATCACATGATGCAGAAAAAATACAAATAAAATAGGATAAAAATATGTTGAGGTGGAAGGGGTTCACAGTCATAATATGACTTGCGATGACCTGTTGGTTGTCTTTATCTCAGTCTAATGATCATAGGGTGATCATGCGATGGCTTAGGGTTCAGATTGAGAAACTCAAAGAATACTGGAAGAGCTTACAGTGGCTTCTTGCAGTTGTCCTTGGCTTGGTCCCATGATCAAAGATTGATCATGCAACGACTTTGAGTGTTGTCGGTGAGTCTTGTGAGAGGCCACTGGGGTTTGCGTATGCCTCAATTGATTTCTTTGGACTCATGTGGATGTAAGAGAAGTGCCAGATATGTGGAAACAACATGTGAAGAGCATCAGGTTTTCCTTGGGTTATCGAACCAGTGCGGCTGGAGGTTAGAGATGGGAATTATGCGACGCACAGGAGCTGGTTTGAACTTACGATAAGAGGGGTCAAGTGGACAACTGGAATTAGCGGGAGGTGAGATCGGATGACAAAAAATCATTGAGAATCTTGATCAGGAAGCCCTAATTTAATCTCGTGGACAATTACATCCCAAATCAAATTCTCATGCCTTCATTCCTACAGAATAAAAACTATTCCTTGGCAGCTGTTTTCTTGAGCTGATAATGGGGTGGCCACCCATATCATATACATCACCATCCACCCAACGGGCATTAACCAACCATTTCACAAATGGATGGGGTTTTGTATACCTTGGGCCCTATAAACGGGCTTGACTCATGTCTTCCATGAGCTATTCTATGTGGTCTGCTGGTGGGCCTAAATTTTCTCCCATGGGTCGACCTGGTCCCAAATGACCGTTGGTTGAATCGGTCTGGCTAGCGGGTGGGATAGTCATATTTTTTTGGCTAATGGTTGTATCAAAAAATAATTTTAACTACTTAAGAATAAAATTTTTAGTACAATTTCGGGTCCAGATATGTCTCTTCAAACCCTAGGGCTTCATCTATGAACACCTTCACGTATTACTCCATCGTTTGACATAGTTCTTGGATCTTTAGTGAAAAAATGGGACATGCACGAATATCGGTCCCAACATGGTTTATATGATATTTATTTTTTGTTAATTATGTGTCATTACTTTTTTGGGATGAAAAATGAAGGGTATGAGATAAAGTTAGAGGTTAAAACATTCCAATAATGATTTATATATTATCTTTATCTCATGATTTAATTTTTCATCCCAAAAAAATAACACATAATTAACTCAAAATAAAATATCATATAACTCTCATCCCACATGATCCTTGGTTGAATCAGCATGGATGGATAGCAGGATGGACATATTGTTTTTTCTAATTTCCTAAATGAAACTTGGTTGAATTAGCCACATCATCCTTGGTTGAAGCAGCCAGGATGGCTGGGGGGTAGCAATAATTTTTTGGCTAACGGTGGAATCAAAAGAAGAAATTTAACATCTTAAGAATAATGATCTTAGTAGAATGTCAAGTCCAAGATATTTCTCTTCATACCCTAGGCCTTCATGTATGACCTCATCTATGTATTACTCCATCGCTTGGGCGTAGCACGAATATCAGTGCCAAATGGGTTTATATGATATTTTCTTTTCAGTTAGTTATGTGTTATTATTATTTTGGGATGAAAAATTAAAAGTATGAGGTAAAAACAGAGGTTAATATAGTCTTATAATGTTTTATTTATTAATATTATTTTTTAATATTTTTCTCTCATTTTGGGGAATGTTATAAGGATTAAATTTTTAGAATAAGTTCAACCTACATTCTAAGTGACATCCCATCACATCCAAAAAAATATGTGAGGTTTGAACCAGCAACTGAAGGATGAAAATGGTGCATCACCTCCCACTCTCCAACATGAAGTCCCATTTATTATGAATTTTTTAACTTAAAATATCTTATAGATGAAGAAAAAGTTGATTATTAGAAAATATTGTTTATCAAATAGATAAACATGTGATTGAAAAATTATTTGCTGATTAGGTGATTATTATTGCTTTAGAAGACATTCTCTATGTTGGAAACCCTATATAATTAAGGTAAACAAAATAATATGAGATTTTATTTGAGCAATAAAGGTTTAATTATATTTTGGAAGCATATAAGGTGTTATTATGGATTTGTTTTGATATATATTATTTTTTGAAATGATTAAAATACGTGGATATTATGTGAGTTAGAAAATTACATTTTGGTATAAGACTTTAAAATCCATTGATGTGATTTAGAGATAAATATGACAATTATTGGAGAATACTATGTGATCAAATACATCCATATTTTTGGTTTCAATATTAGACTAGACTATATTATGGAATTTAAAGGATATTTATTTGTTTAATTATCTATCTTGAACTTTGGGTATTACTATTGAATTTTGGATATTAAAATAGATTTTCATAGTATGAAGGATTTCTAATTTTGGGGAATTATAATTTCTTATCATAGCCATTTTGTTTTTGGTTTAAATATAATGATATGAGAAATAAAATTTCATTTTTTGGATTTTTTTATCAATAGAATTTTTTCTAATGCTTTATGCAAGAAAAATTCATCTTGAATACTCATTATTTGAAAAAACAGATGAGTTTGGGGTGGAAATTGATAAATGGCCCAAAATAATCATGTAATGTAATTATATTTCCCTATATTTTTATTCTAGTTAGTAAAATTATTTATTAACATTATGAAATTGATTTTGAAAACAAAACCATTTCTCATTTACTTTTCTTATCATGTAATCAATGGACTTTTAAACTATTCCTTATTAATGGTTTTGTGATTGTTAAGTTTCTCTTGACTATGTTCTCTATCACTATATATCAATACTTAGGCTTTAGATCCTCTACTCAATTTCCGTGTTTTCCTATATTTAAGTCTAGTATGTTTTATATCAAGTGATCTTTGTATTTACCTTTCTCTCTTATCAAATATAATCATTATTAATGCTTTTTTACTATGTAAGATGTTAACAAAGTTTTTTGAAAAGTCAAAAACTTTGTTACTGAGTATGGGATCAAAATTAAAAGGATGAAACAAGTAGGATAGAATGTATCATTCTAATTTTTTAATGGAAATAATATGTTTGATAGGATATAAGATAAGACACATCAAGTTTATACGAATGACTAAATATTATTTAAATGTGACAGTAATAATTAAATGTTGTTTATTTGAATCAATATTATAATTTAATTTGGTAAAAATTCATTTATTAAACATAAATAGGAATTTTTACTAAAAAATATATTATTTATAAGAAGCTGTTTACATCACACACTAATTTTAAAATTAAATTATATAAAATATAGGAATTTAATTTCATGAAATGGAATTTAATTTCAGTTTCACCAATCCAAATTAGTAATATTATGAGTTTTTTTGACATTTTTCTGATGATGTCAAATTTTTACGAAATAGTAAAAAAATATTATTTTTATGAAATATGGTATAATTTATGATATCTCCAAGACATTGAAATAATACAAATTTTTTACAAACTTATTAAATTAATATATTATTATAAAATAATATAATAAGATTACATAATGATTTGAAAAAAAATAGAGAATATAATTTATTCAATTATAAATATATATAACATTTTTAGTTCGGATGTAGAGCCTACGCTGCACTAGAAATGTAAAATTGGGTATCCTTGAAATAATAATTAGGATGAAATAATCCCTTTCCCTAATTTTATATTTATTATAACATATGGGTTTTTATTTTTATGGTTAGACCCAAATTTTAGTGTTATATAAATAGTGCATTGTCCCAATGCTTGTTTCATACTTATGAACGACCAGACAATTCAAAATTACTCAATAAATTTGATCTTAATATTCTAATTTTCATTATTTAAATTTATTTATGACTTTTTGGGGCCACATGGATATGATTATTACCTTCAAAATATTTTATACAAAGAAAATTCAATTATGTCACACTCTTATTTTTAATAACTGTAATATCTTTAATATTATGTTATCTAGATTATATGTTCGACCATAAATATTATTTTGAAATCTAAAATATTTACATTAATCATGGAAATTTAATTTTAATTTTTAGGTTTCAAATAATTATATTAATAGTTTTCCCAAAACTAATGCAGTAATTATTCTGTTATTGGAAAAAAATAAAATAAATGATATTATAATGTTAAAAATATAATTTTTGATTGTTAATGTAATCTAAATAATTAAAAAGATAAAATTTCTGGTCAGTGATATAACAAAGTAATATTTTTGAATTATAACTGTTGTCCTGATATTATTAAAAGCAATGTAATGAATAGTTCATAAAATTAACATTATGGATATCTTATAGTAAACAATATATTGTTAAATGATATAAAATCCCAAAAAAATCATCTTAGTGTTCCGGATAAGGTTTAAAATATCAACTATGTTCTATTTTTTGAATTTTGTTATTTTATAGTTATTATATTGACCATCAAGGAGTATAAAACCATGATGACATGGTAAGTGTTCAAAATGTTAAATAAGGGTTAAAAACAAAAGATAAGGGTAAAAATACAGTAAAAAATATCTCTTCTATGTGGTATGATTTATTTCTTCTCTTAATAATATTTTATTCTATATAAATCACTTTCAAGGAAGTTTTAATTGAACATTAATTTATATTACATTAATATTTTAATATATTTTAAGAGTGCCCCTCCCCTCTCTTAAAAATAGGAACCTCTACTTTTTATTTCATCACACATAGAAACCATTTTTTTCATCCATTAACTACTCAATTATATTATTATATTCACTCCCCTAATTATAGAGGCCTTATTTTTAACATAACACTAACACTAGTGGTCTTAAGGTGTTATGAAAAGGAGATTGAATGAAGAAATTGTATCGTTTTTAATTTAGTTTTTTTTTCTTCTTACACATCATTAAAAAATTATTCAATAATGATAAAATTATAAATATAGTATCATACTTATAGTTAGATGTTATTATTTTAGTTTAATTACCTATATACATCTCCTCTTAAAACAAATGGGAAATGAATTTATTGTTTCTGTGTACGTCCGAATACCACCTCACAAACCAATGTGACTGATTTTCCAACACCATCTGTCAATAATGGATATAATAGTGAAATTAATTTTTATATATGATATTGATGATATATTTTTCATTATAAAATGAGAATATATTTATCATCTTACCATTTCAAGCAAAAAATAATAACAATGTAATTCATCTGTACGTGTGGAGTACCACCTCCACGAATTTTTGTGATTCATTTTTCATCATCACATCGCATGAATAAAAAATAAAAGTATAATTAAATAATTAATATGGTATTTTGAAATTATTATAATTCTGTAAAGATAATATAATATTTATCTTCTTTCCACAATGGTCATTAAAAATGGGAACATTACTCAGGTCTACGAATGGCCTACCGTCTCTATAATTGTAACATAGTTTATTTTTCATTACATACATAATGATTGTATTTAATGATATAATTGGTATATAAAAGATATAATTATTTCTTTATTAATATTTTTAATAAAAAGTAATAATTTTCTCTTTGACCATAGTTAACACACAATAGTCCGTTTGGACTTAACTACCAAATATTTTCAAAATGTACAACCTGAAAATAAGGGATTGAGTAATTATATATAAAAAGGTAATAAGTGAAATAAAAATAATAATAAACATGAAAATGATTATTAAATAAGTAAAACTATTAACCTAAGTTTATTATTCATGAATATAACGAACAAATGTGATTTGTCGGGTCATGGTAATAGACATTATTTTTAAAATATTATTTTAAAATACATCTTTCTACTATTTTTAAAAAATAAAAAGGAATTTATTTTTAACTTATACAGAATCAGAATATTTACCTACTGTCATGATACCATAATGATTTCACTACTACAAAAATAGCCTATATCAGCACTACAAAGGGAATTAACAGCACTAAAAAGGGAATTAACAGCACCAAAAAAACATTATAAATCTCAGTGCTAATATAGGGGGTCCCTTTTATCAGTGATCTAAAAAGAGCAGATAAAGGTAAAAAAATAAAATAAAAAAAAAAAAATTAAATACAATGTGCGGAGTGATTTTATCAATGATTTACACCCCCTTAATAAGGGCTAGGAGGTCTCTTGCGGTCTGCCCTTCCCGTGCATCCTTATACGCACGGACCCCCTTCGATTCCACCTGAACTCAAACCAGGGACCTCGCCCCTTTCGTGGCTACACCTTTACCACTAAACCATTTCGTTTTGTTCTCTATTTAATGATATATCTATACATATAGTTATATTTATTCATATATTGATATAGATTCATATTAATATAAATATATATATTCATATATTAGTATATATATATATTAATTAGTATATTAATATATTTATATATATATTTGTAGTTATAATTTTTTATATGAATATTTATTTGTATATTAATATATACATATAAGATTATTTTTAAATACACTTATGAAAAAATATGTTTTTATGCGTGTTTATAAATAAATAAATAAATACATACATATATACATAGATATATACAACACACAGACACACACATACACAAACACATATATTTTTACGAATAAATATATATATATGTGTGTGTGTATTTGTAAAGCCATAGAATGTACTCTTATAAGATTAATTTTAAATAAATTTATGAAAAAAATATGTTTTTGATGTGTGTTTATAAGTAAATAAATAAATACATACATATATACATATAGACAACACACATACACACACATAGACACTCTCACACACACAAACACATATATATTTACGAATAAATACACATATATGTGTATTTGAAAATCCATAGTATGTTAAAAAGACCATATCATATAATGTAGATTACCATTTCAATGCTACAACCAGTCAAATCAAAAAAAATGTAACTATATTCGATATGATATGTGGTACAGGACAAACAGACATCCGGATCAGAATTTATACTTGTTTGAATATGGAATAATCGGGTTATCCTGACTAAAAACTCTATTTTGAGTCCTTCTAGGACATTTGGGCTCGAAAAATGTGACCGAGGCTTTTCCTTGGTCACTAATTCTTAGAGATCGTCGCAGGCTTCGGCATGATATGCTGTAGAGCTCAAACGGACACCCGGATCAAAATTTATGACCGTTTGAAGTTTTAGTTACATTTTCAACATATTTTAGATATTTTATTAACCGTTTTGATTTTTTGTGTCCTCAAATTGTTATTAAATGATTTTTAATCGATAATAATTAGAAAATTATTAATTAATAACATTTCTTTAAATATTTTGAAACCTTTTTCACTAAATTTCATATATTTTAAATGTAATAATATATTTATACGTATATATAACATATTTAAAAAATATAAATTGAATTTATATCAATATAAATATACTTATATAACAAAATATTATTTTTCATGGATTTTGTTTTTCAATTTAAAATTTATTCGCGCTCGGGAAAAGTACTGATAAATCCCCCCTTTATCAGTGCTACTAAAAGAAGCAATCATAAAGGCGACCCCTTTTATCAGCACTAAAAAAGAAATAATACAGGGGGCCTTTATCACCGCTAAAAAAAGTGCTGATAAAGGGGGCCTTTATTAGCGGTTTTTTTAGCGCTGATAAAATCGACCCTTTATCAGCACTTTTTTTAGCACTGATAAAGGCCTCCTTTATTAGTGCTTTTTTAGCGCTGATAAAAGTGAAGTGCATCCCTTGCCTGTTTTTGTAGTAGTGTTTAAAAAATATTTTACATCATAATATGTTTATTTTTAAGGAATTTTTTTTATATGTATGCACTTTTTTGTTTTAAAGAAATAATTCCAAAATTGAAAGGTTATTTTATTCAAAAAGTGTTTTTATGATGTAAAATTTCATTTTGTATGATTATGTTATGTATATTGAGAATTTTTTATAAGTGTAGGTATTTCTGTGTTAAACCAAGGATGGGTGGTCACATTATTGACCACTGATAGGGGGTTTTGTGATAATCCTAGGATGGGTGGTTATGTTATAATCTCTCGTGCATTAGGTACTCCAGAGATTGAGGTTCACTATAATGGTTAATCATTTCATAATTGTGATATGGAAAACTTATTCCCCATGTAACCTACATGTCCTTATATACCTATTAACGAGTTTTCATGGAAATGTTTTTATTTGTATAGATTAAGATAATGAATTTTTTTAAGACAATTTACTCTCTTTTAGATAAAAAGTTATATTTTGATAATAGTTTTTAATGGGTTTTCATGTTTTTCACTAGACAATATGTTTTCTTTTTTTTATATACCTGACTGAGATTTTTTTACTCATCCCATTTTTTAAAATATTCTTCACGAGATGAGTAGGGAAAAGTATGAGGTCTTTTTAAAAATAGTGAACATTTGTCGTGAAAGGAACTCAGGTTTTTTATAGGTTTTTGAGGGAAAAAGTTGATACTGAGAAGAAGTGTCATCCTGTAATGTAAAATATTACTCTGATTGACTTTTTAAAAATGATCTAAAAATATGAACTCAAATATATTTTGGAAAAAAATGAATTCAAGTTTAAAATCATAAGAATAGGTAATGTTTATGGTTGTTTCCTTACATGAAATCATTTCATTTTAATCTAATCTAGTTATTCATGATATTTACATGTAATAGTACCTTTCTTCCACTCTTAGTTACTTAGAATGTCATATAATGTTTTTTATAAAAATTGGGTTTATTTATATCTTCAGAAAGAAATCTATTTTCACATAAAATCGTGTTTCAAAAATCAATTTTTTAACATTTCAAAAATGTTTTATTAAAATAATTTTTTATAATTTTTTATTATTTAAAACTATTTTCAAATGAATATTCTTTATGTTTTCCAAAAAAATTAATTTTGTATCCTTTTTGTAATGGAATAGGAATGTTATTTTTAACTTGTACAACATGTATATAATTACATGTCGACATGACCATCATTTCTTCGAATCCTGATTTTCACATTTATGAGAATATTTTTAAAGAAAATATTTTTCCCATCATTTTATAATTTATTAGTTTTTAAAATTGAATTAAAAAAATTTATTTTTCAATTTTTATATGTTTAAAAAAGATATTTTCAAATTGAAAAGGATATTCTACCCAATAATTTTTTTAAATTTATTCTTATAGAATTTTTATTAAGCATTGTCATCAACCATTTAATGTATTTCTCATCAATTGGGGATACATTGTATGTATATCATCCTTATTCATTTCTTGGATGATTTGTGAATAGTTTAATTGAAGATGAATAGTTTTACTACTATCACGTATTTTACAATAAATGGTTTATGATTATGTTTATTAATTGGGGTAATTATAAAAAAAATATTATGTTATTTTTTTTCAATAAAAATGTTTATGTGAATTATGTTTCACCCCTTTCATATGAGTAAAGAATTAGACTTTGATTATGATGGGCATGGCCTGTTCAGTCCCTTGAGGCATTAGTAGGTCTCATGTGAAAAACTAGATAACGTTTTTTCTAAGGCCTTACTAATTTATATAGATGTATTATCATGAGTCTTAAATGGTATTATATATCTTAGAATGAAGCCTTTTTTGTATTTTATATCTTAGAATGATGACTCAATGATATATTTTAGATTTCCAAATTTTTTCATTTCATCATTATGAAGTCATTTACTGATATTTGATTTGATTATTCGATTTGTTAGAATATCCATAGTTAAGATTTTCACTAATGTGAATATATATAATGAATTATTTTATCATCATTTATTTATGCCATATTCTTCTCCAGTAATTGATTAAATTTCATGTGTTTCAATTATATTTATTATGCATTATTTATTCATAGTGTTCTCTACACACATACCCTTACTAAGCATCTATGTTCACCCATTTCTTATATTTATTTTAAATAGGATAGTAGAATTATTTTATGATTTTTATTCAATTATATTGTATGTTGAATAATGGACTTCTCAAGAAAATAATTTTTTTATTTTATATTTTCATATGTAAATGTGACTCATCTATGTATCTAGTTTACTATGACTACTAAACTATTTTGTCCTTTGAGATGATATTTCTTATATCTTATACCAATGTAATAAAGTATAATCCAACTACAGCATTCAAGGGTTAGGTTTGATACAAAAGGAATATAAGGAATTTTAGTAGAAACATTAGTACTTGATTTAGGAAAACATATATTAATGGATGTAACACTATGATATGCTATGAGGATAAGTTTAGATAAACAACCTCAAGTTTTTTTATGTAGATAGTACAAGATTTTTAAATATAAATCTCTATCTAGATAATAAAAGTGGGTTTGGTTCTAGTACATAGGTATCTAGGGGTAATAACTCCAAAAAGGGGGCTTTGGGATTGACCTGATCACCACCTAGTGCACAACAATGGGCCTTTCTATGCACCTGGTATGACACTCCTATGTGATATTATTATAATAATTCACATTTTACATAAAAATAATTAGAATGGATTTGAATATAAATACATCCAAAAATTTACCATATTTATAATTATGAGATTTGCGATGCATAAATCGTTAAAATTTATATTATGTGTTTCCCATGATTTGGGATTATAAATTATGTTTCATAATGTTATAATCTGATTTAGTGTGTGTAATTATATTTGAAAGGGCACATAATGGAATAAATGGTAATTATATCAATGCACATAGTCTATGTATGATTTCACCATTGAGAAAGATAATGAAACTGGAGCTAGATCTATAGTTGGAAATGATCAAACTATAACCATATTGGGAAAACAGACTTAGGTTAAGATTAATAACCTTTTCTGTATGGAGAAGCATGTTGATCCACCACAAGGTGTAAAAATGTTAAATCAATTTATGACTCATCAACTTCAATAATTCTATAGGACTATACATCCATTTATATCTATTAAATGAATATTTTCAATAAAAAAGAGATTTATCACTTTGGTAAGTAGTGAAAGGGATAATGTTTTCATTTCAGTTTATCATCTCTTAGGAGATTCGAATCAATGGTGGTCATTGATTCAAAACAGTAAAGATGAGGAAGAAATATCAATCATGGAGTGGTATTATTTCTAGGTAATCATATTGGAGAACTATTTTCTTCATGATAAAAGAGTGGATATGGAAAGATAGTTCTTGAGTATAATACATATAGATGAGGAAAATATTTCCCCATATGAAACCAACTTTAAAAGGTTAGAATGGAATGGTGAAGACTATGTGTGTAATCCAACTAGAAATAATGACTATTTATTTAATGGTATTAAGAGAATCATTTTAAAGGAACAAGTCTCCAAAACATTATAATCATATGAGTAAATGGTATCATGTGATATCATGATATATAAATAATTATCCAACTCCTATAACTTTTAATAGAAGAATGAGAAGAAGAGGACATCAGATAAAAATACTGAAAAAGGTAAGGAGGTAAAAAGGGATTTTCCATCATGTGATATATATGGAAGGAAAACCCTTTTTATGTGCTCAAAAGTAAAAGGATTTTTCTTCATGTTTAGAGAAAAATGACACCATGGTCGTGATTTCAAGGGAAATAATGAATTTTCCAATATCTAATTTGTCCGCCCTAAGGATATATGGAAATATGCAAATGAATTTCCCAATCATCAAGGATATATACCTCAGAAGAATCTATGAGATTAAGGTTAATCAAATTCTATTATAACAAAATAAGTGAAATGATTAATGTAATCTTTCTGTATACAATAATTATATATTTGGATTATTTTTTCAATTAGATTTTTTTATAATAATTATGAAATTTATAAGGATTGTATTGTATTTTTTAAGGGTTTGAAACTGTATGTTGAATGATACTGACGGAAAAGATAAATAATTTAGTAAAAATTTGAACTTCATGATAGAACATGATTAAAGAAATTATATCCCTTACAGTTATCTTGATGTTGATATAAATTTGTTATGATAAATAGATAATAATTATTGATAAATTAAACATGACAGAATAAATTACCTTGGAACTAATTATTGATATGTTCATTTTAGGAAATTTAGTAACCACGTTTCTAATGTTATGAATCATAATATTTTGGAAGGAAAATATGGTTAACCATTTATGAAATGTATTATGTTAAAATTTGGATGAGGTGTTAGATATTAATGTATTACATCAGTATATGAATATTTATTAATTTTGGATAACATGTGCTAACCATATTTTTATAATAATAACTAGAGATAGAAAGAATTAATTATCATCCTATTAATGATATTATGATACTTTAAAAGTGAACTTTTTTTATTTGGGAATAAAAAAAATGATTTTTGGATATTCATTTATTAGAGTAAGGGAGAATTTAAAATTTATTGAACCACATTAAAATGATGAAATTGTGATTATGAAGTAGATACATATCAAGTTATTATATTTCCTTATCTTATGAGATAATAAATAATTCCTCAACATTAGGAAGAATGATTTTGAAAAAACATATTATATCATATTACATTAATATCCAATTAATCATATAGTCTTATAAATCATAAAAAATTTATGGTTTTGATCTCCCTGACATTCCATCTATCATTCACTTACTTGTTATTAATGACATTTATCATAGTCTTTAATTATTACTGCTTTTCCTCCATGTCCATATCTTCACATACGCCTATTTTTATATATATAAACATATTTATGTGTTATCCTATATGACCCTTATACTTCAATTTCACTCTTACTAAGAGGTTGTTTTATTAATTCTTTTTATGATGTAGGTTTTCAATAGAAGAATTTTTAAATGTCAAACACTTGATTTTCAAGATAAATTTTAAATTATGAGGGAAAATTTTATTTAAGGTGGGGAGAATATAACACCCTGAAATTCTAAAATAGTAACATTTTATTCAATAGAATATATTCCAAACAAAACATAGTTTAACTTTTCATACAATAAATAATGATATTCTTCATTCTATTCAATTACACACAAGAATGAGTTTTACCAAACATCAATTTACTATTATTATTATTATTTAATATTACAATAATGATATAGTTGTTAGAATGGAGGGTTTTAATAGGATTAAAATACTTATGGAAATATATAATTCTCACACATTTACTTGTTATATATTTTTTATAAATAAAATAAGGATCATTTAGAAGAAAAAGAAATGTTTTCTGAAAAAAATGTATTTTTTTCTAAAAGAGGGCTTAGTCACACTTTTCTAAAATAATTTAAAATTAATTTATTAAAAATTTAAAAAAAATTTACGGAAAGGTAAATTTATTTTTGAAATAATAATACCAATATTATATTAGGGTTATGTGTTTTTATTTTTCTAAAATATTTTATTTCTGGATGACTAGTGAAAAAATCTAAATTTTAATTGATATTTTATTTTTCATTTAAGTTATTTATAATGTTAAATTATATTTTAAATTTTTTCAATTAAAATTATATTTCAATAAATATAATTTATTTAATTGGAATTATTTTAAAAAAAAATTTATATTTAAAAACATTTTAATGTTTTTAACGTTTTCTCTTTAAAAACCCACTTTCTTGACACATCTATAGGATCAATTTTGAATAAAAATTATCCACTTCTACAAATTGATTATTGAAGAATATATTACATATTTAGAATAAAATAATTTATAATTTATAAACAATACAACTTAATTTTGACCAAAATGAATAGTAAAAATAGTAAAAATTAGTTGACACGTTTATGGTAGAAATGGATTTACTAGAGGTTAAACTAAGATGATAAGGGTTAAAAATTACGAAAAAAACATTTCCAAAACCCACTATATGAACATATTTACAACTTTTATATTATAGTTTTTAGAATGGTCCATTTTTTAATCTTTTTTAAATATAAAAACATGGGTACGATTGAATCATTTCATACAATTCCAAGTGTACCACTCACCTCTCTTACAAAAGACCACCCCTCTACTCTCTTATTCAAACAATAAAACCTATTTGGTTCCACTAATACAAAAAAAAATAACATAAATAATTATATCATATCATTCTATAATCTTTATTTGGGTCATAAATCCATCCTATGAAGGCTTTAGTGAAAGCCTAAGGAGAAAACCCGAAGAAGAGGTAAAGATCTTCAACGAGCGTCTTTGTTTTATTTCTTTTACCACCTGCATAAATTCATATTAAACCATACTAATATAATAACCTCAGTATCTACCTTATATTGTTATGTTATTATAATAATTTCATGACCTACAACCATCTCCACTTCTGTCAAATTTATTAAGAAATAATCATTCATCTGTATAAAGGACAATCATTTTCTGAACTAATGTCATTTTTTCTTCCATTACCACCTTTCATGGTTGGGTATAAGGATAGATATAAAATATATATATGATATTTATTACATATTTACACCTATTGATCCATTATATCAAATATATATTTTAACATTCCATTCCATAAGATATATGATAATATCGCTAATGTGTTCGGTAGACTACCACCTCATAGAGAGATTTGATTCATCTTTCACTAACACTTCCCATGGAAGTTGGTAAGAATAAAGAAGAATATTTAAATTTATATTATTAAATAAATATTATATTAATTAACTATATATCATTATGTTAATATATTTTATAATTTTATTTCTTACCTTTCCTGTCACATAAAGATGATAACATCCTTTGTGTACGTGTGGACTACCGCATTCACGATGTGATGTGACTAACATTTCATCACCACACCACATAGATGATATATATAAGTATATATTATATGGTATATATGATATTATGATAATTATTTAAATAATATATATTAATTACCTTCATTCTATAATGATTATTGAAAAATGGAATTGTTACTCTTTCGTGTGTATGGCCTACCGTCTCCATCATTGTAACATAATTCATTTAACAAACCAACATTAAAGATTAGTATTAAAATTATAATACATGTATAAAAAATATAATTATATAATTATTATTATTTATGAGATAATTAAATTATGAAATATGTGCAAGCACAAGACCTTTTTTGAAAAAACATGCATAAGAAAACAAGGAAATTATCACCCGAAACAATTACAATAATAAAATATTATTCATGAATGAGAGATAAGATTTTATAACATGATGAAATATTATATTATAAATTTTAATATGGTTATTTTTTAAGTTAATAACATGATTAGAACCACTATACATGATGTTAAAAAACGTTCAATTCAAATTAATCGTGACGTGAGGGACATAATCTAAATTTCCATTCATTAACATATATTATACTATTATGAACCTAATTACATTAATATGGTGTATATATTGCCTCATTGAAATGTTATATCAGGATTAATTAATAATTAATGTTATTTTTAGTTAAAATTTGGATTATTTCATCCTCAATTATTTGATATGATAATTACCAAGTGGTAATGAATTTTATAACTCAATTTCTATTCATTAGGTTATATTAATTCTTCATTGTCATTAATATAATAAAATTATATGTATTACAAGTTTTGAATATATTATATTCCCAATTTAATTATTTGAATTTATATTTGATGCACATATTTGATTAATTGATTAATTCTCACATCAACATTATAATCATTGTAAGGATTTATTTCATAATCTCATTCCAATCAATATTGTTTATTCATGAATTCTAGTAGATGGAAATATTTTTATCATTATCTAATAAAACAATTTAATTTTATACTCCTCTAGTTATTCATGATGTTTTCATGTAATTGTACCATTTTTACATTGTTTGGTACATGAAAGTTTTTATAAATAGTTTTTAAAGAAAAGTTGGCTTCATTTTTCTCATCGGTCGAAAATAATTTTCTTAAAAATACAATATTGTCTAAAATTGTTTTCATTAATGTTTTTATCTATTTAAAAATTATTTATTAGATAAATTATTACCCATTTTTAATTTTTAACAAAAAATATTTTCAAAGGAATATTCATTTCATTTTACGAATGAGGCACATTTCTAAACTTTTTATAGTGGAAAAGGATTATTCATTTTAACTTGTACAACTTGTACAAAATTACCTACCAACATGACCATAATTTCCTTGATTAATTATTTTTGCATTTACAATGTTATTTTAAAATAAATTTCTTTGTAGTATTCTATAAATTCTTATTTTTAAAAAATTTATTTTCAATGATATTTATTTTTGAAATGATTTATTTTTTAAAATAGTGTTTTTGAAATTGAAAAGGTTTTTTTTCTTAAGAATGTTTTTAAATATATTTTTATGGTATTTATATTAAACAATGACATCAACCATTTAATTTACAATGATCAACTAGATATATTTTGTATTTCTATCATTATTATTATTTTATTAGATATTTTATGATCAGTTTAATTAAGTATGTACAAATCTATTTCCATGCAACATTTTACTTGAAATATTTTATGTTGATGTTTTTTGATTGAGGTAAGTATTATCATTTTTTATGATAGTGTTTTTCAGTATAAATGTTTATGTGTATTATGTTTTACCCCTTTCAAGTGAGGAATGCATTGGACTTTGTAAGTGATGGGTGGGCTATCCCGGTGATGCATAAGTTGTTCTCCTGAGAAAAACTAGATATGGTTTTGGTCGAGGCCTTACCCAATTATATAGATGTCTTGGAATAAGGAATTGATGGTTTTAGATGTATTGTAAAAATCCCTTAATGGTATTAAAATACTTTACATGTGGCATTGATGATCTGTTATAGATTTCCATCACTATCCATTCCATTAGTATAAATTTAGTTATTTATATTTCATGTGATTATTTGATTTGTTATAATAACCATGGTTAAGTTTTATGATCATGTAATTATGTATATGGAATTATTTCATCATAATTTATTCCTTCTATATTATATATAGGTTTTGATTAAATGGAATGTGTTTTAGTTATATGTATTATTACTTACATATTCATAGCTTCATTGTGTGCATTCCCTTACTGAGAATATTAGCTCACCACTTTCTTATTTTTATTTTCCTAGGATACAAGTATGTATTTTATGATTGATATGTGTAACACCCCAAGCTTCTATGGTATGCTTCTCTTTGAATAATACAGTAGCGTGTGTTGTACGCAACTTCGAGTTCTAACACACACCACAACCAATCAAACTAGCTGTTATTAATTGTAATAACCACTTTTTGAAATTTTATAAATTTTATCATTCAAAATGGACTTAAGTTTTGGATTCAAGAATATCGAAATTATAATAGGGTGGATTTTTGGTATCTTTCTGAAAACATACAATTTTTGATGAATAGTGAAAAACACTGAGTTATTTTTAAAAAACAAATTTGGTTTTTAAATAATAATTTATTTTATTTAAATTTAATTAAGACCAAAATAGATACATAATACCTATATAAGCTCAATGTAATTCATTGGAGTTAGTTTAGAATAATTTTAGATATATAAAATTTTTATTGAACTTTTCACCGTCTTTTACCCACCTCATACGAGAATTTGGAAATTCACATAAAACATAATTTTAACGCTTCTGTGAGTGGAATTTCAAAACTAAGAGAGACAAGGTTAATATAATTGAGTAAAATGTTGTTCAAGAAGATAAAAATAAATTTTGGGGAATAGTAACTTTTTTATTTTATTTACCATAGTTAAAAGTAAATATGGTAATTAAGGGTAAAAATGATATTAATATTACCCTAACACATGTCCTAATTCTATTAGAGAAGTGTATATCTACCAAAAACAATATTAGGAAGAAAATATTATCATTTAGGTCCACTTGGATTAGATTATGACATTTATTATTATTTAATTCAAAGAAGAGTTAATAGAGTTAAAATCAATGTTTAATTACTAAAACATTTTTAATAAAGGGTTATACATAAGATAAATTCGATTGTAAATATTCATTAGAAAGATAAATAGATTTTCTACATAATGTTAGTTTATTTATAATTTTTAGACATTAAATAATTTAATTTATTTATAACACAATGGTGATGCAGTAATTACCGAATTAATGAAATATTAAAATAATTGATATTATAAATATCAAATTAAATGAAATTTGAGAATTTTTATGAATTAAAATATTTTTCCATGATAATATTACATGTTAATATTGATTTAATTAAATTATTTCGACTTAATAATTCTGTTATTAGTTTCAAAAAAATAAAATTCCAAATAGTGTGAAAATTGAAATAAAAGAGTTTTTAAAACGAATATTATATTATTAATTGATATTATATTCCTAAAAATATACGGTTCGGAAAAAGGACTTTTATAATGATAGTTGAATCATTAATGAACCACTTGGGGTTAGAATGTCAGTTTATAGTATGTTTATTAACTATAGAATATAAACATACAAAGTGACATGGTAAATGTCAAACTAATTAACTAAGAGTCAAGACTAAAAGATGAGGATAATATAAAAACCCAAACCTGTCTAAAACCTATTGGTTGAGTGTTTTGAGACCCATACCCACCATAACATTTAAATAATCATCTTTGGAGCCATTATAAACCGAATATGACTTTATTATAAAACAATATTTCTAGATTTTCCAATGGTGCCCCTCACCCCTCTTATAAAATGGCACTCCTCCTTCTCTATAATTTACACCTTCATAGTCTTTTGGATCTACCAACCCATGCCCATATATTCTCTCAACTGCCCTCAATTCTACCTAGAGGTATTATATTGATCTTAAAGCCAACCCAAAGAGCCCTTTTGATAAAATCAAATGGAAGAACCTGATTAAGATGTAATGTTATCACCACCCTCTTTCAAGTTCCTTTCATCTTCAAATTATTCATTCATTGTTATTACAATTATAAAATAATAACTCTAGTATCTTTTATATACTGTGATGTTATTAAAAATATGGTACAACCATATTCAGTATTCTATCCATCCTATGAATGACATGTCACTATACGTGCGTACATATGGCTTACTGTCTCCACGTCGTGGTGTAATTGTTATTCAAAACATTATTATTTGGATGAGTATAATAATGATTTGTAATTCATGTAAATAATAAATATAAAATGATAATTATTCTGTATATATGATATACCATCCAATTTTATGTTATTTTAATATCAAAAGAATGATATTGTCGCTCGTGCGTACGTACGGATTACCGTCTCCACGAACGCGATAAGATTCATTCCCCATCGAATCCATTCAAGACTAAATTTCATTTGATGTTTAAAAAAAATTATAGACATGATATCATTCTGGATATGAATAATATACATCTCATCCATAACAAATATGGTTCACATAACAAATAATATAAAGGAAAATGAATTAGTTAACACCCCAAACAATGACAATACTAAGATATTACTAACAATCAATGTTTAAAGATCATATATGATATCATATTAAAGTATATGATCCTTGTATAATTTAATAACAATTATTTCGCTATTATACAGAAGGTTAACCTATCCTCAACTAAGGAAAATTACAAGGTAGGGATTTATTTCACAATCTCTTCATTATCCGAGGTTGTTTATAGGTAATTATCTACTAGGACCTCCTTATCATCCACATCCATGTTTCTTAAAAAGTTATTTCAAAGCATTCTTAATATTCTACAGAATATGGGTTATAGTTATTCATACCCTTGTTTTACTTTTTATAAGAAGTTTATAAAGGAATCTTTCAGTCTTTTTCCAAACAAGGTCCTTTTTATCCTTTTCGACTAAATTAAGGTATGAATGTTTTTTTAGCTTATACGGTGGGTGCGACTATTTTCCAATGTTATAAAATCATAAAATCTTCCCTTATAAGATTATAAGGATATTTTCAAAGTAAATGTTTTATTCTATAATTATTTGACTTTTAAATGATTTAAAAAAAAGAGATATTCCTCTCAAATTGTTTTGATTTCATCTATTTCAACGTCCTATGATGGATTTTAAGATTATTTTAAGTTTATTTATTATGAAACAAAACTATCACATTGTATTGAAGTTTTTGTGATAGGTTTGACTATGGATGTGTTATTTTTATACCATTCATGGTTTATGGAGAAAGTATTGACATTTCATATGCTAGTTTTATTATGAATGATTATGTTATGTTTAAATCTGTTCACATGAGGAATGAATTGGACTTAATATGTGATGGGTGAAGCCATCTATAGCTCCTCGATGCATCGGTAGGTCTCATGAGACATTAGAGTGTCTTGGAACGAGGCCTTGATAAAATATTATTTGTAGTCATGGCACAGCTTCCTGGATACGTGGTTATGAAAGTCTGGCATTATGCATTCCTTCATTATAAAAGTGTTTATTGATATTTCATGTGATTATTCGATTAGTAGAATACCAATTTGAATAATTAAATGAAATTATTTAATTTTATTTCTACCATATTACGTTGAATTTCATGTTTAAAAGGCTTTGGTTTTAGTTATACATTGCCTTAAATGTTTATGCTTATTTATGAATGTTTCTGCTATATTGTTATCCTTACTCGGCATCTGAGATCACCCCTTTCTATGTTTTTTCCCATGATGTGAAGAAGTATTTTATGAATGACCTGTAGTGATAGTATGATTGGTTATGTGTGTGGACTATGTAGACTATGTTATTGTAGTTTTCATTATATAATATATTGTAAACATTATGAATGTATCTAGTGATTCCAAGGCTACTAAACTAATCTGTCTTTAGAGATTTGATCTTTTTTTATCATGAAAATGTTATGTTATAATGCACCGACATTGGGTAACTGGGGTAGGGGTGTTACAGTTGGTTTCAGAGGATGTTTAGTACAAACGTTGGGAGATAGATTTAGATAAACTCTGATTAGACCACATAGACCAAAGATAGACGTTGAGGATTAGTATAAAAGATCTTCCAAGAATTTTGGTATTGTAGAGATTTTGTGAGTTTTCTAAGAAATACATCTCTCTCTAGATACAAGCAGGTATAGGAGGCTCTGGTACATATGTACCTATGGGTAAAACCCGAAAACACCGCTTTGAGCTAGTCTCAAACGCGAACTAGTGCACGACAACGGGCCTTACTGCACTCTTGGTTACGACACTCCTATGGGATATTCTTTGGATAATTCTCATTTTACTTAAAAACCATTATGAAGGGTTTATGAGTAAATACATATTCAAAGAAAACATTTTTATGATTATGGATTATATCCATAAATAGTTCAATTTATGTTAAGTGTTTGACAAGTTTGGATTTACGTATTTTGATTCATAAACTAATCTACTGTATGACATTGTTTAGAAATGGTTCTTGGTAGAAGAAATGGAAGCAGTATCAATGCAAACACTCCATATAGGGATTTATCTCTTGCTCAAGATAATTATAGTGGAGTTGGTAATGCAACTGGTACTGAATAGCTAATCACCACACTTGGAAAACTCACTCAGGTTATGAATAATAACATTACCCGTATGGAGCACCCAGATCCGTAGCATGGAGGATCAATGTTAGATCGCTTAATGAGGAAAAAACCACCAATATTCAGTGGGAGTACAAATCCATTAGTAGCTGACCAATGGATAAGTTCCCTAAAGAAAATATTTCAGGCTTTGGGTGTAGTGAAAGGGAAAAAGTTATCATGACAGTTTATCACATCACTGGAGATGCTGATCAATGGTGGTCATTGATACAAAACACAAAGGAAGATGATGAAGTATCAAATATAGAATGGAGAGAGTTCAAAGATATTTTCATAGAAAAATACTTTTCTCGTGACCATCAAGATGATATGGAAAGGCAATTTCTGAGTCTGATACAAAAGGAGGATGAGAATGTCGCAAAGAATGAGGCTAACTTTACAAGGATATCAAGGTATGCTGGAGATTATATATGTAGCCCATGAAGTAATATTGAATGTTTTTTATGGGTTAAAACCAATTCTTTTTCAATCATTAGTGTCACAGTCCTTCTCATCGTACGAAGATATTGTCTCATGTGCTATCAAGACAGAAAAAAAATTCTCTAAGTCTTATTAAATTAAAGAAAAGAAAGAGAACAAGTGATCTTCTGATCAATATGGAAATGGAAATAAGGGGAAGAAGGGAAAAGTTGAATATCCATCCTGTAGTAAATTTGGGAAGAAACACCCCAGTAATTGCTTAAAATTAATTGGATTCTTTTACTAGTGTGGTGAAAAGGACACCAAGCTCGTGATTGCAAGGTGAAGAAGGAAGCTACCGATGTCTAATGCTATAATTGTAGGGAGTTGGTACATTATGCATATGAATGTCTTAATCACTATGTAAAATTACCTCAGAAAAGGACAAGGGATCAAGGCCTGGATTATGCTATCAGTACTGCTGAGGTAGATGCTTCGAAAGACGTAGTGGCAGGTAATTTAATACTTTCCTCAAGTTTATCAAATGCTTTATTTGATTCTGGATCATCACATTGTTTCATATATTCTTAGTTTTCTATGAAAATTAGATACTTCCAATTTGATTTGACAAGAGAGTTGTCAGTTAAAACTCCTAAGGGAAGTATCATTGCTACAATGATCTGTGGATTCTTACCCATTAGAGCACATAAATTTTCTTTATCTTCTGATCTCATCGCCATACCTATGATTGAGTTTGATATAATCCTTGGTATAGACAGGCTTTCAGACCATGATGTGAAGATTTATTGTATGAATAATAAGGTTATGATTTTTTATGATGATGATAAGTAACACTTTATCTTTAGTGTATAATTGTCACCACCTAATTCTTACCTAGATCCACCCCCAATGGCTCAACTAAATTCAATTATTGGGGATGAAGAGAATGAAATAACTATGGGTAAGGAATGTAATGTTCAAATATATGATGTAACTTTTGTGAATAATATATTGATGTGTTTCCAAAATATTTTCTTGGACATCCTCCAGAATGAGAAATTGATATTTCCATTGATTTAATTCCTGGTTCACGGCCCATATTGAAGACCCCATATAGAATGGGAAAAGTGGAAGTAGTTGAACTAAATAAATAACTAGAGGAATTGAGTAATAAGAGATTTATTCTCCATAGTGTTTCTCCATGGGGATCCCCTGTTCTTTTTTTAAAAGAAAGATGGATCTATGAGGTTATGTATCGACTACAGGGATATCAATGCTATAACAATAAAGAACAAGTTTCCCCTACCTCACATTGATGACTTGTTTGACCAACTACATGGAGGTCAATACTTTTCAAAGATTGACCTTCAATCTGGATACCATCAGTTGTGTATGAAGAAGGAAGGCATTCTGAAGACAACATTTCGTACCAGGTATGAGAATTACAAGTTTACAGTAATGAATAGAGTTTTCAAGGAATATATTGATGATTTTTTTGTGGTATTTATTGATGATATCTTGGTATATTCCAAAAGCTACGAAGATCATGAAAATCAATTGCGCATTATCTTGAAGACTCTTAGAAGACATAAATTATATGGGAAGTTTAGAAAGTCTGAATTCTGGATTCAAGAGATTTCTTTGCATGGCCATACTGTCTCCAATGATGGAATCTCTGTTGATCCTTCTAAGACATGAGAAATCAAAGAATTTCCCACACTGACGAGTATAACTGAGGTACACAGTTTTATTGGTTTAGCAGGTTATTATCGACGTTTTCGCCAGAAATTTTCCCGATTGGCTAACCCATTAACGAAGCTCACACGTAAAGGGTTTAAATTTGTTTGGAAAAAATAGTGTGGAGAATTTTTTGAAGAACTGAAGAGAAGATTAGTCAATGCTTAAATTTTGACTCTACCATTGGGAAATGACGGGTTTGTTATTTATAGTGACGCATCGAAGAAAGGACATGGTTGTATCTTTATGCAGAATGATAGAGTTATTGCATATGCATCACGACAGCTGAAAATTCATGAGTAAAACTATCCTACTCATGATCTTGAGTTTTCTACTGTAATCATTACATTGAAGATTTGGATACAATATCTCTATGGTTAAAAATGTGAGATTTATACTGATCAAAATAGTTTGAAGCATATTTTCTCACAGAAAGAACGTAACATGAGGAAAAGGAGATGGCTTGAACTACTCAAGGATTATGATTATATGATACACTACCACCTGGGGAAGGAAATTAAGGTGGAAAATTCTTTGAGAAAAAAGAACATGGAGTTTTGAACAAGATGACAGTTGAAAAGGATCCTCTATCCATGTATATAGTAAAGATGGATATGGTAATCCCCATGGAATGTGAAACCTCAATACTTTTTCAAATGGTTGTTGAAATATCTTTAATAGAAAGGATAAAGAAATCTCAAACTGGTGATGAAGAGTTTCAAAAGAAGATTAAAGCTGTGAATGATGTGAGATTGAGTGACTTTGTATATGAAGATCGAATTTTGATATTTGGGAAGAGACTTTGTGTTCCCAATATACCTAATCTAAAAATTGAGTTGTTTGACGATGCTCATAATTCCAATTTCTCTATACACCATGGGAGCACCAAAATGTATAGAGATTTGAAGGAACATTTTTGGTGGGACAACATGAAGAGTGAGATTGCTGATTTTGTGTCACGATGTATAGTTTGTCAACAAGTGAAAGCTGGAAGGCAACAGCCTGGATAAATCATGCAACCTCTTCCCATACCTAAGTGGAAATGGGATAATATCATGATGGAGTTTTTCATGGTACTACTAAAGACTACTAGAAGGAACAAAGCAATATGTCCCATTATTGATCGTCTTACCAAATTAGCACATTTTTTGGAAATAAGGGAAGATTTACCACTTCAACGTCTAGAAAGGATATATATTAATGAAGTTTTGAGACTTCATGGAGTACCCCAATCAATTTTTTCTTATCGTGATCCCCATTTTACTTCACGATTCTGGAAAAGTCTTCAAAAAGACCTGGATAATGAACATCATTTGAGCGCTTCCTACCACCCTCAAACAGATGGACAATTAGAATGGACTATTCAAAACTTAGAAGACATGTTGAGATCCTGCTCACATGACGTTTAGGGTATGTGGTATCAATATTTACCTCTGGTTGAGTTTTACTATAACAATAGCTCCCATTCAAGTATTCAGACGACACCATATGAAGCGATATACGGAAAGAGATGTCGCACACCAACCTATTGGGATGACGTTGGAGAAATAAAACTCGTAGGTCTAGAACTTGTGGAGGAAACGATGGAAAAGGTGAAGGTTATCCAAAACCACATCAAAGTAGCTCAATGTAGGCCGGAGAGCTATGCCGATAACTGATGGATGGATTTGGAAATTCAGGTAGGAGATCATGTTTTCTTGAAGGTATCTCCATGGAAGGGAGTTATCTGTTTTTTAAAGAAGAGAAAATTGAGTCACAGGTACATCGAACCTTTTGAAATTCTAGAACGAATTGGGGCTGTAGCTTACCATTTGGAAATGACGCCAAGTATCTCCAAAGTTCACGATGTGTTCCACGTATCACTGTTGAGAAAACACATGCCTGAACCAAATCTTGTAATTACTTACGAGGAATTAGAACTGGAACCCGATCTGTCTTATTGCAAAGAGCCCATCAGGATTCATGATACAAGAGAGCAAGTACTGAGAAACCAGACGACTCTTATGGTAAAATTTCTATGGAGAAACCATAATATGGAGGAGGCAATGTGGGAACCCGAGAAACTTATGATGAAAAACCACCTGAGTCTTTTCATGTGGTAGTATTCTAGAAATTTTGAGAACGAAATTATTTGAAGGAGGGGAGAATATAACACCCAAAGCTTCTACGTCACACTTCTCTTTGAATAATATAGTAGCGTGTGTTGTATGCATCTTCATGTTCTAACACACAACACAACCAATCAAACTAGCCGTTATGAATAGTAATACTCACTTTTTGAAATTTTATAAATTTTATCATTCAAAATGGACTTCATTTTTGGATTCAGAATATCGAAATTAGCTTAGGGTGAATTTGTGGTATTTTTCTAAAAACATTCAATTTTTGATGAATAGTGAAAAAACACTGAGTTATAGATCAAAACAAAATTTTTATTTAAATAATTATTTATTATATATAAATTTAATTATGGTAAAAATAGATACATAATACCTATATAATCTCAAAGTAATTCATTGGAGTTAGTTTAGAATAATTTTAGATATATAAAAATTTTATTGAACTTTTCACCCTCTTTTACCCACCTCCTAGGAGAATCTGAAAATTTACATAAAACATAATTTTACCGCTTCAGTGAGTGGAATTTAGAAAATCTGAGAGACGCGGTTAATATCTAGGAGTAAAATGTATATGATCCTTGTATAATTTAATAAAGAAAATTCACCATTTTATAGGAGGTTAACCTACCCTCAACCAAGGAAAAGTACAAGTTAAGGATTTATTTCAAAATCTCTTCATTATCTGAGGTTGTTTATATGTAATTATATACTAGGACCTCTTTATCATCCAAATCCATGTTTCTTAATAATGTATTCCAAAAAATTATTACTATTTTATAGAATCAGGGTTAAAGTCATTTATACCCTTTTTTGACTTTTTATAATAATTTTATAAAGGAATCGTTTCGACGTTTTCCAAAAAATGTCCTTTTTAACCTTTTCGAAAGAATTAAGAGAAGAATATTGTTTAAACATATAAGACGGGTGTGGCTATTTTCCATCATTATAAAATCGTTGAGGCTTCCATTACAAGATTATAAAGATATTTTCAAAGTAAATGATTTATTTTATAATTATGTGACTTATAAATGATTAAAAAAAGTGATATTTCTCTCAAATAGTTTTGATTTCATCGATGTCAACATCCTTTGATAGATTTTAAGCTTATTTGAAGTTTATTTATTATGATACAAAACTTCCTTATTGTATTGAAGGTTTTGTGATATGTTTGATTGTGGAGGTGTTATATTTATACCATTCATGGTTTGTGGATAAATTATTGACATTTCGTATGCTAGTTTTGATACTAATGTTTATGTTATGTTTAAACATGTTCATATGAGGAATGCATTGGACTTAATATGTGAAGGGTGGATACCACTATAGCTCCTCGATGCATTGGTAGGTCTCATGAGAAAAAATAATTTCTAGAAATGAGTCCTTGACAAAATCTTATTTGTATTCTTGGCACGAGGCCTTGGCTACGTGGTTATAATAGCCTGACATTATGCATTCATTCATTATGATAGTGGTTATTGATATTTTATTTGATTATTCGATTAGTAGAATATACATGTGAATAAGTAAATGGCATTATTTCATTTTATTTCTTCCATATTATGCTGAATTTCAAGTTTAAAAGGCCTTTTTTAATTATACATTGCCTTAAATGTTTATTCTTATTTATGAATGTTTCTTCTATATTGTTATCCTTACTGGGCATCTGAACTCACCCCTTTCTATGTTTTATTTTTCACAGGATGCGAAGAAGTATTTTATGAGTGACACGAAGGGATAGTATGAGGGGTTATGAGTTTGGAATATTGATACTATTTTGTTGTAGTTTTCATTTTATGATGTATTTTAAACATTATGAATGTATCTAGTGATTCCAAGGATACTAAACTAATCTGTATTTCGAGATTTGATCTCTTGTGATCATGCCAATGTTATGTAATAATGCACCAACATTGGGTAACTGCGGTCGGGGTGTTATAATATGTATGGATATGATAAGAATAACAATGGTGTTATCATGAATATGCTACTTTGTATTATATGTTATCAAATAAAAATGTGATTCAATTATGTATTCTGTTTACCATAAATACTATTCAGTCCTTCAGGATGCAATTCATTTTATCATATGATAGCATAATAATGTAAACTCATGCTTTGGGGTTTTGGGGTTAGGGTCATTACTATTTTTTCATCTAGCTTAGGTCATAATAACTCTTTTTGTCCAACCTCATCCTAATATGATGTAGTTTTTAATATACTATCTTAGGGGTATTTGTACGGATCCATATGAATACTGGAGGAAAATATATTAATATAAATAAATTATACCCAATGAATGTGTTAATCCGAACCACATTTCAAATCCATATAATATGATTTAAGAATGTCCCCTTGGGTTTGAATGGTCCTTTCAAACTAACAGTCTATGTTAGGATGACATAAATTGCTAATGATGAACTCTATATTCAAATATTTTTAAGCACTTATATAGATCATCTTGGTAATTATTGAATACTGATCATATTTAATAGAATTTTTACTCCATGTAACATTACCACTTCCTTTATGTATATTTTTTAAATATTATGAAGAGATAAATATTATTATATGGTAATGAAAAGAACTTATTTCATAAAATGACCAAATAAAACCCAAAAAGCATTATTCCCATTAGATGTTATGGGGAGTCTAATGATGAACTCCATTATAATATTTTTATTTAATGTTTGGTAAGTGTAGTGGTTATAAAATCCCCTTGGACTTCTGTTCCTAATAAATAACATGCTGGCATAACAAGCATCGAGATAAAAACTCTATAAGATACCTTTAGTTTTATCACTCCAGAAATACTATTTCAAGCCTCTATACAACATTTTACATCCATGATGAATATTTAATGATGAAATATGAACTTAAAACAATAAACACTTCTTCAATTCTAGTATTGATGGAAATAACTGGTTCCTGAACCTTATTATTCATCTAAATCATGGTCAATCTCAGGAGTATTTCTCACCTTCTTCTACGGTTCCCCAGTATTCTTTTGCACCAATTTAACACAATCATCGGTGGATGGGTGAACCTTCATCCAATCATAATATGGTCTTTCTCTTTTACATGTGATTTCAAGACCAATCTTCTGTAAACCCAACAATATTGGACCCCTTTCAATCCTTGTCATGCACAAACTATGATCATCGTACTGACTAGGAGCACCATCCACCTTTTTCACCTTAACATCATGTATTTTTATTTACATTTCATTAAATTTAATCAATTATAACCATATCCTTTACCTCATATTAAACAATTTCTATATAAATATATTTTTTATGGCCTTATGATAATTATATATCACACCATTCAAATTAAATATATTACCTCTATATTTTTAATTCATAAACTAATGTAGAAAATTCCAATTCATAGGTTGGGTACTTTTTATCGTTATTTTTCATTTGGAATGATGAACAAGCTATAAACATATAATTTTGAATGAGGATTAATCTATGAATCTTCCTTAATGCATCAATATATATCATAATCTCTTCAACACTACTCAGTAGTGTAAGGATTTTTTCACTGACCAATATTATTTTCAACTCATTAAAATATTCAATAAAATCATCTACCTAAAAGAACATGACTGTCTTCTGAGTCAACGTAGTTATCATATTATATAGCGATTATAAATCCATAAAAAAGTATTGGTAGTGTCCAACCACTTCATGAAAATTATGGATCTCAATTACCATGGTTGGTCTACGTTATTGGTCAACAATATATATCTATGATGGGTCCATCTATATAACATATCATGTGACAATATAACCTAATAATAAATATTTTTCAAGCAATAATTCACACATTGTAAATTTTTCTTACATCTTATCCTTCCTCAGGATATTTAGTGAAATCCTAAATTTTTTTCATCATCTTCCTTTCTCTTCAAATATATATAAATATCATCTTTAAATACAATTATAAATTAGTCATCATAATATATAAATACTATATTGATTAAATTAATTAATATAATATGAGAAATTGTATGTCCAAATGGAATAACTATAAATTCATAATGAAAATACATCATATAGAAGGATGTATTAGGTATATCATTTTTCATGACTCTTAGTTGATGATATCAAAATTGATGACAAATATTGAAAAAAATATTGATATCATCATAATTTAGGAAATAGATCATTTATACATGGTAGATGAATCTTATCTTAATATTGATCTTGTTAAGATATCAATAATTAAATAAAATTAACATTGAACAATCATTCTTTATAAAACATAACATATGCAATCTACGGTGACATAATTGGTCATATGAATTCCTTAACCAAATTATCCAATAGATTATTATTCAAATATTATAACTCAATTAGGTCCATTATATATAAATTATTCGAAATATGTGTAAGAATGAATACGTTCTATTGAAAACTCAACGTTATGATTCAGTTGAAAACTAAGAATGTCTTCGAGAGATAAATTAGAATAATTATGAATGATATGAATATATTCAACTTTGACTTTTTCCTAGATCATTTGAGATAAATAATCATCATTATTAGGTAGTAAGACACATACTAATGAAGAATCATCCATTATAATATCATATTCATTATCTCACAAAAAGATGGTCATTGGTTGATTTAGATAATCAAATGTGACATTCATTCCATAATTATTGATATGGAATCTATATAGATAGAGCCAAACCATGATCGAATTCCCTACAAATTTAACTATAGGAAGAATCATAAGATTATTATGAAGTATATTACCACAAATATAAATATGAGATGAATTTTTGACTTCAGATGAGATCATCGTACTATTAGAAGTTATTAATACCAAATCATCTTACAAAATTATAGGCGGTGATGTGACACCCTTAAATTATTCCTTAGATATAGAATATTGGATATAGTTTGAATCAAATATAGTATTTTAAACTTTATAGTGGATGTTATGTATACTTATCCGCACAGTATTCTCATTTAATACTTTTGTAGTTTAAATAACATGATATTTCCATTTATCTCTTAGATCAAAAGGTTGATAATTTTCATCATTATATTTATCATTCATACAATAATTAGAAAAACATACAAACTCCTTAAAATTATACCATTGGTATGTGTGTTGGAATTTGGGTGATATTTTCACCGTTTATTTCAATGACTGGACACTTTAAATAAAATAAGAATTATTTTTATCAATAGACATCTTTTACACACTTAAAAAACTTATTAGACAATATAAGGAAATTTTCTTCATTATTGATTCCAAAATTCTAACACGAGTAAAGATTAATTTCCATTCCTAAATGGGTTTTATAATTATTATTTCCTCAAAATTCCATATTTCTCTTTTTCCCCCATAATTCTGATAACCATGAGATCTTACAATTTCTATTTCTAACTTAATATAAAATTCAATGGCTTCTTTATAGCTATTGTTTTCTATTTTATCCGATCCATTTAGGAGACTTTTTATCAAGACACTAAAGAAATGGTCAACTTTTCTGAAGGATCAATAATAAATTCTAAAGCATAATTTGCATGTATGGTGAAATTTAATGATATGTACTATTGAATTATTCATATTTCTAATTTAGTTCATGGAATTCACTTTCAATTTTCATGTAAGGTGTTTTGGGTAAACACTTAATATAGAAAAAATATTAAATTATTCTCATCGTATAGATCAAATTTCATATTCATTCCTAATATCCATGATAAGAGTCCACCATTGATCTGACTAACCTTCCAAATGATTTAAATCTAGGAAAAACATTTCATATTAATAAAGTTGGGGAATGATAAATGTCATTTTGTTTTTACTGATACATTTCTTAAAAATTGGCAGCTCAAAGGATCCACCAAAGGAAGGTGGTTGTATACATTTAAATACTGAATAGTCAGTTATTCATTCCATCATAATTTTAAAATATCAATATATTTCATGTTTCTATTCATATCTTGTGGGAGTTTAGTGATCAAAACAATAAGATTTATCATCCCATTTACCATTTTATTTGGAAGCTCATGAGTCTAGTCATTGCATTTTCCATTAAATTCATCATTAACATTAATTCTCTTCATTCCAATAATTAACAATGACCGAAACTATTTTTTTTTTAGAAAAAGTAATCATAATGAGTAATCATGTATTCAGGAAAATTCATTCATATGTTGTATAAATCATTACATCTTCTAATAAATCTATGAAACCATAGTTTTAGCCTAGGTCATTCATTATTATCATCTATTCATTTCATTCATTATTTTTCATAAATTAAATGTGTATTAACCTAAGAATATCATCCAGGATTTCCAATGTAGGTGTTCATTCTTAGTAACACTCATCATTCACCAATTATGATTGAGTAGAATCAATCTCTCACATTTTAAGTTATTACCTCAAGGTGAATCTATTCCATAATCACATCCATATTACAATATATGGACAAAGATATATTTTCTATGAAAACGAAAAAATCTACAATTTACCAAAGCATCATAATGTTATCGTATTTATAGACTTATCTCCATTGTTTTTAACAAATGTCTCTAATCATGAGCCCCAAAAATTAACTGAACCCGACTCTAATACCAATTGAGGAAACCCAATACTTTCATAAATTAATGTTTAATCAATTATTATGAATATTCAATATATTTCACAATAATACACACCCCAGAAACAAAAAGTATTAGTTTATAAGAAGACTAAAAAAATAATCACCTTATTTCATTAATTTTTTTAAATATCTACTGTAAATTTCTTCTATTATAGTATACTTCATTGAAATTTCCTAATTAAAACTATTCATCATACCATGGCAAAAGGATACATTGGAATGTTTCATCTCAAATTCTCTATATGGGTATATATAAAAGATATCAATATATGTTTATAAGTGAGAATTAGGTAAGCATAATGGAAGGAGAAAATTTCCATCAATTACAATATCGTACACACTTAGTTAAATATCATTAATCATAAGTCGTTGATGAAGTATTTTTCATAAAAATATATATAATTCAAAAGCATGTGAAATCAAAAATAATCAATCTTGTCCCAATGGAACATATCATATGTATAAAAAATATGTTTTTTGAATAAAAATAATCATAAAAATTTCATCATTCAAGGATCACTATCGAGACTACCATATGGGAATATGTTCACTCCCCAATCCATCATTTACTTAGTCAATATTCACTTCCTTGATTTTCTTATTGGAAAATGTCCCTTACTGAACTAGGTTCTCTATTCATTACTGACTGAATTTCCAAAAGGCCTTCATTTTTTATTCATTTTTCATAATACCCCTTTTAAAGGTTGAAGGGGAACTATTACATTTCTCACAGGATTTGTGACATTAAAGGACCTAAAAATTATATAAGAATACATCCCAGACTTTGAAAACTTGAAACTACCCCTCCCTAGAATCTGCATTGTGATTAGCTCCCCACCTTTATATGGTTGACTGGGTAGCTATCCAGTGCACAGATATACAAGACTGATAATGGTTGAATATTCTATTCCCTCTCATTATTTCGAATCGAATTTATCTACTCTGAGTAATTATCCTTCTCTAAATCCTCATCTTTGTTTGGACCAATTTTTGTATAATTTTGTATTTTTTGTCAACTATTGTCAATATTTTTCAAAATGAATAAGAGGTGAAAAAATATTTCAATGTTAATGAACATTGGCTGAAATGAGGATGCCTGGAGAATTGTTATGAAATCATAAAATAGGATGTCATTCTTGGGTAATTCTCCATGAAATCAAATTAGATGATTAATGCACTGATATTAAATTTCAAATAACTTGTGTCAAAGGCGACACATTTCTTAAAACAACTAATAATGGTGAAGTGTCATCCATATAATGATGACTAAATATGAAATGGTGGAAGGTGAAGTTCTATTTGTGATCATTCATAAGATAAGTCTTATGTGATTTTCATGAAGAGGAGAAGATATACTAATTGAAGAGTGTGCTTTCAGTTTTGTTGAGAACACATCATGCATGCAGTCATGTGCATAAATTATGAACACCCAAACAAGGTGAAAAAATGTAGACTGAGGTGTCCATGCATGGGATTTACATTATATTTTTCCATACATGGGATTTATGTTAAGGTGATTAAAATCATATTCATTTAATATTGGAAAGAAACAGGTTGTTGGAAGATAGGGAAGTTATAATACTTTCCTCAGTAAATATGATGATGCTTTGCTAGTCTGTATTTTAAAAATATCATAAGTTGGTTTGAGAACTTGTGATACATGAATTATGAAGGAAATGGGGAGAATTATGTTTTCCATCTGCATGGCTTCTCTGGGAGAATAAGGTGTCTAATATGGTGCAGTTTTCTAGTGTTTGCTGATTTTTTGGGATCCAAAATTTTAGTTGTTCTAGCATTGTGAGAACTGTATTTACTTGAAGATCAAATAAATATATCGAAATGAAATGAATTTTGGAAATATGGGATTCCTAAGGTATTATTTTCGAAGAAATGAAGAATGCTGACGGTGTTCTTCACAGTTACTATGGGATTCACAAATGGATGAGGAAAGGAGAATTCTGAGTGAGCAATGTAGTGGTGAAGGTGAAGGGCATTGTGGTGGTGTAGAGAAATAATGAGTGTTGTGGTGGAAAAATGATTTGATGGAATGCTTAGAAATTAAAATCAGATTTTGAAATCTGGAAAATAGACAAGGTCCTTCATGAAACAGAGTGAATTTTTGAATAAATTTTTGAGCTCTGATATTTGGTGAGAATATGGTGCTGAGGTGGCTGGAAAGTTCTAGAGTTATTTGGAATCCCTTATAAATAGGTCCCAAACCCCTCATGAAAAATATAGAGACTTAAAAAGAATTTTAGATATCTCTAATTTCAAATAATCTTTATGATGTATGTTGTTCCATGAAGGAAATGTGCTTCGTGAAGATTATTTGTTCGGAAAAGGCTCAGTGAGCTTTCCAAAGTTGTGAGATCTGAGAAAGTAGTTTGATTTGTGGTGATAGTGGGTTCCACAAAGTCAACTCTATAAAGCAGTGAGATATGGGAAGTATTTTTCTTTATTAAGGAGCTCTGTGAAGGAACTTCATGATGGATCATTGAAAAAAGCAGTTTTGAATACCCTGTTTAGGTGAACCTGTTTACGGTAAGACACCACTACACTATTCCATATCATTGTGTGTCAAAGTTGATTTAGGTGTTCCCACATAGAGATTGATTATTACTCAAGGCATAATAACTATGATGATTCAAAGTGTACCAATTTTTAGTGTTTTAATAATGACATTGGTATATGTGAGTCATGAAAAATATAGAAGAAGGTTAGTGCATTTGTTCATTGCACTAAAGGAGAAGAATAAAGAAGAAGTGTAGTGCATTTGGTTTTTCACTAGGATGAATTAATATAATTACTTTCCTACTATATTTAATGTAATAAAGTGAAGAGCACTAAAGAAGATCAAGATAATAACATAGCTTTTGAATAAGGAAAAATACTGTCTCTATAGGCAGTATAAAGAACCAGCAAGGAAGTGGCATATTGGACTAGGCTATCATAGGTCCAGGGAAGGGGATTGTTTCCCACCACTCCAAAGTGTAGGGACTCACACTGACTAGTGTATTGTTTTCCTAGTCATCCCACTATAACAACATATCACATTATAGTGGATAATCCATGAACTGGTCACTCCCATGCATGGTAAGGAGTTAGCTTCTCTTAGTGAGTGTTGAACCTTGAAAAAATATCACGTGTTTTTTTTACTAAATTTATATTATTGAATTCTATAGCGAAAAAATAATAAGGGAATTAAGATCCTAACAGGTCAATAGGTACATAGATAAAAATTTGAAACAGGATTAATAAGGTATCCAACACTGATTCACCCCCACCCCTCAATGTTAGGTATATATCAAACTAGTCCTATCAATTGGTATCAGAGGGAGGTTCACCTCAGTTGGATTCTCTACAGTGAAGTTATTCTCTTATGAAGACCTGAGTTTCCTTCCTAATTTTTCAATTAAGTGAACTTTCAGTGAAGATTCATTTATCTTTGAGTAGAAGGTTATATCTACCAAGACCATGGTGAACAAGAAAAAGAATAAGAATATAATGTTTATGAAAAATTCAATCTTATCTAAATAAGGGGAATCATCTGGATCTCCATACCTTGCTGAAAAAGAAGACATATCATACATGGATGTAATGATAAGGTGGATCATGTTTCCACCAATAAGATAGATAACCTTCACACATCAAGTGATCAATAGAAATGTGTTAATTAATTTGAAAATAATTCTCCTGATGAAAATGCTATTAGAAGTGGTTATGATCAATCTAAAAATTCTCAAGAGTTATCAGTTTATGTTATAGAATGATTCTACAATAGCATCCTTGAAGAAAGTTTTTCACTTATTTTTAAAGTATTTGAATTCATGAAAAACGATATTATCCAACTAGAAGAATCAAATGACGTTTTCGAGAAGGGCTTACAAGAGAAAATTTGTGAATTTTTAAAGGTCTCCAGATAAGTTGGATCATTTGAAGCAACAAAGATGATATTTGAAATTGGTTCATCAAAATGGCTCAAATATGTTGATGAAAATGAGGGATTCAACAAGACTCAAGAAGATAACATCCTTGCACTTGAAAATGAGTTTAAGAAGTGAATTGATGTCAAGTGATTATATTTGAAAGAAAAATCCAAAAAAGATCAAATAACGTGACTCTTTGTCACAAAACAAAGTAATGCTACATGAAGATAAAGTTAAAATATTAAATAAGGCATGTGAATATAATATTAATAAGATTAAAGACCATAAATTCATCCTCGATAATAGATTTCTGGAATTGGAAGCTCAGTTGACCAATATTGAGAAGACACGTATTGAGGCTCCACAAAAGAAGGAAACAACTGCTGCTGGAACTCAATTTTCACTGGAAGATTCAACTATCAAAAGACCTACACCATTTGATAATAAGATCATTGCTTCACTTATTGATCTATCACAATTAGCTGAGAATAAGGTACCATCCATAACAACATGTACTAATGTTTCTAATTTTTTTTCTACAAATAGTGTAGGCTGGAGGAAAAACTATAAAAAAAAATGGATGAAGAAAAGTGAGGAGTTACGTATAACCATGGATAGAGTGAATAAAAATATGAATATGAAATATATATACCCACACAAAGAACAACATATTGATAAGAATACTCAACAACCATATAAAGAAGACATCATGAAGTCAAGGATTGTTGGTCAATGATGGTGCCATAACAGATTTGGGAATTGTGAGCTGGATTGTTGGTAAAATACATTAAATGTAAAAGCATAAAGAAATACAATATCAAGGGGGATAAAGCTATAGAATAATAAGTAACATTCACAAATCCAGAAGAATCTATATACTGCAAAACATTATAATTTTAGATAACATATGTGTTTTATGCAATAGGAGTAGCCACATGAATGGTGAATGTTCATTTCAAGAGGTACCCAAAGCTAATAATAAAATAAAATCACAGGATCTAGATAAGAAAGATGAAACATCCTTGGGAAGTAGTTAGAAAAATGTATAAAAATACACTCACAAGAAGACTCCAATGAGGAATTTTGAGAAGCCATGGAATTCAAAATCCAATAATATGAGGGGTAGTGCATCCAAAATAACTACTAAGAAGGATTTCATTCAGAAGAAAAATATAGAAGATCCAATCTTCATGCATCGGTTCCTAATGATGTATTAGTTATTTGTACAAAATATTTGGGGAGAATGAGAAATGTGGAAGATGCATAGGCTAAGTATAGTGCTAAAAACAAAATGATAATTCTATATGATGACAAAGAAGTTCTGTGTGTGAGGTGCAACAAGGCTGGCCATACTGTTAGAAAATGCATTGATTTTTTACCATACCAACAAGAATTCTTCAAGAAGATGAATGGTTCACTAGGATATTCTAATTCTATGAAGTCCCTTGAAGAAAGAAGATTCAAATAAATAGAGATGAATGAAATAGTGAGATCCAGACAATCACAGTCATCATTGAAGATCAGTTGTGATAGTGTGAAGAATGGAGCATCTAGGGTAAGAAACTCATCTCAACCATATTGTTCACTTTAATGGAGCAAGGAGGAACCACCATATTCCCCAAAATATTTTTGTATTGTATTTGTTCTTATGATACAAGTAATTGAAGGTGAAGCAGGATCTCAGGGGGAGAACCTGAGAAACAGTGATGAAAAGTGTTCCCTTGAGAGGGAGACAAATGAAGAAGATTCCAAAGTCATTATCTTAATATGTATCATATTTAGTTGGTATTAAATTCAACGAATCTGATGATTGCCTAAGGAATGTTCCATTGGGAAAGTTATGTCATTTCTTAATTTCTCATCATTGGTTACTCAAAATAACAATCTTTTTAAAAAGGGGGAGTAACTAAGTCAGTCTGTGGCATAAGAAGAAAGAATGTTCCCCAAGTCCACTTATCTTGTTAATTTCACTTGAATGTTTTTGATCCATTTGTTGAAGTAAGTGTTGGAGTTTCAAGATGAATATTTATATCACATTCATTAACATATGTTTGGAATGAAAGTAGACATCCTTTGAAGACAAGTGCATGATTTATCATCTTATGAGGTTTTATGATCAGTATATAATGTACAACTTTGTTATCTAAATAAAATACTTTTTTTTCTACATCGAGCACTGCTTAAGTATACTTAGAGTGAAATGATTGATGGCAAAATTCTTATGTTTGGACTAATACCCTCTCAACTATGCACTTTGTTTTTTATTTTCAATAAGGGGGAGATAATGATTCTCATTTGGATATTGACACATTCATTTGAGGATAAATTTAAGGTGTTGACAACAAAATACAAAGGGAGGAATTTTTTGGACTAATTTGTGTATAAGGTTTTATTGTTTTCAATTGTTTTAAATATTGGTCAAAATGGAGATGGAGATTAAGGATAATTCCAATTTTAATGGATATTTTTAGAAACGATCATGCCTAGAAAATCATTATGCAATCATAACATTAGATTTTATTCATGGGAAGTTCTCTATACTGTCATATTAGATGATTGATGTACCTTTCTTAAAGTTCAGTGAACTTGTGTCAAAGGTGACACATTGATTACAACAATGAATAATGGTGAAGTATCATCCTTATAAAGATGGTTGAAGAATAAATGGTGGAAGGTGAGGTTCTATGTGTGATCATGAAAATGAAATGAATTATTTGATTTTAATGAAGATGAGTAGAGAGAATAAGATAAGAGTATGGATTCAGTTTGGTTGAGAACACATCATGCATGAAATCATGTGCATAAATTAAGAACACTCAAACCAAGTGAAAAAGAAGCATAGAGAGGTTTCCACTAATGGGATTTACATTCAAAATGTCCATGCATGAGATTAGAGTTAAGTTGATTCCAATCATATTCAGTTATGTTTGTAAAGAAAGATGTATTTAGATGATAGGGAGGTTAGTATACTTACCTTAGTAAATCTAACAATGATTTTATGGTCTGTATTTCACAAATATCGTATGTTTGTTGGAGAACATTTGATGAAATCATTATGATGGAAAGGGTGAGAAATGATGTTGTCTATCAGCATGGTTTCTCTTGAAGAATAAGGTGTCTAAGATGGGAACATTTTCTCGTTTTTTCCTAATTTTTGGGGTCCAAAAATTTGAGTTGGGATAGCATTGTGAAAACTGGATTTCCATGAAGATCACATCAAAATATGGAAAGGGAATGAATTTCACAAATATGGGATTCATGAAGTAGATTTTGTGAATACATGAAGAATTTTTATGGTGTTCTTCTCAATTACAATGATAATTGAAAATGGATGAGGAATGGAGCATTGAGGGTGTGAGTTTTGGCGGTGAAGGTGAAGAGCATTGTGGTGATGGAAAGGAAGAAGGAGCATCGCAGCGGTGCAACAGAATTGACAGAATGCTTCGTAATTATAAAAATATTTGAGAATATGGAAAATTTCCATAGTGCATCGTGAAACCGAGTGAATTTCGGTATATATTTTGATGCTTTTCGATTTTGTGCTAACACGGTGCTAAGGTTTCTGTAAGGTTCTAGATTCATTGGGAAACATTAATAAATCGGACCCTACCCCCCATCCCCGAGAGAAAAATATATATACTTAATGATAGTTTTAGAGCTCAAAAGTTGCGAAGAAGCTTCACATGGTATGTTGTTCCATGAAGACAACGTTCCTCAAGATGAAAGGTTGTTCTGCAAAGACTCAAGGAGCTTTGTGAAGTTATGAGAACTGTTAAGGCAGTTTACTTTGAGGTGGTTTTTATAACATCCCAGGTAAATAAAAATATGAAATTTTAAAATTTATAAATATTTTTAAATTAAATATAAATTTTACTTTCAAGGGGATTCCATGATTTATGTCATACCTGATACACAACAACGAGATTGTTTGTAATCTTATGTTTCACACAATGATGAGTCATACAGAAAAATAATAATATAATATTATTTTAAATGGTAGTTAATGACTTGTCATTGTATTAGTTGGAATGGACATAACTAACTACAATATGAATATATATGTTTGTTAATTAATTTTACATTTGTCCAATAAATTTTAGAGGCTTAAAATAGTAAAGAATTCGCTATTAAGCATAAATACTCCAATATTCATTAAAAGGTTGATTTACTGCCTTTTGATGGAGGACCCTCATTAAATCTAGTTTTTTTCAATTTTATATGTTTTATTTGAAAAAAATAATATTCTTATTTAGAATTAGTACATGAAAATTTAATTTGGATAAAATTTTGGTATTTTTCTGATAAAGATCATTTTTTATGAATAGTGAAAAATAATGTTTTTAATTCAAAACTACCTTTTGATCTAATTTTTTTATTTGGTTAGATTATATTTATATTTTTTTATAGTTTAATTAGATTATATTTTTACCATTTAATCCAATGTTGGTCATTATAAGTAACTTCACTTTGAAATTGGAAATAAACAAGTGTCAAAATTTTGATAGTTATTATTTTTTGAAAACACGTTTTTTGTTTTGACAACAAGAATTTATTTTAAAATAATTTCAGCCACTTTTTTGTTTTTAATTTGGAAAATTTGATTCCATATTTGTAATCAGGAGGTCCAAATTATATATATAGGTAACTTCAATTTTTAGTCATTATGAATATTTACTTAACTAAATATTTTATTTACCATAGTAAAAAGGTTAATCTGGTAAATAAGGGTAACAAAATAATATATTAATTACTGTAATATGTGTAATAATCGTATTGGTTGATATATTCCGGAAAAAGTCATCCTTGGTTCGATTTTGGTACCCATGGAGCGACATTGGAGTGATAATGACACTTTATATTAATTAATTTAAAGTAAAGACAAAAATGACATAAACATATATCTTTTAGTAAATCAATTTTTACATGGGGTTATATAAGTATTAATTTCAACTATAAATATTTATTTCAATGATAGAACTATTTCCTATATCATTACTTTTTTTTATAATCTCTACACATCAAATAAATAAAAATATTTATGACACAATAATGATGCAGGGTTTACCTCATTAATGAATGATTTAAATAAATAAGATTATAAAGATTAAAAAAATATACAAACCCTATCCAATTATTATTAGAAGATTTTATGTGGAACATGAGTCATCTAATATCTGACTTTAATGCGTTTTGGACCTTTATAAACCAAAAATAATTATATAATAAAATAATATTTTCAAGCATGCTTAAAGAGCCTCTCCCCACCCCTTATAAAAAACACTCACTTATAACCCATTCCACACACTTCTCAATCCCCCATAATCATCCATAATCTGCCCAATTAATCTCCCTACATGCATATCCTCCTTCTAAAAGCCTTCCCCTATGCATAAGGTGTCTCACATAAACCTTTTGGTTCAATCCAAAGGGAGATACCCAATTGAAAGGTAACATCTTATCTTAAGTTCTTTTGTTTTATTTTACTTATCAAACCCCATAAACTATTTTAAGTACATTATTTTATAAAAAAACTAGTATCCTAAATATACTAGGTTTTTTATGAGATGTTTCATAAATACACTTACACACATCTCCATCTAATGGTTAATGAACATATTATTTCTCTGGATGGAGAACTACTGCCTCACGGAATGATGATTATTCAATTATCTTCTACCAATTCTCATGGTGGCTATTATGATGGAACTATATTTATATATGATAAATATTATTATTATTATTTTCTATGCTTATTTAATTTTTATTTACAAACACACCATTATTATTTCCAATATGTGTAAATATGATAATTTCATTTGAGGAAGTGCGGACTACCGCCCCCTTAAGATGAAATGATTCGTTCATGAAATAAATGGAACTTATAAAGGATGTAATTAATGAAATCATGTAACATATATATCATATGATATTATACTTGAATTATAATATACATATTTATCATTATGTTTTCATTCCATCAAATATTAAATAGAAATGAAAGTAGTGTTCAAGTGTTTATACGACTTACCGTCTCCATGAACGGTGCATTTCATTTCTTATATTCCAATGTTATATAATATTATAAATTCATACATATACTGGATATATATGATATCTAAATCATGAATATAATTCTGGAGATAATGGATTTTTTACCACATGAACAACTTGTAATTATAAGAAGTTCATTTTTGACTCAAGTACCAAATATCGACAAAACAACCATTATTAACATAAATAATTGAATAATGTTTTTAACATGTTAATAAGTGATATACAAGGTATAATAAACTTTGAAAATGTTCTTAAAAAATTATAAATTAACATTACTCTATTCTTCAGGAGATTAAAGAATGAATGGGTCATGTCAGACACGATGTAAGGGGGTTTCTTATCTCACTTTTAATTCTGTGACATTTCTATTGTTTGCCACTTATTTATTTCATGTGTTGTATTGTGTAATTAAATTTTATATATAATATAATGATTATATTTATATTCATGTTATTTTGTGATTAATTTGGGGGTTATTAACTTTTATTCATACGACTCGATTGATTGAAACGTGGTAAGGGGATTTCATCTCACTTTTTATTCATGTGAGATTCATGCAATATTTTCCAATATTTTCATTTGTGTGATGCATGTACTAACCATGATTATATTCATAGTTTAATATAAATTAATTTATAGGTATTTACTTTTTTATTGTATGATCCTTCTTTCATGGGTTGTGTGTTTCGTAAGTTATTGAATCGGTAAGGGAACCTTTCACCCTTGACTTCTTAAAAGGCTTCTATTTTGTTATTTCATTTAATTTACATATTCTTGTGTTGGGATATGTTCTTATATATCCTTATTGCTATAAATCTTATGTCCTTATTTTGATATACCAATTTATCTCTCATTAACTCATTTTCTTAATTTTAATGCGACATCATTAGGCTATCGAATTTTTGTAAGAGAACATCTTAACCCAATTTCAATTCTTTGGGTTAAAATTATACTTCTTGGTTATGTTATTCAATGAATATATGTGAATGTCCTATGATTGTTTTTCACATATTATCCACTTATATTGGGTCTATTATTATTTTTCACACATAATTATGTCATTGATTGGTCCTTAATATAAATAAATGATATTTTCAAGGGACTTGGTCTAAATTTACATTCCATTGAGACTTATTGGTTGCGATACACCAATTCACATTTAGATAGTGTATATACAACCCTTTGACATATTATGTTATGAATATATTTATTTTCATGATAATATAATCATTTATTAAGGTTATTTATCAATTATTTTATTCAAGCCTCTCTCATTTGGTTAGGAACTCTCTAACAAAAATATCATTTTAAATGTTTTAATGATCAAATCTTGTAAATATTTATCATTACTGTACATGATTTCAAAATGGGTTTAAGGATTTATTTATAAGGTAATTATTGTTTTAAAATGTTAATTAATTTAAAAGAATCAAATTGTTTTGAGACACATTGATTCAAAAATATCTTTATTAAATTATTTAAATGGTTTTGAAAATGGTTTGATAAAGCATTGATTATGTTAATATCTTGAAATGATATATTGTTATTGCAATGTGGAAAAGTTATCTTTCCTTGATTATTATTTTATGTGTTATGAATATGTTGAGGTTATTAGGAATTGTTTATATATACGGGTGGTTCTGTGATAATCCTAGGGCGTGTGAGCTTAAGATAACTCTTCAATGCATTGGGTAATGTGGAAGTGGTAAATATTAATGTTTCTCCTAAGAGATTTAGGGAATATACTATGATGGTTATTCCAACACAATTCCCTGAGTATTTTTGATAGCTACAATGTATGTATGATATGGATGCCACAAGTTACCTTTATGATTTAAGGTTTCTATGTGTTATTCATAAATCTTATGATTTCATGAGGTATGTTATGATTGAAAAGTATAGTTTCATTGATTTTTATTTGTTGATGGTATAATGTTTTCATTATTTATTTTATAACCCTTACTATGAATTTTTGGCTCATCCCAAGTATTGAAATGTTTATCACTAGACTTAAATTTTAATTGGTTCAAGGATGGGATCAAGGAAAAATTCAGGTTGTTTAAAACATTGAACTAGGCATGTTACTTTTTTTTAATAGTTTTTATTTTATGAAAAAACTGATATTGAGTAGATGAGTCTATTTTGTAATTTTTAAAATGTAATCTAATAGATATGGCATAATTCTCTAAAACTATAAACCTAAAATATCCTTAAAGTGAATTATTAATTTAATTCAAGCTTATGTAATGTTTTAATGTTGAGTCCTTATAGTTGGTAATAGAGGTCGGTTTAGACCACTTTAGGGATTAAGAGTTTTCATTAAACCATGGTTAGTCCCTATGACTATTATTTCTGTTAAATCCTTGTTTTATAACTTTTTCAGATCAATTAATGTCAATTACAAATGGAAGGAGGAGGATATCAAATGATATTTCTATCTCTTCCTGATGACATGATTGCAATAATTATTCCAAAGTCATGTTTAGATGATTTTGAAACTTTTTCAATCATAAAACTCACTTGAAAGAAATTGTTTGAGATATCAAACACCTCCACTCTACCTAGATAACTTCATTAATCTTGGGTTGTATCTAATCAAATCCTATTTTCATAGTATTCTCATATTTTCAAGAACGGTAAATATTATCATGGCATTTTAAAATATTTTACCTCATCACACGATTTTGAAGCATATTATGATTTTGAAAAATGTGTCTAATAGGGAGATACTTGTGCAACCTATTTATATTTTCTTTTATAATATTATCCCTCAGCCCATACTAATGGTATTTTTAAAGGTCCATTGATTGAAATTTTCAACTTAAACTTGGTATGATTGATTTATAAAAATCATTTTTTATCAGATGTTTTGAAATTATATGTCATACATGATTATTTTTGGAAACTAATTTTCTATGAGCACCCATATGACCCAAGTTATACAAGATGTATTTGGATAAAAGAAGAAAATTATTTTTAAGGATCTCTAATTCATTGTTGCAATACATGGACCTTTTACCAATGTGAACAAGATGACGATGAAACCATATAGACCCCATGATCAACATATGATGTTCTTTCTATTTGGAATTGTTTTATTTTATCATATGGAGGTAAAAAATGACAATATATAATTTGTTGAAGTCTTAATGTATTGGGATGAAAATTAATGGTATAATAAAAACATTGTGGTTAAAACATGTTAGGGTTATTTTTGTGTTTTATAAAAAGGACAACGCATATACCTTGTGACAACTCATCACATCGGACAATGCTAAGGGAATAGAAACCAAAACCAAAGTGTGATTGGGATTTATCGCCTACCACAAGACTACATGACATCCCAGGTTAGTATGAGTAATCCTTTTTAGTGAAATGATTTTATGGATCAAGAATAAGTTTACTTGGGATCTTATGTTTTATCAAATGAACATCCTTAGTATAGGAAAATGATTTGGTGATTAAGTGATAAATGTTATTTTGGAAGACATTCACTATTTAGGGAACACTATATGATTATGAAAAATAGAATACTATGGGATTTCATTTGTGGAGTAATTGTTGAAAGTTTATTTTGGATGAATCTATGTTTTTATTATGAACATATAACGATTCAATTTATTTATGGAAATGATTAACCTTTCATAGAGAATATGTGATTTGGTTAATTACACTTCAGTATGATACTTTAAGAGTAGTTGATGTTGTTGGAGATAAATTTTAAGATTTACTGTGGAAGACTATGTGATTAAATCCTTCTGATTTTTTGGTTTCAATATTTTTTAGGATTATTTTGAATATTATTAAGGGTAATTGTATATTGAGTGGTCTTTCTTGAACTTCTTGTTCTTTTTTTAAATTTTGGTGAATAATAGTGGTATTACTTTTAATAAAGGATTTTCCTTTTGGGGATTATATAATCTTGTGCTAACCAAATTTGGTTTCCATTGATGTCTAAAGATAGTGGAAATATATAGTTAATCTTTTTTAGATTATTTGATACTCTAGAATATTATTCGAGCACTTTAGGTGTGACCAAGTCATCTTGAATACTTACCGATTAAATAAAATATGAGTTTGTGTTGGAATTTTATTGTTGGATGACACTCTACATGACAAGTAACTATATTTTCTTAAGAACATACTATAGTTATTAATAAAAAATTTCAACTCTAAGAAAAGGATATTGAAGAAAAAATGTTATAAGATCACTTTTATCATCAAACTTTTACCCAACCACAAATTTATGGTATTGTGGTGGTTAACATTCCATGATCATGTTCTCTATCACTCCCTATTAATCATTGAGATTTAGTTTCTCTTATATATCCATGTTTTCAAGGAATCCTAGTATATTTTGTCTCATGTTACATTTGTACTTATCTTCCTTTCTTTTAATGTGATATTTTTGTTTACACTTATTTTTATGTGGGACTTTTAATGATGTTTTCAAGCCGAATTTTAAAATTGTGAGAACGCAATTTCCAAAAGGGGGGAAGGATGTAACATCCCAGGTAAATAATGAATATGAAATTTTCATATTTATTATTATTTTTTAATTAAATATTATTTTTACTTTATTGGGGATTTTTTGTTAGATGGTGTAACATATACACAACAATTGGTTTCTCTGAAATCTTTTATCGCACACAATGGTGAGTCAAACTGAAAAATAATAATATAATATTATTTAAATGGTAGTTAATGCCTAGCTATTATTTTGGAGATAATGAACAGAAATAACTAAAATATGAATATACATGTTTATTAAATTTTTTTATATTTATCTAATAAATTTTAGAGGCTTCAAATAGGAAATAATTCGATTTTAAACAAAAATACTCTAATATTCCATAAAAGGTCGATTTAACGCCGCTTGATTGCGAACCCACTTTAAATATAGTTTTGGAAACATTAATATGTTCTATTTGAAAAATTAATATTCTTCTTTAGAATCTAGAAATAAAAATTTACTTTGGATAAAATTTTGGTATATTTCTCATAAAGTTATTTTTTTATGAATAGTGAAAAATACTTTATTTTAATTCAAAACTGCCTTTTAATTTATTATTTATATGAATATATTATCTTTTAAAATGCTTATAATGTGTAACTAGAATATAATTTTACCATTTAATATATATTTGTTCATTTTAAGTAATTTCACTTTGAAATTGGACATAAAAAAGTGTCAATATTTTGATAGTTATTTCTTCGTAGAAACACACATTTTGTGTCGACAACGGGAATTAATTTTAAATTAATTTCTGATACTTATATGTTTTTAATTAGGAAAAATGGATTCCATATTTGGAATCATGATTTCCAAATTTTTTAAATAGGTAACTTTTATATTAAGACATTATGAATATTTACTTCAGTATAAATTTTATTTACCATGGTTAAAAGGTAAATGTGGTAACTAATTGTAACAAAATAATATTATAAATAATATTAAATTACCCTAATACATGTCTTCATCAAATTGGGTGATACATGTACAAGCATGGGAATACTTTGGCCGCTTTTTGGACCCCATGGAGCAACATGAGAGTCATAATGACACTTTATATTAATTAATTTAACGTAAAGACAAAAAGGACATAAACATATATATTTTAGTAAATAACTATTTACATGGGGCTATTTAAGTTTTCCATTCGACTATAAGTATTTATTTTAAATATAAAAATATTTACTACATCATTATATTTTTTTTATAATTTTTAGAAATCAAATAAATAAAATTATTTATGACATAATAATGATGAATGGTTTACCTCATTAATGAATGATTTTAATAAATAAGATTATAAAGATTAAAAAAATATCCAAAACATGTTAAATTATTTTTGGATGATTTTATTTCGAAAATGAGTCATATTATATTATACTTTAATGAGTTTTTGAACATTATAAACCGAATATAATTATATAATAAAATAATATATTTAAACATTCATAAAGAGCCCCTACTCCCCCTTATAAAAATCCCTCACTTCTAACACATTCCACACACTTCTAAAGCCCCTTGGATCATCCATCCTATACCCAATTAATCTCCCTAAATCTCTATACTCCTCCTAGAAGCCTTACCCTAGGCATAAGGAAACTCAAGTAAATCTCTTGGTTCAAACCCAAGGGAGATACTAGATTTAAAGGTAACGTCTTCTCTTAAGTTATTTTATTTATTTTACTTCTCCAACCTCATAAAATCTTTCTATTCATTTATATTATCACAAAAACCATATCATAAAAATACTATGTTTTTATTATGAGAATTATTCAAACAACACATACATACACCTCCATCAAATGGTTAAATAACATACTGTTTCTCTGGATGGCGAACTACTGCCTCACGAAACAATGATTGTTCAATTATCTCATACCACCTCTCATGGTGTCCATTATGATGGCACTGCATATATATATATATATGATATATCTTATTTTTATGTTTTCTTTATTCAACTGTAATTTTTATTTACAATCATACATTTATGATTTCCAATATGTCTAAATATGATAATTTCATTTGAGGAAGTGCAGACTACCACCTCCTCAAGGTGATATGATTCGTTCATGACATATAGGGAATGTATAAAGGATGCCATTAATGAAATAATGTAACACATATATCATATGATATTATAATTTTATTTTAATACACATATGTATCATTAAGTTTTTAGTACATTAAATATGATATAGAAATTAAAGTAGTGTTCATGCATATGTACGACTTACTGTCTCCATGAACGGTGCATTTCATTTCATATCTACTAATGTTATGTAATATTATAAATACATATATATACTATATATATATTATATATGTTATATATAAATGATTAATATCATTATGGAGATAATAGACTTTTGACCACAAGAACAACTTGTAATTATAAGATGTTCATTTTTGACTCAAGTATCAAATATCAACCAAAAGGGCATTATTAACATAAATGATTGAATAATTTTTATAACATGTTAATAATTGATAAAAAAGAAATAATAAACTTTCAAAAGGTTCTTAATAAAGTATAAATTACCTTTATTTTATTATTTATGGTATTAAAGAGCGAATGGGTCATGTCAGGCATCAGGTAAGAGGGTTTCTTAGCTCACATTTAATTTCGTGATATTTTCATTGTTCGCCACTTATTTATTGCATGTTATGTATTTTGTAATTCTATTTGATATATAATATCATGATTCCCTTTATATTCATGCTATTCTGTGATTAAATTTTGGGTTATTAACTTTTATTCATATGACTCGATTGATTACATTGTGGTAAGGGGTCTTCATCTGACTTTTTATTCTCGTGATATTCAAGCAATATTTGACACTATTTCCTTTTGTGTGGTTTATGTACTGCCCATGATTGTATTAATTTTGTAATATAATATAATTTATTGGTATTTACATCATCATTGTATGAACCTTCTGTCATGGTTAGTATGTTTCGTAAGTTACCAAATCGGTAAGGGAACCTTACACCCTCATCTTATTAAAAGACTTATTTTTTGTAATGTATTTTAATTTAAATCATCTTGTGTTGGGATATGTTCTTATATATCATTATTGGTATAAATATTATGTCCATGTTTTAGAGACCCTTTTCTCTCTCATCAACTCATTTTTTTAATTTAAAAGTGGCATTGTTAGGCTGTCGAATTTCTGTAAGAGAACGTCTTAACCCAATTTCAACTCTCTGGGTTAATCATTTACATCATGATTATTTCGTTATATGAATATGTGTGAATGTCCTATGATTTTTTTACACTTAATATCCACTTATATTAGGTTTATTCATATTTTTTACTCATAATTGTGTGATTAATTTGTCTTTAATCTGTGGATATGATATTTCCAATAGACTGTGTCTCAATTTACATTCTATTGAGGCCAATTTGTTTTTATACACCAATTCATGTTTATATGCGGTATATACATCCATTTGACATATTATATCATGAATCTATTTATTTTCGTGATATTATAAGCTTTTATTAATACTATTCCTCAATTATTTGTATTCATGCGTCTCTCATTTTGTTAGGAACTATCCAACTAAAAAGTCATCTTAAATGTTTTAATGACTAAATTTTATAAATATATAGAATTAATATACATGTTTTCAGAATGGTTTTATGTATTTATTTATATGGACATTAATGTTTTAAAATGTTAACTCATTTAAGAGCATCAATGTGGTATGGGACACTTTGATTTAAAAATTTCATTATTAAATGTTTTAAATGGTTTTGAAAATGGTTTGATAAAGCATTGATTATGTCAATATCTTGAAATTATATATTTTGAATGAAATGTGGAAATGTTATATGTATTTTATTCTTGTTTTATGTGTTATGAATATGTTATGGATATTGGGAATTGTTTACATATACAGGTGGTTCTGTGATAAACCCAGGGCGGGTGAGCCCGAGATAGCTCTCCAATGCATTGGGTAACGTGATAGTGGTAAAGGTTAATATTTTTTCTAAGATATTTAGGGAATATAATGTGATTGGTATTCCAATTCAACATCATACAAAGTTGTGATAGCTATAATTTATGTATTATTACTGTTATGATTTATTATTTCTATGTGTTATTCATAAATATTATTATTTCACGAGGTATGTTATGATTGAAAAGTATGGTTTCATTGATTCGTATTTATTTATGGGATAATGTTTTCATTACTTATTTTATAACCCTTACTAAGATTTTTATGCCCATCCCATGTTTTGAATAAAATTTCACAAGAATTAAAGATGAATAGGGAGAAGGACGGGATCAAGGAAAAACTCTAGTTGTCTAAAACATGGAACTAGACATGTTACATTTTTTGGAAGAGATTTTATTTTATGAAAAAATGGATACTGGGTATTAGTGTCTAATTTGTAATTTTTTTTAATAATTTAGTATCCATTTTTTCAATTACATTACATTTCAATGTGAATTATTGATTTAATTCAATATTATGTAATTTTTTATGGTCGGGCCCTTATTGTTGTAGGTTCCGCAAAGGCAGCTCTACAAAGGAGTGAGCTATGGGATGTAGTGATCTCTATAAAGAAGTGTGCTCTGTGAAGTATCTCTATGAAGGACCTTTGAAAAAAGTATTTTTGAAAACATGGTTTCGTTGAACTAGTGCTTGGGACGACACCACTACACTATTCCATATCACTGTGTGTCCAAGTTGAATCAAGTTTTCCCACTTAGAGACTAATTATTACTCAAGACAGAATGACTTTGTTGATGCCAAGTGAACTGATACTTAGTTTTTGAAGAATCACATTGGTATATGTGATTATATAAAAATAAATAGGAAGGTTAGTGCATTCGTTTATTTCACTTAAAGAGAAGATGAAAGAATAAGAGTAGTGCAGTTGTTTTTTCACTAGAAAAAAGGAAGAGAATTACATACCAACTACATTCCAATAATAAATCGAAGGGAACTTAAGAAGATCATGAGTAGAACCTACCTTCTGAAGAAAGAAGAAGACGGTCCCCATAGGAAGTATTAAGAACCAGCAAGGAAGGTGCATGTTGGACTAAGCTATCACCAGTATGGGGTCGAGGATTGTTTCCTACCCCCTCTAAAGTGTAGGGACTCACACTAACTAGAGGATTTTTTCCTAGTCATCCCACTGTAACTACATATCATATTGTAGTGTAGATTCCATGCATTTTTCATTCCCATGCATGGCAAGGATGTATCTTCTATTATTGAGTGGTGATCCTTGTAAAAATATTGTGTTCATATTTTACTACTTTCATATTATTTCATATGCGAGGGAAAATAGAATAATAGAATAAATATCCTAACTGGTCAAGAGGTACCAGGATAAAATGTTGAAAATGGTTTAAAAAGGTCCCAAACATTGATTCACCCCCTATCAGAGTTAGGTATATCCCAAACTGGTCCTCTCACTCTAGAGCTTGTTCCATGTAGAATTTGTCTTGTTTTTCTTCTGCACATCAGGTGGACCGAAGGCCTTAAGGCACATGCCACACAATGAAAACAATACATATGTGAAGCTGAAGATCATAAAACATTTATCTAATCATCATGTCATCATATCAAAACCTATTAAAAGGATATGAGTTTCATAAAAATGTCATTAATTCAAAATTTAATAACAGATGGAAAATAAAAAGATTTCCATAATGGTTTTATCATAACATAACTAACCCTTCATAATGAAAATAGTTTCATAGAATCATCCTTGAATTTACATCATTATAATCCATATAGATAAACAAAGTGGATATTATCATATGATCATATCCACAGTGAAGCATAATAATTCTTAAAAAATGGTTATATAGATGAATAACACCTTTAATAATCATTGCAACCTTTCTTTGAAAACATTAAAAATATTTCATTTACTTTAGAAAACATTTTAACAATAAAATCCCAGAATATTGACAAATTAACTTATTTTAAAATTACAAATGGAATATGTGATATAATATTCAACGAAAATAATGGACGTGATGGTGGTAAAATTCATTCATACCATATAAGTTAAAATAAATCATTCCTTTAATACGTTTATTAAAAGTAAAAAAATACATGATCAGAAAAAAAGTTTCTTTAAAATTATTTATTTTCAAAAAAATTAAAAAAATTAAAAACTATTTATAATGAAATTATTGTGGATTTTTTATTATAAGTAATAAATATCATAAAATAGGTTATATGATTATGGACATGGAAGAAAACTCAATCGACCATGGTTGATTTTTCAATAGAAATATTTTCTTCGTCATTTTCAGTACCAATGAGAGGAAAATGATTAAAATTCATAAAAAATCATGAAAATAATATATTATAATAAAATGTATGGTGTTTAAATTATATGATCTATATAATTTCCCTCAACAGAAATTTATCATCAAAAATCATGAAAAGAAATGAGATTGTAACATAAACCTATTATCTTAAGTCCTATATTTATTTATACACATTAAAATAGTTGGAATAATAAAGATAGATTTATTATAGATAAATTCTAGAACAATATTCATACATCACAATTAAGTTTGACTGATTTATAAATTATAATCACCTATTTATTAAAAATGTCTTTATTAAAATGAACATTTGAGGGAAAATTTGTTTATTTTCCATACAAATTAATACTCGATGGTTCTAGTACTTTCACCTTAGACATGGTTTCATTGTTTCTTCATGTCATACTAATGAAATAAGCATCATATTTATTCCTGATATATACATTTATTATTTTTCATATTAATAGGTGATGAAAAAAAACATCACTTCATGGATATGGAAGTGTGTACACATGCACAAGTGATGTTTCCACTTTTCGATGGTTGGAATAAAAGATAGTAAAATAATAATTAACCTTTTATGAATAACTATTAAATAATCAATATATCATATTTTCATTAAATATTACATTATTACAATACATTTATAATGTAATTGAAAAAAATGAATAACATTTCTTCATGGAAGTGGTAGTCCACAGATACACATGAGAGACTATACCATTTTCCAATAGATGGAAAGGTAAAAAAGATGATATGGTTATATAATTATTGAATAATAATTTAGTCAGAAATATGATTTTAAAAAATTAAATATATCATTATAACCAACCATGAATGATGGTGATGGAGAATGAATCATATTGCTTTGTGGAGGTAGTATTCCACATGTACACACGAGAAATACTTTCAATTTCTATTTGATGATAATGAGGTGGAGAATAAATGGTCCAGAATAATAATAAAAATTAATTATATTTAATACAATAAATTCATTATATTGAATGTCTACTATATATTTAGATATAGTGGATGAATAAAAAAAATTTCATGTACTTTGTTAAGTATTGTACCTCTTCATTGAGAAACCTCATTTGGATTACATCTCAAGCCATGACAGGGAAATATCATGAACAAAAAATGAAATATTAAATGTGTGGGGTATTTGGAGGGTATTCGGGTAGGATTTCAAAAATATATAAGGTGCATTATGTATGATTATGAGTGGATAAGTTGTATCCTTTTATAAGGGAGGAGTAGGAGTGGTATCCTTTTTTATGGGATGAAGAGTATACACATGGAATTTTAAGAATGATAAAAATATATTAAGGTCTTACCCATGTAATGTTCCTAAAAAATTACATATCATCAAATATAAGAAGTATAGTGTTGAAATTAATTCAACAGATTAAATTTAAGAAAGTCATTTTTTTATATTTGGAACCATATCTCTTAGGTTAACCCCAAGTAAACCCTTTTTAACCCCAACCATGGTAAAAAAAATTACTATTTTCACTTTTCATTAAAGAAAACATTAAATTTAACCTATTATATTATATTATGTTTTTAATTAAAACATGGAATTTATTTTAAAATAGTTAATTTCTATATGTGGTTGAAATTTATTTTTAACTAAGAGTGGAAAACGCTATGAAAACTATTTTTCTAAACATTAATTTTTAAGCATCAGAGATGATTTTTTATTATTCCATTCCATGTAATAAAATTGTTGAATAATAAACTATTTTAATGAATATATAATCTATATATTTCATTAAAACCATTAATCAAAAGAGATTAATCAAATTTATAAATAAAAGAACACATTTTTTGATTGAAAATATTTTTCTCAAAAAACAAATCTATTAACTTTAAATTTATTTTATATTTACTTATATCCAATTAATAATAAATGAATTAATTTTATACAAATGTATACAATAATTTCTCATAATTTAAAAAATCTTATTCATAATCTCGAATCTAATGACTAGGATATAACTAGTACATTAATTAATAATATCTAATAGCATACCATAATTTATTTAAACTCGATGTTGAATATAAAAGAAGATATCAAATAAATTAAATTTATTTAAAGGGAAATATATCATAAAATATAAAGATGTCATTGAAATTAGTTTATCTTAAGTATAGTACAATTCCAAAAATTTCCTTTTTAGAAATAATATTCTGGAAGATACAATTATTCTCTATATGGTATAATTATATTTTATATTTGGAATGGACTTGTTATCCTAGTATAAATAAAATATCTACTACTAGGAAAGTGAAATTTATATCAATAAAAAAATTTATCTTGATCATGTTCAAGTTCAACGATAGTTATTATACACATTGGGAAACTTCTCATTTTTTGTTACTATTTCTTTAAGATATATGATATCTAGCTAAAATTATTGATGACAAAGAGTGGATTATCCTTTATGAAATGCATATTGTAAGGTAATATGTTGATTTATTTTTTAAATATTTTCCTAGTATTCCTCATCATCAAGAGGTGTATATCTCTATTAAAAATAGACTTAGGTCTATGACCATATCCAAGGGTATCTATAGACTTTTCCTAATTAAACAAGAAAAGTTAATTAATAAACTATAAGAACATTTAGATATTGTTTTTATACACCCTACTTGTTCACCCTAGGGTTATCTATTACGCTTTTTCAAAACTTATTGTTCAATTTATCTTTATATTGATTAGAGTGAACTTAACAATATCATAATAGTTTACAAGTATCTTATTCTAGTGACTGAAAACATGTTTGATAAACTAAATGGGGTTCAATGTCTCTCAAGGATTAGTATTTGATCGATATTTCATCAATTGATGGTGAAAATAGAGTATATTATGAATAATACATTCCATATTATATATTCATACTATTAGTTCATGGTGATGATTTTATGACTCACTAATTCTTTGAAAATATTTATGGACACTATAAATAGTTTCTATTTATATTAACTCAATAAATTTTCTATGGTATTTATAGATGATATTATCCTTTAATTAAAAATATATCAAAAAAATTAATAACACATGAAGAAATAAAATTTAAAAGAAGATGTTCTATACAATGATTTTTACATGTGAGTTATGGATAGAGAATGTTTCTTTCTAGGTGAAGTTATAAAATTGGAATAGATATTTTTTATCTTTTAAATACTATGATAATTTTAAGAATGACATGGACCAAAATATAACAATGATATATAGTTTCCCATATTTGATGGGTAATATTGCCTGTTTTTGAGAAAATTATAAACAATTTCAAACTCACTAACCATGAAAAACTGAAAACGAGATATGTTTTTTGGATATATAAATATGAAGAGGTATTTAAGAATGTAGAAAAAATTATAGTAAAATCCCATTTACTCACCCTAACCTCTTGTGGGGAAGTATTTTTTAAATATAGTAATGCTTTGAAGAATGTATTAGTTTTTTACTCATGAAAAATGATCATGTTTTATCATATACCTCATGTCAATTGACGGTACTAGAGAAATATCCTTTAAATAATGATAAATATATGGAAATAATAATATTTTCCAAGAATGTTTGTAAGAGTTATCTCTATAGGGAATATGGTGACATATATATTGATTATAAAATTATAATGTATATATTCAACCAGAAAAAAGACAACATGGCCTATTGAATGTTGTTCGAGTATATCAATTTGTATTAGTAATTTATAAATTTTCATATAGGAAATGAAAAATAATGTTGAAGATTATATAAAATCAAAAAGATATGATAATGTTAACCATGATGAGGATTTAAAGGGTCCCATTCTTCTTAGAAATGAAAAGGATGTATATAGGAATTATAATGGAAGGACATGCTTTATACCATGATCGAATTTTTTATCATCAATATATCCAAAATAAGATTAAGAAAGTGAAAAAAGATGATATATGGATATAAAATAAGGTGGAAGTAATAAATAAACAAAAAATATTTGAGTAAAATATTGAAAAAGAATGATTTTAAATAAATGGGATATAATTATGTGTATTATCTATGTCAATGATAGAGAATAACCTATTATATGATTCTCATAGATCAGTATTCCTCATTCCCAATGAATTGTAAAGATTTATTGAGATATCTGAAAAACATATTGTTGGATAATATGAAGAAGTATATTACAAAATATTCATCCATGAGGTGGTTATGGAAATAAGTTAAAAAAATGGTTGAAGTCTTAGGGGAATATTCGACCATTACCCATACCATTATGGAAATTGGAGAATATCATCAATGAATTTTTCAAAAGTATTTCAAAGGCATATAAAGTGAAAAATTATATATGGGTTGTTTTGGATCATCTTAAAATGACTACCTCCTTCATCATCATTAGTGAGATCTTCTCTCTGGATCAAATTTCCAATATGTACAACATAGAAGTTATGAGGTAGTATAGATTATAAAAATCGAATGTATATGATTGAGATCCAAGGTCTATCTCAATGTTCTAGAGGATCTGTCAAATGGAATTGAAAATATAGTTGAACTCTATTATTACATGTCAACCATATACTGATGATCAGTCTAAATAGACCACTAAAATTATGGGGGATCAGCTCAAAAAATTTTCTATGGACATTAAAGGCGGTTGGGATCAACACTTTATGATGTTCAAGTTCTCATGAAACAATAGCTTCAACTCAATCATTTAGATGGATCCATTTGAATCCCTCTATGTAAATAAATGTGAAACTCTATCAATTTTTCATGAAGTTAGAGAAATGATTCTATTTAGACCAGAACTAATAGAACAGATGATATAGAAGGTCAATGTTATTCAAAAACAAATCATAACATCTCAGAGTCAATAAAAGATCAACACTAACAATCATTAATATGACCTAGAGGTTTATGGTGGGTATATGGTATTCTATAGAATATCTATATGAATTACAATTATGATGATTACAAATAAATTAAAGATAAATACCAGTTTGAAAATACCTTTGGAGATCCTTAGTCAGGTTGGAGAAAAAACACACCCACTTTCCATTCTACCAAACTAGTCTCAAGTGAATGATGTGTTTGACATGTCTCTCTTGAATAATTTCATACCAGATACCACACATGTGTTGAATCCAGAGGTGGTATTTCTATAAAAATATCTCTCTTACAACAAAAAAATACTAGATATCATGGATCATATTAATAAAGTGTTATGAAACAATAAGACTCATGTTGTCAAAATTCTATATAGAAATCAAATGTACCGTGAAGAGACACGAGAATCCAAGGATATGAAGAAACAAAAATACCTTCAAATATATATTACAACATAATTCATTTAAATTTTGAAAGATGAAATTTATAAAGTGGTGAAGAATGTAATTATTTATAATTTTCATATATGAAAATTTTCCATCTCAAATATATGTGTAGTATAATTTATAGTATAAATCACCCCAAAAGAATTATTATTCTATGACAAAAATATAAATCATTAAATATGAAGTATTAATATACTTTATATAATTTAAATTAGTATAGTGAGGTAATAAGAATAGGTAAATAATACAACTATAAATTGATATTCTACTTTTTCATAGCCCCATAATATTAAAACTAACATGAATAATACTGTAAAAATAAAACTAACTACTAGAAATTTTATTTTAATTTAAAATTGAAATATAAATTACCATTATAAAAATAGTTAATGAATAATGAAGGAAACATGATGTATTAATAGGATTTGTAGTGATTATATGACTGATGTATTAGTATATGACCATTGGGAATATAATATGACCATTGAAATGTTAATTTTATTGATGAGAATGGTAAAATCCCTAAACCATTATCATTTACAATGAGTAAAAACCTGACAATATAAATATTATAATTTTTGAAAAAGAACTTTTGTATCATATTACTTAAACAAAATTGAAGTATAAATTTTATTAATATATGTTTTAAATTATTTTGTCAAGTATTAATTTCTATGTAAAAATCTAATTATATAATTTTGAGACTTATTTTGATTAAAATTCATGTTATAATTAATTTATCAATCATGTAAAACTTAATAAATAATAACAACTGAGAATGTGATAACTCATAGTAAATGAAATAATATTTATTAAAAATAAATACGTTTTTAAATGTATTATATGTTTTACAATTTATAATATATAGTAATTGAATTCGATAAAATGGAATTTCATTTAATAATGACTACGTCAATGTTATCTAAGGGTGACATTTTTATATTTTTATAAATTGGATAACCTTTGAAGAATTATAAATAAGTATATTTTTATGAATGTGATAACTTTTACAATATCATCAGGATGTAAATATGACTTAAATATCATGTAGTATTTTATTTACTTAAAATTAATTTATGGATTAAAGTAATTAATTAAAAAATAATGAGTTTCATTTATGAATCTATATTTTAACGTTTAATAATAGTAATATTTTATTCTAATTGAAGGATATTTTTTATTTCTTTAAGTTAAATTAGTGTTTTCAAGATGTTAATAACTTTTGAATTAGTTTTAAGGAAAAAATAAAACATTTTTAAATCATAAATCAATTCAATTCACTCACTCAAAATTAAAAATTTTATTATCCTAAATTTTTAAGGGAAAATTGAGAAACAAAATACCACAAAAAAAGAGATAACCAAGACATTAAAATCAAATTTCAGCCTTCCAGTATCAGTATCCCTAAAACCATTCAATGATAAAGAGCTTTATGGATTGTTAGGATCTGCCATTAAAAGTTACTCAATCCTCGACGACGGCTTTTCCCATGTTTGGATATACTCCTCAATGTTGACTTTCCTTTTATTGAACATTTTTATTAAGTGGAGATCCTTATTTTCAATCCACATGACTTTTTCCTCATTAAGATTCACCTTTAGGGGCCTTACCATCATTCTTTAATATTTTTCATCAAGAGCATTAATTCCCAGAAGAGTTTCTCAATTACCTCATCTGAACTCATGAGGAGTTCAAAAGGCGGTGTGGTATAGAATCAAACTCCTACTTCTGACATGCATCTTTAGAGATGGATTGAGAATCATTGAATTATTTCTTAGCCTTCATCTTCTTTACAAAACAGGTCTCCATTGGTAGAGGTATGTGAGAATAGTCCTTCCTTATTTCTGGTTTCCCCTCTTGATCTTACTCCTCCTTAGACTAGGGAGTTGTTCATCAAGTACCTCCTCCTTCGAATCACCTGTAGAAATTTAGTCATCATTAATTACATTTCCAAGAACCTTTGTCTGATTCATGACTACACTATCTGAGGCATCCTAAGGAAACCCATTCAACTGTCATGAAAATGGTTTTTGAGTGCAATAGTGTCAACCTCCCTCCTAGGACTTACCCTGAGAACAACCTCACAAACTGAACCATTTCTCAAAGAAGGAATTCCTATATGTGTATCCCTTGGTGTCCAATCCTCTTCAGGCTTGTCATTGTTACCACTCCCTGTATACCCCACATCAGCATTAGATTAATATATATTGTATCCTCCCTCCACTAGCCCACTACCTCCCTGGTTATGCTCAGATACCATAGGTTTAAAAATGCTTTCTGTCCACCTTTTCTCCAATGAGACATGCACAAGAAGTCCAAGATCTTTCCCTAACCCATGGAAAACATCACCCACCAAAGTATTCTCCTACAATTCACTATGAGGATTCATTATCACAGTAGATTTATTTGAATTATTCTCCGCACTCTCTTTCCCCTTCCTAATAGGTCCATCTATTGGATTACGCATAGAATTGTTTCCACCAGTACCAACAACCCTCTTTTTTTCAATATTGTGATACCCCAATCTACAGTTTTCCAACTCATGGCCCAACCACTTGTAATCTAGACAGAAATCTACCCACTATTCTAAAAGACATTGTTTCTTACAACGATGTTCTTCTCAAAATATAATCCATAATAAATCAGATGTCTCTCTTGAAACATCGACTTCCAAACACACACAAGGATTCCCTGGATGACATACTGCCTTGGTTCTGTTATCATAACACAAATATCTACTGACAATGTTCCCCATCATTTTAATTATTGAGGGATTTTGAAAAGGAAGATTATGATTGGTAAATATCACCAAAATGGCCACCGAGGGAGAGTCACGCTTCATTTGGACATCGTAAGACATTCTATGCTGATAAAAAATGGAACCATTGTAGTTGCGGGGAGCAGCTGACCAAGATTTATTCAAGTCATTATTCAACACGATATGAATCATTATATTTCTATTATCCATTAACCCTAGAGTAGTTTATTCCTAAAAATTCCAATATCTAAAAACAAACATATCAAAAGTGTCCACTAAGGGCCTCCTTTTTGAGAATCGAGCGACCAGTGTTCCATTGTGAAGTGAAGAATCTTTATTGAACTCACCAATAGATAGTATAAGGTTTTGGAATCCATTGAAATATTTTTTCTTCATATTCTTTAGAGAAATGATAAAATAATCAACTTTTATTCTAAAATAACCCTCCCATTTGGAAATATAATCCCCCTCCTAAAATCCATTATCATCATATTAAAAATTAAATATTTTCCCTATAATCTACCCAAATAACTCCATAAACTCTTCTTAACACATCATTAAGACCCTATTGTGATTGATATTGCCTCCAATAAAGGTATTAATAATAATCCAAAGGATGAAACTCAATGATAAATGTTTGATTTTCAAACCTCTTCTTCATTTAATATTTTTTATTTTTTCCCTTGGAATATCTTTTAAACCGATTCTTATTTTCATCCAAGATTCTATTATATTTTTAATAACATCCCTTTCATCCAGGACTGATTAGAGATCATACCTCTCACTGATCCCATTTTAAAAAGTCATCATTAAGGGGAAAATATTGATTTCAAAACCCATGTTTTTATTTTTTTTTTATATTACCCTTTCATTAAAATGAATTAATCTATAACAGTAAAATTAAAACATGGTATTAATTATAGGTTTAATTTTTTATAAAACTCTAATATTACTAGTTTACTTATCCATTTTAAAACATAATTAAAAATATCATTTTAACCATGGTAGTTTTTTGTTAGTTAAGTGAAAGATGATAAATATTATTCACTTATTCCTTTTAGGGAAATTCAAAAACAAAAAATGATTCAATGATTTAAAATAAAACAATAATAAATTTATTTAATTTATTTGTTTCTATGATGATAGAATATTTCTGATGACTATGGTATTAAGTGAAAACAATCCTCGTAAATTTTAAGTTTCTAAAATGAGTTTACTGATGAATATTCATTGAAATCTAACTAACATTAAGTATAAAGAATACCGTAACTTTGGTAATGATATTAAAATATGAAAATGTCACATTTGGAGCTTCATAATCCATTGGATGTTGACATTCAATCCTTACCTCTATATCAAAGATGTTTTAGAACCATGAACTAAACACGATTGAAATAGTTTTCATAAACAATTATAATTTGATAAATGAATAAGAAATGAAAAAAATGGATTATAAGATATGAAATAAATATTTAAATAATATTGATGAAATTGATGAATTTTAATTGACTATTTGAGAGTATATACGAGATTATAAATTAATTTTGGACTCAAGGTAAGGTTTATTTCCCTGCACATTCACATTTTTGAAGATATATTCTCTTTCACTCTCAATATCTCCATCCCTTTCTTTTTGTTCCTTCCTAACAGACTTATGTTTTAGTCTTAATTCTTTCTAATTTTTATGTTTGAATATACATTAAATTATTTTTATTCGTTTATTTCTTTTTTTTGGTAAAAATTATGAATCTTTTAAGGGAATATTTTACAACATCTCTCTCTTTTTCATATTTTTATATTTTTTGTTCTATTATTGTAAGGTTATTTTCTCTATATTATTTCCAATGAAAAAACTATTTATTTAAAATAAAATATACAGATTTATTTCTTATTTTATAGAAACACTATATTATTAAACATTTTGATGACGATATTACCCTTTTCTTAATATTTTAGTCAATGAGTTTGACTTAGTGACACATTCATCATATTTTCATAAGATATTTTTTCACACTGATATAAATTTTATTTACTATTTATCCACCTTGTTATAGTGAATTTCTATGATTCCATAATTCCGTTTTTGTCTAGGGATCCAATTTGATACCTCAATAGTTAATGATTTGTGGATATATTATTTTACCCATCATCAGTTTATTTCATTTTTATGTTTTATGTATGTGTCTTTGCAATGTGGAACAAATAAGAATTATGGATGTGAACGGAATTATATAGTCCCCCAATCTATTTGGTAATGAAAAATATCTGACAAAATGAAACTTTTTGGACCTAGTGTAGAATTTAATGTCAATATTGTTATGCGTGTATAAGGTTTGGTTAGCTTCAGCCTGTAGAGACCTATTTATTTGGGAAAGGTTTAAATATTTCTATATATATTTCTTGGTCTAGGTGCCGAGATAACATAAAATTTCAAGGCCCATTGGGCCCTGAATTAATTTAAAAAAATATATTATTTATGATTTATACTATGCACACATGAATTTCTAAATAAAATGAGATAACTCTTAAACAGACGTATATATCATAAATCCAAGACCATGGTTGAGTTCAGAACAAGGTGTTCACCATTTGTGCCACATAAAATGGTGTAGGCTATTTGGAATCCATGATTGTTGGAGGTATGATCAGTTAGTTTCTTAATTATTAAATCAATTAATTAAATCATTTTTTGTTCCAAATGATAGTTTTATAAATATATCACCATGGAGAAATTTCCATGGTTACAAATCTTAGGAAATTACATATACACTCTTCTTCTTTCTTCCATTGGTGGATTTCATCTTTCGATGATGTAATGTGGGATTAGATTAGATTAGAACATAATGAATGTTATGATCCTTATTACTTGTTGGTTAGTGCATTATTCATAAACTAATGATCAAAAATTGAAGTAAGACTCATCAATTGGTAATTTACAGACTTTTTATTAAATAGTTTGATTATATAGACCTATTATATTGATCTGTTCCAAATTATTGAATTTGTATGCATTGGGGTACTGAATAATTTGATTATGGAAATTTTTTTCTAACCCTAGTTGTCTGTTATTGATTGTTGGTAAATAACTCTTATCCACTGATGTTTAAACCTATGTTATTATTCTTTTCCCCCATGTTTCATTGTGTTCATCAATTGTTAGACCTCAGAGTCCTGGTTTGATAATTTATAGGAGGTACCCAGCCCAATAAAACCCCCAAATTTGTAGCGGTTTCAAGAAGAAAGAGCATATCAACAATATTTACAAAAATATAGAGTGTTTGTGAGTTTTAGATGATGGTTTTTTTGATTCAAGATTATGGAATCAATGTTTGATCGTGTAGTGGTGTGAAGGACGTGTGATGTATTTTTTATTAAGAGAGGCCAATTTTTAATAAAGGATAACTAGAGACCTTGATTTTCAGAAATATCTGTGAGTTTCGGACAAATTTAAAGTGAAATACATGAAAAAACCAGAAGATTAAAGGGTGAATATCTGATCTATGAAATTTTACAAAATCCTCACTATACGCCATGTACATAGATGAACACATGGTGTGTATCCCTCTTTGTGGTGGTGTCTCAGGTTTTATAAAACTAATGGATGACATGGTGTGTAAGACCTCCAACATATTGGGTACCCCTTAACTAGTTGGATAACCCATGTGGAGGATCAAATGGTTTGGAAGCCTTGTAAAAGTATATATTCAGGTACATGGTCATTTTCCACGTTAAACATACATGGCCAAGTCACATGGGTACAACCCCATGTGAGGAAACATATCATGTAAAAAGTACACAGAAATGGGGTTTGGTACACAGACACAACAAGTAGGACATGACCCAGGCCCTTTTAGCCTGGACATGTAGTGTAGTCCACCTCATGACATTGTACTACTACATGGGATGGGATCCATGTTATGTCTAGGGACATGCCCATGCGATAGAGAGGGACCACACATCATGTGGGTCCCCTCACATGACGTGTACCCCTTAATGCCTTTTAGGGAAACATCAATTGTCCTTATCGTTTTCATTTGAACATTAATTTTGGAATTTCAGTAGCATATCCTGTGTGTATTTTTACATATATTGTGATGGCTCCTTCAATTTTCGCTATAGAGATATGATGTGAAATTTTTTGGTCAAGGAAATTTAAGGCGACACCCGATAATAGTTGTGATTGGTGAGAATAATAAGAGATTACTGAGGTTTACAATATATTTGAGTTAGATAGTGGGTTCCTTGATCCATAGAGTGGAACCCCCATTGGAATGGGCACATGTCCTCAACAACTACATTCTATGTGGAACCCCCTACTAGGTAAGGCATGGGTCCTTGATGACTATAGTGGAACCCCCTATTGTACCAAGGTGAAGGTTCTCAAATTATGAGTGGAACCCCCAATCATACAGGGTGTGAATCGTGGATGACCATAGTGAAACCCCCTAATGTACCATGGTGTGAGTCCTAAACAATCATGTTGAACCCCATATAGGATATAACTCAGGTCCTCAATGACCAGAGTGAAACCACCTGTCACACTAGCGCATGGTCCCTCGACCTTTAGAGTGGATCCCCGTATCGGCATAGGTGTGGGTCATCTATGTTACCAAGTGGAACCCCCTATTATATAGGGAATGAGTCCTCCTGACACCAAATTATATTACACCATTAATATGGGTGTGGATCCTCTATGGATACTTATAAATTGTAACCCCCTGACACACTAGGGAATGGGTCCTCTACTCTGAGATAATTCCCCCTTGACTTTGCGGTATAATGAAGTGTCATCATTTGACAAGCATGATTACTTTTGTGCATACAAGTGAGATGCCTGGAATTGTTGATGGAATTTTGAAACTATTGGCTACTCTTCTTCTTGAGTAGAGTAGTGAGATGGAGATCCCCTTACTCTCTCTTTTGGGATTATTTTGACTGAGCATATATATAATATTCGGTATCTACACCATTGATTAGGTTACCCTCCTTCTCTGACAGGCAGAGACTTGTGGGGTATTGCTCACGCTTTATATGTTGATCTTCTTAGGGTTGGATGAGTCTACTCTATTTATATATGTGGATATTAATTGAAAATTAGTTCATCTACACACCATGTCAATATCCTTGTGTTTGGATGAGGTTAATTCCACTCTTGGTTTGGTTTGAGCTGTTCTATTTGACTATACCTTTAATATATTTTCTTTTTTATTTCTATTGTATATCTTACTGCTTCCCCCATAAACATTAAAGGTGTACTATTGGGTATGTATATAATCACCCCTGCATGGGATTTTCCATCATGTGTTTAATATTATGTAGATAATGGATAGGTCAATCGTCACTTCATAAGATCTAGGGATACTGGGTGCATGGACTTTGTATGGTTGTCGTATCATGGGATTCATGTTTAAGGATCTCTTAGAAATTTATTTTTCTAGTTTTTTCAGGTTGGGAAATATTTATGGTTTGGAGTGTATTTTTTTCCATTCACATTTTAGTTTAAACTATTATAATTTTTTGTTGTCTAAAGGTCCATGCAGGCTTTTTTTACTTTATATATGTATATAATCATTTACTCTTCCCTATACATGTTTGCATCGAGATGGTTGTGTTTGTGCATTTATGTACCTAAGAAAAGGACGCCATGAGTTGGTCATGTCTTCAGTGCTTGTCTCTTCCCCTAGAATATATAGGTGGGTTTGGGGTAGTTGGAACTCAAGATCTGGCATGGCGTGGTTCAAGATAGATTTGTATTACAGAAATTTCATTCCTTTTGGATGTTTTCAGACATTTCCCCTTAAAAATATTTTGTTGAGTTTAGGGAAATAGTGTCAAAGTGTCTTGAATATGTACCTCTGGCTAGGGATTCTAGAGACGGTGTTTCATCCAACATGTCCATTCATGAGGACTTCAACTACTTGATTGTCAACTCAATATATAGAGACATTGGATACATGGATCAATGGTACATGAATAATTTAGGATTGAGTATCTGACTATCCTTATTGAGTCATCTCCCCATTATTGTTATATATATATATATATATGTATGTATGTATGTATGTATGTATGTATGTATGTATGTATGTATGCTCTTTTTTCTATGTCACATCTTGATAAATAATAGGATGACATTGTGATGACATCCAACAAGGATACCAGTTCTGGATCATGATGATGACTTGATGAGGGATGAGGCCTCAGATCGGGGTCCATCCCGAGATCCCCATCCTCCAGGTGGGAAGGTAGTAGCACATACACATATTAAGAAGTATATTTTTCAAGAAGAGAAGGTTAAGGACTTACAAAGGATTAGTGAAATCAAAAAATTATAGTCCTAGAGGCCACTAAGGTTCTTCGATCGGCCAGATCCTCTGGTAGTTTAGGGCTATCTAGATAAATTGGTTTGTATCTTCTGGATTTTTTGGCCCTCGATGGATCAGGGGGTTGCACTCAAAGCTAGCCTTTTCCATGGAGAATTTATGAATTTTTGGAGTCTTGTTATGTAGATGAATGATGAGTCCACACTCTCATGGACCAAATTCTATCATGTATTCCATGAGGATTATTACCCCACCATTTTGTACTCAGTTCAGTTCTAGGTGATTCTGGAGATACAACTTAGAGGTATGATGGTGGAAGAATATGAAAGGGGGTTCATAGACCATACCTAATACTCCCTTGACATCATCCATGATGGCTAATTATGAGCATGGATGTTCAAGAAGAGACTATGCGTATAGATTTTTGAAAGTGTTTTTCACCTATGCATCCCCACCTATACCGGGGTAATGGAGAGAGAACAAGTAAAAAATAGAATTTTTTCTATGTAATGGATGATAACTGAAGCTGGAAGTGAGTGCCACATGGATGAGTCATTTTTAAAGACTAGTAGATGTAAGAAACCACGACATCGACACTGGATATCTCCCCACAATCAGACTTAGGCTCATGGTCAGAGGTAGTACATAGTGCTAGGTTATCCCAGAGAGGGGAGGTTCATTACATGTGATGAGAGAGGTCACATAGAACAATAATTCCCTACCATACGTACTGAGAAGCACATTCTGATAGATAATGGACCACCATGGTAGATGAATTTCTATGATTATAAATTTCCTAGGAGAGGATAGGGTGGTCCCCATGGTGGTGGATCTGGTAGATGAGAAGGGGGAGATATTAGTGGTGCAATATATAATGATATCCCTCCAACACCACAACTAGTTAGCCCAGATTAGGCTCAAGGAGATACCGGTTGGGGATTCTGTAATGACCCAACATTTTATGAATGGAATTTAACTTCTTATAAATATGGCATATAATCCCCTGAAATCACAACACAATGTGTAGCTATATACTATGTGACCTTTAAGCATTACATTGTCACTTCTGCGTGAAGAATTTCAAAATTTTGACATACACAGTTGTGATCAATAAGATGTTTGGAGTCCGAGTCGACAAAAATAATTTTTGGTTAATAGTAACATACCCTTATGAATAGAAACTTACCCTAATTAATAGTAATATGACACTTATTAACAGTAAATCATCAAAATTAATATTAACATTACCCTTGAATTCATAAATAATGATTAGTCATCTTATAAGTGATAATCTAACCGTAGTAAAGTATTGGTATTTTTATGTCATAAATAATTAATTACAATAAATTAATTAATTTAAAATATACTTTATTTTCCTAAAATGTGTTCATAAATTAAAATTTTTATGTCTTTTGGTTTTAAGATAAATTTATAATGTAATTTTTGAAAAAAAATTAAAATCAGTTATAGTTTTACAATTTTTATTTTTCAAGTACATTATTATTTTAATTAAAAAATTGAATTAGTCATATTTAGATAATTATTTTTGGAAAATGGAGTTAATTTTTTGATTTTACACATCAAAAAATGGTTGGGGTGATGTTTTGGGATTTTTTTAAAATAATTGGATTTTTTTATGAATAGTGAAATATAGTAATTTGCTGTATATATACATTATTAGCTAAATAGGCTATTCCAAGCATCATGGATTATGTAATAAACCTTATCTCTAATTCACATAAACTTATTACTAATTTTGGGCATTTAATCATCAATATTTCTTTTCTTATTAAAGAATAATATACTAATGAATAAAAATATAATAAACCCCTCCTCCCCTCCACTATAAAAACCATCCGCACTCCCCTCTTCTCTTCCCTACTATCAAGCCTTGTTCCTTCCCTAAATTCAGCCCAAATATATCCCCATCATCCTCCCCCAAAAACAATATCCCTTTGTCTCCTAAAAATACTAAATCCTCTCCCCTTAAGAGGCTCTCATGAAATATTGATTCAAGATGTAAATTCCTCTTTTCAATTCTTTTACTTTCTTTTCAAGTTCATTTCTTTTCTTTTCTATCCGTACTTCACCTCATCCAAATTTTATGAAACATAATGTACCTTAAATTCACTATAATTATTATATGATAATTTAATAAGTTATTCTCATCCCCTATTTCACCTCATTTTATACCAAATAAATGAAAACATTGTCAATGATGTGTTAATTTGTCACATTCAAGGACGACTTGTTATAAATTTCTATTACCATATTCAATTATAATCATGAAACCATTTTTATGGTTGAACCATAAAATTAAATATGAATTTTTATATTTTGTGATGTTTTGGAATAAATTTTCAATCTTGATGTAAAATTATAATGTAAAACAAGTTAAGTGTGAGCAAAATCGCCAAATTAAATCAAGCGTTTATCATTATTGTTCTATATCATGATTCACCTTCACTCCAAATAACCAATTGAAATTTATTACCAAATAATTTAGTATATTTAAACTAATTTTATATAACTTCAATTCTTTACAACCACCTTTATCATACATGTGTGTTTGCACATGAATATAATCCAACTGATCATTAAAACCAAAACAAAACAAATGAGCTCGAGAAATAAAATTGATCCTCATAACCAATCAAAAAGGATAGGAATGAACTAAAAAAGTATAAAATAAATCATTTACATATAAAATATGCTCTGTAATTATTAATTAATGAACCTAATTTCATTATTCCTGTCATTAATATCATGTGGAGAACTCCATCAGACCTAATGTATGGGATCCACTCTATTTCACTTTTATTCAAGAATGTCCTCTATGTTACGACCTATTTTGTGTAATAGATATTGATGGGGTATGATTTTTCACATCCCACCTACTGAACTAAATATGTATATGTTGGGATAAACCTATTTATATCCAATTAATCCCTCTTATGTACACCTGATACCTTGCCGATAATTCATAAAGGATTCTACATGAACCTCCTTTCCATCAGGATGCATTTTCTTTCTTTTTACCCAAATTAATTTATCTTTTATCATTATGTAAAAATTATAAATTATATGTATACTCTTCAAACTCATTTATCAAGATCCATTAAACTCTCTATATTAGGGATATACATGTTTATAAATTATTCCCTCCCCAATACTTCCCGATAAGCCAACCCGTTTTTAGGGAACTTCCTGAATATGTACCCTAATTCAGGTGAACTCTACAATATGTTTTAAGCCACCATTGTTTTTTAAAACAATTTATTTACTATGAAAACATTCTTGGTTCACTACTGGTTTAAAAAAATACTATTTACTATTCTATTTGAAATTCTTTTTAGTGTTTTACTTAAAACCGCACAAAAATGTTTTAAAGAAAAAAAGTTTTTAATAATCCTTTTACATGTTGTCACTTATGTTTGAAAACACATTCCATGATATATTCCCATTTTACCCTATGTACTTCCATGTATGTTCTAATTCTTTTATTTCATGGACACTTTTATGATACACCCGTTCATTATGTTTTATGACATGTTTATGATACTCATTTATTATCTTAGGTTACCTTATGTTTAGGATTTTGTATGTGTGATTTTATATGTTGAAAGAATATTCATTAACATTTTAAGATGGGTACACCTAGATAGCACTCCAATTCATTGGGTAATGTTTACTCAAATGAGACTTTGTGTGAAACGGTCTTGGCGGTTAGCCCTGACTCGTGCAACCATGTGCAACGGTCTTGGTGGTTAACCGTGACTTGTGATCCTCTATATTAAATGATCCTTGACTTATTCTAAAGTAATTATTTATGTTTTTTACACATTACTATGAATTCATGTTTATATGATCATATGTTTACATGTTAGGATTCTGTTTTCCATTTTATATCATTATGTCATGATCTCTAAACCTTGTGGTAAAGACTTATTCTTATGTTTATTCCCTCACTGGGTTTTCTACACATCCCTCTATTCATTTGATCCCCTGGGTACCCTATGCATATATGAGGGCTCAAAATTATTTTTAATCTCTTAATGAAGATTAAATAAAGAAGTGTTATTCTTACTCCAATATATTCAATTTTATTCACCTTGTCTTCAAAGACACTAGACATTACGATCCTTGTCTTGTAATATAATGTTTAATTATGCTTAAAATTTTGTGATGTTATGTATAAAATTTTAGGATCACTATAATTGGTATCATAGGATGTTATTCTTATTTTTTGAGATTATGAATAAAGAACTTTAGTAAGAACCTTAAGTATAAAAAAAGTATATGAAAACACCCCTAAATTTTGATAAGTATAGAGTAAGTCGTTTATCAAACAAATAAATCCTTGTATACATACAAATAGGTAGATGTGGCTCTAGAACAGATGTATCTAGGGGTAAAATATAAAAACACAGATTTGAGATAAACTCAAAATGGGAATTGGTGCATGACAACAGACCTTTTTTCACTATTGGTTTTAAAATACCAGGGGATATTCTTTGGTAAATTCATAAGCTTTGTACAAACCATTATTAATGGAATGAAAAAACTCACATAATGATATTTCTGATACAATGGGGATGATAAATTATTTATCTTCCAGTGCTCAAAAGAAGAGAAATTCATACTAGCGATCTATCATTTTGATGGGGAAGATAATCTGTGGTGGAAACTGATGATGAATATGAATCCCCATGATGAAATTGATTCCATGGATTGGGAGGCATTCAAGATAATTTTTTCTCAATAAATATTTTCCTCGAACCCGCCATCTCAAGATGGAAGGAGAGTTCCTCAGACTGAAGTATAAGGAAGATGATTCCATCAGGGTGTATGAAGAAAACTTCACAAGGATTGAAAGGAATGCCTATGGATTTTCCATGAACACAAAAATAAATTTTGTTCACAAAATTAGTAGGCTAAAAATAATTCTATGAAAATTATTGGTGATTTGAGACTTTGAAAGTTATGAAGATATTTTTTTGGGCCCTCAAGGTTGAAATCAAGATATGAGTTTCTAAGTGGTATCGTGGGACCAATGACAAGAAGAGGAAAATATAATATAATGTGGGTAGTTCCACAATACAATTTCATGATGAAAAGAAGCCCTACCATCCCACATGTAAAAATTGTGGGAAGAAAATTATTGGGAACTATCTAATGGGAGCCATGAATTGCATAAAATGTGGAATGTTAGGAAATATAGATAAAAACTTATAATAGAATATGTATAATCCTACTATTGTGGAAGAAGAATAGAAGGTTTAGATCAACACTTAGCCTTTAGTGTAGTGTTAAAACTACAAGGAGGATTGATATTATGCGAAGAATTCTCTTACTACAATGGTTATTAGAGGCAATCAACAACAACCTCCATGGAAACAAGAAAAATATTATGATATCACTACTACTAAGTTGGAGCCTTACAAAGATGTGGTGAAATTTATGCTTGTTATTCATTAAAGAATAGTGAATGTACTATTTGATTCAGATTCTACACATTCTTTTATATCTTGAATGTTTAGTAGATCTATTCAAGAACCGCCTCAAAATTTAAAGGATAATTTATCTATGAGAATAGTGTATGGAGAAATTATTTCATCCATGGTTTATAACTCCTCCCTATTTAATATTTGGGGAATGATCCTCTGAGTAAATCTCTCCATAATTTCATTAGTGGAGTTTGATACTATCTTGCGCATGGATTATCTATCATTATGCCAATCCAACATAAACTTTCAGAAAAGATAGATCACTCTTTACATCCAAAATCATCATCCAATTCATTACATGTGTAAGGAGGAATACAAATCCACATTATAATTAGTGTCTTTAGTGAGGATATTAATTCCTTATGAGAAAGTATTTCTAGCTTAAACGATTGAGGAAAATGAGAGAATCATGCTTGAAACATGCCCATCGTGAGGAATTACACTAATGTATTCCATGAAGAGTTGTTTGGTATTCCTCTTAATCGAGAGGTTGAGTTCTTAGTTGAAATTATTCTATGATCTCTACCTATATCCAAGAAACCTTATAGAATGGCCACTGTAGAGATGGAAGAGCTGAAGAAGCATCTATAGGGGAATCTGGAGAAGGGTTTTATATGCACGAGTGCTTCACCATTAGGTTTACCATTCCTCTTTTTCAAGAAAAATGATGGATTAATCATCCTATGCATTAATTATAGTGAACTCTATAAAATCATGATAAAGAAAAATTATCCCCTTCCACAAATAGATGATTTGTTCGATCAACTTTGATGGGGCCAGTTAATTCTCTAAGGTGGACCTTCGATTGGGATATCACCAATTAAAGGTGACGTGGGAGGATACTCCCAAGAATGACTTTAGAATGTGGTATGGACACAATGAGTTCATAGTGATTCCCAAAGGAATCACTAATGATCTAGAAATTTTCATAGAAATAATGGATAGAGTCTTTAGAGATTACCACGAAATATTTTGGATGTCTTTATCAATGATATTTTGATATACTCCAAGAGAAATGAGTAACATGAGGACCATTTGAATACTCTATTAAGAAATTTGTGAATGGATAAGTTTTATGCAAAGTAAAATAAATGCAAGTTATGGATGGAGGAAGTATCATTATTGGGGGATATTATCCCCAATAAAGGGATATTTATAGACCCTTCCATGAAAAAGGCAATTGAAGAGTGGCCCATGCCAATATATGTAATGGAGATCCGTATCTTTCTAGTTCTAGTTGGGTATTATCGATGATTTTTCAAGAACTTTTAATGATTTTAAAACCCAATGAAAACTATGACAGAGAAGAGAGTAAAGTTTTTCTAGACTTAGGAATGTGAAGATTGTTTTAAGGAGTTGAAGAAGATGTGTATCCCAGTGCTAGCACTCACAATCCCAACAAGTGGATAACTCTTTTTAGTGTATGATTATGCTTCAAATTAAATATTAGGATATGTGTTTACGCAAAGTGATAATGTTAATTCCTATTCCTTTGGGGTTATGAAAATCCATGAGCAAAACAATCCTACGCATGATCTATAGTTGGCGGTTGTGATATTTGCGTTAAACATCTGGTGGAATTATCTCTATAGGGAGAAGTGTGAGATATATATTGATCACAATAGTTTAAAATATATTGTCACACAAAAATAGATTAATATGGAAAATTGTAGATGGATAGAGATCATCAAGGATTATGACTGCTCAATCCACTACCGTCCCAGTTGGGAAAATAAGGTGGCAGATTCTCTATGTAGAAAGGATCCTGCATCTTTATCAATGATGAGGAGGGAAAAGGATCCGATCTTATTTGATTTTTGTAGTATGGAAATGGGAATCATTAAGGGAGGAAAATCATAAATCCTTTCTCAAATTATTTATGAGCCATCACTCGTGGAGAAATTTAAGGATGCTCAATGAAAAGTTGTGGAAATCTAGAAAGGGGTGGAAGCCATTAGAAAAGGAAAATCATCAAAGTTTTTGATTGATGAGGAATTATTTGTATGATTTGGTTCACGATTATGTGTACCATATGATCCATATATAAAGGATGTTTTAAATGATGCACATAGCATGAACTTTTCTATCCATCCAGTGAGCACAAAGATGTATCAAGATCCTTGAGAGAACTTACGGTGGGACAATATGAAGAAAGATGTTGTTGAGTATACATCAAAGTTCCTAGTATGTCAAAATGTGAAGGATGAAAGATAGACGTCTAAGGGTATGATGAGACCATAACCCATACCAACATGAAACTGGGATAAAATCACCCTGGACTTTGTAGCTAGACATCCAAGGACATCCAAAGGAAACAATGCAATATGGGACATTTTGGATCATCTTACAAAGACAAGTCACTTTATCATGATTCGAGAGGACTTAATGTTGGATCAAATTTCATAGATATACATTAAATAAGTAGTAAGGCTGCATGGAGTGCCACTATTTATTGTATCTGATAGAGATATAATATTCACCTCGATGTTCTGAAAAAAGTCTTCAATATTCTCTAATCCATGAATTGAACTTCTGTATGACCTATCATCCTCAAACAGAATGATAATCTAAGTGTATTATTCCGATACTATAATATATTTTAAGAGCATGTTCTATATAATTAAAAATAGTATGGGACCAACATCTTCCACTTGTTGAATTCTCCTACAAAAATAGTTTCCACTCGAGCATCCAAATGACATCATATGAATCCCTTTATGGGAAGAGGTATAATACACTGAAATATTGGGATGAAAATGGAGAGATTAAAAAGTTAGGAGCTGAAATGGTCGAAGAAATGGTGGAGATGGTGAAAACCATTTAGCATCACACTAAGACAGGCCAATGTCAACAAAATAGTTGTTCAGACAATCATCGACGATAACTTGAGTTCAATGTTGGACACATGCTAATTCTATGCATATGTCTATGGAAAATGGTCATGAGATTTGGGATGAATATAAAGAAAAATCCAAGGTACATCTTCCCCTTTGAGATTCTTGATCGTATTGGGTATATGGACTATCAACTATAACTTCCACTAATTGTGGAAAATTTACAATATGTATTTCATATATCCCTCTTAAGAAAGTATATACCAGACCCTTTACATTTAATATCTTTAGAGGTGGTACAGTTGGTGAATGTTCTTTCATAGGGGGAGTATCCATTGGTGATCTTGGATAATATGGATAACGTTCTATGAAACAAGACTACTCAACTGGTCAAAGTAATATAGAGAAACCATAAGTACCAAGATGCAACATGGAAACTAGATGAGGAAATGAAGAAAAAATTACCCACACCTATTTATATCATGGAATGTAACACATAATTTCAAGGGTGAAATTTCATAAGTGGGGAATAATATAATGACCCTTTTTTATCAATTAAAATTCCCTTCTTATAAATATTTCAAATAATCACATGAAATCAAAACATACGGATCAAATAAGTACAACGTGACTTTTAGGCATTCTATTGTCACTTATGTGTTTGGAATTTTAAAAATCTGACATACAAGGTTGAAATCAATAAGATATTTGGAGTCTTATAAGAAAAACTTAATTTTTGGTGAATAGTAACTTTCCCTTATGAATGGTAGCCTACCCTTATAAATAGTAATATGATACTTATTAAAAATAAATCATCATAAATAATAGTAACATTACCCTTGATTGTATATATAAAATTCAGGCATCTTATAAGTGATAATATGAACTTAGTAAAAGCGTTGGTCTCTAATTTATAAATAATTAATTACTATTATTTAACTAATTTAAAAGAAAACTTATTTTCTTAAAAGGTTTTAATAAATTAATCATTTTATGTCATCATGTTTTAAGATAATTTTATAAAACATTATGTAATTTTTGAAAACATTATAAAATCAATTATAGATTTAAAGTTTTTATTTTTCAAGTACATTATGATTTTAATTTTAAAAAATTAAATTAATCATTTTTTTTGAAAAATGGAGTTAATTTTTGGATTTTACACATTGAAAAATAGTTAGAGTAAATTTTTGGGATTTATCTAAAATACTAATTTTTTTTATGAATAGTGAAATACGGTAATTTACCGTATATATACATTATTTTCTAAATGGAATATTACCAGAATAATGGATGATGTAAGAATCCTTAGTTTGAATTAAAATTCTATTATTACTATTTTTTTCATGGAATCATCACTATTTCCTGTCTTATGAAAAAAATAAACTAATGATTAAAATATTAAGAAAACCCTCCATCCCTCCACTATAAAAACCACCCACACTCCCCTCTTTTCTTCACTCCTCTCAAGCCTTGTGTGTTCCCAAAATTCTGCCCAAATCTCTCCCAAATCTCCTCCCCCATGTCCAATATGCCTTGGTCTCCTCAAAATACAAAATACTCTCTCCTTAAGAATCAATCATATAAGATTGATTCAAGAGGTAAATTCCCCTATTAAATTCTTTTATTTTATTTTCAAGTTCATTTGTTTTCTTTTATATCCTTACCTCTCCTCATAAAACTTTTATGAAAATTTTTTTAACTTACATGTAAATTTTTTTTTTATTATAATGGAATATGTTATTATCATCTCACCTTTCCCATCCGTTTATACCAAAGTCATGAAAACATCGTCCGAGATTTGTTAACTTATGAAATTCAAGGATGAAAGGTTATCAATTAATATTACCATATTAAAATCTAGTAATTAGTCCATTTTTATGGTTAATATAGAATATAAATCTGTATTTTTATCTTATGTGTTTTTATGGAATCACTTTTCACACAGGATGTAAAATAATAATAGAAAGTAATTTAATTGTAAGAAAAATCACCAAATTAATCCAAGTGTTAATCATTAATGATTTATATAATGACTCACCATAACTTCAAAAAACATAATTAAATTTTTAAAAATTTAATTTTATATATGTCCAATAATGTCATTTAACATCAATTCTGGAAAACCACCTTCATCATACATGTGTGTATGAACATGAATACAAGTGAACCGATCATTAAAACAAAGGAAACAAATGAACTCGAACAATGAAATTGAACCTTATAACCAATCAAAAAGGTTATGAATGAACTCAAAAAGGTAATAATAAATAATTTAAATGTATAATTAGTTCTATAATTATTAATTAATGAACCTAATTGGATTATTCAGGTCGTTAATATCAAGTGGAGAACAACATCTGACTTAAGGAAAGGGATCCACTCAATTTCACTTTTTTTCAAGAATGTCTTCTATGTTATGACCTTTTATGTGCAATACCTAATAATGGGGTATGATTTCACAACTCCCCATAAATTTCCTCATGATTTATATGTTTTTAGAAACCTATTTCTCTCTCATTAATCCCTCTTAAGTACTCTCGATAGCATGCTGATAATAAGTAAGGGGTTCTACCAAAACCTCGTCTGTTCATTCGAATTTTCTTATCTTTTGTTCTAACCAAATGAAATTATATATTATATTTATGTTCATCTTATAAATTCTGTGTATACTCTCCAAAAACATTTATCTTGATCCATTATCCTCTCTCTTTTGGGGATATTAATTGTTTTAAATGATTAACTCCTAAATACTTCCTAATAAGCCAAACCATTTAAAGGGAACTTCACGAATTCGTACACAATTTCAAGTAAACTCCACCATATGTTTTAATCTAAAATTGTTTTATAAAACTAGTTTTATCTATGAAAACATTTTTGGATCACTTCTGGTTTAAAAAAAAATATTATTTTCCTTTTGTATCTTAAATTCTTGTTAGTATTTTCCTTAAATCTACGCTAAAATGTTTTAAGGCTAAAAATTCTTCAATACTCATTTTACATCCTACCACTAATGTTTGAAATCACTTTAAATGATATATTCTCATTTTACATTATTATTTTCCATGAATGTTCTAATTCCTTTCTTTCATGGACACTTTTATGATGCACTCATTCATTATGTTTTATGACATGATTATGATACTAATTTCATTCCATGGGTTACCCTATGTTTATGATTGTTTATGTATGATTTTATATGTGGAAAGAATATTCACGAACATGTTAATATGGGTGAACATAGATTGTTATCAAATACATTGGGTACATATTAGTCTCATGAGACGTTATATGCAATGGTGTTGGCAGTTAGCCTTGACTCGTGCTACCTTGTGCAATGGTCTAGGTGGATAACCATGACATGTGATGTAATATGTGAAAACAACATTGAATCATGCTAAATTAATGATTTATGTTGCTACCAAAATACAATTAATTATTGTTTATATGATCCCATGTTAATATTTTATGATTCATTTTTCCATTTTATATAATTATATCATGATCTCTAACCTTTGTGCTAAAGATTTGTTGTTATGTTTATTCCCTTATTGTAATTTTAACTCATCCCTTCATTCATGTGATCCCTAGGGTTCCCTATATATATGTAAGGGATAAAAGGAATTTATAAGGTCTTCATGAAGATTAGATAATGAAGTGTTTTTTTAGTCCCATGTTTTCAATTTTATGTACCTGGTCTTCAAAGACACTAGACTTTATGATACCTAGATTGTACTCTGATGTATAATTATGTGTAAAGTCATGCAATGTTATGTGTAAAAGGATATGGTCAATATAACTGCAGATAGATGAATGATTTGTAGGTTTTTAATCCCTTAATGAACAAGATGACTATAGTTATGATCTATGTTTATTTTACTCTTGCTTGGGTATTAGTAGAAATAGGTTCCATTCGTTCGTTTATCTTTATACTCCTACTGAGAGAGTTGGCGGTCCCAATTGAGGTGATATCCTAGAAACTACATCGTGAGATTCATATAGTGAAAACCTCTTATATATATTTTATTTGCTGATATTGAGAGCTATCTCTTTGTGAATATGGTTTCATGTGTGAAATTTTGGTTATCATGATAAAACCTTGTGATTTCATCTTGGGTATGGATTGTTTGTCCATGGTATGAGAATAGATTAATAGTCACTTTATAAAATTTAGATTCCTATGCACTGATGGGAAAATATTATACTTTTCTTATGAGAGAGATCTCATGGTATGGAATGTGGGTTCTACAAGCAAGACGTTGAATCCCATCACCCATTAGCTCATGAGTGTAGCCCTGGTGTTTCATCTCTTCAAGAATCTGGGTTGAATTAGTTTTGGTGAATTTTATCAATGTTTCCCCCAATGGATTTCTAATAATACCTTAGATGTGGGATATGTATTTCTACAATGACTTTAATCCCTAGACTACACTGATATCATTTTATGGAATATCATATAGACCATAATGAGATCTATGAGCTTCAGGTTTAGCTGGAGGACCTTAGATAGAATGGTTTTATCAGAAGCAGTGTGTCCCATGGGAATATCTATGTTTTTTTGGGAAATGATGAGTGGGAGAATACAACATTTTGTGGATTATAATCACTAGGACCATGTTGAGCCCTCTGGAAGATTGCTGATTTCATGTTTATAACTGATGTTTTAATAATCACAAATCATCACAACTCATTGATGCTTAATCTGGTTTGATGTCTCATAAACATAATTCCAATCTATGAATGAATCAGTTATCATGCTTTTAACTATGCTTATTGACTTACAAAATATGTTGGAAGTCTTCTGGATTCAAAAGCAATCAGACTCACCGATCCATCAGAGTCACCGATCAATCAGACTCACCGATCCATCAGAGTCACCGATCCATCAGAGTCACCGATCAATCAGACTCACCGATCCAAGGACTCACCGATGCAAATGAGTCACCGATGCAAATGAGTTACCGATGCAAATGAGTCACCGATGCAAATGAGCCACCGATGCAAATGAGTCACCGATGCAAATGAGTCACCGATCCAAGGACTCACCGATGCAAATGACTCACCGATCAGATGACAGACCGATGCTGATCAAAATGACTCACCGATCAGATGACAGACCGATGCTGATCAAAATGACTCACCGATCAGATGACAGACCGATGCTGATCAAAATGATTCACCGATCAGATGACAGACCGATGCTGATCTATCTGAGTCACCGATCATTACTCTAATGCTGATGACCTACCGATCTCTTGAACAGTCATAAACAACTGTTTGAATTTCTTTATCTTTATCTTTATTTATTTTAACCAACGGTCATATTAGTTATATTTTAATACCCTGACAATTAATTAATAAAGGTTGTCGGATGTCAGGAAACCGTACCTCGTACCTGCGGAAAGGAAACCTTTTTTGTCCTACGGAGCACGTGATATAAATACAAGAAGACTCTGCTGAAGAGTGGTGCGAAGTAAAGAAGAGAAAAACGAAGAAGAGAGAGACAACACGCACAGAGACAAGGAAGCATACGACATACTCAAGAAGAGCTCTGTGCATACATGAAGAACCAAGCAAGACAGAATCAAATATACAATCAAGCCTACTCAAGAAGAGTGGTGTGCATACAATAGAATATTGAAGAGCTTCATCGACTACATCCCACTGCCTGTGAACCTGAAGCATACGACACTATGCTTCTCAAACAAAATCGAGAAGAGGACTCAGAATCACTTCGGATTAATTCCAAAACGAGTCCAGTGCTACACTGAAATCACTAGAGCCATTTCTAAACTCTACATCTCTGCTCTGTGATTTATTTATTCTACATTTTGAGCAGTGTGTGTTATCTGCTGTATTAAACACACACACTGACTCCTGTACTTTCACTGGAGGATTTGTAAATCCTCAGCAAACCTTTTACACTTCACTTCCCACTGTGGATAGTGGTAGAGGTCTTGTGACCTGGACAGCTGGCTGCTGTGGTTTGTTTTTCCCACGTAGAACTGTGGTAGAGGTCTTGTGACCTGGACAGTGTGTTCACTGTTGTTATCCCCGATCCAGGGTGTGGATCACTGTTATATAAACTTTTGAGAGGACTAAGTCTCGACTTGATACTGAACCTCTCGGTTACTTCTCTGTGTTTATAGTTATACTCTATATCCATACTATACATATTTATTTCATATTCCGCTGCTATTACTTTGAAATATAATCTATCTTCAAAGCTACTTTGATAATTAAATTTGCAAGTGTTTATATTTATTATAAATCAATAAATTAGTTTCAAAAGTTAATTTAATCATAAGATTAAGTTAACTGAGAACTAATCAATCTTTGAGAAGCTAATCGAACCATTATAATCTATATAAATTCACTACAGTTTAATTTGTTTTTGAAATTGGGGGATTTTATTAGAAATTGTTTTTAACAGAAAATTTTAATTGGAACTCAATTCACCCCCCTCTTGAGTGTCCACTCCGACCAACACTTGGTATCAGAGGAAGTAAATACTTTCTAAAAGTTCTCTGCTTCTGACCTATGATTTTAGTTGTATTTTAAAGTTCTTAAAATTTCTGTTATTTCTAAATTTTTATCTCTTTAAAATTCTTTTTTGTAATATCATGGATAATAGACTTGAGGGTGCTGCTACTAACCGGCCACCTTTTTTCAATGGAACTAATTATGCTCAGTGGAAACTGAAAATGAAAATTCATCTAGAAAGCATAGGTTTTGATATTTGGACTGCTATTGAATCTGAATACAAAATTCCCACTACTGCTAGATCTACTTGGGATGAACCTACAAATACTGCTTACAATAACAATTGTAAAGCTATGAATGCTCTGTACTGTGCTCTAGGAGATGAAGAGTTTAATAGAATTTCTGCATGTAAAACTGCATATGAAATTTGGGATACCTTAACTGTTTCTCATGAAGGAACAACTAATGTTAAAGAGATGAGATTGAATACCTATACTATTAAGTATGATAATTTTAAGATGAAGCCTGATGAACCCATTTCTGATATGTATCTCAGGTTCAATGAAATTGTCAACACAATGACCTCTCTGGGAAAGGATGTTCCAGCAAAGGAACAAATTATGAGAATTTTGAGATGTCTACCTGAAAGATGGAGAGGAACCTCTGTCTCCATTAGAGAATCCAGTGACATTGCTGCTCTACCTGTCAAGGAATTAATTGGTAAACTGATGATGTATGAAGAAGAGCTTAAAGTAAATAAAGAAGAATATGATGAACCTAAAAGGAAGTCTATTGCCTTCAAGACTACAACCTCAAAGAATAACGATAAGGAAAAGCTTCAAGATATCAATGAAAGTTCAAGCAGTGAGGAAAGTGAGAATGATTCTGACAGTGATGATGAGATGGCTCAAATAGCCAGGAGATTCAAAAAGTTCTATAGGAAAAATAAATTCTTTAAGAAACCAAATTACAAGGGAAAGTATGACCAACAAGGCAAATGGAAAAAGGATTGGAAGAAGAACGACAAATCAGATGATGTTGTCTGCTATGAGTGTAAGAGGAAAGGACACATTAAAGCTGACTGTCCAAAGCTGAAGTATAAAAAGAAATATGAATACAAGAATAACAAGTACAAGAAGGCCATGAAGGCTACTTGGAGTGCTTCAGAAGACAGCACAAGTGAATCTGAATCTTCAGACTCTGAAAAGAATCGGGCCAACATGTGTTTCATGACAAACACTTCTGAGGTAACATCAGAGACTCCTGCTTTTAATTCATACTATTCTGGAGAAGATTCTGACTCAGAAAACATGTCAAAATCTGAATTGTTTGAATATTGTGACATGCTAGAAGAAAAATGTAATGAGCTTAAAGATAAATATAAAGGTCTAAAGAAACAGTATGCTTTAAGTGTTAAGCATAAATCCGATCTGGATATAGAAGTAGAAAAGAATGCTCAGCTGCTTAAAGAGAATACTGAACTAAAATTGTCTAATGAGCAACTCAAGAAAGACTTAGAGAAGTTCACCAATGGTAAAAATACTCTAACACAAATGCTAGGAAAGCAAGTTGCACCTAGATACACTACTGGTATAGGATACCAACCTGGACAAAGGAAAGTTGCCAAAACTAGATTCATTCCTAAATCTGGACAAAAGATAGCTAATTCTGGAACATCTTATGCCTCAACCAGTTATATTCATAGTTATGAATCTAATAAGGTTTATCTTTCAAAGAATGTTATTTCTACAAATTATATGAGACCCATTAGACAAATATGGGTACCTAAAGTGTTATTGGCTAACCTGTCTGGACCCAAGAAGATCTGGGTACCAAAATCATCTTCCATCTAAATCTGTTTTGTAGGAGACCTGCTTGAAGAGCTGTAACAAGAAGATATGGTATTTAGACAGTGGGTGCTCAAGACACATGACTGGTGATTATTCTTGCTTCAAGAGCTTAATAAAAGTTGATGGAGGCTTTGTCACTTTTGGTGATAACTCTAAAGGAAAAATCATCGGCCTAGGCCAGATTGGTAACACAGATTCAATTTTGATTTCTAAAGTTTTATTTGTTGATGGACTTAAATATAACCTGTTAAGCATTTCTCAGTTATGTGATGATGGTTTTCATGTTAGATTTGAAAATGATTCTTGCAATGTTTTAACTCTAAAAATGTTTTAGTATTTTCTGCTTTAAGAAATGAAAATGTTTATGCTGTTGATTTAGATTCTTTAGCTAAACAGAACATTCCTTGTTTAAATGCTTTTCATAAAGAGTCTTGGCTTTGGCAAAGAAGATTAGGACACTTCAATGTGCACTCACTTAGAAAACATTCTAGGAAGAACTTGGTTAGAGACTTACCCAAACTTGAATTTCCAGCAGACAATGTTTGTAATCCCTGTCAAAAGGGAAAACAACACAAAGTTTCTTTTAAATCAAAGAAAGAAGTTTCAACTTATCAACCACTTGAATTGGTTCACATGGATTTGTTTGGACCATCAAGAGTTTCTAGTTTAAATGGGAAGCACTATGTCTATGTTCTTGTAGATGACTTTTCTAGATATACTTGGGTATATTTTTAGCTCACTAAAGTGAAGCTTGTTCTTACTTTGTTAAATACTCCAAGTCTGTAGAAAATCTTAGTGGACTCAAGATTAAGACCCTAAGAAGTGATCATGGTCGTGAGTTTGAAAATCAAGATTTTGAATCTTACTGCTCACTCAATGGCTATTCTCATAACTTTTCTGCCCCTAGGACACCCCAACAGAATGGTGTAGTAGAAAGAAGAAACAGAACCCTGCAAGAAATTGCTAGAACCATGCTCAATGAATATGACCTGCCAATTTACTTTTGGGCTGAAGCTGTTAATACAGCTTGTTATGTCATTAATAGAGTCTTGATCAGACCTGTTCTTAAGAAAACCCCTTATGAGTTATGGAACCATAGGAAACCTAAGGTAAACTAATTCAAAGTTTTTGGATGCAAAGTCTTTATTCTGAATACTAAAGATAATCTGGATAAATTTGCATCCAAGAGTGATGAAGGAATTTTCCTAGGTTACTCTATCTCTAGTAAAGCCTATAGAGTTTTCAATAAGAGAACCAAATGTGTGGAAGAATCTGTTCACATCAAGTTTGATGAGACTGATCCACATGAGTCTAAAACTTCTCTTGAAGATGTTGAAGAAGACTTATCTATTCTAGACCTTAATGATAAATCTAAAGAACCTGTTATAAAATCATCCAGTTCTGGACATTCTCCAGAATCTGCTTCTGTTGAACCTCAATCTCTAGATGAACCTGAAATTTCTAGCCCTATCTTTTCAAGACCATCTAGGACTCAAAAGAACCATCCCTTAGATGCTGTTGTAGGAAATCTAGATAGAGGAACACAAACTAGAACTTCTCTAAGAAACCAGGTTGAACATCAAGCTTTTCTTTCACAGTCAGAACCTAAAAATATCAATGATGCTATCAATGATGAATTTTGGGTAATGGCTATGCAAGAAGAATTAAATCAGTTTGAAAGAAACAAAGTCTGGGAATTAGTTGACAGACCTAAGGACACTTTGACAATAGGCACAAAATGGGTGTTTAGAAATAAAGTAGATGAATATGGAAATATAGTCAGAAACAAAGCTAGACTAGTTGCACAAGGATATAGTCAAGAAGAAGGTATAGACTATGAGGAAACTTTTTCACCTGTAGCTAGACTAGAAGCCATTAGGATCTTACTTGCATATGCTGCACATCTGGATTTCAAATTATATCAAATGGATGTTAAAAGTGCATTTCTAAATGGTTTTATAATTGAAGATGTTTTTGTAGAACAACCACCTGGATTTACTAATCCCCATTTTCCAAATCAAGTTTTTAAACTTTCTAAAGCTTTATATGGTTTGAAACAAGCTCCAAGAGCTTGGTATGATAGACTTAGCAATTTCCTTATTTCAAAAGGTTTTACTAAAGGGATTGCTGATCCAACTCTTTTCATTAAAAGAATTTCTAAAGATGTTTTAGTTGTACAAATATATGTTGATGATATTATTTTTGGATCTTCTAAAAACTCCTTATGTACTAATTTTTCAAAGGTTATGCAAATTGAATTTGAAATGAGCTTAATGGGAGAGCTTAAGTATTTTCTTGGATTTCAAATTCTTCAAACTAAAAATAGTATTATTTTAAATCAAAGTAAATATACAAAGGATATTTTAAAACGTTTTGGATTGGATAGTATTAAGGAAAGTAATACACCTATGAGTACCACCTGTAAATTGGATGTTGATGAAACTGGGAAACCAGTTGATCAAACCAATTACAGAGGTATGATTGGAAGCTTACTTTATCTTACTGCTAGTCGACCAGATATTATGTTTAGTGTGTGTATGTGTGCTAGATTTCAAGCTAATCCTAAAGAATCACACTTATTAGCTGTTAAACGGATTTTTAAGTATCTTAAGTATACTATAAATTTAGGTTTGTTTTACCCAAAAGGACAATCCTTTGAGTTAATGAGTTATTCAGATGCTGACTTTGCTGGTTGTAAGTTAGATAGAAAAAGCACATCAGGAACTTGTCATTTTCTTGGAAAATCCCTAGTATCATGGTGTAGTAAGAAACAGAATTCAGTTGCATTGTCTACTGCCGAGGCAGAATACATAGCTGCTGGAAGTTGCTGTGCACAAATTTTGTGGATGAATCACACTCTATTGGATTATGGATTTGATCTTAAACATGTTTCAATTAACTGTGACAACACTAGTGCAGTCAACTTATCCAAGAACCCTGTGTCTCACTCTAGAACTAAGCACATTGATGTCAGACATCACTTTCTAAGAGATCATTACCAGAAGGGTGATATTTCTCTAGAATTTGTTAGTTCTGAAAATCAATTAGCTGACATCTTCACAAAGCCCTTATGATCTGAAAGAATGAAATTTATTAAACACGAATTGTGTATGACTGATCTGTGAAACTGATCTGTGAAACTGATCTGTGAAACTGATCTGTGCAACTGATCTGTGAAACTGATCTGTGAAACCGATCTGTGGAACCGATCTGTCACACTGTTCTGTCAATCCGTTTTTTTTTAATTACTTTTTATTAATAAGTAAATTACTTTTTATGGGAACCCTAAATGATAAAATAAATGATACGCGGCTATTTATCTTCCCTAAACCTTTGACCTTACATTTCCCGCCGAACCTCTCAACCTCTCTTCCCCTCTGCTTCGAACCTTCGAACCTTCGAACTCCTGCCTCTCCAAAATCTTCGAATGGCTAAGCAAAAGAGACCGAGCAAAGGACCAGATATCCCTGTACCTTCAAAGCGTGCTCGAGGCGAGTCGAGCAGTACCTCTCAACGCTCAGTAAATCCGAACCTGGAAACTCGGATTGTTGCTGTAGAAAAAGAAGTAAACTCGGCGTGGCTTCTGTCAAGTAAGTCCCTGTTGCTACAAGTTCATGAATCGCAAGGATGGATAGACTGGTTTTCAGACAACGCCCGAATAGATTATCCAAAGCTAGTACATGAGTTTTACATGAACCTAAAAATCACGCTTGATGGTGTGGAAGCTGCTAGGATGTCATCGGTTGTAAAAGGAAAGAAAATATCTTTCTCATCTAAGCAGTGGGCTGAATGTTTAAACGTACCTCATGAAGGTCGATATGAGGACTATGCTGGAAATATACCCCCAGTTACTGACTATTTTTCTTATGAGCTAGCGCTAGAGCTTCTAACTGGAAACAGAGAATCGAGGAGAATCACAGCTTCAGAATTAGATGGTGAAAGCAGACTACTATTCAAGTTTATTCAGCACCAACTTTGCCCTCGAAGAGGAGATTTTGCTGCTGTTAAGTTTCAAGATGTTTTTCTATTGTTTCTGCTCAAAACCCATGAAAAGATAAACCTGTGTAGATATGTGATGGTCCACATAGCTAGTATGCTGAAACCTTCCAAGAAAGCCACAACGTTGTTTTATTCAAAAATGATATCTACTATGCTCCAGAATCTGGAATGTGTTAATGAAGATGATGAAGTTGTTGAAACAGAGCGTACCTTCTGTCTCAACAAAGAGATCTGCAAGAGGATGAAAATCAATTGGAATCCATGGAAGAAGTGCTGGGTTGCAGATGAAGATAAGTTGTATGAAGCCTACAATCCCATAGATCATGGCAAGAGGCCAAAGGATTTGAGAGATCCTGGATTAAAACCAGATGAGGAACCAATTTATTCTGATAATGATGAGCAAGAAAAAGCTGCAACTGAAGAAGGAAGTGTGTCTTCTCCTGATGATAGGAGTGATCCAGACACTGCTAGCCCCAAGAAAAGAATAGAATTTGGACCTGCTAGTCCACCCTTAACCCTACCAGAGTCTGAACCTATTCTTGATGATGAAGAAGATTTTGATACTGAGGAATATCACAGTGAAGCCTCTGAGCAGAGTAATAATGAGCAAGGTGATGCTGATGACAATCATGGTGGTGATGATGATGATGCTGATGATGTTGAAGCTGCTATTGATGGTGTTAACAGACCAGTGGATGGTCTTGCTGAAGATCAATTAGAACAACCTCAGTCAGTACCAGAAATCCATATCAGTGGCAAGGCTGACTGATCAAAAATTAGTGGAACACCAAGCTATGAAAAATCCAACTACACCCTGTGTGCTGCTGTTTGGGATGACTATCCTGGATATGCTGTTTTGGGCTTAGAATATTCTGAAGAAGAAGACGAATTGCCAGAATCTGCTGCAGCTGTGAAAAGGAACCTTCCAAGAGAAGCAAGGTCTATTCCTACTGTTGATCCTGTAAATGTGAATTTACCTGGGTCTGAAATCTCTCGAGCTGGTCTTGATAAGTTTAAGACTGAATTGCTAACCACTGTGAGAGATATAGTCAGAGAAGAACTTTCCAATGCCCTTCATCAAGTATCTCTGCAAGTTTCTGAAAATTCCTTGAAAGCTTTTTCAACTGCAGTCTCAGATGTTCTCAAGCCAGACTTGACTGATACTGGTGAATTTGTTGGTAGGCACATAGCCTCTTTGAATCAAACTTTGAAGGATCTCCATGTTAGCTTACTTTCTCTATCAAATGAGTTCAGATCAACCATCTCTGGTATGATGGAAGTTTTGAGAAATCTGATTGAACATCTCAACAAGTCTGACCTGAGGAAGTTGAAAGCTGAACTAACTCATATAGTCGGCCAACCCAGTACAGGCAAGGTAACCAAAATCACTACCCGTGAGATAGAAGCTCTCAGAGAAGTTGTGCATCCAGAGCTAGCTGCTGTAAGACAAATTCTTGACTTAGAATCTTTGAGCAGGATGAAAGAGCTCTGTGATAATAGTCATAAGATAGCCTTAGTATATTCAACAGATGCTAAGAATGCCCTGCAAGAGATCAAGGAAAAAGTTGATACTTACTTTTCCAAGATTTATACAAAACATGAGATGGCTGCAAACTTCAAAGTCTTGGCAGAGAATCCGAAATTACCTCCAGTCACTCAGGCCTTCAACACTCAAGTTCGCCAATTGAAAGATTTTGTCCCTTCCTTGGCACAGTTCATGGAAAACAAGGATGATTTTGAAAAAGCTATGAAGTATGGAGCAGAAGTCATTCAGGACTTCATTCATCTGTTGAAGCCTTACTTGGATGCACAGGCCACTGCAATTGTACTCCCTACTTCTGAACCTCTCAGTGCCTCTGATGTCTCTTCGAATCAGCTGTCTGTTGCCCAAGCTCAATCTCAGTTGCGGCCAGTCTCTCAGAATGCTTCTCATCCATCTCCTGCTCCTTCTCAACAACCCTCTGTGACACCTCCAACTGCACCTGCCAGAGTTGTCCTGCCGCCACTTCAGCTCCGTGAACCACAGCCTGCCTCCAAGCCTTCTACCTTACCTACCATTGATCCAAAGGATAAAGGGAAAGCCCCTTTGTATCCCAACAAATATCCATGTATTGTTTTTGATGGGGTGATCTATGTATTGCTTATCTTTTTCTGTGACTTTATCAAATTTGTTTTTCCTTTGTGTTATGTTCTATCCTCTCTGCACCCTGCTTCTCTTTTCCCTTATCTGTTTTCCCTCCTTTTTGATTATCCCAAAGGGGGAGAAAGAAGATATATATAATGGGAGAAAGAAGATATATATAATGGGAGAAAGATATATAATGGGGGAAATATATATCTAAGGGGGAGTACTCTATATATGAAGAGGGAGATCAATATCTCAGGGGGCGAAATCTGAATACTATATATATGGGAATGTTATTTTAAGAGGGAGATTTTTTATTATCTTTTATTATTTTTTTTTATTTTATATATATATATGAAGATTTGTGATTATCAAAAAGGGGGAGATTGTTGAGCCCTCTGGAAGATTGCTGATTTCATGTTTATAACTGATGTTTTAATAATCACAAATCATCACAACTCATTGATGCTTAATCTGGTTTGATGTCTCATAAACATAATTCCAATCTATGAATGAATCAGTTATCATGCTTTTAACTATGCTTATTGACTTACAAAGTATGTTGGAAGTCTTCTGGATTCAACAGCAATCAGACTCACCGATCCATCAGAGTCACCGATCAATCAGACTCACCGATCCATCCGAGTCACCGATCAATCAGACTCACCGATCCATCAGAGTCACCGATCCATCAGAGTCACCGATCAATCAGACTCACCGATCCAAGGACTCACCGATGCAAATGAGTCACCGATGCAAATGAGTCACCGATGCAAACGAGTCACCGATGCAAATGAGTCACCGATGCAAATGAGTCACCGATGCAAATGAGTCACCGATGCAAATGAGTCACCGACCCAAGGACTCACCGATGCAAATGACTCACCGATCAGATGACAGACCGATGCTGATCAAAATGACTCACCGATCAGATGACAGACCGATGCTGATCAAAATGACTCACCGATCAGATGACAGACCGATGCTGATCAAAATGATTCACCGATCAGATGACAGACCGATGCTGATCTATCTGAGTCACCGATCATTACTCTAATGCTGATGACCTACCGATCTCTTGAACAGTCATAAACAACTGTTTGAATTTCTTTATCTTTATCTTTATTTATTCTAACCAACCGTCATATTAGTTATATTTTAATACCCTGACAATTAATTAATAAAGGTTGTCGGATGTCAGGAAACCGTACCTCGTACCTGCGGAAAGGAAACCTTTTTTGTCCTACGGAGCACGTGATATAAATACAAGAAGACTCTGCTGAAGAGTGGTGCGAAGTAAAGAAGAGAAAAACGAAGAAGAGAGAGACAACACACACAGAGACAAGGAAGCATACGACATACTCAAGAAGAGCTCTGTGCATACAAGAAGAACCAAGCAAGACAGAATCAAATATACAATCAAGCCTACTCAAGAAGAGTGGTGTGCATACAATAGAATATTGAAGAGCTTCATCGACTACATCCCACTGCCTGTGAACCTGAAGCATACGACACTCTGCTTCTCAAACAAAATCGAGAAGAGGACTCAGAATCACTTCTGATTAATTCCAAAAAGAGTCCAGTGCTACACTGAAATCACTAGAGCCATTTCTAAACTCTACATCTCTACTCTGTGATTTATTTATTCTACATTTTGAGTAGTGTGTGTTATCTGCTGTATTAAACACACACACTGACTCCTGTACTTTCACTGCAGGATCTGTAAATCCTCAGAAAACCTTTTACACTTCACTTCCCACTGTGGATAGTGGTAGAGGTCTTGTGACCTGGACAGCTGGCTGCTATTTTTTGTTTTTCCCACGTAGAACTGTGGTAGAGGTCTTGTGACCTGGATAGTGTGTTCACTGTTGTTAACCCCGATCCAGGGTGTGGATCACTGTTATATAAACTTTTGAGAGAACTAAGTCTCGGCTTGAGACTGAACCTCTTGGTTACTTCTCTGTGTTTATAGTTATACTCTATATCCATACTATACATATTTATTTCATATTCCGCTGCTATTACTTTGAAATATAATCTATCTTCAATGCTACTTTGATAATTAAATTCGCAAGTGTTTATATTTATTATAAATCAATAAATTAGTTTCAAAAGTTAATTTAATCATAAGATTAAGTTAACTGAGAACTAATCAATCTTTGAGAAGCTAATTGAACCTTTATAATCTATATAAATTCACTACAGTTTAATTTGTTTTTGAAATTGGGGGATTTTATTAGAAATTGTTTTTAACAGAAAATTTTAATTGGAACTCAATTCACCCCCCTCTTGAGTGTCCACTCCGACCAACAGACCAGAACATGATAAATAATAAGTACCCCATGCTGTGGATTGAAGAACTCTTTGACTAGTTCTGTGGCATGAGATGGTCCTCGAATATCAATGTCAGATTCGGCTACCACCAGTTGAGGGTTTTTGAGGCTAATATTCCAAATATGGCATTCCAACATCACTACTAAGATTGTTAGTTCCAAGTCATTCCCTTTGGTGTGAATAATTCCCCTTTCATATATATGTCATTGAGGAACTATGTATTCCATCCATATATGAACCATTTTTTTGTTTTCTTCATCGATGACTTACTCATCTTCTATGCATCAAAGGAGGAGAATACAAATCACAAGAGGATAGTCCCATATTTTCTTTAAGAGCACTGGATTTAGGAAAATGTAACAAAGTATCACTTCTAGATTCATGAGGTTAACTTTCTAGTGAATTTAATTTTAGGGAATGGTTTATCCATGGACTTAGTGGAGATTTATGTAGTTCATTCCTGGGAGACACCCAAGATCATGTTGGAGGTGTGGTGTTTTCTTTTTTTAGAAGGGTACTATAGGAGGTTTATGGTAGGGTTCTATATAATCACAACCCCTTTGACTACCTTAATGAGAAAAGGGAATTTATTTATATAGTCTGAGCAGTTTCATAGGGCCTTTGAGGATTTTTGGCCAAGGTTGATGAGTTCTCTTGTATTGATACTTTTAGAGGAAGGCATAGAGTACATTGTGTATTACAATGCCTCTGGAGCTAGGCTATGCTGGGTGTTGATTTAACAATAAGAATTTATCACAAATGAGTCATGGATGTCGAGACCCCACGAATATAACTACACAACTCATGAACTACAGCTTGTAGTGGTAGTCTTCATCCTGATGAAGTAGAGAAACTGCATTCTTGGAGAACACTTTGTGGTTTACTCATATCACCAGATTATGAGGTACCTATTCATTTAGAGAGACATAAACCTGAGAAAATGGTTTTGGTTGGAATTATTATCCAAATTTGACTTCAAGATAGTCTATACTATAGGTAAGGGGAAAGTTGTAGAAGAATCCCTTAACATGAATTCCTACGCTTGTTTTGTTTCGGAGGCTTCAGAATAGTTGGCTTCCCCGTAGCTGACCCTGGGGGAGGAGAAGCGTTCAACTTATCTACTATCGATGGTGTTGAATACTCTGATTCTCAAGTGTGTGAGAGATTCCCAAATAAGATATATCACAATTGAGGACTTATGTGACTATATATCTAAAGATGACCTAGAAGATGCATATTCGGAAGTTGGGAATCACATCATCTAATCCAGAGGTGGACAGTGGTTCCAGGAACATTGCAAAAATTGGTTATATAAGAGTTCCACACTTATCATTTAGTTGTACATCCTGATGTGTGGAAGATAGACAATGAACATTAGTGTTATTTTTAGTGGTCTGACATGAGATGAAGAACATTCAATTTCATATCTTGATGCCCCACCTATCAGCCAGTTAAGGATAATCACCAAGTTTTAGCAGGTTTTTTGCTACACCTTGAGATCCTGATTGGAAATTAACTGACAAATCCATGGAATTTATGACAGTTATTCCATGCACAATGAATTCCAAAATCCATCTAGATGATAGTTGACCAACATCAAAATTTATAACACTTCCTTAATTTCATATAGAAGAGTTCATTGGAGAGTTTGGGGAAATTTTATGTATGGGAGATCATTCTCCTTCCTGGGGTACCCTAAAAAATTTCCTCCAATATTGATGCGTTTTTTATGTCACTATTATTGAGAGGCATATTGGATTCATTTAGGACCCAAATGGTGATGAGTTCAAACTTTCACCCCAAGTACGATGGAAGACCGAACACACAATCTAGGTGTTTGAGGATATTCTAAGGGATTTATTGTTACACTTTCTTCGGAGTTGGGGGATCACATTCCACCAGGTGAGTTTTCGTACAACAATAGTTACCAATCTAACATCGACATATGCCCTTTTGAGTCCCTATATAGGATACCCTACAAGTTAACATTGTATTGAGAATAGATCAGTGAGACATCTCATGTTGTATCAGAGATGGTGCATGTGATGATGTATAATGTTTGGGTCATCCATGAGCAGATGAGGATGGCCTTGAGAAGATAAAAATATTACACATATCAATGTATTAGTTCCTTGGATTTTGAGTTGGTAGAAAATTTTTTCTTGAGAGTCTCTCCATGATGAAGATTATGGAGGTTCATATTGGGAGGAAAACTAATCCCAGGGTTCATCGTTCTGTTTGAGATCATTCAGAGGGTTTTCCATGTTTCTTACCACCTTTAACTACCACCACAGCTGGAGAAGATGGATGATGTCTTCCATGAGTCACATCTGAGGTGATAAGTTCATGAACCCTAGCACGTCATCGATTGGGGAGAGTTGTACATCGAGTATAGTGCCACATTTGTAGAGCACCTGATGGAGATGAATGATTGGAATGAGAGGACCCTATATGGAAGGACCATCCCCATAGTTTTCTTGTTGTGGTTTCATGAGAATGTGCATGAGAGTTCCATGGGGATGGTATCCTAGTGTGGGGTAAGTATGTTGATTTTTTTCATAGTTTTTCCTTTAATGGATGAAAATATTGGAGGAAATTATTTAGAGATTCAATATTTCCATCTAATAATTTTACACATTTTAATATATATCTCTAGGGCTAGGGTCTGAGATAGTTTGCAATTATATGGGAAAGGGTGCCCAGAAATAATTTTATAAAAATATTAAATATATTTTATATTATATACATGACTATTTTTATAGAAAATAGTGTAAATATTTAATGGAATATCGCATCATAAATCTAAGATAACAATTGAGTCTAGAATGTGTTTTTTATTCCGAGTAGGACATAAAATGGGTCAGTGTGGGGTGTTCAGACTCCACTCACATTAGTGGTGCATTGTTTGAGTTAATTAATAATTAAATTAATTAATTTGTTTATTTTTTACATAACAATATGTTTATAAATATCTTGTCATGGAAAAATTTTCATCATTAGCCCCATAATATTATAAATTATAATAACACTCTCTTTTATCCTTCTATTGGAGGATCTCAAAAGATGATGATGAAACACCGAATCAGACCACATCAATATATAAACAATGCAATGATCCTTCTACACCATTGGTGAGCATGTTATTCATCAATGAAGGATCCAAAACCATGGAAGGAATCATCAACTAGTGATTTATGCACTTTTGATTAAATATTTTGAGCATATCTACCCCTTCTTTGATTTGTGTCAAATTGTAGCCTTTGCATGTGCCCGGGTACCGATTAATTTGATAATCTCAGTTGTTTTCTAAACTGAGTTTCCCACTCCTGATTTTTTTGGCCAAAAACACTTCACCAAGTTTGTTTAAAACTTTATTATTATATTTCCCCCTTTTTCTTTTAATTCATCACCAGTTGGACCTCAAGGCCTCGATTCATCAATTTAAGGGTTGTACTGAGCCTGATCGGACCACCGAATTCATAGTGATTTTGGGAACAAGTAGCAGATCAAGACTCTTAACATAGATATGGAGTGTTTGTGAGTTTTGGATAGTTTATTTTTTGATTCAATGTAATGGAATATATGGTTTATAGTGAATTAGAATTCCAAAAGTACGGTGGACGTCTAAAGAACAAGGGCCTATTTCTAGGGAATGATGACTGCAGATCCTGATTCTTAGAAAGGTACATGATTTTCAGGATGATTAAAGGTGAAATTTAGGAAAACATGAGTAGATTGAATCATGAGGGTCAGATCTTAGAAATTTATTGAAAACCCAAATACGCACCATGTGCATGGATGAACACATGGTATGTATCCCCCTCAGAATCAGTGGCTAGAATTATGGAATACATAATAATGACGTGACGTGCACATTCTTTTACATGTTGTTTACCCCTTCCTAGATTTAAAACCTATTTAAAGGATAACATGAGAATGAATCCATGTGTAGGTACATGGTTAGGAACATTGACATGTATCAATGTACAGAGAGAAATCTAGTTCACACGAGAGACACCGTGTGAGGGAAAACATCATCTATAGAGTTCACAGATTCGGTGTCCAGTACATGGCCATGGCTAGATCCCAGTTTTCCTAAACATGATATGTATTCCACATTTATGGAATATGATAATATGTGGGATGGGAGCCATGTTTTATCCAAGGACATTTCCAGTCGGTGAAGTAGGACCACATATTGTGTGGGTCCCCTCACTTGTCGTGCACCAATTGATCCCTTTTGAGGAAACATCAATAATTCATATATCCATAATTTGAACTCAAATTTTATCCCACAAGTATCCTATTCTAAGTGTTTTTTATACATAGATTTGATGGGGCCTTCAGTTTTGGATATTAGGATATGATTTGAATTTTTTTTACGAGATTCTTTGAAGTGATTCCTGATGATGGGATTGATTAGGATGAATCACCAAAGACTAATGAGTTGTTACCTCAAGTTGATATAGATAGTGGAGTCCTCAATATTAAGAGTGACTCCCCATAGGTGTGGATGTTGGTCCTATTCATCTACCTTCTGAGTGGAACCCCATACCGAGTAAGGCTCTAGTCCATGATGACTATAGTAGAACCCCGTGTTTTACTAGGGTGAAAGTCCTCAATATTTGAGTGAAACACCCATATTAGATAGGGTGTGGGTCATCAATGAACAAAGTGAAACCACCCTAATGTACTAGGGTTTGGGTCCTCTACTTCTATGTGGAACCACTATATTGGATAGGCATCAAGTCATCTATGACCAGAGTGTAACCCCTTGTCACACTGGGGTGAGGGTCCTTGACCTTTAGAGTGGAACAACCATCGGCATGGGTGTAGTTAATCTACCTTAATAAGTGGAACCCCCTTATCAGATATGGTTCTAGTCCTAGTGACCCTAGATTTGTACCCCCGATTGACATGGGCGCATGTCCTCTACAGATACTTACATAGTGAAACCCACTTGACACACTAGGGAATGGGTCCTCAACATAGATTTTTCCCCCCTTGATTGTGTAGAATAGTGAAGAGGAATTTATTGACTTTCACAGTTACTTATGGGTAGATATGTGAGATGATTTCCATCATTGATGGAATTTTGGAATTGTTCTCTACTCTTCTTCTTCGGATGAGCTATGAAATGGAAATCCCATTACTCTCTCGCTTAGAATTCTTTTTACTAAGCATATATATATTCTAATATATCTACACCAAATATTGGAAACTAGCCTTCTAAAAGATTTTAATATGCAAAGGGTATTCGAGGTGTTTTCTGTGTTTAGCTTCTCATTGTTGGATGAGTCTAATCTCCTATTATAGGTTCCAATGTCTTGATTAGTTGTTCATCTACTCACTATATTCACCCCCTTGTGTTTGAAATAGGATACCTTCTCTCATCGTTTGGGTTGAGATATTATCATTGAATGTATATTGAATATACTATATTTCTATTAATATATTATATCTTACTGCTCCTCATAAATATTTTTGGGGTGTTTAACTGGGTATGTATGTATTCGCCACTTAATGGTCTTTTCCTGCATGTGTCTTATCTTTTGGAGATGAATGATAGGTCAATCGTGAATTCATTGGATCTTTGGGATACTGGGTGCTAAGACAGTGTGTGGTGCTCGTAGATTGGGGTTCAGGTTATGGACTCTCTAAACTATTTACTTTTCTTGGTTAGTCAGGTTGGGACATATTTTTTGGTTGGCAATCTATTTTTCCCATTTTCTTTTCAATTTACACTACAAAACCTTTGTACTGTATAGAGGTTCTTGCATAGTTGGTTTACATAATAGCTATGTTATATCTTTTAATCTTTCCCTCTGAACTTATAAATTGTAATGGTTCTATGTTTGTGTATAGGTACTGAGGAAACAACCTCCTTTATTTATTTATTCCTTTATCTCTTGTCTCTAGCCCCTGGCCTATGGAGGTGGGCTTGAGGTAGTTTTAGCTCACGCCCCAGGTTGGGTTAGATCTTGACACATTTGTAATTTTATGAATATTGAACAATTTAATGGGATTTATCGAATTGATGTTATATTTTTTTCAATGTGAATTAGAATGATTGATGGTGTGGTGGGTGATGGAGGAAGAATACATGCAATATGGGACATGAGGATCCTTCCCATGTATTTGGGTATATAACGCTTCTATATTATGAGAGTTGTCTATAAATACCCGGTTAATAATATTCATTATAGTATAAACATAATTAGAAAAAAAATTATATAGAATTTTATAAAATATGACAAGTGTTGTATGAATGTGTAATACCAATTCTATAATATTTTACAAGAAGAGGAGAAGATGCGAATGAAGCTGGATAGAGAAATGTATTGTACCGGACAGATTGCATAACAGTATTCAAAAGGATCAAATCCGGTTTATGAATTGAATAAGGGCATGATTAATGTTAGATAATATATATATCTATGTTATTTATTAGTAATATTACTTAAATTAGTGAGTAACTACATCTAGATGGTGGTTTTAAGGATAAATTTGAGGCTCAAATAGAGAGGGTATTGAGCTTCTAGAAATGATCTAATATGAGAATTTAATATGTTGAAATACCTTTTGAATGGAAATGAGGTTGTATAGGAATTTTTTATAAATTAAAAAATGTGTTTTGAGTATATTTTCAGTGTTTGATAAGTCCTTGAGATGGTTTGAGAATGTCAGAACCTATTTTAAGAGAATATAGAAATCCGGAGGTTTTCGGAAAAAAGATTGGATTGTGTAATAAATTATGAGAATATCAAAATGAATTATCACCTAAATTTATAATTATTATTTTTTAGAAATTAGAAACATTTTTTACGACTTATGGGTGGATATTAAGTATTTTATAAATCATGTAAAACATTTTCAACATTCTCATAATACTTTTTTTGATAAAGAAAAATGACTGTATTTGGGAATCATCCTGGGAAAATAAGTATTTTATAATAACATATAGAACATTATGTTTCATGTAATAATTCTAAAATCGTATATAAATTTGTAGTTTTAAAAAATATAAAAAATTAATGGGCTACATCCTATGAGTATACGACTTTGATTTACACCTTCATAGGGATCTTGATATCATATAGGGATATTTTACTCTACAATTATTAATTTGTCTTCCCAATTGTATACATCTTATATATCATTATAAAAGTAATATATAGTATTATTATATGGTATATATACTATCTAAATAATAAATTAGACATTTTATAATTCTATGAACATAAATAAGCTTTTTTTTATTTATATAAAAAAAAGAAAAACAAATTTGATGATGTTCAAGTTCATCCTTATGAAAAAACATCATGATGCTATGTTAATTCATGATTAAAGATTGTATTTGATAAAGGGTAAATGAGAATAATATTATAGGAGATAAATGTTATATTAAGGAACCATTTTAAAATGATAATATTTGAAAATAATTTTTTGTTATCAAAATAGTGATAAAATGAGATAATTCTAGAGATGATCTTAAATGAATGAAATATAAAACAATTACTTGTGAATCATGTTTATTTGTTTAGAAGTCTGTTTAGATGACTAATTCAAAGGGGACAAATGTTGGATAAGTTTTTGATAGAAATAATGAAGGTCAAACTAAACCTAACGATACATGTATTATTCTCAAATGCATTAAATATCATAAATGGATTTTTGATTTAGTGTGGAAAGGAGAATATTTTTAGTATACTTTTCAAGGATTTTAAGTGGAAATTTTTTCTATTTCAGAAGAATCGTTCTATGAATGAGATGTTTCATGCTAAAAATTATAATGAAATATGTTTTTCTTATAAGATTTAAAATTTAATTAGTGTTGAATATTTGTAGGGATTTGTTTATATAAACATACCATAGTTTATTTAATAATAGTGTTATTCAAGACCTGGAAAAATGAGAAATAATTAATTGAATGATATTTGAGGAACATTTATAGATACATACTATTGAACGAAATAAGATATTTTTCAATATGGAAACATAACCTTGTGATGCTATTGAGAAATATAAGTGAAAATTTCGTAACTAATTTTTTTATATTATTTTCTTTATTAAAAAATAAAAGAAATATATTCTTGTGACCTATGTATAAAATAAAAACAATATAGAGAGATAAATAATATTGATCTCACAAAGAATAATTATAAAAAATATTGTATAATAGAACACAAGAGAACAGTACTTATAAGAGAAAAATCTAATACCATTATTGTAAGAGGATAAATCATAAAATTAATTAGATAGTAGAGAAAGATGATTTGATTCTAGTGATCATGACTATTGAAATATAAATACAAGAATAAGGATTTCTTGTTTTAATATTATTAATGATAAGATGAATAATAATGCATGAGAATGGGTTATTTTTACTTAGTACAATAGAATATAAATATCATTTTGAATACCTTGATATTTAATTGAGTAATGCATTTTAATTGATTCTGAATAATATATGAAAGTGCTATAGGTTTAAGATACTTAATTTTATTATTATTTCTAAAACATCATAAGGATTTCAATAAATTTAGGTTTCATAATTATGCTTAATTTGGTTGATGTAGTGTATTCTACATTGGAATGAAAATTTACATCAATTATTATAAAAATATTGAGGTAACATTTTGTCGACTGAACTCTAGTGGGATTATAGAGAATAAAATAATTGTTTCATATCACATAACCAATATCATATATGATATTAACTACCACTTTAGTGTAGTGTAAACACATGGGTATAAGATAATCCCATCTCACTCCACTTGTAACTTATCATAAGATAATGATGAAAAATATGTGAGTCATACATCCCAATTATAGTAAGCAGTAAATATCCAATAGTTGGGATGATCCTTGTAATAACAATATGCTATAATCATTATTTGTATTCTAAATTGCATTTAGGGTATGTGATTAGGTATTGTAAAAATAATCTATTCAAAACCTAATTGATGGTAGAATTTCATTGACTAAATGAGGTATAATGATTTAATATATTAATTTCTAATTTATTAATATATTGGAAACACATGATTAACCCCTAGGTGTTTTACTGATTCTATAGGAAATATCATGTGGTATTAGAGCATAGGGTTCCCTCTGATTGGATCAATTTTTTCCCTTGATTTTTTATAGGAATAAATTATGTGTATTTTTGAAATATTTATAGATGATCCTACAATGGGGAATTATAGCACTATATCAATCAAAAATAATTTCAAGGTTTCTACCAATACATTGAAAAATAATAATAAAAATTATAAATGATGTTGAGAATTTTTTTTAAATCTAAAAATGGAAACACCACAATCAGAATTTAATCATTTTTGATGTTATTTTAGTAAAACATATGTAAGATAACTTTTAAACGGAAATCAAGTAAAAGTTTTGATGAATATTTATTTAATAAAATACTTAAAGATTTTATAATTATGTAAAATATTATTTAATGAATTTTTCATTTGAAATTATCACGTCAATATTTTTATAATTCGATGGAAAACATGTTGAACAGTCATAGCTAGATTTATAAGGGGACATTATACAAGATATATTAGCTAAAAAGATGAGTATTTATACTACCCTCATAAAACCAGGTAAAATTTAGCAAGAATCAATCTCACTTTATAAGGAATGAATTTCCATAATTAATAAAATTAGAATAAGTGATATTTATGATAATTAATTCATTATGAATGTTGTTATTATAGTTATCAATGCATTGGAGAAACTGTAGAATGTCTCCATAAATTCCAAGGAAATATATCTTGAATAAATAAACTAAGAGAATAAAAGATATGGATTAGTCTCTTTAATAGATAGGTAAGATAAATGAGGATCAAATGATGATGTTGAAAAGATATTTTGAATAAAGGGAAAATGAAAGAAAATTAATTTTTGGTGCATTGTAACCAACCCTTATGAATATTAACCTACCCTTATGAATAGTGATATACAGTAATGAATAGTAACATTACCTATGATAGTATAAAAATAATATTCAAGTGGAAGTATGATGTACCTATATTTTAGAATAAGTAAATGAATTTTCAAACTGTTTTTTATGGATAAATTATGATTTTAATTAAATATTAAATTAATCATATTTAGAAAATTATTTTTGAAAAATAGACACCATTTTTTGGATTTTACACTTTGAAAAATGGTTGGGGTGAATTTTTGGGATTTTTCTGAAATACTAGATTTTTTGGTGAATAGTAAAATACCTTAATTTACCATATAAATACATTATAATTTAAACTCACTATTCCTGACATCCCATGTGATGTAAGCACCCAAATCTCGAACTAACATTCCCTCATTAATATTCTTAGTCATTTAAGACTCACTATTCTATGTCTTAGGGGAAATTAATAAACTCAAGAATTTAATATTAAGAAAACCCCTCTCCCCTCCACTATGAATACCACCCTTCACCCTCTCATTTCCTCACACCTATCAAGATTTAATCCTTGTCTAAACTCTTCCAAAAATCATCCCAATTCCCTACCCCATGTCCAAGAGCTTATGGTCTCATCAGAAGACCAAGCTTAAGCCTCTTAATGAGGATCTCAAGAGGAGTATTCAAGAGATAATTTCTCTCCCTCTTCTCCTTTAATTCCCTTTCTATTTAAAGTTATTTTCTTATTCTATACCCACATATCTTTTTCCACTTGGTATGTCAAGTCTAGTAAAATAAATATAATTTAATGTTATGAAAATAACTGGATATTATATCATCCCACCTGTTTCACCTCTTATTTTTATATTATTAAATAGAACGTTGTTCGTGAGGTGTTAATTTATCACCTTCAAGAACGACGAGCCTTATTCTTCCATTTAAACCATTAGATCTATTCATGAAACCATTTTTATGGTTGAACAAGAATATTTTATATGTATTATTTCCTATTAATAGTTCTGGAACTTACTTATGTACATATTACTAAGTGATAAACTAAAACAAGTTATTTGTGATAAAAAAACAGCCCAAATTAACCCAAATAATCATCACTTAATTTTTATCTAATGATTCATCTACATGTCATATAATATAATTCATTATAAGATAATTTTAAATTCTTTAATGTCATTAATAACATGTGATATCAGTTCTGGATGTTTACCCATGTTCAAACAGAACATTCATTTAAAAATATGAGTTAACCACTGAAGTAGACCATAAAAACGAACATTACCGAACAAAGTTTATAAACCCTATAACTCATCAAAAGTCCCATAAAATGACATAATGAAACCAAAATTAACCCTATTCATGAATAAGAGGTTCTGGAATTTCTAATTACTGAATATAACATCATTATACAAGACATTGAAGAGAAATATATGTTCGGATACAAGGTAAGGGGAAATTCTCAAACCCACATTTCATCCTTTTGGTTCTACCTCTCTCACTCCATTTTTGATATGTTTACTCCTAAAAAATAATTTTTTTTCATCATTGTATTTCCTTTTCTTTGATATACATGTTTACCACTATTGTTTATGTCAAAAAAATGTTTTCCAAAAGAACTCTTCTTTTAAGAAGTCACCTTTTACCTCTCATTCACGGTTGATGGTTCTTGTATCAAGTTTTTTATTCCCTATTTATTTTGGGAGCCCAATTTTTATGAATGTGATGTTATTAGATGAAAAAATTTCCTTTACATGGGTTAGTTATGTTCATTATTGATATATGTTCTATGTGGCATGCATGATAATGATAATATTATGATGTGATGGGTGCACCCGGAATTATACAATGCTCCAATGCATAGGGTAAAGTGATGAATCTCATGAGTAAATTTGAAATGATGTTGAAACGATTCTAACTTTTTGAAAATTATGTGTGGTAGTTTACCACTAAGACATGTTGTTTCATTTTTATGCATTTCCGCACTTCATGTCTTTTATTTATGTTTCCTCTAATGTTCATGATCTTTTTCCCATTTTATGATTATGCTCACCCCATGCTATATTTTTATTATCTATTCTCTTACTGGGATTTCAGATCACCCTTTTTGATGTATATCCTCATGTAGATACATATACTAAGGAGAGGTCAAGTGCCAATAAGAAGCTAGTGATGAATAAATTAAATAAATGTTTATTATTGATGATGTAGCTGCTACGTATGATCCTAGAATTCCCAAGACACTAAACCTTTGGATACTCTACTTGTAATATTGTTATGTTGTTTATCATAAAATAATTTAATTGTAATTTAAGAAAATGGTGGGTTTCTATAGTTGGTATCAGAGGCAAGGTTTAGTTAATTTGAGAATTAGGATTAGTGAAACCTATAGAAAACCTTTAACATTAGACTATGTACAAATATGCACATAAGAATCTCTACATAGGGATCCCATATTTTATGATTTTAGTATAAATTGTGAAAATTAATAAGTTATTTATTCATTCCTTGTTGACTTATGTTTTGTTCAAACCTTTTATATTTTAGAAAATTGAGGGAACCAGGAGAAACCAGGACAAAAACCCGTGTGAGGGCCAATGCAACGATTGCCTGAACGACATAACCAATGATTTGGGAGGTGGAGTTACGAACTTCATGGAAATCCTTACCCAATTATATTAGGTTATGAACAATAACCATAATAATGGAGAATATACTCCTCCAACAAAGAGAGAGAAACTAGATATCAAATTTTTTATGTGGAAATGACCACCGACATTTACTGTATCTTTCGAAGCTCTAGTTGCGGATCAGTGGGTCAACTCTATGGAGAGGATCTATTCTGTGCTTCACTATTCTATGATGGAGTAGGTGACTCTACCCATTTATTATCTATATGGAGAGGCTGATCAATAGAGGGCTTTGATTAACAACATCAAGCCAAGGGAGGAAATTGAAGAGATATAATGGGATGAATTTATGATCATGTTTATTAATAAGTATTTCCCATGAACTCTTCGCACAAATATGGAGAGAGAATTCATAGAGCTCAAGCAAAAATAAGGAGAATATATCAAAACCTATGAAGAGAATTTCACAAGGTTTTCATGGTATGCTTTGGGTTTTGTTATTAACGATGATAGAAAAATTGATAGATTCTTTAGTGGATTAGAACCACACCTTTGAAAGTGTCTAGCAATTTGAGACTTAGAGAGTTACGAAGAAGTTGTTCAGTGTTTTCTCAATGTGTATATAAAGTTTGGATAATGGCCCCACATATATGGTGATAAGAAATGAAAGATGGATTTTCAACTTGGTGGATCTAATGATAAAGGTGAGAAGAAAAATCAATGACCCAGATGCCAAAAATGTGGGAATTTGCACCATGGGAACTACCTTAACGGGATGGGAAAATTCGTCAAGTGTGGGAAACAATGACATCATGCTCAATAGTGTCTAAAAGACTTGAAAAGGAAGGATAATGTAGTGGAAGAAAGGAGAGAAACACCCATGGTTCAATTCTAAAACTGTAGGGAGCTAGGGTACAATGCAAGCCAGTGCACTAAAACTCGAGTTCTCGAGGGTAATTAGTGTCAATAGCCACCAAAGCTGAAGTAACAAGGGAAGGCTTATGCCATCACTACTGTGGAAGTAGATCAAGATAATGAAGTCTTACAAGGTACACTTCCTGTTCAATTAATAATGGTGAAGGTATTATTTGATTCTGGTTCTATGCATTCCTTTATATCTTGTATGTTTGCTAGAACTATAGAATCGAAGCCTCGAAACCATGATGTAGAGATATATTTAAAAACACCAAGTGGTGCAATCATTGCAACCCAAGTGTTTGACTCTTCTCTTTTTGGCGTATGTGGGATGATTATTCCAGAAAATCTCATAATACTTCCCTTTCTGGAATTCAATTCTATAATGGGAATGGATTGGCTCTTGTTATATAAAACATATATCAACTTTTGGGAAAAGGAAATATCATTTCATATTTTAAAACATCCCATGCACCTCTACAAATGAAATCAAGATCATGAATCTCCTTTGAAAAATCCTTAATCTGTGTGGATGTTGATTCCCTACGAAGAAGAATACCTCTCTCAATTGGTTGAGTCAAATGAAGGTTCCAACCCTACAGAAATGCACATCGTGAGGGAATACAGTGATGTATTTCTCAAAGAGTTACCTGTAATTCCCTCGGATCGTGAGGTAGAGTTCTCAATTGAACTCATATGCAGAGCTACTCCTATCTCGAAGTGTACTTATAGAATGGATCCTATCGAACTGGAGGTGTTAAAGAAGAAGATTCTAGAGCATCTGAACAAATGGTTCATATTCCCTAGTACATCACCTTGGGGTGCGCTAGTGCTCTTTTTGAAGAAGAAGGATGGAATAATGCTGTTGTGCATCGATTATCGGTAACTCAACACGATGACCATAATCCACATGTATCGTCTTCCAAGGATTAATGACTTCTTAGATCAGTTAAGTTGTGATCAATACTTCTCAAAGGTGGACCTTTATTCTGTATATCATTAGTTAAAGGTGAAGAACGAAGATATTCATAAGACTGCCTTCTGTACAAGATATGGGAATTATGAGTTTCTAGTGGTGCCTATCAGACATACTAATAGCCCTAAAATATTCATGGATTTGATAAATAGAGTATGTATACATTACCTCTAAAAATATGTTGTAGTGTTTATTGATGATATTATAATCTACTCCATGAGAATGGAGGAACATCAAGAATATCTAATACTTGTGTTGGTGACATTGATAAAGGAGAAGTTTTATGCCACGTTCAGAAACTGTGACTTTTGGATGAAAGAAGACACATTCATGGGACATGTGATCACAAGTGAGGGAACTTCTATGGAAAATTCAAAGACAAAGGTGATTGAGGAATGTCCTACGCCCTCTAGTGTCACAGAAATCCGTAGTTTTCTTGGATTAGCTGGGTACTATAGACGTTTTGCGAAAAACATCTCATGACTATAAAGCATGTTAACTAAGTTAACAAGGAAAGGGGTAATGTATGTATGGTTGGAAGAATGTGAGAGAATCTTCAAGGAGCTAAAGGGAAGGATGTTCACTACGCATGTACTCACAATACTGAAAAGTGGAGAACGTTTTGTGGTATAAAATGATGCTATAAAGAAAGTCTTGGGTTGCATACTCATGAAAAATGGCAATGTGATAGCCTACACCTCACAATAGTGGAAGATCCATGAGAAAAAATACCCGACACATGATCTAGAGCTGGCAGCCATGATTTTCTCCTTGAAAATATGGTGGCACTACCTTTATGGTGAGAAGTGTGAAATATACACCGACCATAAGAGCCTAAAGTATATATTCACACAAAAGGAGATCAACATGTGTCAATGGAGATGGTTAGAGCTAATCAAGGATTAAAATTTCTCTATTCACTACCATCCTAGAAAGTTGAAAAAGTAGTTGATGCTCTATGCAGAAAAGAACTGTCTACTCTATCCATGTTACAGATTGAGAAAGACCATATCTTCGTATATATCTAAAGGATGGATTTGGAAATCATAAGGGAAGGTGATACATCCTACCTTTTCCAAATTATTGTGCAACCATACATCCAAGAGAAGATTAAGGAAGCATAAATGGATGATGTGGATATACAAAATAGGGTGAATTCCATAAATGAAGGGAAGCTGCAAGAATTCTATATCGATGATGCTGGTGTGATTTGGTTTGGATTGCGGCTTTGTGTGCCTTCATAACCCTGGATAAAGGAGTTATTGTAAAATTCACATAGTTCAACCTTGTCTATCCATCCTGGGAGTACCAAGATGTACCATGATCTCCAAGAACACTTCTGGTGGGATAACATGAAGAAAGAGATTGCTGAATATATATCAAGGTGATTGGTATGTCCGCAAGTTAAATAAGAGTAACAAAAGTCCAAAGGGATGATGCAGTCATTTCCTATACCCATGTAGAATGGGAAAATGTTACTATGGACTTTTTCAGGGGTCTCCTGAAGACGTAAAAGGAAAATAATGACATATGGGTGGTGGTTGACCGACTCACCAAGACATACAATTTTATCACTATTCGAAAAGATCTCCCACTTGAACAACATGAAAAGATATATGTGAAGGAAGTGGTGAGACTGCATGGTGTTTCACTCCCAATTGTCTCTGACCGTGATCCATGGTTCACATGTAAATTTGGGACGATCCTTCAACATGATTTATGTATTGAATTAAATTTCACCATGGCCTATCACCCCCAAACCAATGTCTAGTCTGAAAGGAATATTCAGATTCACGAAGATATGCTAAGAGCCTTATATGTATAATTAAAAGGTGGATGGGATCATCATCTCTCATTGGTTGAGTTCCCATATAACAATTGCTTCCAGTTGAGTATTCATATGGCTCTATATGAAGCTTCGTATGGAAAGTGATGTAGAACTCCAACCTGTTGGGATGAAGTTGGAGAAAGAAATCTACATGGACCCGATCTTGTACAAGAGATGACAGAGAGGGTTCAAGTCATCCAGAAACACATCAATGCTGCTCAGAGTTGGAAAAAGAGCTATGCTAACAACCATCGAAGGGACATGAAGTTTTACATTGTAGATAAAGTCTTCCTTCGAATATCACCATGGAAGAGAGTTATGCATTTTCAAAAGAAATGAATGCTAACCCCAAGGTAAATTATTCCCTTTGTGATCCTTGACTGCATATTATCCGTGGAATATCGGCTTGCACTCCCACTGAATATAGCTCAAGTTCATGATGTGTTTCAGCTATCACTCCTGAGGAAGTACATACCAGACCCCTCACATTTACAAAACTCATAGATGGTATAGCTGGAGGGTGATCTCTCTTATGGGGAGCAGCCAAAATAGATTCTACACCAGAGAGATAAGGTTCTACACAACAAGACAACCCACCTTGTCAAAGTGTTATGGAGGAACCATAGGTTTGAAGAAGCTACTTGGGAACTGGAAGAGGTGATGAAGGAGAAGTGCCCTCTCCTGTTTGTGTAAATTAAAATTTCGGGGGAAAAATTTCTTTAGGGGGAAGAATGTAACGACACAAATATTTTCAATGGAAATTACCTTCTTATAAATATGTCATAAAATCAAATGAAAACACAACATAATGAACTAATAAGTTCTAAGTGACCTTTAAAAATATGTTTTTCACTTCTGTATTGGGGATTTTGAAAATATGACATACACTGTTGTGTTCAAGATGTTTTTTGGAGTCTAATAAAACAAAAATAATTGTTGCTGAATAGTAACCTACCATTATGAATAGTAACCTACCCTTATGAATACTGATATACCCTAATGAATAGTAACCTAACGTATGAAAGTATAATGATAATATTCAAGTGAAAGTATGATGTACCTATTTTTTAGAATAAGAAAATGAATGTTTTAAAAATTATTTTTTAATAATAAATTATGATTTTAATTAAATATTAAATTAATCATATTTAATAAATTATTTTCGAAAAATGGAATACATTTTTTGGATTCTAATTGTCGAAGAATGGTTTGGGTAAATTTTGGGGATTTTTCTAAAATACTTGAATTTTTGGTGAATAAAAAAATACATTAATTTACCTAATAAATACAATATAATTTAAACTCACTATTCCTGACATCACAAGTGATGTAAGCACCCAAATCTCAAACTCAGAAGCCCTCTTTACTATTCATGGATATTTAAGACTCGTTATTCCTCGTCTTAGGGGTAATTAACAAACTAATGAATTTTATATTACGGAAACCCCTCTCTCCTCCACTATAAATACCACCCTTCACACCTCATTTCCTCACACCTGTCAAGATTGAAGCCTTTTATAAACTCTACCCAAAAATCTTTCATATCCCCTCCCCCACTTCCAAGAGCTACTGGTCTCATCAAAATACCAAGCTTAGGCGCCTTAAGGAGGATCTCAAGAGGAGGATTCAAGAGGTAATTTCTCTCTCTCTTATCCTTTAATTCCCTTTCAATTTCAAGTTCTTTTCTTTTTATCTCCCAACCTATCTTTTTCAAAATGGTATGGTAACTCTAGTAACATAAATATACTTTAATTGTATGATTCTAATGGGATATTATATCATCAAACCACCTTTTTCCTCCTCTTTGTATTTTATTAAAGAGAATGTTGTTCGTGAGGTGTTAATTTATCACCTTCAAGAACGACGAGTCTTCTTCTTCCATTTCTACCTTCAGATCCAGTCATGAAACCATTTTTATGGTTGAAAATGAATATTCTATATGTTTTAGGACCTATTTAATGTTTTGGAACTAACTTATGTACTTATTATTAAGTGATAAATTAAAACAAGTTATCTGTGATCGAAAAACTGCCCAAATTAACCCAAACAATCATCATTTAATTTTTATCTAATGATTCATTCACATGGTATATAATTTAATTCATTATAATATAATTTTAAATTATGTATTTTCAGTAATAAAAATTAAAATTAGTTTTTTATGTTATCCCATGTTCTACCCGAACATTCATTTAAGAATATGAGATAACCGCTCAAGAAGACCATAAAAACGAACATTCCCGAACAAAGTTTTTAAACCCAATAACTCATCAAAAGGCCCATTAAATGACATAATGAATCCTAAATGAAACCTATTAATGTATATAAAGTTCTTTAATTTCTAATTAATGAATATAATGTCATTATACATGACATTAAAGGGATGGAAGTGTTCAGATACTAGGTAAGGGTAAATTCTTGAACCCGAATTTCATTCTTCATTTTCCCCCTCTTTCACTCAATTTTTATATGGTTACTCCTAAAAATCATTTTTTCATCATTGTACTTCATTTTCTTGGATATAAATTTTTACCACTATTGTTTATGGCAAACAAAATGTTATCCAAAAGAAATCTTCCTTTAATAACTCACCTTTTACTTCTCATTCAAGGTTTATGGTTCTTGTATCATGTTTGTTATTCCCTCTTTGTTTTGGGAACCAAACGTTTATTAATGTGTTCTTATGAGATAAAAAACATTCCATTCCATGGGTTAATTATCTTGATTATTTATATATGTTCTATGTGGCATGCACGATAATGATAATATTATGATGTGATGGGTGTGACTGGAATTATACAGCGCTCCAATGCATTGGGTAAGGTGATGAATCTCATGACATAATGTGAAATGATGTGAACAAGATTCTATCATTGCTCACAATTATGTGTGGCAGTTAAGCACTAAAACATGATGTTTCGTTATTATGGATTTCCACACTTCAAGCCTTTTATTTATTCTTCTTCTCATGTTCATTATCTTTTTACCATGTTATGATTATGCTCACCCCATGATATATTGTTCTAATTTATCCTCTTACTGGGATTTTAGCTCACCCTTCTTGAGGTATATCCTCAGGTGGCTATATATACAAAGGAGAGGTCAAGTTCCAATAAAAATATAGAAAAGAATAAATTAATAAAATGTTTATTCTTGATGATGTAATTGCTATGTATGGTCCTAGTTTTTCCAAGACAATAAACCATTGGTTCATCTATTTGTAATACTGTTATGTTGTCCATATTAAAATAATGTAATAGTAATGTTAGAAAAGGGTGGTATGCTATAAGAATCTTCACTATATTGAAAGGATTGGTTCTAGAAAAAATATAAATTATTGTTTCTTAGAATAAAAATCCAATTAGTTGAAAGAAGATATCGGAATTATCTCTTAATAAACCAAAAACCAGCTCATGGAGAAAGAAAACCCACTATCTAAAAAATATAATTTATATTGATGAATTTTCATCTTCATGTGCAAGAACCATGTTAAAATATGCACAAGTTTAGATGAATTAAAATAATATAATTCCACCATATAATCAAAAATATATTTGAGTATGTCTATGAATATAATCTCTCAAAATTGATCCTAAAAGAGTGGGGTTTACACCAAAAAATCACAAGCACAAAATTTTGTACCAGATAACTATGTAGCAAAATGAATGTTGTTTGTGGGCCACTGTATATGTTTCCAGAGGGTTGGACACATGTCCATTGACTGTTGGAAATATATTCTAATAATATAAGACATTAAGTTATTTGGAATTTAAGAAAAACATAGAAGAATCCTTCTATATAGAAATAGACTTCATAGAAAAATTGAAAAATATAGAGAAATAATAGATTTAATTATTTTGAAACAATATATGGTTTTTAAAACATGTATGGTTACAGTTATGTTGAGAGATGGTATGAAAAAATAAATAAAAACTCATAATAGTTTTGGAATAATTTACCATAATATGAATGAAATATGTAATTAATAATAAAAAATATATATTGGAGTACAATAAAAGAATAATGTTTCAACAAAGTACACCCAGGAAGATATTTATAAAAGATGAGATAAATGACATATCTATAAGAATATTATTATTACATTTTTCCAAGAGAGGCCACATCCTATACCATTATAAAATTTATATTAACATTATTTCCAAATTACATTTTCTATTAATGATAAGAGGATTGAGGAGAGAGTGAAATAAAATGATTGGATTAGTGAAATGAGTTCAAGATAAAGTATGTGTATAATGTAACATCTTTCCAGATACAATTATATAAAGTGTACGATTTTTTTTACAGGAAAAATTATGAACACTGGAAAAACATTTTTGAATGAATGTACCAATAATACTTCAATTAAAATGGAGTCCTCTCATAATAGGAAGGTTCACTATGCCCCTACAGAATTTCTGAAAATTTGTCTTGCAATATTAGAAATAGATAAGAAGATATTGTAATCATAAATAAATAAATTATCTCTAATTTATTTAATTAATAATATCATTCTAGTTTAGAATAAAATTGAAAAGGAACTAATTCCAAATTATCCAAAGATGAATATATTGGTAATTACAAGAGTGGAGAATCCATGAATATCTCAAGACAATTTAGATCCTTAAATAAAGGAGACTATGGGTTGATAAATAAGTTTAAACCCTAGTTTTCACAAAAAAATATTTCATGAAGACCCTCTTTATTTGGATATTATGGTAGTTTTGTATTATATATTATTTAATTAAATGTAAATCATGAATTAATATGACAGATGATAGTTGTATTCATTATATAACTAGAAGAACAATCCATCATGATTATTCACATTTAATATATCTTTTTTTAATTTTAATTCTTCAAGAATAACTAGTTGTGAAGAATATCATTAGAGAGATCCCCTTGATGGGGAGCTAATATATAATTATTTATTCCATTAAATTATATAACAACCAATTAAATCGACAATCTTGAAAAAGATTTCCAGAATTGAATATTTAGGTAAGATTTAAATGTTATAATCATGGTTTTACTTATATTAAGTGTGATTCTCAAAGAGGAGTGGGTATATACCTAAATAGATGGTAAAATAGACTATTACATGAATTTTGTTATTTATTTTTTGTGTTTGAGTGTAGGTTCATAAACATTGTAAAAAATAAGTTTATACAACCCCTAATAAGTTAATGGTTGATTTGGAATACAATTTTTTTATTAATGGAAAATATTGTTTTCTAAATTAATATCTATTGTTTTATACACAATAAAATCTTATTTAGATATTGAGTTGATTAATTTATGTAATATTTCAATGAGAAAATGTGTTCCCACCCATCACTAATTGAAATTTCCTAAATCTCTAATGAAACTAGGAGAACATGTAAATAGGAAGATTACAAGGGCAGAAACTAGTTTTAGAAATCAAACAAGTTTAACATATGAAAACAAATACCCGAAAACCTATAGTTTCAATAAGGGAGATAAAACATTTTCCAATTTTAAATTTATTTTCAATATGTGGAATAATGGTTATATAGAATTTTGGGTGAAAATTATATGAATTGGTGCATTGAAATTATGGGTGAATTTGGTATTAATAACAAATAAAAAGTGAGTGATTTAAGAACCCCAAGAAATTTATTGATATGATATAGTATATTTTTCCAATATGAAATTAAATTTATGTTGTAGTGTTGGATGTTGGCGGATGAATCAACACAATGAAGGATATGAGGACCCTTCCAAAGAAATTAGGTAAAGAACACTAAATTGGTTATACTATTATTTTTGAATGGTTTTATGAATTGATTTATTGGCATAACTATCACATAAGTTTTTTTTTGATATAGTATTTTTCTAAAATGTTATTTTATATTGGAGAGTATATCACTATGTACGATAGTTTAAAAGAAGTTCAGAAGATGAGAATGAACATGGATTCTACAATTCATTATATAATAATTGATTTATAGATTTATTTAAAAAGATAAAAATTGGTTTAATATTTGAAGAAGATCTAGTTTAATGTAGTAGAATCCATCCTTATATAACATAACAGAAATGGTGCTGAAATTATTGATGAACTATGGGTGGATGAAGGAATGAATAGGCTAAAATAATGGTTGAAATGGAAAGGGAGGAAAGCTACTTTAAATAATCTAACATGACTAGTTAATGTCATGAAAAACCATGGGAATGATGCTAAAAATGTTTTAGTGTGATTGATAGACTTAGAAGAGTGTTTTGAGTTATTTTTATGTTTTTTAAAGGCCTTGGCATGGGTTGAGGATTATTTGGGGTCATGTAAAGAGAATATTTAATTCTTAAGATTATCCTTAAAAACTGGCTATGTCTAGAGTGTATAATATATAAAAAAACTTCATAATACATTGTTCGAAAAGGCTAAATGTTTGGATACATCATATTTCATAATTATTTTCAGGAATTCCATATGAATTATAAGAATATAACATGACTATGATGAAGTTCACATGACATTTATAATTTCATAATACTTTTTCTATGATAGAAAAATGTCAGTGGTTAGCACTCATAGAATGCACGTAAGACATTTAGAGGATATAATTGTTCCATTAAGCTATGACATTAAAATGGAAATATTTTAATATCAATATTACAGATCAATATGGATATAAAATTATATAATTCAAAAACCAATATCAAATTATTAAAATATCACAAAAATAATTTTGATTCATGGTTATTAGTCTAAATTATTATCCTTAGGTCTTATTTAATAGATAATAAATATGAAGGAGTTATGTAGAGAAAAAATTAAGGTATAACATAAATGAAAGATACTTGTTTTCTTATGAAATCCATTAAATATCAGAAATGGTATTTTGATTCTAGATGGAACTGAGAAACATTTATAGTAAGGTATCATATAAATTTAAGTGGAAGTTACATGAATTTCTGGAGTCTCATTTTGTGAATGAGAAGAGTTATGGAAAAAATGATGATGCTGTATATTTTTCTTATATATTTGAAGATTGAATTGGTGTTATATGTTTATTGATTGAGATGAAGAGAACTGATTTATCTATAATAATATATATGTGATGAGGTGATTGAAAATTAGATGGATATAAATGACTAGAATTTAAATAATTTTTTTTTCGAGAGACTAGAATTTGATGGACATCATTTATTAATAAACATGGTATACTAGACACATGTTGGTATGGAGAAAAATAACAGGATTCAAGGAACAAAATTTATTGAGAAATATTTTTTAATTAAAATATTGAAATTATATTTTGGTAACCTAAGTATAAAATTGAAAATTATAGAGAGAAATAATGGATATCCTACCATGATGAACTGGAAGAAATCATGAAAAAAATATATTTGTGAGTTTATAAATATTATACTAATATGTTATGTGTTTCAAATACAAATTAATAGTTTTTCTGGTATCTTACAAAAATGTGGGTATTATTATATTTCCTAATACTAAAAAACTATATTACAATATCATTGAATATTAAATATTAAAATATTTTTAGAAAAAAATTAATATTGACTTGGTTTGGAAAAGTTCATTACAATATTATATTACTTTTGAGAAGAATATATCTATTAAAAATGATATTATAATTTAAACATGACAAATTCAAATTGAAAATAAAAAAACATGTTCAGTGGTGTTTCAATGTAAATTAATTCCCTCACTATATGTTAATATGAGATAAATTTTGATATTGTAATGATTAATATTTATTTTAAAAAATATTTAAATTCCCCTTTATTTGAAAAAAATAATCAATGAAAAATGAATTAATGCGTGATATGGGGGGACCATTATTCATTCCATAGGTATAAGGATAATTGATATTGAATGGTAATTCATGAAAACAAATAATGAAATATTGTGACAATGTATGGTCAATTATTAGTAGAAAGACATGAAAAAAGAAAACTTTTATCTAATTCATTCATTAGTACATAGAGGATTATAATAAAAATTTCTAATTTTTAATATTGGATCACTGGTATAACATGTCACTTAAAAAGGAAAAATTACTCTATGATGAAGAAATTATTCATAAAAATATAATGTTATCAAACACACAATGTTATTCCTATTACAATATTGAATGATCTAACCTGTTCAATGGGATTGTTCATTTTTATCTAATGGATGATACACATGACAAGGTTACAATCCTTCCATGGTATAAATTTGTATCCTAATTTTACCCATAAATTGAACTAGTTAAATTCTAATATATAATTTGATGTGTTTTGTAAAATGATTTTAGTGAATGAATTTTTATTTTAAAGTAGTTTAATCATGATTTCTTCTAATAAGTTATGAAATTTATATCCTAGTACATTAAATATTATTTTTTATACCAAGCATTAAATTATATATTCTTCATGGTTTTTTAGAAAATTCAGATTGATTTGGTGCCCTATATCCAATTACATTGACCATTAGGATAGTTTAATAATCATAGTATTGAATGAAAAATTATATATAATCACATGATGATAATTCGATTGTGTAACATCTATGATATAATGTTATAAGGGAACTTTTCATGCTAAAAGGTAATATAAATCTCCCACTATGATGAAAATCTAGATGTGTTAAGAAATTATTATAAAATTCACGTTATATGGGTGGATGGAATCTTTTAATGTGTCAAAAATGAAACTGACTATCAATGGTTGGTAGCTCAAAAAACATTTTAGATTGTCCTCAAAAATTCCATCCTTGGTAGTCTCTAAGAGAAGAATTTTATGAGAACATGACCCTCTATTAGGATAATATATATATGTGTGTGTTTCATTGAGTTATCCTATCCACGGATATATGTAATGATCCTTAGAATTTAATAATATTATTAATTCATATCATCAGTTTCATACTTTGATGTACTTATGAAAAGAAATAAGACGTTTGTTCATGATAAGGTATGATATATTGCATATGTCATGAGTGAAATTGCATTAATGATTAATACAAGAATGGAACATTCTCTTGTATTATTTAAAGGAAACTGATATCTTAGGACCATTGATGAGAATGAATATGTATAGTAAAGTCCATGTCCAAAGGGTTTAATCGAAAATGTCATTTCCATACATTCAAAAAAAGACACATTGAGTACATAAGTTGGTGAAACCAATATGAAACCTAACTAGTTATAGATATCAAACTAATGTAATTATATTACCCAATATTTATTAGTATGTGTTTTTTTATATTAATTTTTTTTCTCAATGGGTTCTATTGTGTGTTTTCATATACTAAATTTTGAATTTAGGGGGTTCTGCATAATTCCACAGATAAAGGGTCATAAATGGTCATACATTACGTTTATCCAAAACCTTAGTGAAATTTGATATGAATTCAACCTGTTGAATAAATATTATACCAATGTGTGGTTAAATATTTTTTCATATGTTGTTGATCAAAAAATATTCAGCCATAATTTATTTGAGATAATATATATTTTAGTTGATTATTTAAAAAAAATTTATTCACTTTTATAATTTATATGGTGTTTTTAAATTTATTGGTTAAGAATATAGTGATTTTTTTATTTAAATATGTAGTCATTATTCGTGCCTCAAAAAATACCTAGGAGGAAAATATGACAAGTTGATGGCCTGATGAGAAAAATATATTAAATATAATTTGAATAAATAATTTTTTATTCAAATTATATTATTTATTTATCTATGATTCTTACACAAGGCATGTATATTTAAATAATATTATTAATATTTTGAAACGGGATTCTTATGTGAATAAGTGTATAATAAGGGCCTATAAGTAATTATTATTCTCTTAATCCTGATCTATATATACGAGGTTATATTATTTTAAACCCTTATCATCATTGTTCACCACAAAAGTCTAGAGAGAATTCTCTCAATCCATAGAGATATATTTCTCTATAATGCTCTTAGGAATGCATAGAAATTATCCTCCTCCACCCTCTAAACTCTTGTGGGAACATGAAAAATTCATCTAACATCAAATGTATTCTTGTGGTGATCAGTGATGAATAGTGCAAGGGTTAAAATCTTCTATGCTAGTGACCATGGATTTTTTTAGTGATGTTCTATGGTTTGTGGTGCATGTGTAGATCATTGTTAAAGGAATTGTATCCTCTAATACTGAAATGCAATTATTTATTGACATGAAGATATCGAAATATTTATTAATGAAGAATTAATTTCAACATGGGTATTTAATTATTTAACTTAATTAATTAACAATTATAAATTATTATATTTTCTCATGGGTTCTGAGGTTTCTATTTTTAAAATTCAAAGAATAAATTTGATGATGTTGATGAATTTCCTTTATTGGTAATGGGTCTTACCTCTTTAAATATTCCCAAAAACCATCAAGTGGTAACAGTGTGGTCACATAGTAAGTTATAATTATTTATAATTTTTTGATTGATTGTATACTTTTTTTATTACTTATTCATATATGGTTTATTCTTTCTATAAAAATAAATTAAATTAAAATGTTTTTTGATTAAACATGACTTTTTTCAGGTTTCATATGATCTTAAACATGTTAAGAATGGTTTAAGAACAATAGTAGAATCCATCTAGAGGTATTGAAGATTCTAGCCAGTGGACATGGTTGCACTAAATGTAACTAAATAGTACATACTCTATATTAAATATCAATGCACATGTATGTGATGGGGGATATATGATTCACTAAGCATCAAATAATATAGAGATTATTAAATGAACAGTAAATACACAGTGTGTCGAACAAGATAAACTAGCAAATATTTTTTCATACTTTTCAACATGTAATTGGAATACATTCCATATAGAGTATTTTTTTTCAAAATTAATTTCAATGAATCCACATGGAAAATTCTGTGTCATATATTAATACAATAATTATGGGACTGACATCCATGAATCACATATGTTAAGGTTTTGGTATTTGGCATTCATAGTGTGTACCACATATATTATAATAACGAAAACACACATCACGTCAGCAACATTTTTCGTAGACACATGAAAGTGATTTACATTCCATTTAACTCATTATTATACACCATGCATCCCAATAAAGATACATATTGATTCCCTGTCTATATAACTTAGACACATGTAAAACAAATGCGGCACGTAACTTGTTAGTACGTTCCATGTAGTCACCCAATAATTGAACACATTAAATAAATTGAATAATAATTAATTGAATCATTAAAACCAAATTACATGGATATCATCTAGTGTTCTGACTAGGTAACAAGGATTTAAGGATTAATAAATTCCTAATTAATTCCATGTATTTAGATAAAAATATTTATTTAGATTCCACATTTCCACAGATGATGTGAATCTGAAAGGACCATTGAATGGACATTAAAATAAATGTATTAATTAATTAATTAATTAATTAACTAAATAATTCAATTTCATTTATGTTAATAATAACAGAGGATTTGAAGGGGAGTCTAGCTAGATTAGATTTCTGTATTTGTTTCATTTATGGATGTTCATGAGAATATATCAACTTCTTTATGAGATTGGTGACTTCCCTTGGGGAATCATTGATTTCAACATGTAATTATCTAGAAATTTAAAAATTAGATGAAACAATAATTAGTTACCTAAATAATAAATCATATTAAATGAAACATTTGAATTCTAACTAAAAGATAATGTTTTGAAAATCAAATAATGATAAAATTGATCTATAATAGGAGAATGAATGTATTTAAAATCCATAAATCAGTTAAAACATACAAATTATTATTGATCCAGGTTCATTTACCAATGACATAAATGAATAATGATTTAATTAGAGATGTTATATGTCTTTCAAGTGAATCCTTTATTCGGTCATCAATCTCGATCATAATAAATCTACTTTTCACAAATCTGGTACATAGGTTGATCTTGTAGATTAGTAACCCAAAACCCAATTTGAGCATAGCTACCCCAACCCACCTATGGTCATTCATGGGAATAATTATATAGTTAAATAATTTTAATGTGTACCTACCTCAGCAAAGAATCTTTCGTAAAAAGAAGTGGAGAATACAATATACCAGAATGTAATAATTACCAAAACCAACTAAAATTGATAAAAAAATAATTAATTCAATAGTAAAAATCCCCAATTAACACATTCATTGAAATAGGAAAATTCACATCCTTAATCATTTCATGGGAGAGTGTAAAAAATATTTAATACACCTAGGAATCAACAATCCTCTATTATAAATCACCCTTTTATATCCCTTAAACATCTTGAAATTGAGTCCCCATAAAACATTATAATATCTCCAATTTATAGATATAATAATTAATAGATATTTATATCCATCTTCATTCATGTCATGGAATATCTCTCCTTATCATTCATAACCGTGAATCAACCACATAATGTGTAAATCCACATGTAAAATTCATCTTAAATCTCCGATATTAAATATCAACCAAGAGAGAGATTCAATATAGACTTTAAATCTATACAAATATATTATTTTATAACATATCATTATACATTTTTCATAATATAAATCCATGATCTAGGGTGTTACATTGCCTGGGTCATGTGGAATATTTATCCTCTCATGAAATTTATCAATCCATAACCTAAATCCTCATCTCCATAATTCAGCGAACCCTTGAATCATAGCCTTATGTACATAGAAACCCATCATTTCAAAATAGTCTTCCTATATCATAACAAAATAGAAACTTTCATAAACCCTTTGGGATGATTAATGTTCCTTCATACATAAATAATTACAATCACACATCCATCTATTAACAACTGTTTACAAATTACATCAAGCTAATCTTATGTTCCTTTTATAATAACCTTACGCAGCTTGAATCTACACTATAAGATTCCTTTTACCTTTATGGAGCATGCCAAGGATTGTATTATACCCTTACATACCTTCCACATGACCATTTTTTAAACTCCCCTACAATATAATGTAACCATTAAAAATCCCTTCAAGACACCCTAAAATAGTTGAATCAACATTTCTATAGCCACTATGACCATTATGAAATATCATATACATGGTAAAGTTGTGACTTTTTGTTTTTTCCATTTTCATCTCCATATACCTTATTGTCCTATGTTGCAACAGAATGCTAAAATTAAAAAATTCCATAAGTCGTTACACCCTCATATCTACCATATCAATGACCTATAGGTTATAGAATTGGATTATGGAGTAGACCCAAGAATAATATCATCCTCTCAAGGTACTGTGAAGAATATAATGTCTTGTTTTTGGTTTAACATTCAAATAGAAGTGACTTTATTGAGCTCCAATCAACTATGACTGTTGATCTAAAATATTGCATGAGTGGAGTGGGTGAAAGATAGTGTTATTCATATGCAAGGGAGACAATGAGATCTCATTGTGAAATTGTTTCATTTTAATAAACAGTGAAAAATGGTTGAGGTTGGTACCTTCCCACATCATAGTTTAGTACAAATGAGTGATTATTTAAAAACCAATTCATGTCATCAACTATCTAGAATAGAAAACCCATGTTTCCTCGTAACAAACTCTCATGACCATCACCTCCCCATGTCATGAAATATTCACTTCACACATGAACCCACCATCATCAACCCATACCAGGCTCACTCACACTCATATCTTCCCCTACCATCTTCTAGTCTATCGATGTGATGGTTTGATGGATGTCATTATGGTGCATCAATCCTGATCTCTCTACTGCTTGATAGGTTTTCTATATTTATAATAAATCTTAATTAAATTCCTTTTCCAAAGTCATTATTCATTACTGTAATGGCCCGGACATCTCTGGCCCATTCCTTTGTCAAAAAGAAGTCCACGAAGTGTTCTGGATGGTAAAATGGACTTTTCACACACTTACAAGAAATTTGAAACTACATGCCGTGTAGTTTGAGTACACTCAGTGCACCCCCTTGCTGGGTATACCCCATGTTGAAGGTCGTGTCCTTGCCGAGTGAAATAAATGGGTACACGCCGTGTGTCCAACACTACACGCCATGTAGTCTCTCTCTTAGTATGTGTTACCGTGTGTTGACCAGTCAACGGTCGTGTGCTGTGTTTGAGCCATTTGAAATAAATGAGTACACGTCGTGTGTCCAAACTACATGCCGTTTAGTCCTTCCCCACGTATGCGTTACCCCCAAACCGTGTGTTGACCCGTCAATGGCTGCAGAGCCGTGTTGGATGCCACGTGGAGACCACGTGAAATAACCGATTACACGCCATGTACCATAAATTACACGCTGTGTACTTTTTCATTTCTTGCCTATAAAAGGAGGGGTCCCCTCCTCCTTTTCAACTATCCCATCTCCTCCCCTTTCCTCCGAGCAGAGTTCTCCCAAGAGACTCGAAGGCTCTTTATTCCATAACTTCTTCGTCCGAGCTCCGATTTACGATCCTTCAGCGGCCATGGGATTGCAACGACGAGGCGGAACTTCCGATCTAGGATCTGTTGTCTTTCCTTCGGCCTTTCATGTCCGACTTCTACCCAAGGAGGTTTTTTCGGGACCCGAAATAAGTGACGGATGCCGACAGACATCTTCTAAAGTTGATCCGGGGGAGCGTTGTGATCAGAACCTGTTGAGGTAGGGATATTACCTTCGTCTCTCTAATTTTTGCATCATGCTGGGTGGGTGTTCTCTTGTTTACATGAAACACTTTTAAACCGGTTTAATAAAGAAAATAACTGGCTTATATAATGGGCATGGGAAGTTTGTGAATGATGTTACATTATTTATATCCTGTGATATTATGTTGTGAATTGAATGAGCTTCTGCCAAATAAAAATAATGGTCTTTGGGGGCCTTCGCTTACGTAATTAAATGTTTCCCTCTCCTTCTGGATTTTCTTATGGATGAAACCTTGTGGAATGTGGAAATTGGTTAATAATTTAAAGTTGGATGTTTAAAATATGAAACCCTTGTGTGATCACCCCGGTTAAACAAAATGTAATAATGAACATGTGGGTTTCGGATTGGTTACTTGTGTGTGAAAGGGAGGGGTGAATCCTGGTTTTTTACGAATAGAAGAGGCAGTAGGGATGCGGTAAATGATGTTAATGGGGCGATGATGTGGCACGAACCTTGTTTTGTGGGTTTCTGTGGATCGGGTGAGCAGCGGGGCTATGGTTGACATGGTTGTGGGTTGGTGTGAATGTTATGTTGGTAACGGGCAGAAGGGCTGTGATAAATGGTATTAAAGGGATAATGATGTACGGGTTTCGGTGCGGTTGTGGTTATGTCGATTGGAAACGGGGCTGCAGGGATGGGTTTGAATGTGAATGGACCATGGGTCGTGAATAATAAATAAAAATTGGAAGAGTTAATGAATGGTGGGTCATGGCAATGGAATGGGATTAATAATAAATGGGTTGGTTGGTTGATAATAAGGACTCGGTTGTGTTGCTTGTTTTTTCCTAACGTGATTTGTGGATGGAAGGGATATGTTTTACGAATGATCGATGGGGTTGGTTGTGGATAGTTTCCCAGTAGTTAAGGAACTAAATAAACTAATACTTCTGAAACATGAACACATAAATGGGGTTGGGGTTGTTTGTTGTTTGCATGCTTCGTAGTAGCAGTGCCGAGGCACGTGCTCAGTTTCTCTGTTTAGAAGCCATAGGTTGGGTTGTGTGTTTGTTATACATATATATATCTGTTTCTTTTTATTGCACCCCACCCATGTTGAGCACTTAGTGCCGAGCACTCCTATTTCATGGGAGAGGGTGTTTTTCCCTTAGTTACTAGCTCCTTCTTGCTCCTTCTCCCCTAGGCTGTGATGGCTTGAGGCGACCTTACACCTAAGACTTGTCAGGTAGGTTTCGATTCGGGTTGTTTTAGCCGAAGACTCTTCGGGCAGGTTCTACTGTTTCCAAAGAATCTTCGGGATGAGTCCCAGGTGTGTGCAGGCGGGATATGTGGTTGTGAGGCCCAGGTGTGTGCAGGTGGGATACGTGGTTGTGAGGCCCAGGTGTGTGCCAGCGGGATGCGTGGATGTGATACCCAGGTGTGTGCGGGTGGGATGCGTGGTTGTGAGGCCCAGGTTTGTGCGGGCAGGATGCGTGGTTTTGAATCCCAGGTGTGTGCGGGCGGGGAGAGTGTGGCATTGTCAGGATTTTCGCCGTTAGGAAGAGTAAGACAACTAATGGGAAATGGTGTGGGGTACCCAATACCCTTGTTTCTTATATACTACTACCTATTGAGATTGTGTTTTTGGTGAGTGTGGCTGGTGAGGTTGGGTGGATTGAATTCCTTTCTAGGTTTCTTCTGTTGTTCTCACGGGACATTAGGATGTCTCTCCACTTGTGCATGAGAGCTTTTGGTTTCCCTAATGAGTATACATTTATACTCACCCTACGTTTACATTTATGTTTCTAGGAGGACTACCAGGTCCGTGTGGGACCCTACTAGTCGGACAGTTGGAGTTTTTGCTGTTGTTGTGCACTTGTTTCTTTTGGTATTGTACTTTGATCTTTCTTGTACTCTCACCTTGTTATAAAAATTGTTTAAACATGCATGTGGGCTTGGTTTGGGTTTATTTCTATACACCGTTCTTTTCCTTTTTGGTGGTTGACTTGTCCTATTTCCCGATCTTAAAATAATAAAAGGGTAATGCCTCCCATATTTGTGAAAAATCATACCCTTGGTGCTAGTCACCAACTCGGAGCCTACTAGAGTCGGGACTCGGGGGGTCATTATCTCCCTTTCACCATTTCCAGCTCAGGAGGGGCATCTTTGGTGGGAAGGGGTCGTGACAGAATGGTATCAGAGGTGATGGGTGAGAGATAGGATGGAGTCTGGAGTTAGGCACAGTGAGGATTACATGTGATGGTAGGGAAACAGTGTTAGTTAATCTTAGTGTGTGACATAGGCCAGGGAAGACCGTCTAGGACACGAAATTTTAGGGCCCCCCCGTGATCTGATAAAAGGACACTGAGCCTACCGAATGACAAAGTGAGACTACATTGATTTCAGGGTAGAGACCCTAGGGAAGGTACATGCATCATTATGATTGTGTTTTACTTGATTTGGGTGTTCTGGGAAAGAAATTGAAATAAAATAATAAATTAAATCCTTGAGAAATTTCCTTAATACTCGGGCTTAGGCGTTCTTTGTTTATCATACATCTATGGCACCTGGACTTCATCCCCGGTTGGCTCAGACAGCCGAGGCCTAGCAGATTCAGTCGGTCGATCAGTTGAGGATTGACCGAGAGGAGGAAGATAGCCAGTGGCAGAAGACTCTCTGTTATTTCCAGCGTAAGACCCTCAAGAATTGCGAGGGTAGTAATTCGGATACGGAGATGAAGGGGTGTATTGAGGAGTTAGGTATCGCTTTTACCTTGATTCGTGCTCCGAGGGAGTACTGGGTTCCCCTATCAGTCAGTTATCTGAGAGGTACGGCGCGAAAGTGGTGGATGCTCTACCTCAGAGAGAGGATAGAGGCAGAGGTTTCGTGGGATGACTTTGAGAAGGAATCCCTAGAGGAATTCCTTTCTTCAATGATCAAGTCAGAAAAGCGGCAGGAGTTACTCTCCCTTCAGCAGGGGAATATGTCGGTACGAGAGTTGGGGATCAAGTTCAAGGATCTCGTGTGCTTTTCTCTGGATCTCTTTCCAGATGAGGAGTCTCAAGTGAGACGTTTGGAGGAGACGCTTAGTCCTTCACTCCAGTATGTTGTCACCCCCTTCACACTTCTGATGTACTTGGAGGTACCGAAGAAGGCAGAGGTTGTAGAGAGTATGCACTCGCTGGGAGGTGAACCACAAGAGGGGATCCAGCCAGGCTCATCAAAGGGGAAGGCAGTCAGTAGCAGGTGTCCTGCGACGAGATCTTCTAGGTTCAGGCCAGTGGGGAGCAGGCCCCAGTAGTTCCATTTCAGATCTTCAGGTCCTCGTCCCTTTTTCACGAGCCCTTGACCTAAGTGTTTTTCTTGTAGAGGTTTTGGGCATGATCAGAGTCTGTGCCCGACATGAGCTTAGTACGGTAGAGGTGGGCAGGTTCAGTGCCCACCTTAGTGGCACCAGTTGCCGGCGAGGCCCTTCCAGCAGCAGTAGGACCATGCTCCTCTGAGGGCAGACTTTGCAGGAGGAGGCCGACCTCTGGGTGATCCTCAGGGACCTCGACCAGGGTGTGGTCGGGGAGGTGGATGACATCAGAGAGGCAGATGAGCTGGGTGTGGAATGTTTCACGCAGCAGAGTTGACAGCTCCAGCAAGACCAGAGGTGGTGCGAGGTACAATTTGTTTGTTCATCACTCTCATTTCTTCTTTGATAGATTCGGGAGCGTCGCACTCCTTTGTTTCACCTAGTTTAGCCCATTCTTTGGGACTATACGTAGAGAGACATTTCGTACCACTGGTGCTGAGTACACCAGTTAGAGGCCAGACCAGCGTATCTTGTGTTTGCCAGAGATGTGGGCTGACGTTGGGACCACATCGATCTAGTGGGGACCTTCTTCTATTACAGATGCATCCATACGATGTCATCCTAGGCATCGACTGGTTGTTTTCTGTTACATCCATTACCGACTGCTTCTGGAGAAGAGATGTGTTCTCCGACATGGATGGGCAGCGTGTACCTTTTGTTGGTGAGAGGAGCTATCAGGTGGTAAGCCGGCATGTGAAGCCTCTCCTTTCCATGTTATGTGGTTTATCAGTGTTTCCAGCTGATAAAGAGAAGATGGATTTCCCGAAGGTTGTTGGGGAGTTCCTTGATGTTTTTTCTGAGGAGGTTGTGACTCTACCCCCCCCCCCCCCCGATGTGACGTTGAGTTCGAGATAGACTTATAGCCTGGTGCCCGTCCGATTTCGATGGCCCCTTATCGGATGGAACCTTCGGAGTTGCGAGAGTTGCAGATTCAGATTGATGATCTGATGGAGAAGGGTTTTGTTCGACCCAGCGTATCACAATGGGGTGCTCCAGTTTTCTTCGTGAAGAAGGCAGATGGTGGTCTCAGGCTATGCATAGACTACCGAAGGTTGAACCAGGTAATGGTCAGGAACTGTTACCCCCTTCCAAGGATAGATGATCTCTTCGACCAACTGAGGGGAGCAGGTTGGTTTTCCAAGATTGATCTACAATCTGGATATCATCAGCTGAGGGTAAAAAATAGTGACATCTCGAAGACGGCTTTCAAGTGCAGGTATGGGAACATCGAGTTTTTAGTGATGTAATTTGGATTTACAAATTCATTGGTTCTGTTCATGGGACTTATGAACTTTGTCTTCCGAGATTTTCTGGATTGGTTCGTCATTGTGTTTATCGATGACATCCTGATCTACTCAAGATCAGAGGAGGAGCATGTTGAGCATCTCAGGGTAGTCTTGGAAGTCCTTCGACACCACCATCTTTACGGGAAATTGTCGAAGTGTAAATTCTTGATTCAAGAAGTACACTTCCTTGGGAACGTGGTGTCTTAGCATGGTGTTTTAGTGGACCCGTCGAAGGTGGAGGCAGTTGTTTCTTGGGCGGCACCAAAGAGTGTGGTGGAAGTTCATAGTTTCCTACGATTGGAAGGTTACTATCAGAGGTTCGTTTCGGAATTCTCTCGAGTTGCTGCTCTATTTACAGCTTTGAATAGGAAGAACCAGGTCTTCCTATAGAGTGAACAGTGCTAGAAGGCTTTCGACTACCTAAAGGAGAAGTTGGTCAGTGCTCCCGTACTTAGGTTGCCAGAGGAAGGGTTGTTTTATGATGTGTTTTGTGATGCTTCTAGACTTGGTCTGGGGTTCATGCTGATGCTGAAGAAGGGAGTGATCTATTATGGGCCTAGGCAGTTACGCCCTCACGACTGTAACTATGCCACCCCTGTCCTAGAGCTTGTAGCAGTATTGTTCGTACTGAAGTTGGGGTGACATTATCTCTTTGGGGAGCGCTTGTGATCCTCTCATATCATAATAGCAGGCCTTTTATCTTCTCCCAATGTGGCGTGATCCTATGCCAGTGGAGATGGGTCGAGTTTCTCCAAGACTATGACTTTGAGATTTCTTACACTGAAGGTAAGGGAAACTTTTTGGCTGATGCCCTGAGCAGTAAGTTGCATAAGGAAGTGTTTCGGGAATCCACTGATTCTTGGAAGGCGATGGGAGAGTTGGCTTCCTTTCCCTTGGATGCCAGGGGTAAAAGGTGTTAGAGGCATTTTGTTTCAGATGACGGTGTAGTCCTCCTTGTTGCAGTAGGTGGAAGAGTCTCAGTGGGGGGAATCCGAGGCGGAAGTGATGCGGGATCGTGTCGATCAGGGGAACGCTACAGAAGGATGGTTAGAGGACATCCGACATCGGATACTTTTCCATGGAAGGTTTTTTGTCCCGGAGACAATGCATGAGGGAGTTCTCCATGACTTCCATTGCTCAGCCTTTGCGGTACATCCAGGAGTTTCAAAAATGTACTGAGGCCTGAGGGAACAGCTTTGGTGGCCCGGGGTGAAACGGGTAGTGGCAGAGTTTGTGGCTAAATGCCTAGTGTTTCAGCAAGTGAAGGATGAACACCGTGTTCCCAGTGGTTTGATTCATCCTTTAGATGTCCCCGAGTGGAAGTGGGATGACATCTCATGGACTTCGTCACAGGACTACCCAGAGATCAGGGTGGTTATGTTGCTATATGGGTAGTGGTGGATCGACTAGAGAAATCAGCCCACTTCTTAGCAATTAAGGAGTCGGACCCGGTTAGTACCTTAACACAGAGGTACGTAGATGAGGTGGTGCATTTGCATGGAGTTCCAAAGACCATTTTCTCAGATCGGGATACTCGGTTTACCTCACGAGTCTGGAGGGGGTTACAACATGATTTTCGCACCCAGCTACGCCTTAGCACTGCTTTCCACCCCCATACCAATGGGCAGACAGAGCGGACTATCTAGACGTTGGAGGACATGCTGCGAGCATGCGTTCTGGATTTTGGAGGATCATGGGTATGACACTTGCCTTTATTAGAGTTCGCCTACAACAACAGATTCCACTCTACTATTGGCATCGAACCGTTTGAGGCTTTGTATGGAAGACCATTTCGTTCACCCATTTTCTGGGTAGAGGTTGGTGAGATAGGTTCTCTTTGGCCATAGGTAGTGCATAACACCACAGAGAAAGTCCAGCATGTACGTGAGAGGATGAAAGAGGCTCAGGAACGACAGAAGTCTTATGTTGGTCTTTGGAGGATGCCTTTGGAGTTCGAGGTGGGAGATCATGTGTTCTTGAAGTTTTCCCCTCGACGGGGGCAGTGGAGGTTTGGGAAAGGGATCAAGCTCTCACCTATGTTCATTGGATCTTTTGAGGTGATGAGGCGAGTCAGTGAGGTGGCATATTAGCTGGCCCTGACACCTCAGTTGGAGAAGGTTCCTGACATCTTCCACGTCTCCCATCTACGTCGGTATATACACGACGACTCTCACGTTATCGACTGGGGAGAGTTATATATGGTAGATGACGCGACCTTCGAGGAACGACCAGTCATAATCAAGGATTGTAATGATAAGGTACTATGTGGATGAACCATTCCGTTGGTTCGTGTGTTGTGGAGGCATGGCGGCCTCGAGGATAGCACTTGGGAGCAGGACACCCAGATGCACTTTCAGTACCCAGAGTTGTTTTGACTTGTGTTTTCCCTTGTTCTTCTGAGCTTTGTGTTTATGTTATACTTTGTACCTTTGATATATTGAATGCTTGGCTTTTCAGTTGTGAGAACTTATGTTTCCTTGTTCCCTGGTAATGTGTAACATGTCCAGATATGTGGGGAAAGGTAAAAACCTGACCCTTAATCGAGACGCATTAATGTGGATGAAATTGATCCCATGCGGACGAGTCAGTGCCACCCAAAGCATATAATATCTCGACATAGGAGAGGGAATTTCCCAAAACCACATGTTCAGGAATTGTGTTGGTTGTGTGGTGTTGGGGGTAGTGCGAGTTGAAAAATCCTAATGTATGAATGTGGGAAGACCCAATTATTAATCAAGACGCATTAATGAGGATGCGATTAAACCCGTGCATGTGAGTCAGTGCCGCCTAAAGCGGATAATTTCTCAATATAGGATAAGGATTTCCTAACACATATGATTAGGGTTGTTGGTTGGGTTCCTATTATAACGAGAACCCTAATAGGTATCTTGTTGGGTTCCTCTAGGTTGGTTTTTGAATTCTCGGGGATGAGAATGTTTTAAGAGGTATATAATGTAATGGCCCAGACCTCTCCGGCCCATTTCTTTGTCAAAAAGAAGGCCACGATGTATTCTGTAGGGTAAAATGGACTTTTCCCACACTTTCCCGAATTTTAAAACTTCACTCCGTGTACTTTGAGTACACACCATGTACCCCCTTGCCAGGTATACCCCATGTTGAAGGCCATGTCCATGCCGAGTGAAATAAATGGGTACTCACCGTGTGTCCAATACTACATGCCATGTAGTCTATCTCCGTGTACGCGTTACCATGTGTTGACCAGTCAACAGATGTGTGCCGTGTTGGAGCCGTGTGATATAAATGAGTACACACTGTGTGTCCAAACTACAAGCCGTGTAGTCCTTCCCAATGTATGTGTTACCCTCAAACCATGTGTTGACTCGTCAACGGCCACAGAGCCGTGTTGGAAGCCGCGTGGAGACCGCGTGAAATAACGGAGTACACGTCGTGTTCCATAAAGTACACACCATGTAATTATGCTTTTCTCGCCTATAAAAAGAGGGGTCTCCTACTCCTTTTCAACTCACCCCTCTCCTCCCCTTTCATCCGAGAAGAGTTCTCCCAAGAGAATCAAAGGCTCTTTCTTCCATAACTTCTTCGTCCGAGCTCCGATTTACAATCTGTCAGTGGCCACAGGATCGTAACGACGAGGTGGAACTTCCGAGCTTGGATACCTCGTCTTTCCTTCGGCCATTCTTTTCCGACATCCACCCGAGGAGGTTTTTCTGGGACCCAACAGAAGTGACGGACACCGACGGACTTCTTCTAAAGTTGATCTGGGGGAGCATTGTGATCAGAACCTATTGAGGTAGAGATATTACATTCGTCTCTCTAATTAGTGCATCATGCGGGGTGGGTGTTCTCTTGTTTACGTGAAACACTTTTAAATCGGTTTAATAAATATAATAACTGGCTTATATAATGGGGATGGGAAGTTTTTTAATGCAGTTACATTATTTATATCCTTTGATATTATGTTGTGAATTGAATGAGATTATTCCTACTGAAAATCATGGTCGTTGGGGGCCTTTTCTTGCACAATTAAATGTTACCCTCTCCTTCAATATTTTCTTATGGATGGAAACTTTGTGGAATGTGGAAATTGGTTAATCATGTAATGTTGGCTGTTTAAAATCTGGAACCCTTGTGTGATCACTTCGGTTAAACAAAATGGAATAATGAAAATGTGGGTTTTGGCTTGGATACTGGTGTGTGAAAGGGAGGTGTGAATCCTGGGTTTTTATAAATAGAACAGGAAGAAAGGCTATGGTAAATGATGTTAAAGGAGTGACGATGTGGCACAAACTTTGTTCTGTGGGTTTCTGGGGATCAGGTGAGTAGCCGGGATGCGGTTGACTTGGTTGTGGGTTGGTGTGAATGTTATATTGGTAACAGGCAGCGGGGCAGAGATAAATGGTACTAAAGGAATAATGATGTATGGGTTTCGGTGTGGTTGTGGTTATGGATGTTGGAAGCAGGGATGTTGGGATGGGTTTGAATGTGAACGGACCATGGGTCGTGAATAATAAATAAAAAGTGGAATATTTAATGAATGGTGGTTCATGGTAATGGAACGAGAATAATAATAAATGGGATGGTTGGTTGATAATAAGGACTTGGTTGTGTTTCCTATTTTTTCCTAACTTGATTTGTGGATGGAATGGATATGTTTTACAAACGATCGATGTGGTTTGTTGTGGGTAGTTTCCCAGTAGTTAAGGAAATAAACAAACTTATTCTGGTGAAACGTGAAAAACTAAATGGGGTTGGGGTTGTTTGTTGTTTGCATACTTCGTAGTAGCGGTGTCGAGGCACGTGATCAGTTTCTCTGTTTAGAAGCCATAGGTTGGGCTGTGTGTTTGTTATACATATATGTATATGTATCTTTTTATCGCACCCCACCCATGTTGAGAACTTAGTGCCGAGCACTCCCATCTCATGGGAGAGGGTGTTTTTCCCTTAGTTACTAGCTCCTTTCTGCTCCTTCTCCCAAAGACTGTGATGGATTGAGGAGACCTTACACCTAAGACTCTTCGGGTAGGTTTCGATTGGGATGGTTTTATCCCAAGACTTTTCTGGAAGGTTCTAATGTTTCCCAAGAATCTTCGAGATGCGGCCCAGGTGTGTGCGGGCGAGATACATGGTTGTGAGGCCTAGGTGTGTGCGGGCGGGATACATGGTTGTGAGGCCCAGGTGTGTGCGGGTGGGATTCATGGTTGTGAGGCCCAGGTGTGTGTGGGCGCGATGCGTGGTTGTTAGGCCCAGGTGTCTGCGGGCGGGATGTGTGGTTGTGATCCCCAGGTGTGTGCAGGCGGGGAGAGTGTGGCAGCATCATGACGTTCGACGTTAGGAAGAGCAAGCTAACTAAATGGAAATGGTGCAGGGTACCCAATAGTCTTGTTTCTTATATACTTCTACCTGTTGTGATTGTGTTTTTGGTGAGTGTGGATGGTGAGGTTGGGTGGATAGAATTCCTTTCTAGGTTTCTTCTGTTGTTCTCATGGGACATTAGGATTTCTCACCACTTGTTAATGAGAGCTTTAGGTTTCCCTACTGAGTATACTTGTATGCTCACCCTACGTTTACTTTCAGGTTTCCAGGAGGACTTCCAGGGTCGTGCAGGACCCTACTAGTTGGATAGTTGGAGTATTTTCCGTTTTTGTACACTTGTTTCTTTTGGTATTGTACTTTGATCTTTCTTGTACTAGAACCTTGTTATAAAAATTGTTTAAACATGCATGTGGGCTTGGTTTGGGTTTATTTCTATACATTGTTCTTTTCCTTTTTGGTGGTTGACTTGTCCTATTTCTTGATCTTAAAATAATAAAAGGGTACTGCCTCCCATATTTGTGAAAACTCATACCCTTGGTGCTAGTCGCCAACCCGGGGCCTACTGGAGGCGGTACTCGGGGGTCATTATCTCCCTTTCACAATTGCCAGCTCAGGACGAGCATCTTTGGTGGGAGGGGGTCGTGACAATTACATGCATTCTTCAATATATGATAATATAATTTTTAATCCATTTCTCATCTATTGTCTAATTTATATTCTCCCTTAAAAATATGTTTAAAATTGATTAGAATATTGGAATGAATTATTAATTTTTTTAAAAAAATTAATTTATTGTAATCCTAAATATATATTTATAAAATATAGTAATCAATTATGCACTTTTATTTTTTATTATTAAATTTATATGTTGGTATGTGTGTCATCCAATAATTTATACTATATAGTAAATGCATGTATATTCTTTAGTTTAGGTAATACACTTGAAAAATTCCATTAATCCCAGTCACCTTTATGTAATTAAGATTATATGTAAATGATTAATCTCTACGGAAAGTATTGGGGGTCCATTTATATTTATAATGCTAAATGAACCGAGTACATACATGGAGTAGATGTGTAAAACTAAAAATCTTACCAAGAGTTTCTGATAAAAAATTCCCTAGGATCAAGGGTTGTTTTATGATATTTTAAATAACCCAACTATTATAAAATCTCATGATTACCCCACATTATTTTTTTATTTAAATCAATTTGATAGTAAAATATTTATGAGTGCTTTATCATTATCAGTATTTAAATGAGTTGGAAATAATTCAATATGGAATTAAAATAGAACTAGTTTATGTGTAAATTTTACCTTAATGTTGTCAATCAATTATGTAAAGTCAATTAAATAGAAATGAATATGTAATAGGATAAAATAGGAAATTAACACAGAAAAATAATATTCTGTAGATAAAATTTTAAATCAAAAAATACTTCTCCTACTTGGGTTTTAATCGAAACATATTTCAATGTGAATTAACAAAATCTATTGGGGATCCCTTAATTATTGGGTAATTTATAACATGATTTTTGGGTAGAATTAACTGAGTTAAAATTGAGGGTTTATCACTTCAGGAGACATAGTTTAACAAGTTGGAGTGTTTTGAGGAAGCCTAAGTTTGAGATTTCATGAATGGGGAGTCCACTCAGTAGACCCTGGTGATATGGTTTTAGGTTGTTGAAATGTTTCACCTACATAAATACCATCAAATAGCTTTCTATTTCCCATCCCGGTTTATGATATGGCACATATAGATATTTTCCACTATAGTATCTATGTGATAAGATATTCAGAAACTAATGGCTTGGGCTATAGGATTTTTATAATGAATAATTTTTCAAATAAATTAAATTTTTTATGCAATATAATTCTGTAATAATCAGAAAAGAAAAAAAAATTAATATAATGTATAGAAAGAGAAATCATCATAAAACTATTATATTTCTAGAAACAGACCATGTTACTGTGGAAATATATTTCCAAGGATAGAATATATGTTTTATATAATAATCTACTATAATTAAATTTATATTATGTGATTTAATTCCTAAATCTTGTTCAGCCACCTCATTGAGTAATCATTGGTGAGAAGGAGGACTATAGTGTTGAGTCAATAAGGTTTTCCTTATGAATTTTCCATTCCTTCGAATTTGGGATAGATTATTAAGTCAATAAGGATTTTTTATGACTTTACCATTCCTTCCAGTTTTGAAAATCACAAACACCTTATCTAAAGGAAAATCTCTTTTTACCATATGTTTTAATTCTATAAAAAAAATTTCCTTCCCCAAGGAAATTTATTCTTATCATGTTTTCATTTCTCATATCATAATGTTCCTAAGTGTAAAATTTGGTTTGAAACCAAAACCTCAGAATCCTATAATTACCTAGATATGAAGGATTCAGTTTTAGGATCCTAATTCTCAGAATTCAGGATACGGAATCTTCTAATGTTCTAATTCCGAATTCTGATTACAAATTCCGGTTACGTCCTTTCTGAGTTCTAACTCCAAATTCTGATTACAAATTCTGGTTACGAACTTTTTGAGTTCTGAATCCAAATTTGGATTACGATTTCTGGTTATGAACTATTCTGATGTTCTGACTCCGAATACTGATTATGAATTCTGGTTATGAACTCTATGAGTTCTGACTCTGAATTCTAAATATGAATTCTCATTACAAACATCTCTGAGTTCTGAATCTGATTTCTCTGAATACAGACTCTGAACACTTCTGAGTTCCGACTCTGAATTCTCTTGAACATTAACTCCGAACATTATAAGTTCCAATTTCTTGTGAATCCGGATTCCAAATTTCCTTGAAATTCAAACTCTGGAATTCTATAGAATTCAGGTTCCAAATTCCTAGAAAAGGGAATCTAAATATCATTATATTATAGACTCTGAGTTCATTTTTGGTTAGACTATGAACATTCATTTTTTTACATTATTAATATTGGATTTCTAGTTATGTGACCATATTTTTGCTAACACGTGTTTTTTTATAAAACGATTTCATGCTTTCAATTACTACCTAATCGTTGTTTGAGTGACACGTATACAGGTCCCTCTGAAATTCAAGGAAAAATATGACTACTGGAGGATGGATCCGACCGTTCAAGTCGTGCTTATAAATAGGAGCGCATTTGAAAGAGCTCACAACAAGTTGATCAATATAGAGATTACATGCTGCTGAATTGTTTTCTAGAGAGAGGGGATATATTGCTTAGTGCATAATGAAATACTTGTTATTATTTTAATTGTTGGAATCCAATTTTTATTGTGTACAATCGAGGGCTTCTAGGTATAAGAAGATAGAGGTGTCGACTACCTTGATGTTTAGGGCTTCCTTATTGACGAAGATAGAGGTGTCGACTAACTTGAAGTTGAGGGCTTGTGGGGATAACAAGATAGACTCCGATCTTCGTATCGAGGGCCTAACCTAGTGGGGGTGAAACAGACTATCTTGAATTTACAAATCAAGGGACCTTTATCCAAGGTTGTTGGATACCCTTATCTTTGGGATAAAAGAGTTGCTACATATTACTTGTAGTATTTCTATTTTGTTTTCAGTTGTACTTTTAGTTGTTGAGGAAAGTATAATCTTCTTATACATCCTTATACTTATACTCTGATTATATAGGATTCTATAATCTTTAAGGTAGAATCTTAGTTGTTGTAAGCTTTTTTTTATTTTTCATTTCCAGAACCACTTTTCCGGAATCAAGAAAGTTATTAAAGCTTAAAGGTGTTTTGAATTTTGGTTATACAAAAATTTCCTTAGGAATTTTTAAAGTATACAATTCTCCCACCCACTTGTATTTGAGCATCTCATTATTACATATTCGATCCTACATTTGGAATTATAGAGTATATCATACTCACATACCATATTAACAATTGGTATCAAACGAGGTTACCTATGAATTTATCTCATTATTATATTCAGAAGATAATTCTTCTCCTTCTTATTTTCCAAAATCAGTTTTCCAGACTCATATATTTCAGATTCATTTTTTCTTAGAGATACTCCTGTTATATATTTTCCATTCTTAGGAATATTTTCATTGTTTATGAACGTTTTCCTCTTAATATGTTTTTTTGGAAAGAATATTCTTTAAGATGGAATGAATTAATGTTGGTTCCATAGAGAATGTCAATCCATCTAGAACACCTATCTTTGATGGAAATGATTACAAATATTGAAGATATCGCATAAAGTGATTCATTATCAATACTGGAGTTAATAATTTTCTTATGATTACTGGAGGATATAAAATCCCTGACAAAGAAGTTAGTACTTTTACCAATCAAGAAAATTATGAATATCAAGTGAATTATAAGGTACGCAATACTTTTCTTTGTTACATGACTAGAAACATATATATCCCACTTTCATATGGTGAAGAATCAAATTGTATTTGGAAGAAACTTGAAGTTACTCACTTTGGAACTTCCAAAGTTATTGAAACTAAAAGAGAAATGGTCAGAGATGAAAATCATGGTTTCTGATTTCCTTATAGAGAACCCATATGTAAGGTGCATTAAAGATTCAAGACTATTGTGAATAGTTTACAATCCATGGGTGAGAAAGGATTAGATGATGAATCTCTTGTTGATAAGATCATAGAAATCATGCTGAATGAATGGGAATCCTAGAGAACTGCTATTGACAAGAACAGAAAGTTAACCAAAATTTCCTTATATACGTTGTTTGGAACTCTTCTTCAGAATGAGACTAGAATGAAGGGAGATACTGATAATGTAAAGAATAATAATGGAAATTGAAGTGTTTCATTAACTATAAATTCTAATCATATGAAAGCCAAGACTCTTGAGTGTGTTACCAGATCCAAATCTATGAAAGTTTTTATCCAATCTGAATCTAGTAGAAGTGAATCCTCAGAAAATTAATTAGCAAATTTTACTCGAAGGATGAACAAGATAGCTAGATAGAAGAACATTAAATCCAGATATAATAAAAAGGAAAGTAAATATAAGAAACATTCAGAAGTTACATGTTATGAATGCATGAGGGCTATACATATAAGACCTGATTGTCCAATACTGAAGAGAATATAAATAAAGGAGAAGAATTCAGAGAGAAACATAAAGAAGTATTACAAGGATAAATCTAAGAAAGTATTGAAATATAAAGACACCTAGAGTGATAGTAGTGGAGACACTTCAGATGATTCTATAGGATACAAGAATTTTGTTCTAATAGCCAGACTACCTATTAACAATCATTGTTTAACGGACAAGTTACACAATGCTAAATCAATGATTAGTGTTTCTTTAAATGAAAATTATAGTGATGATTAATATTATAACTCTTTGATTGAAGAATATTCATCTGATGAAGATAATACTTTACCTTCCTATGAATAAGTTTCTAGGTTTTCCAAACTTCTTGAGATTGATAATTCAAAACTCATGAAAAATCATGATAAGGAAAATTCTTTGAATATCATTCTTAATAATTAAATATCACATCTTTCTAGATACCTTGATAAGAAAAATGTTGATTTCGAATTTATTTTAAAAAAATCTTGAGGAAGTCAGTTCTGAGATGAATAAACATTCTAAAGATCTAGAAAACGTAATTTCTAAGAAAAAGGTTTTAGAGACTTGATCTATTTAAAAATCATATGTTTTTTATGAAAATAACTTGGATATCAAACAAAAATCTGAAATATTATCATTGATTAAGTGTTTCTCAATATTTACCTTAGGTAACGAAAATTTTGATAAAATGTATTCTCAAATCTAACCTCTAAGGAATAGTTCTGGTTCTGGTTATACTAGTTCTAAACAAATTGTTAGTAACTATTACTTTGTTCCTAAAAGTGCTCCATTCTGTACTATGTTTTATTGTGGTGGAAATTGGGAAAAGAATTGTTCTCTAAACAAAACCCAATCTTTAGGATTTCATAAAGCCTATTTTTCTAAAAAGATGTGGGTGCCTAAAATTTTTCTTTCTAAAATTTCTGGATGCATGAAAGTTTGTATTTTGAAAGTGTAACTCTTTTGTATTCAGGAATGTAGAGAGAGTAACAACAACAATAAGTGGTACATGGATAGTGGATGTTCCTGGCATATTAGTGGTAACAAAAATTATTTTGAAAATATTATCAAGACTAATGGAGGAAAAGTTACTTTTGGAGATAATGATCAGGGAGAAAGTATTGGTATAGGTAACATCGTTCTTCTTGGAAGAACATTGATATCAAATGTTTTATTTGTTAAGGGTATTAATCACAACCTCATTAGCATAAAACAATTATCTAATGAAGGATGCCTTGTGAATTTTAGGAATGACAAGTGCTTAATACACAATTCTGAGGAAGAGTTTATTCTTTATGACCATAGGAAAGAGAATGATTACACACTAAACTTAGAAGACCAGAGGAGTCAAGATCTACCTTGACTTAGTGTAATGGAAGATAATTCTTGGTAATGGAATATAAGGTTAGGACATTGTAACCTTAGGAAATTATGAAAACTTTCTACGAAAAGATTTGTTAAGGATCTACCAGATCTTAGATTTGATTCTTCAAATGTTTGTGACACTTTTCAATATGGATAAAAACACAAATCATTTTTTAAATTAGTTGGTGAAGTCTCAACTACCGATATGTTACTACTAGTGCATATGGATATTTTTGGTCCAACAAAAATTGAAATCATTGGAGGGAAGTACTATGTATTTATCTGGGTTGATGATTACACTAGAATTACATGGGTCTATTTTATAGCAAGGAATTATGGAGCCTTATAGTATTTCAATAGTTTTAGAGCCCAAGTTAAAAATGAGAAAATCCTTCCATTTAAAAATATTCCTAGTGATCATGAAGGAGAATTTCAAAATTATGATTTTGAAACTTTTTGTAGTAGAAAAGTTATTACTCACAACTTCCTAGCATCAAGAACACCTCAACATAATGGTGTTATTGAAAGAAGAAATAGAGTTCTTCAAGAGTTAAATAGAACCATGTTGAGTGAATATTCTACAGCCAAACATTTTTGGGCTGAAGATGTATGTATTGCTTGTTATACTATAAACTGAGTTTTGATTAGACCTTTTCATAATAAAAAATATTATGAGTTATGGAATGGTAGAAAACCTATAATTTCCTACATTAAGGCTTTTGGTTGCAATGTATTCTCTCTGAATACTAAATATAATCTACATAAATTCACACCCAGATCTGATGAAGGAATTTTCATAGGCTACTCCACAACTTCTAAGTCATATATATTTTTCAATAACAACACTTGTACTGTTGAAGAGACAGTACACATAAAATTTGATGAAACCGGTCCTTTTGTTTTTAAACAACCCCACACTAGAACTTCGGATGTGTTTTAAAAAACTGATTATCAACCATTGATAGGAGATCCTTCTTATAAGGAAAATGTTCAATAAGATACATCTAAAACATTTACCCCAGATGATTTCCTACCCAATGTTGATGAACGGGTTTTACAAAACCCAAATCAGTTGTTTCTAAAGAATCAACCTAGTTATAACATCATTAGTGATGTAAATCAACCTGTAAGGACTAGAGGTTCCTTATGAAAATAAGTATAACATATAGCAGTCCTTTACCAATTAGAACAAAAAATAACTAATGAAGCTTTAGGTGATGATGATTAGATTAAATCCATGCAATATGAACTAAATTATTTTGAAATGAATAATGTCTAGACCTTGGTTGAAATACCTATGGAAACATCTGTTAATGGAGTAAAATGGGTCTTCATAAATAAGTGTGATAAAAATGGAATCATTGTATGAAATAAAGCAATATAAGTTGCTAAAGGGTATAATCAACAAGAAGGAATAGACTATGAAGAAACCTATGCTCCAGTATCTAGACTTCAGTCTATTCATATTTTACTTGCCTTTGCAGAATTCATCAATTTCAAACATTTTCAAATGGATGTGAAATGTGCTTTCCATAATTGTTATGTTCAAGAGGATGTTTTTGCTGATCAACCTCCTGTCTTTGAAGATACAAGACATCTTGATCATGTTTTTAGACATACCATAGCTATGTATGGAATTAAACATGCCCCTCATGATTGGTATGATAGACTTATAGGATTTTTGCATCAAAATAACTATGTTAAGGGAAATGAAGATCCAAAACTTTTTATAAATAAAGATAAGAAAAATGTTTTGATTCTTCCAATATATATAAATGACATTATATTTGGTTCAACTCAGCAATATTTAATCGATTCCTTTACAGATATATTGAAATCTGAGTTTAAAATGAGTATGATGGGTGAGTTAAATGTTTTCCATGGTATTCAAATCTCTCAAAAACCAGAAGGAATCTATATATCCCAAAACAAGTATATTAAATATCCTCTTAAAAAGTATGGATATAACAACACTAAATGTATTAGTACTCCCATTGGTACCTCAAACGCACTTGATCTTGATGATGCTGGGAAACCAGTAGATCAAACATATTTTTGAGGTATAATAGGAAGTTTACATTAATTGACAGCCAGTCATCCAGACATAATGTTCTTATTATTCTTATGTGCAAGATGTCAATCCAATCCTAAGGAATCTCACTTAACGTCCGTGAAAAGCAATTTTTGCATATTAATGGAACCATGGATTTAGGAATCTTTTATACATCTGGAAATGATTTTCTTTTAAAAAGTTTTTCGGGTACTGAATTTAGTGGATGTTGAATGGATAAAAAGAGTACATCTGAAACTTTTCATTTATTAGGAGATTCATTAGTTTATTGGTCATGTAAGAAGAAACACTCAGTAGCACTTTCCACTACTGATTCTGAATATGAAGCATTTGGAAGTTGTTGTGCTCATGTTTTTTGGATGCAACACACACTCATTGACTATTGTATGAGTTTTACCAAAACACAAATTTTGAGTGATAATACAAGTTCCATTTCCCTTACAAAAAACCATGCACATCACTCTTGTGCAATGCACATAGAAATTAGGCATCACATTCTTAGGGATCACACAATGAAAGGAGATATCATTCTTCAATTTATCAGAACAGAAGAATAACTTGCTGATATTTTCACAAAATCTTAACCCTCTGATTGATTTGAATACATTAAACAAAAGTTAGGAATGATAACTGTAAGGTAATCCTCCTCAAATACTTCTTGCTGAACCAATCTCCTTACACTAATATACTCTTTTTCATAGGTGGAGTACATTTTTTTGAAAGTTTTTTTTTTATTTTTTGTAATGAAGTTTCTCATATTTTTATTAATGATGTTTTTCATATATTTATTAATATTATTTTAAATATTTTTCGTAATGAATTTTTTCATATTTTTCATAATGATGTTTTTTATATTTTTCGTAATGAAGTTTTTCATATATTTCTTAATTACGTTTTTCATATTTTTTGTAATGACGTTTTTCATATTTTTCGAAATGAATTTTTTCATATTTTTTGTAATGATGTTTTTCATATTTTTCATAATGATGTACTTCATATTTTTCATAATTATGTTTTTCATATTTTTCATAATGAAGTTTTTCATTTTTTTCGTAATGAAGTGTTTCATTTTTTTCATAATGAGTATTTTCATATTTTTTGTAATGGTGTTTTTCATATGTTTCTTAATTAAGTTTTTCATATTTTTCATAATGATGTTTTTCGTATTTTTCGTAAGGAAGTTTTTTTATTTTTCATAATGATGTTTTTTCAAATTCTTCATAATAATGTTTTTCATATTTTTTATTATGAAGTTTCTTTTATTTTCATAATGGATATTTTCAAAATGATGATTTTTGTAATGAATATTTTCCTAATGAAGACCTGCGTACTCATTTTATTGTTCTCGTGTTTTTTTTTGGAATTTAAAGTCCTTCAAGAAGAATTTTTCTCAATATGAATAATTATCTGGACAATCTGAAAGGTATTATTATTTCTTGAGTTTTCTCAATAACCTTTTACTTGATGTTGTTTTTAAAATTTATCAGATTCTAGTTTCCTTAAATCCGAATATTTTCCATTAAAAACCTTAAAAGATGGGATCTTACCAAATTGTCCTTGCGGCTATCATTTCAACCATCAGAGCAGATCAAAATAATTCTCAGTCGTCGGATTCAGATGGGAAGTTCAACTGTCGCTTCAACACCTATAAAAAGAGGACCCCTGATGGGTTTCCCACATCAGTTTTTAAATATTTTTCATGTCGATGCTCTCCCAAAATTCAAAATCCCTTTCCAGATTTTCAAAGATTTCTCAAGTCCATATGTCTGCTGAACATCCTTCTCAAAAAATGTCTTCTATCAAGCTGATTTTGGAGTGGAAAATTTACTGGGAGAGGTTGGTGCATCTGAACTTCTTCAATAAGTGTGACTCTATTGTTTCAAAGAATATCAAGATTAATGGATGGGATAGTGTATCCATATCAAATACAGGAGATCAGGATGTTGTGTATCCCAATCTACTCATTGAATTTTATGAATCAGTTTTCTTTTTCAAGGAAGAGGGAAGCGAAAAATTTTCCTTTAAAAGTTATGGTAAAATTTATGCACTTTCATTTACTAAGGCTGTTAGAATGGTAGGGTTATCTTATGAAGGTGAAGCTGAGTTTTGTTCCCAAATATTACCTAATGTGCAAGGATTTTTTGTAAAGGAGAAGGATTTGTAGTGTATTGGACTTTCAGATGTCAAGACCGCAAATATTTCTCACTTATCTACCAAAAATCAGATCCTAGTGTTATGGGTTCAGGGTCTTATCGTGCCAAGAAAGGGTGACAAGGACACTCTTAACAAAAGTGATATGTATATATTTTATGTTTCGTTAAATCTAAGAAAAACCAATCTAATGATGCATATTATCATTACGATAGAGAATATCAAAAAATTGGAATGTGAGAGAACAGTTAATCATGTATCTTGTCCTACTCTCCAAATTAATAGTTCGGTGCCTTGAATTTTTCAAGATCCCTTGCAGTTAGAAGCTGAGGAATTGAAATTTAATGCAAATCAGTGATGATACACTCAAGAGGATAAAAGTTGTTTCTCTAAGGATTCAGGTGAGTTTTATGATCTAATAGAGGATGAAGCAGAAGTCGTTCTGAAAAATGTAGAAGAGGTTGAACCATCATAGAAAACTAGAAAGTAGAGGAAACTGAAGGAAGTGGAAGAAATAGAGAAAACCCCTAAGGCCAAAGATGCCAAATCCGCACCTCCAAAGCCCAAGAAACAGAAAGCCTATCCATATGAGGTAGTAGCCAAATGGAGGGAGGATAAAAAAATCTGATGGAAGAGGAGCCACAATTTGGCCTATACCCCACAAAGGCCAAATCATTGAAAGAGAAAAATGCTGAAGAGATTTAGAAGAAATACAATGAGAATAATCTTAAGAAGAAGATGTCGGAGGCCGTGATTGTGAAATCCCTTTTGATGGTTACTGAATTTGCATCCGAGAACAATCTCATACCGAAAACGTTCTTAGTAGAACCTTTACCTGAGACACCGTGGAAGGAGTTCATAACCCTATAAAAAGTACTAGAGAAGAATATTAAAGAAAATGAATTTGTAGAAGAAGTAAAATAAGCTCAAAGAACTGAAGATACAGCTGATCTGATAAAGAAAGTGGATAACTTTAATTAGAAGGAATGCGCTTCTGAAAAATTTTCAATCCGGAATTCTCAATCCGGATCTTCGAAACATGCAACTCCTAAAACAGATGAGAAGACTGAAGAGGAAGTGAACAAATTATATAAGTAATAGAGTCATAATCATGACGTCATTATCCCTAAATATATTGAGTCAAGAGCTAAGATAGAAAAAAGTTGATGAAGATAGGATTGTTCAGTTGTTTGAGAGTGAGCAGGAATCTCCAAATTAAGAAGCTATTATGAAAACAAACAATGGGAAACCAGTGGTTGTTGATACCCCAACCAAATCAATTATATGGAATAAGGAAGCTGGTGGAACTTCTAAGAGGAATCTGGTTGAGCTAGAAGAAGAACCATCACCAAGAAAGATGTCAGATTTGGAGTCATGAGCTTTAAGACATGATTTTGTCATTCAGTGCCTAAAGAAGCTAGTGGAAACCATTCCGATCTGTCCAACAATTGATTCCAGATGCCAGATGCTCCATCATAACAAGAATCAAAAATCATTATCCGTACCATGTTGATGGATAAGTGTGTAAATATTTCGTCCAACCACAAGAATTTCCTTATCAACTATGAAGCCCACGGGAAATCTTGCAACAATATGACCAACTAGTCGAAGAAGATCGTTGATGATTTGAGAGATATTAATCAATTTCAAGAATATTTCATGGAATATTTTGATATTGAAGACACAAAAATCATGGATCTTACAAATATCCTTGATGAAAATCTAAATCTTGAACAAAATACTCGTATTCATGATGTCAAATATCTGAATGGGAAGTTGAATTATGTTGTCCAATGTCCGAAAACAGAAAGGGAGCTCCAGGATGAGATTCAAGAAAAGATAGTGAATCAAGATGACTTTCTGATGGCTTAGGCAGAGGCCCTGAAGGCTCAGGATGATAGGATCAAGTCCTTAGAGAAGCAATCAGAAGAGGATCACAAAGAGCTAAAGAAGCTAAAAACCATCGTGAAGAAGCCGATACCCAAGGAAAAAGAAGCAAAATAGATCCAAATACGATCTTCTGTTGTATCTATTTTTCCTTTTACAAATTCTTCTAATCATAATGAAATTTTGGTTGCTTCTTTTTTTATATTCTTGTATTAATATTTCAGGTACCATTTTTCCATTCCCTCAAACTCTTTTTGAAAATCACAAAGGGGGATAAAGGAAAAATAATTCTAATTAAAAGAAGAAATATCCCTAAGGGGGCTTTTATCAAAGGGGGATTTCTCATTTTGAAGATTTCCATACTAAAGATAATGAAAATTCTCATTGTGTAAATCTAGAATACGATCCTTAGTGTTCCAAATCCTATGGGGAAGTTAATCGTATTCTCCATTGACCGTGAATAAGGAGAGATAAGTTTTATTTTCAAATTTTGGTAAAATATTTTCTAAGTCCTTATATTCTTTTATCTAAGGATGTTTGTGCATTGGAAAAAGGGAATGATTGTTGAGTCAATATGGTTTTCCTTATGAATTTTCCATTCCTTTATACTTGGTAAATATTGTTAAGTCAATATGGTTTCTTTATGACTTCACCATTCCATCTTGTTTTGAAAATCAAAAACACCTTATCTCAAGACAAATGCCTTTTAACCTATGTTTTAATTCTATAAGGAAAAATTTACATCCCCATGGAAATTTATCCTTATCATGTTTTCATTGATCATATCATAATTTGTTTAAGTGTAAAATTTGGTTTGAAACCAAAACCTCGGAATCCTATAATTACGTAGATATGAAGCATTCTATTTTAGGATCTGAATTCTCAGAATTCAGGATATGAACTCTTCTGAAGTATGGACTCCGTGTTCTGATTTCAAATTCTGGTTACGAACATTCTATGTTATGAATCTAAATTCTGATTACAAATTCTGCTCACTAACATTCTGAGTTCTGACTCAGAATTCTGATAATGATTTCTGGTTACGAACTCTTCTGATGTTCTGACTCCAAATTTTGATTACGAATTCTGGTTACAAACTTTCTGAGTTCTGACTCCGAATTCCAAATACGAATTATGATTATGAACTTCTCTATGGTATGAATCTGAATTCAATGAATATAGACTCTTAACTCTTCAGAGTTCTAACTCCGAATTCTCATTAACTCTGACTCCGAACATTGTAAGTTCCGATTTCTTGTGAATCCAAATTTCAAATTTCCTTGAAATTAAAACCCTGGAATTCTATATAATTCAGGTTCTAAATGTCTAGAAATCAGAATCTGAATATCCTTGTATTATAGACTCTATGTTAAATTTTATTTATACTCCAAAAATTCATTATCATACATTCTGAATATTGGATTTATAGATATGTAACAATAATTTTTCTTGCACTTATTTTGTTATAAAATGATTCAATCCTTTCAGTTTATAACTAACAGTTGTTTGAGTGACACGTGTATAGGTCCCTCCAAAATTCAAGGAAAAATATGACCGTTTGAGGAGGGAGAAGACCGTCGAAGCCATGCCTATAAATATGAGCCCATATGAAAGAGCTTCCAATATGTTGATCAATCTATAGGTTACGTGCTCCTAGAGTGATTTCTAGAGAGAGAGGATATATTGCTTAGTGAGTACTAAACTACTTGTTCATATTTTCTTTGTGAGACTCCAATTGTTGTTGTGCACAATCAAGGGATTCCAGGTATAGGAAGACAGAGGTTCCAACTACCTTGATGTTGAGGGCTTCCTTATTGAGGAAGACAGAGGTGCCGACTGCCTCGAAGTTGAGGGCTTGCAGGGATTGAAAGACAGACTTTGATCTTCGTATCGAGGGCTTACCCTGGTGTGGGTTAGATATACTTTCTTGAAAGTATAAATCAAGGGACCATTATCCAAGGTTGTTTTATACCCTTCTCTTTGGGTTAAAATAGTTACTACTTGTTACTTGTAGTATTTATATATTGTTTTCCACTATACTTTTAGTTTTTTAGGAACATATAATCATCTTATACATTCTTTTACTTGTACTCTAATTATATAGGATTCTATATTCTTTAATGTATAATATTAGTTGTTGTAAACTTTTGTTATTTTTCATTTCTGGAATCACTTTTCCGGAATCAAGAAAGTTATTAAAGCTTAGAGGTGTTGTGAATTTTGGTTATGCAGTAATTCCCATTGGGATTTTTAAACTATAAAATTCACCCCCTCGGGTATTTGAGCATCTCATTCTTAGATATTCGATCCTACATTTGGTATTATAGAGTATATCATACTCACATACCATCTCAACATATAGATTGTATATGGTCATGATATTATTTTACATTCAAACATAATATTAGATATTTACGTAGAAATAATAATTAAACATAATGAAATAGAAAAAATTGTTATAAAAATTGATATTATCACTTAAATATTCTATTAATCAGGAGAGGTTACTTATCTATGGAGATTTCTTCAATATACTGAAGAAAATAAATCTTTTTTAATAATAGGATTCTGTATGGATAATAAATAATCCATTAATCTCATATTAGAATGATTAGTTTCTAAGTTATTATAATTCATATAGATATATTATATGAATTATATGGATAAACATATCATGAATCCTTCAATTTAGCTTCACCATCTTACAAAGGGTTATTGTGAACTCCGATCCACAATCCTCATTGATATTGAGATGAAAGAGAAGGTTGAAATACCCATTATCGATTCACAATTCATCATTGTATTTTCAAAATCTTTATAATATAAAAAAATTCATTGTTACTGTTGTGAATAATAGGTTATTTTCATTTCATATGTATAGGTAAATCATGTTGAAATTAATTTTTAATGAATTGAAGAATAAGAAATCAATTTCCACTACTTCAGGAATATATTCCTCATATTATGTATTGTTTTTACCTCAATTCATTTTTATTTAATATGTATTTTTTAATAAAATATCCAGATAATAAATGTGTGTCCTCTCAATAGATGAGGGTAATTCTTATTACATCACTCATAAGAACACATAATCATTATAACAAGTAAGGTGTGTTTTCATAGAGTCTAAGAAAGGGTGATTTCTATATCAACAGTGATAAACACTTGAAATAATAAGGTGTCTTCTTACTATGGTTTCGAAATGGTGGAACTTATATAAATACTAAGAATCAAATGACTTCTAATTTCTAGTGGTTAAATTTTACATAAACTATTCAGTGTTACAAAAATATTTATCTCAGTGTTCTATTAAAAACAATGAGACATAAATTATGTTTAAATTATTTTTGTTATGGTTAAATATGCATAATATTTATTTAAGACATGAAATAATTGATATCCTATTTCATTAATATATGAAAAATAAAATATATAATTCTCATATATATTTTTGGAAAGATAATAATTTTTTAAAAGAAAATTATTACTATCAGTGATATAACCATAATAGTAATTAATATATATGAAGAAGAAAAATGTTTAGGAATTATTTATATACTAATTGATTTTTAGATAATGAAACAATTACATTTAAAGGCAATACCCTAAGATATAAGAGTTAGTTCAGTTATATTGAACAAAAAATTACATGGTTAAGTTTGAGGTAAATTCATTTAAATATTTAGATACCTTTAAGAAAATTTAATAATAATACATGAAATTATAGAATGAATTTATTAATAGATATATGATTCAATTGGTTGGTATATTGGATAATATCTTAATTAAGTAGTCATCGGTGATTTAATATTGTGTGAAGTTTCGTCCTAAACTCACATAGTTGTGTTCACATGTTAGAGATAAGTCAAATCAATAAGGAGTCTTTTACTTGCTTTGTGATTACTTTCTATATATATTTTCCAAATAGAATCATAATAGCTATTCATATTCAGAATACATTTACTAATGGATATCATATATTTTTTGATATAATGGTATTCCATTATTATATAGCCAACATGTTTTGATAATAATGTTTTTTTAAGCTAGCCTTAAGAGTAAATGTACATCAAATGAAACAAAATTCACATCTCAGTTAATTATCCTGTAACTTTGGAGGATATTAAAAACACCAACCTACAGAATTTATTAACCACAACACTTATACTTTTATGATGGAGGAACTAATAATTTTATATAGTCACAAAACGAAATATATCTATTGAATCATAGCTCTAGATGAAGAATTAGGAAAAATAATATTAAACTCCATAAGTGTCGATCCGATGAATAGTTCCATAGACATATATTGTGTAAGAAGATTAAAACCAAAGTGTTGGTTCTATATTCACTATAGTTGTTTATATATAATTCAATATTTATAATAAATCCAACATATATAGATAAATTATCGCTAACTATGAGAAAAGGATTCATATGAATTATGAAATGGATTTTATGTGTTAAGATTTATTTTATATTTTAGTGGTTAATATAAAATCATTGGTCGGTCCCCATGAAAAACTACACATGGATAGTATAAGAGAGGTTCCGATAAATCTTAAATAAGTATATCAATTCATCATTCTTGAAACCATTTGAAATATACTTTTCATAACTATTGTGATTGGTATATAAGGTATTATATATCAATTTCATCCCCATTGTAGGTCACATTATGGAACAAACCTATATTAAATAACTAAGAAGGGTAATGATATTAAAGTATACAATATAGAATGTATTTTTCAAGGATCCATTTATGGGTCGAAACAGTTTTAGTGTTCAGGGTATATTTGTTTAAAAAAATATGTTGTCGTGTTTTTATAATAGGTTAGTGGGAACATGACAATTTATATAAACAAAAATGTTTAAAAACAAATATAAAACAATTGGTTAGTTTGATATTAATTAACACTACGGATAATTTTTCCAAAATGGAATAATTGAAAATCCATGATATTTGGATAATAATATACTAGAATCAATTGATGTGTTTTTTAATACACGTAATGATACACAGTAGAAATAATATTCAGAATAAAAGATATATGAATTTACCATAATCATTTCTTATGTCACATGGAATTATTATGACGAATAAAGATTATATAACTAATAACACTCTAGAAATATATCACACATAGCATGATATATACTTAGGATTGATCTTTATTATTCATAAAGAATAAAATGAAAACGTTAAATAATACAATTAGAATTTTATAGGCTCATAGTTAGAACTATTTGAAAATGCTTGGAAAATGAAAAATTGATGAGTTATAGGTAACTATAGAAATGGTAATACTTGTTTTTAAGGGATTTAACAATAATAATATTTATATGTATTTGATCATATATCAATGTAATTCCATGTTAATAATTTTTTTTAAATCTTATTGTAGCTAGTTGTATCGTTTTCAACATTTGACAGAGTATGTTGTAGTGATTGGTGCTGCTCAAGAAGCGATTTATTAGTGATTTAGTACTGATTTTGGAATTATACCCAGCTATTAAAATTCTATAATATTATGATGAATTTTAACTATGATATTATTATAAATGTTAGAGAAAATGAAGAAAAAAAGTATGAACTATTTGGTATCATATCAAGATGTATTTTATTATATATATGAGTTCGTAGTTAGTAGAACAAATATGGTTAGCTTAGTGTGATTAGTATATATAAACATATATCAACAAAAGACTTTTTATCATGGGAGACTAATTAGTGATACTAAACTATTGTCCATATTATTATTGGGAGTCTGTTAGAGTAATATTGTCACGACCCGCCCTCGGGGTCCGTGCCGTGACTACCCCAAGCCCGCCTTCCATAGGCCAGGGGCTGGCGACTAGCACCAAGGCGTAATTCCCGGTAAAAGGGAAGGCATTGCCTTTGAAAATTAAACACACACTACAGAGTAAACAAGCGGAAAGTAAACACTAAGCAAACAGAGTACGACTGAAAGTGCGGAAAAGTAAATGGGCCAGAATACAAACCCAAACTGAAAGTAAAGTACAACTCGAAAAGGGAAAAACAGCAACTGTAAAGTAAAGGCCGCTACTCCGAGCTGTCCACTGGAAATCCCACCTGAAGGGTGGGTACAGATAGCTCCTCTGCTCCACGGGTCCCGCCGTCTGCTCCGTGCACGTCCCGCCCAGTGGTCCACCTCCGGGTACCGTCCCGCTCTGCAAGCCTCAGCTAAGGTCAACGTTGTCCGTCGTCTGCAACCAACACAACGAAGTGCGGGTGAAGCCCGTGCAGGGGTGAGTATAAGCTACTCAGTAGGGACCCCGAGACCCCTAAAGGTCTCTCAAAATCCACAAAGGATAAACCACGAAGCAAAGTACAATCACGAAGTAACAACCGACACTGCTTAGGTATATGCCCATACATATACCTAAGTCATCAAAATACGCTCCATCCTCCGAGCCCAAGTACAACTCAGTCCACACAGGAAAGTATACGTATTCCACATAGGAAAGAAAAATATAATCCACACAGGATTGCACAACACAATCCACACAGGAAAACAACAGGATTCAGCTCACACAGGTATACTTCTTCAAGGACGATAAAGATGATCACTGATCCATCTAAGTCGTCGGACCCACGAAGGATCGATAGGTAACTAACCCCCGCAAAGACCCACACAGGATCGGGCTCACACAGAACCTGTAGGCGCTGGCTCACACAGAACCGCTGAGCGCAAGGACCCACACAGGATCGGGCTCACACAGAACCTGTAGCACTGATCCACGTAGGATCGCTGAGTGCTGTAGTCGTCGTCGTCGAATCCACACAGGATCTCTGTACTGTCGTCGTCAAATCCACACAGGATCTCTGTACTGTCGTCGTCAAATCCACACAGGATCTCTGTACTGTCGTCGTCGCAGTCACAGTAGCAGTCGTAGCAGTAGAACAGTCGCAACCAGTACTAGGGTTCCCGCACATAGCAAACTCGTACGGAGGGTCCGCTCCACGAGCCGAGAGGCTGATACATCAACTGTCACGAAGACCGAAGTTGATGTATCCAAAAGTTCCGTATCGTCAACAGGAACTCAACGCAACAGACGGCGCGTCGATCGGACGCCCGGTCTGAGAGTTATAGGCATTTTCGTCTCCGGGGCCCGGTTGGTTTTTAAGGCAAAACCAACCCGACCGTACTCCACCTGCGTCCGAACCTCGGGCGGAGTATGCCAAAAGATCCGTCTCAATAAGAGGAACACTACGCGACTGACGGCACGTCAATCGGACGTCCGTAGCTCAAGATATGAGCGTTTCCGCTCCGAAGGCCCGGTTGGTTTCGTGAACGAACCAACCCGGCCGAACTCAAAGTAACCCGAAACCTTGAGTGCGATATACCGAAACGTCCGTCTCGATCCAAGGATCGCGTTGCCGCAGACGGTTCGTCATTCGGAGGTCCGAGGCTCAAGTTATGAGCCAAGAACCGAATCTGGTCCGAAACGGGGGGTCCGGGTCCGGGCCGACCCGGCCCGACCCCCCCCCCCCCCCCTCTGGACGGCGCGGCGGACGGCGGCGCGGCGGCGGCGCGGCGGCGGCGCGGCGGCGGGCCGCGTGGCGGCGGCGGCGGGCCGCGGGGCGGCGGCGGCGGCGGCGGGCCGCGCTGGCGGCGGGGTGCCGCGGCGCATGCGGAAGGCACGCGGGGCTAAGCCCCGCGTTTCTGTCAAAACGGCACGGCTTTAAGCCGTGCCTTGTAATATAAACGGCCCCTGCAGGTGGGGGCCGGCTGGACAAAAACCGGGGGGGCTTTGCCCCCCCCTCCTTAAATGAACCGCCCCCCTCATTAAGAGGGGGGTCTTGATGGACCGGCCGGGGGTTTAATCCCCCGGTTTTTATGACATCCGGCCGGCCCGCTGGCCGGCCGGTTTTTACCAACGCGACCGGAATTTCCGGTCCCGCCCTCGACTTCCGACGCCGGCGGCCCGGCCGCCGGTCTTTCCTTCCGCCGCGGCCCGGAACCGGCCGCGGTCTCCTCGTCTCACCGCGGCCCGGAACCGGCCGCGGTGTTCGTCGTCCGGCGCGGTGCGACGGCACCGCGCCCCTTTCGCCGTGCCATGAATCCTTCCAACGCGGCGCGACGGCGTCGCGTTCTTGAAGTCTCTCCTCGGCGAAGCGCGACGGTGTTGCGGAAAATTATAAGCATGTTCATCCGCGTGGTGCGACGGCACCACGCCTCTTGCTTCCATCCGCATGAATAAAACGAGAACTAAGGAGGGGGGGTTCGGCCGTGTTCATGCGGTCCGACCCCCCTCACGTTAAATAATAACATAACTAAGAATATCCAAAAGCCTCACGTTTAGTCATGCTAAAATCCACGATTCAAGAATGGAATAAAATAATCAATAAAAAACATCCCCTACCTCGGGTTTGAGATTCAAAGAAACTTCTACGTTCCGCGGAAGACGGCGTCGCGGAAGTCGGGCGTCGCGGTCGTCGTTCGTCAAATCCGTTGACGAAGAAATACGTCCGATGCGACACATTGTTGGCGGATCTTCATTTTCCGACGAAGAAGGTCCGAAGAGGAAGCAGAGGTCCGAAGATACTAGGTCTCCGAGTCGATGATCCTTGACGAAGTGTTGTCGTTCTTCGTTGAGGATGAAGACGTTCTTCGCCGGAGAAGATGAAGTTCTTCAAGAGACTTAGAGCTCTCTCCTCCAATCCTCAACACAACCAAACTAACCCCCAAAAATAAAATAAGCTAACCTTATTTTATTAAGTCATTCTATGAGTTTCAAATCAAAAACTTAAATCCATTAAATGGTTTAGTGTGTTGGCATGATTTAAAAGAGGAGAGGGAAAGTCACCCAATTAATGGAAAGTTTAAAGGTTAAGATGAGTTACACATCTTAAGTGGGGGGTTTAGAGGAGTTAGGGAAGGTGAGGGGTTGGGATCGTGTGGGCCCCACCCCACCTTTATTCTCTCAAGGGTAGTTAACATCAAGTAGGTCCCACCCAACTTCCACACAGGTTTTAACAAGTAAAAATAAAATTGTTCATCACAATTTTATTTAACTCAAACTAAAAACCCCAAAACGTAACTTTCAACCCGCAACAAACGCAACTCCCGAAAAGGTCTCAAAAAGCGAATATCGGCGCTGCGAGTTCATCGGTGCCCTCGGATTTCAATTCCGAGCACCGGATCAAAAGTTAGGAATTCCCGCTCGTTCGTTCACTGAACGTACCCGAGCCAAACTTCGGAAATTAATTCTGGGCACTCCGGGCCTCGGAATCAGGTGCCGTCTGAAACCGCGCTCTTGTAAAATTCTAAAGAAAATTAAGAAAAAAATTTCCTTGAATTTTACGGGTCTTTACAAATATCCATAGTACTAACTAATTTTCATAATAGATTATAAGATTATTTATAGTACTGAATATTAATTTATACCATGTCACATGATGATCTATCATTCATGTGACATCTTTGTAATAATGTCATAAGGGTACTAGTTACACCAAAAGATCATATAAGTTCCCCCCAATGATGAGATCCTTGAGGTGATATGATAATATTTATAAATACATGTTCTATGTTTAGATGATATTTTTTGATGCGATAAAAAATATTTATGTTTTCAAGTTTAAGGATTTAAAAATACATTGATACATCTTTACATGAATTTCAACCTTGGTGATCATTAAGAGAAATTGGTTATAAGAACTTTAACCTCTAGTAGTAAATCCACATTTATATGTGTAAATATATATTCCTATCTATGAATGTGAGTAATGGTACATGATGTCTCAGTTTTTTAATAAACATTTACACAACAATATTTAGGGAATTAATCCACTATTTAATTCATAAATATGATTATGAGGACGGTTTTTTTTATTTACTAAATTGAGGGTGCAATCCACATTGAATGAAAATATTATTAAAAATATGTTTTTTTAATATTGAAATTTTCTTGAGTTTATTTTCCAACTATTTCAGAGAATGACTTTCTATAATTATCAATAGATTTATGAAAAATATTTTTTGATTTAATTATTTCATTGATCCTGTGTATTTTTCTTAAATAATTTATGTTGGACATAATTTATAATTTTAATCAATGAAATTCAATAAAGTTATTTTTTTTTGATTTTTTAATTTTCATTTTGAATTGATAATACTCATCAAATACCAATTTTTTTGTCATTTAGTTATTTTTTTGAATAATGGTTATACATTTACTTAACTGATCACATGCGGGAAAATTAGTCTAAGACAGATTGGCCGCAAAATGGGAATGGAGCAGTCATAGTAACTTAATTAAAAACAATATAAAATTCTAATAAAATAAGAGGTGAATCTGATTATTTGTATTTTGACAGCACACGAACATCTTAGGTAACCATGCCTATTCAATTTAAAATGGAAGAGAACTCAACTGATAGCATAATTGGAGTATAGGTTGCTACATAATGGATATATTCACCAAATTAAGAATAAAATACCATTTCATAGTGGGTTTAGAAAACCCAACCCTAGTAGCCCGGATCCAGAGGTTAAAATATTACATTGACATATGTTACAAGGAATCAAATCCTGAAGGTATGAATAGTTTTGTAGTATTAGTAAACTATATACATAGATGAAATTAAAATTACATTTTATAAAATAAAATACACAATGAATTTTCTTTTATTATTCCATTTAACCCTTTTTTAGCAATACATATCAATAAAAAAACACCTACTCATTTCTTGAGAAAAATAAAGCATAATAAATAGATGAGCTTAGATGCTCAATAACGGGAAGTGTATAGTGTATGCTATTAATAAATATGAAATATTAAATATTGAAAGGTAAATAATTGAAAAACATAAAATTTAAACAATGTCATGAGTATAATACAGAATAAATAAATGACTATCAAATAATTACATATAATTAATCACATGAACATGAAAACATAACCATGGATATTCTAACTAATCGAATAATCACATGGAAGATAAATGAATTAATTATTACTAATGGAATGCATAATGTTTGAGATATGAAAAATACCATTGAGGCCTTGTTCGAATACATCTAAATATTATCAAGGCCTTATTCCAAGACATATATATAAATTGGTAAGGCCTCATCCAAAACCCAATCTAATTTGTCTCATGAGACCTACTGATCCATCAAGGGGCTATAAGAGGCCTTCCCATCATTTACTATGTCCAATGAATTCATTATATGAAAATAGTGAATCGAAATCAATACAAACCTTAATATTAAAAAATTAACATACAAAATGTTAATACTTTCCCAAATCAATAAATGTAATCACAAAATATCTAGTGTAATATGGTGAATGGTAATAAAATTTTCATCCTCTGTCAAACTGATTATAAACAATATAAATAAAGAATAAGGATTATGTCAATAAAATATATCCCTAGTGGATGTTACCTAAAATAAAATTTTCATTTCATTGATGAATATAAATACCATAAGAGATATTTAAAAACATTATTAGTAAAATAACCTTTGAATTTTTAATATCACATTTTCAAATAACAAGTTCAGAAAAAATTTTGAGAATAATTTTCTTTGAAAATAGCCTAAAATATTGTGAATATAAGTTTTATAATTTTCAATGGTAAAGATGGATGAAAATTTCATTCCGAATATACATGTTAAAATAAATAATCCTTTCACATTTTCAGTGAAATATGAAAGGCAATTGTTTTGAAAGTGACATAAAGATTAATTTTAATAAATATTGTTAAAAGTAAGAAATGGGTAAAAAATCTTTAATAAATATTTTTTAAATTGTTGTGATCATTTTTGAAAACATTTTTATTGAACGTTTGTTTTGATGACAAAGGATTTCTGAAAAAAGAGTGAAATAAAGACAAATTTTATTAAAATCATTTTACCAATCATTTTAAGTTCCAAATAGTTGAAAAATGATTCTATTGCACGCAAATTCCATGAATAAACTAAGAAGAAGAAAGTATATTGATTTAAAAATAGAATTATCAAATAATTTTCCCAATGTATATGTAAACATAAATAATCCTAACCAAGGATGTGATTGGGAAATAAACCCTTAACACTTTGTTAAAATTTGAATCATAATACCCATGAAATAAATAACTTCAAATGATACAATAAATACCATTATTATAAATTAAGTAATTATATAAAATAAAATAGGGGAATTATATACACATTAAAAATAAATAATTGGTTAATATGGTGTATGTCTCACAGAAGTAAAAGTGAGATGATAAACCCTTACATTGAGTCATACTCATCACGTATGTTCTTTATCTTATAGAATATTATAATCATGTTAATTATTTTCTTTTTTATAGAAATTTCACATTTATTTTTTGTATTATTTCATGTATTACCAATTTATATATGATTACTTAATAAATTTAGTACAGATAAAATATTTTGATGATATTTGTAATATATTTCCAAAATGACTATGATAGGCTAACTTTGGTCAAAGAGGTCGTTAATTTAACATATGAGGAATAAAAATAATTAAATATTTATAATATTTATAAAACAATTTACATTTAAATACAATCATGAATGATGGCTATCATAATACACTACGTCACAATAATGGAGATGGTGGGTGGTACATACGCTTGAGTAATGTTTCTATTTTTCCATGATCATTATGGAAATAATTCAAGAATTGTTTTATCATTATATAATTATAATAATATATTATATACAATATTAATTAATTATTTATAAATATATATGTATTATAAATGTGTTATGATGATGAAAAGATAGATACATTGCTTAGTGAAGGTTGTAGTCCACACATAGAAGAATGATGCTATCAAATTTCAGTGTAAGAAAGAAAATTATATATTATAATTTTATAAAGATAAATATTTAACTAATATCATAATTTTTAAAGATATTTTACATATATTCATTAAAATTATCATTATTTAATTCCATGTAAAGCATTTGATAAAACGAATTACATCACTTTGCAAGGAGCTAGTCCATCATGCACACGAGTGACATTATCATATCCCCTATGGAATAAAAATTAAAAGGTATATATTATATAATGAATATATAGATATAATTATGTTATAAATATTATATATATAATTTATATACATCATAGTAGCAAACCTTGAGAGGTTGTAATGGAAAACAATGATTGACATTGGTTTGTGAGGTGGTGGTCTGTTGTACACACAAATCGTGATTTCATAACCCATTTTATAGCAGTGAATATGGATTTATGTCATGAACATAACATAACAACATATAACTATATTTAACATACGTAGGATATTTTACCAACATGATTTTATAATAATTTATGTTCTTTGAATAATAAATACAATAAAAATGCTCGTTGAAGAACATTACTTCTTCTTTAGGTAACCTCCTTATGATTAAACCAAAAGTATTCCTAGGTTGGATTTATGACATAAATAAGGAATCTATAATGATATGAAGTTATTTTTGAAGTTATTTTTTCTTCGATTTTCCAATATAAGTAGTTTATAATGATTTTAGTAGAAAATAGAGGGGTGACCTTTTATAAGTCAGGTGAGTGTCACACATGCAATATTTTGAAAACAAAATGGTGGATAATCTTTTTTGTCATTCCAAAAGCCTTGAAATTTGATTATTCTCCATACTAAAACATTATATGATCTAAAATTATTACATAAAATTTGTTTTATATGATTTTTATTTATTTAAACTCTTATAATTTTAGTTTGACACTCCGTTCAGCCCATTTTTACCGTAACCGTGGTAATTGATTTTTACTATTTCACTATTCATTTCGGTCATATAATATGTTGAGCTTACATAATAATATAAATTATGATGATTCAAAATATGGAATCCATTATTCAAAAATAAATTTACATAAGTTGGAAAATTTAATTTAAAATTAATTCCCCAAACATGATGACAAACGAGTTTTTCAAAGAGAAAATGTTCTAATTTTTACAACGATTTTATTTCCAAATTCAATATGAAATTGATTTAAATGAACTAAATGGGACTAAAAAAGTATAATTTAACTATTGTGACTTTTACGTCCAATATAAAATATAAATTAAATTTGTAAATAATTTAACTGAAAAGGAAGTTTTCAATTAAAATTAATTATTTTTCATTATTTATCAATACAATAAAACATCTCCAAAAAACTAAACAAATTATCTTACAATAATTTGGACATTTCGATTTCAAAAATTATAATTTTATTCAAATAAATTTTCTAAAAGTGGGAAAAGAATAATATTATCATATGTTTGCAAGAAGCGATGAACCCATTTTCTTTGAAAAATACAGTTTTTTATAAAATATATCATTACATTCAAATGACACTTATTATATTTATAACGCATAGATATCAATTTAGTTTATTTTATACATGTGTAAAACATATAATTTAATAATTTATTATTTATTATTCATACCCTCTAACTTAACAGTTAGGTTATAATCCAAATATTTATATAATAATTTTTCAATAAAGTATCAGGTTTCATTTAAACTCAGTGTTGTGTGCATTTCAATCCATAAACGTTATTGATTTTTTTTTCAAAATAAATCTATCACAAACTCTCAGGATGTTATATTGTCTTGTAATATTTTAGTTTTTTCACACACACACTATCATACAATATTTTCCTGTTTTAAAAATATTAGGGAGTTACATTTTCTACCTCCCTCCCCAAAACAAAATTGTGTCATCGTAATTTAATCTTGATATTGATAATCATGTGTCTGAAACTTGAAAATAAATTCATTAAAAACCCACATGGTAAATGTTTCAATAAATAATCCTCTAAATAATATATAATTGAAATTACAATGGTTGTATGGAATAAAATATATCTAGGTTTCTATGTAGAAGAACATTGATTGAATTTGAAGATATGGGCATGAAACAAATGCATAAATAACTATACAGAGTGTTAGAGGTCATTGATAAAAATAAATAGAATGATAATTGTAAAGTTATGGGCCTCAAAACCACAAATTTCTAATGATTTAAATAACCATTTAATTCCTCAAATATGAAGTTAATATGTTAACATTTTTGTTTCAATATCCTTATATTTAAGTTGATGAATATTTTATTAACATAGAATATATTTATTTAATATGACTATATTTTAAAAACATAATTTTATCACTTGGTGGTGTATAAATTAATTTCCAAATCATCACTTTATTTATGAATCAAATATCAAAAAAATAATTTTTTATTCCGGAATCACTAAAATTCACATTTAACTAATTGTAAGATCCATAAATGAGTAACATGTCTTTGATTTTATCTATAAATATTTTCCAAAACCAATATGGTTTTCCAATGTTATAAAATATAATAAATTAATCTATAAAACTAAAAAATAACACCACTGCTTCAATAGTAATATTTATCCATGAAATTATTTGACAAAAAAGAGTAATGTATTAACTAGGACATCACATGAGCCAATGTTATGTGCTAAACCCTTATCATCCTTTAGTAGTGGGTTCAATCCCCATGGCCTTTCCAGTTGAGATGGTTTGTCACCCGACATGCAGGTTTCATTTTTCTAAAATGATATTAATATAATTCCTATAAGGTTTCTAAATTGTAATATCCCATAATTACTTCAACATAAATTATTAGATAAACATTAAAAGTTACTGATACATTCATAATAAACTCATTATCATTATTATCTCAACATCAATCACATATTATGTGTTTTCCTTTCTCAAACATTTGTTTTTAAAAAAAGTTAAATTTTCCCCTCAATCAATTTTCTTGGTTCAATTCAACAAATTATTTCAAATCCTTTACGAAATACCACTGTAGTAAAATTCGTATACATTTAATTTTTTTTATTACAAGAATGTAATTTATTAAAATAATCCTAGAAACTAATTGATGGATCCAAATATAATCACATTAATAATTTCACTTCATCTGTCTGAATATATTAATCGTTACCTTGACCCCATAGTGTATTTTTTGTTGTATTCCCTATATTATTGAGGAATTAATTTTCATAGTTCCCCATATTCTTACAATGTATGCATTTTAGATTGGAATATTTTTACATGACCCTGAGATAATGAGCATAGTGTCCTTTCTCGCCGCACTTGTAGAAAATTCTAATTTCATTCAAGAAATTACTATGGTGTTTCTTTACAAAATCATCATATGTGGTAAAACACTTCTCTACCTTCATCCCCTTATACAAATTTTTATTTGTCTTCTTCTTCATATTTTTTTCCCTTTGTAGCCATAATATGTAGTAAATTATTTCTTTGTCTTATTAGTACATAATATTATGTCCTCATATAATGATAATGTTTCAGAGACTAGTACCTTTTTTAGATTAGATTAATCACATCAAAGAAATGGTCAATCATTCTCTTTGGATTATATATCTAGTATGTAACATGTCTTGATAACCTTGTAAATTTGGATTCATACTTAGTAAAAAATTTATCCTCCTTTTGTCTTAGACTCATGAACTGTCTTTCCATATATGTTTGTTTCTCACAAGTAAAATATGTTTCTACGAAGTGTATCTTGAAATCCTTCCACTCCATGGTTTATATTTCTTCTTCATCGATAGTTTATTAAATCAATAACCAACATTAATCCAAATCACCTGAAGGATAATAAAAATTCATGAAATATTCCTCCCTATAACTACTTCTCTAACCAAGAAGTATATTCTCTAAGTAACTTATCCACTACTCAACTAAAATGAATTTTTAGTCCAATTGAATAATTTAGGTTTCTATCACATGAAGTGGTATAAAATTTTTACACTACATGATGGATAAATAATTTTATTTTTATGGGAAATGTTATTCCTCATAACATGATTTTTCTTCCCCAATATGGTTATAATTTGATCATTTTAACTCCATATCTGACACTGGCTTCATTATCATTAATAGTGGAAATCCCTACATGGGGTACATTCAATGATATAATTTCCATTACTTCAATTAGGAACTATTTCTACACAATATCATACAAAATATTTGATCATAACATTATTTAACATAATGTATAATCCTAAATCTAGTGAAAAACATAACATAAATTAAAAAACATATGTATAGATAATCAAAAAATCATAATCATGGTTTATTTGGGAATGTTTTGAAATCATAAAAATATTTTAAACCACTAATAATGGAATTTATAGAAGATTTAAATTATCCCATGTATATCCCCCAATATTTTCAAACTAGGTGTGTAGTAAGGTCTATTTTCATGCACTATGTGATCATCAGGTCAAGTACAATGCACCCTTTACATATTTATTATCCCTAGGTAAATATAATACAGAACCACATACACTTTTAGTATCTATATAGGTATTTATTTCCTACTAAAAATCATATTATCGCATCATCACCAAAACATTAAGATGTTATTCTATACATATCCTCAATGTATTGAATGGGTTTTTTTATATAATCTATTTTTCTCTAAATCTAGTTCTCATTGTCTATATTAAAATCCCTATGTTACCAATAGTATCATCCCCGAACCAAGTAGCTTCGAGATGGTGGATACATTTTTACATTGGCATATGATACAAATAATTATATCCTAGTGGATCAAATATTTTAGTATCCTTGTTAAAATAGATATATACTTGAAGTTCATATTATATTTTAAAACATTAAATAAACGAATATTTATCATGGAAAATTCCATTATTCCACTTAGTGTATCCCTTCATATCAATTAAAAAACACTTTATTATATCCTGGGGAAAATAAAACATAATAAATGGGTGATAATATATGCTCAATAATTGTAAGCATGTAGTGGATGTTATGAATAAATAAGTAATATTCAATATATAAAGGTAAATAATAGAATCATATTCCATTTAAATAGTAGCTTGAGAAAATATGGTAGGAATAATGATGATCAAATTTTTCAATATAAATAATGACATGAGCATGAAAACATAAACAGGAATATTCTAAATAATCAAAAGATCATATGGAATTTTAATAACTGAATTCATAATGATGGAATGAATATTATTGGATATATGAAACATACAATTGTGTCCTTCTGCTAAGACATCTAAATACCATCAACTGCTTGTTCCAGAGAATCTATATAAATGGGTATGTCCCAAACCAAAAAATAAATCTAGTTTGTCTTATGAGATATACTGATGCATTAAGGGGATATAGTGGGGCCCCAACCATCACATACTAAGTCCAGTTCATTACACATTTGATTTGTGTGAATCAATAACTACATAAACATTCATATTGAAAAACTATCATATGAAATGTTAATACATTCCTCCATCAATAAATATATTTATAAACCAAGAAGAGTAATATATTGAACTGTAATAAAAATGTACACCATTATTAAAAATTATTATACACCATCCAAATAAATAATAATGATCATATCAGTACAATATCTCCTTATTGGATCATAATTAAAATAAATGGTTTATCTCAGTTATGAATAGAAATACCAAAAAATATATTTAAAACATTTTTAGGAAAATAACTTATTCATTTTGATAATAAAATTTTAAACCAAATTATAAAAAAACATTTTGAAACTAATTTAATTGGAAAATAACATTTAAATATTTTAAAATATTTTTTAAACATTTATTTGGCATGATGGTGGAAAAATATGTTTGTAGCGTACATGTAAAAACAAATAATCATTTCACATTTTATTTTTTAAAATCTAAACATTCATTGTTTTGAAAAGAACACGATGATTTCATTTAAAATATTTGGAACAAATTTAAAAAATGGTAAAATTTTATTTAATAAATCTTTTTGAAAAGGTTAAAAATATTTTTGAAATCATTTTTAGAGAACTAGAGTTTTAAGTAAAAATACATTTCTGACTAAAGAGAGAAATTTAGTATATTTTCATAAAAAATATTCTGAGTAATTATAATTACCGAAGAGTATATAAATTATACTACTTCTTAAAAACTTCATGAATTACTGTAGGATAAAAAATTATATTTTTTATGACAGAAATATCAAATAATTCCCTCAATGGAAACATAAACATATAAATTCCAAAACAATGATGATATTGTGAAATAAACCCTTACCACTTTTGTAACACCCCAAGCTTCTACAGTACACTTCTCTTTGAATAATACAGTAGCGTGTGTTTTACGCAAGTTCGAGTTCTAACACACACCACATCCAATCAAACTATCTGTTATGAATATTAATACCTACTTTTTGAAATTTTATACAATTTATATTTCAAAATGTACTTAATTTTTGGATTCAGAATATCAAAAATATCTTGGGGTGAATTTTTGGTATTTTCTGAAAACATTCAAATTTTTATGAATAATGAAAAAACAATGAGTTGTATTTTAAAACAGATTTTTTATTTAAATAATTAATTATTTTATTTAAATATAATTAAGTTCAAAATAGATACATAATACCTATATAATTTCAATTTAATTCATTGGAGTTAGTTTATTATAATTTTAGATATATAAAAATATTATTGAACTTTTCACTGTCTTTTATCCACATCCTAGGAGAATTTGGAAATTCACATAAAACATAATTTTACGGCTTCTGTCAGTGGAATTTTGAAAATCCGAGAGACATGGTTAATATCAAGATTAAAATGTGGTTTATTAAGATAAATATATTTTTTGGTGAATAGTAACTTTTTACTTTTATTTACCACGGGTAAAAGTAAATAGGGTAATTAAGGGTAAAAAATGATATTAATATTACCCTAACACATGTACTAGTTTTATATAAAAAGTATATCTCGACCAAAAATAACAATAGGAATAAAATATTATCATTTAGGTCCACTTGGATTAGATTAGGACATTTATTATTATTTAATTCAAAGAAGAGTTAAAAGAGTTAAAATCAAAGTTTAATGAATAAAACATTTTTAATGCAGAGTTATACATAAGATAAATTAGATTGTAAATATTCATTATAAATTCAAAAATATTTCCTACATAATGGTAGTTTATTTATAATTTTTATACATTAAATAATATAATTTATTTATGACACAATGGTGATGTAGTAATTACCAAATTAATGAAATATTAAAATAATTGATATTATAAATATCCAAATAAATGTAATTTGAGACTTTTTATGAATTACACTAATTTTATAGGATAATATAACATTTTATTATTGATTTAATTAACGTTTTTCGATGTAATCATGCTGTTATGAATTTCAAAAAAATCACATTCCAAATAGTGTCAAAATTGACATAAAAGTGTTTTTAAAACAAATATTATATTATTAATTTATATTATATTCATAAAAATATAATGTTAAAAAAGAGGAATTTTATCATGATAGGAGTATCATTAATGGACCACATGGGGGTCTCTCAGAAGTTTATAGTAGGTTTATTAAATAAATAATATAAAAATACAACGTGACATGGTAAATGTCCAAATAATTAACTAAGAGTTAAAATTAAAAGATAAGGTTAATATAGTGACCCAAACCTATCTAAAACCTATTTTTTGAGTATTTGACGACCCCTACCCACCTTACCTTTTATATAATCCTCTTTGGAGCCATTAAAAATCGAATATGGATTTATTATAAAATAATATTTCTACCTTTTCCAAAGGAGCCCCTCACCCCTCTTATAAAAGGGCACTCCCCCATCTCTCAATTTCACACCTTCAAAGCCTTTTGGCTCGGCCATCCTCTGCCCAAATATCCTCCCAAAATCAATCACTAAAACCAAGAGGCCTTAGATTGATCAGAAATCCATCCTAGGGAGCCCTTTTGATCAAATCAAAAGGAAGAACCCGAAGAAGAGGTAATGTTCTCACCACCCTCTTTCAAGTCCCTTTCTTCTTCAACTTCTTCTTTCTTTGTTATTCCCATTATAAAATAATAACTACAGTATCTTATATATACTGTGATGTTTTTATTAATATGGTGCAACCATATTCAGTATTCTATCCATCCTTTGAATCACATGTAACCATACTTGCGTACGTAGAACTTACCATCGCCACGTCGTTGTGTAATTGTTATTCAAAACATTATTATTTGGATGAGTACAATAATGATGTGTAATTCATTTATATAATAAATATAACATGATAATGATTTTTTATATATGATATACCACCCAATTAAATATTATTTTAATATCAAATGAATGATATTGTCGCTCGTGCGTACGTACGGACTACCGTCTCCACGAATGCGTTGAGATTAATTCCCCATCGTATACATTCAACTCACATTTGATGATTATAAATAATGTTTAAGGACTTGATATAATTCTGGATATGAATAATATTCAACCTATCCATAACAAACATATCTTATGTAACAAAACATATAAAAGAAAACGAGTAAGTTAACACCTGAAATGACGATAATACAAAGATATTATTAACAAAGCAATGTTAAAAGATCATATATGATATCTTATTAATGTATATGATTCTTGTACAACTTAATAACAATTATTTAACCATTATATAGGAGGTTAACCAACCCTCAACCAAGGAAAAGTACAATGTAAGGGTTTATTTCACAATCTCTTTCATTATTCGTGGTTGTTTATACGTTATTATCTACTGGGAACTCTTGATCATCCACATTAATGTTTCTTAAAAATTTAATTCAAATAATTATTAATATTTTACATAATATGGGTTATAGTCATTTATACGCTTGTTTGACTTTTTATAATAATTTTATGAAGGAATCTTTCTATCATTTTCCAAATAAGGTTATTTTTAACCTTTTCGACATAATTAAGTTAAGAATGCATTTTTTAAAATATATGGCGGGTGAGCCTATTTTCCTCTGTTATAAAATCATAGATGCTTCCCTTATACTATTATAAGAATATTTTCAAAGTAAATGTTTTCTTTTTTAATTATGTGAATTGTAAATAATTTTAAAAAAGATATATTTCTCTCAAATAGTTTTGATTTCATCTATGTCAACATCCTTTGATGGATTTTAAGCTTATTTGATGTTTATTTATTATGATACAAAACATCCATATTTTATTGAATCTTTTGAGATATGTTTCACTGTGGATGTGTTATTTTTCTACCATTCATGGTTTATGGAGAATGTATTGACATTTCTTATGCTTGTTTTAATATGAAAGATTTTGTTATGTTTAAACCTGTTCATATGAGAAATGAATTGGACTTAATAAGTGAAGGGTGGAGCCCGCTATAGCTCCTCAATGCATCGGTAGGTCTCATGAGAAAAACTAGTATCTTGGCACAAGGCCTTGACAAAATATTATTTGTAATCTTGGCACGAGGCCTTGACTATGTGGTTATGATAGTCTGGAAATATGCATTCCATCATTATGAAAGTGGTTATTGATATTGCATGTGATTATTTGATTTGTAGAATATCAATGTGAATAACTAAATGGAATTATTTCATTTTATTTATGCCATATTATGTTGAATTTTATGTTTAAAAATATTTTGTTTTAGTTATACATTTCCTTAAATGTTTATACTTATTCATGAATTTTTTTTTCTATATTTTTATCCTTACTGGGCATCTGAGCTCACCCCTTTCTATGTTTTATTTTTCCCAGGATGTGAAGAAGTATTTTATGAATGTCCTGCAAGGATAGTATATGGGGATATGAAAGTGGAGACAATATGTTGTTTTAGTTTTCACTTTAGGATGTATTGTAAACATTATGAATGTATCTAGTTATTCCAAGGCTATTAAACTAATCAGCCTTTCAAGACTTGATCATTTTTTATCATGACAATGTTATGTAATAATGCACTGAATCTGGGTAACTATGGTCGGGGCGTTACAGTTGGTATCAAAGGAAGTTTAGTACACACCTTGGGAGCTAGATTTAGATAAACTCTGATTAAAGAACACAGACCTAAGATGTAATTTGAGGATTAGTATAGAAGAACTTCATAGAATATTGGTATTGTAGAGATTTTGTGAGTTTTCTGAGAAATATATCCCTGTCTAGATACGAGCAGGTAGAGGCTTCTCTAGAACAGATGTACCTTGGGGTAAAATTCGAAAACACCTCTTTGAGCTAGACTCGAACGGGAACTGGTGCACGACAATGGGCCTTGCCACACTCTTAGTTACGACACTCCCGGTGGATATGATTTGGATAATTCTCATTTTGTTTACAAACCATTATAAAGTGTTTATGAGTATATACTTCCTCAAAGAATACATTTTTATGGTTATGGATTATATCCATAAATATTTCAATTAATGTTAAGTGTTTTACAAGTATAGAATTATGTATTTTGATTCATAAACTGATATAGTTTATGCCATTTTTTAGAAATGGCGCCTAGTAGAAGGAATGGAAACCGTATCAATGTACACACTCCATGCAGGGATTTCACTCCTACTCAAGATAATTATAGTGGAGCTAGTGATGCAACTGGTGCTGATCAGCTAATCACCATACTGGGAAAACCCACTCCGGTTATGAATAATAACCTTACCCGTATGGAGCACCCTGATCCGCAGCATGGAGGATCAATGTTAGATCGCTTCATGAGGAAATAACCCCCAACATTCAATGGGAGTACAAATACATTGGTATCTAAGCAACGGAAACGTTCCCTAGAGAAAATATTTCAGGCTTTGGGGAGTAGTGAAAGGGAAACATTTATCATGGCAATTTATCACCTCACTGATGATGCTGATCAATGGTGGTCATTGATTCGAAACACGAAGGAAGATGATGAATTATCATATATGGAATGGAGGGAGTTCAAGGAGGTTTGCTTAAAAAAATAATTTCCTCGTGACCATCGAGCATATTTGGAAAGGGAATTTTTGAGTCTGAGACAAAAGGAGGATGAGAATGTTTCAAAATATGAGGCTAACATTACAAGGTTAGAAAGGTTTGATGGAGATTATATAAATAACCCAATATGTACTGTTGATCATTTCTTTGATGGGTTAAAACCATTTCTTCATTGAGCATTAGAGTCACAATCCTTCTCATCGTACAAAGATATTGCCTCATGTGCTATCAAGACAGAAAAAGAATTCTCTCTGTCTTATGACATTAATGAAAATAAATAGAAGAAGAGATCTTCTGATCAATCTGGATATGGAAATAAGGGGAAGAAGGGAAAGGTTTAATATCCATCCTGCATTAAACTTGTGAAGAAACACCTCGGTACTTGCTTAAAAGGAATGAGAGTCTGTTACAAGTGTGGTGAAAAAGGCCAACAAGATCGTTGTTTCAAGGGGAATAAGGAAGCTATCGATGTCCAATGCTACCATTACATGGAGATGGTACATTATGAAAATGAATGTCCTAAGAGTCAGGGAAGTATACCCCAGAAAAGGCCAAGGGATCAAGGCTAGGCTTATGATATCAGTACTTCTGAGGAAGAAGCTCCAAATTACGTAGTGGAAGGTGATTTAATGGTTTCATCAAGTTTATCCAATGCTTTATTTGATTTTGGATCATTGCATTGTTTCATATCTTGTTAGTTTTCTATGAAAATTAGATATTTCCAATTTCATTTAACAAGAGAGTTGTCAGTTAAAACTCATAAGGGAAGTATCATTGCAACAATGTTCTGTGGATCTGTCCCCATTAGATCACATAAATGTTCTTTTTCTGCTAATCTCATCGTCATACATGTGATTGAGTTTTATATAATCCTTGGTATGGATTGGATTTCAGACCATGATGTGAATATTTATTGTAAGCAGAAGGAGGTTATGATATTTGATGATGATGATAAGAAACACCTTATCTTTAGAGAAAAATCATCACCACCTAATTCTTATCTAGATCCACCCCCAGTAGCTCAACTAAATTCAATTATTATAGAGGAAGAGAATGAAATAACACTGGGTTAGGACATGAATGTTCAAATAGAATATGTACCTATTGTGAAAGAATATTTAGATGTGTTTCCGGAGGATTTACCTGGACATCCTCCATAATGAGAATTTGAGTTTTCCATTGATTTAATTCATGGTTCAAGGCCTATATCGAAGGCCCCTTATAGAATGGACACTATGGAATTAGTTGAACTAAATAAAAAAATAGGGGAATTGAGTAATAAGGGATTTATTCGACCTACAGTTTCTCTATGGGGAGCCCCTGCCCTTTTTGGTATGAATAAAGATGGATCTATGAGGGTGTGTATTGACTACAGGGAGATCAATGCCATAAAAATAAAGAACATGTATCCCCTACCCCGCATTGATGATTTATTCGACCAACGACATGGAGATCAATAATTTTCCAAGATTGACCTTTGATTTGGATACCATCATTTGTGTGTGAAGAAGGAAGACATTCTGAAGACATCATTTCTAACCATGTACGGGTATTACGAGTTTACTGTAATGCCTTTTGAATTGAATAATGCACCCTTTGTATTCATGGATATAATGAATAGAGTTTTCAAGGAATATGTCGATGATTTTATGGTGGTATTTATTGATGATATCATGGTATACTCCAAAAGATATGAAGATCATGAAAATCACTTGCGCATTATCGTGAAGACTCTTAGAAGACATGAATTGTATGGGAAGTTTAGTAAGTGTGAATTCTGGATTAAAGAGATTCCGTTTCTTGTCCATATTGTCTCAAAAGATGGAATCTCTATTGATCATTATAAGATAAGAGAAATCCCAGAATGGAGAGCCCCGACGAGTATAACTAAGGTATGTAGTTTTATTGTAATAGTAAGTTATTATTGGTGTTTCATACATAACTTTTCCCAATTGGCTAACCCATTAATTAAGCTCACAGGTAAAAGTGTTAAATTTGTTTGGTCAACAGAGTGTGAAGAATGTTTTGAAGAACTATATAAAATATTAGTCAATGGTCCTATATTGAATCTACCATCGGGGAATGATGGTTTCGTTATTTATAGTGATGCATCGAAGAAAGGACTTGGTTGTGTCCTTATACAGAATTATAGGGTTATTGCATATGCATCACAATAGATGACAATTCATGAGAAGACTTATCCTACTCGTGATCTTGAGTTAGTAGCTGTAATGTTTTCGTTGAAGATTTAAAGACACTGTCTCTATGGTGACAAATGTGATATTCATACATATCACAAGAGTTTGAATTATATTTTCTCACAAAAAGAACTCAACTTGAGAAAAGGAGATGGCTTGAACTACTCAAGGATTATGATTGCACGATACACTGCCACCTTGGGAAGGAAAATAAGGTGGCAGATGCTTTGAGAAAAAAGGATCATGGAGTTTTGAACAAGATGAGAGTTGAAAAGGATCCTATATACATGGATCTGGTAATAATGGATATGGGAATCACCATAGAAGGTGAAACATCAATTATTTTTCAAATGGTTGCCAAACCATCATTAAAACAAAGGATAAAGAGTTCTCAGACGGATGATGAGGAGTTTAAAAAGAGGATTAAACCAGTGAATGATGGTAGATTGATTGACGTTGTGTATAATGATGGAATTTTTAAAGTATGGAGAAGACTTTGTGTTCCCAATATACCTGATTTAAAAAGGGAATTGTTGGACGATGCTCACAGTTCCAATTTCTCTATACACCCTGGGAGCCCCAAAATGTACAGATATTTGAAGTAACATTTTTTGTCGGACTACATGAAGAGGGATATTGCTGATTTTCTGTCACGATGTATGGTTTGTCAACAAGTGAAAGATGGAAGGTAACATCCTAGGGGAGTCATGCAGCCTCTTCCCATACATGAGTTGAAATGGGATGATATCATGATGGAATTTGTCATGGGACTTCCAAAGACTCCTAGAAGGAATGAAGCAATATGGGTCTTTGTTGATCGTCTACCAAATCAGCACATTTTCATGCTATAAGGGAAGATTTACCACATGAACGTCAAATAAGGCTATATATTAATGAATTTTTGAGACTTCATGGAGTACCCCTATTAATTTTTTCTGATCATGATCACCATTTTACTTCATGATTCTAGAAAAGTCTTCAAAAATCCCTAGATACTGAACTTCGTTTGAGCACTGCCTACCACCCTCAAACAGATGGACAATCAGAATGGACTATTCAAACATTTGAAGACATGTTGAGATCCATCTCACTTGACTTTCAGGGTATGTGGGATCAATATTTACCTCAGGTGGAATTTTCTTATAACAATAGCTTCCATTCGAGTATTCATATAGCACCATATGAAGAGTTATACGAAAAGAGATGTCACACACCAACCTGTTGGGATGAAGTAGGTGAAAGAAAACTTGTAGGCCCAGAACTGGTGGAGGAAAAGATGTAAAAGGTGAAGGTAATGCAAAACCACATCAAATCAGCTCAAAGTAGGAAGAAGAGATATGCTGACAACCGAAGGACCGATTTGGAATTTCAGGAAGGAGACCATGTTTTCTTGAAGGTATCTTCATGGAGGGGTGTTAAACGTTTCGGTACGAAATGAAAATTGAGACCCAGGACAATTAGACCATTCGAAATTCTAAAACTAATTGGGGTTGTATCTTACCGTTTGGCAATGCCGACATGTCCCTCCAATGTTCACGATGTGTTCCACGTATCACTGTTTAAGAAATACATGCCTGTCCCAACTGATCTACTCACCTATGAGGAATTAGAACTGGAACATGATCTGTCTTTTTGCGAAGAGCCCATCAAGATTCTTGATACGAGAGAACAAGTACTGAGAAACCGGACGACTTGTCTGCTAAAAGTTTTGTGGAGAAACCATAAGATGTAAGAGGCAATGTGGGAACCCGAGGAACTTATAATGAAGAATCACCTGAGTCTTTTCATGCGGTATTATTCTAGAAATTCCGAGGAAGAAATTATTTGAAGGAGATGAGAATGTAACACCCCAAGCTTCTATGGTACGCTTCTCTTTGAATAATACAGTAGCATGTGGTGTACGAAACTTCGAGTTCGATCACACACCACAACCAATCAAACTAGCCGTTATGAATAGTAATACCTACATTTTGAAATTTTATACATTTTATATTGCATAATGTAATTCATTATCGGATTTGGAATATCGAAATTATCTAAGGGTGAATTTTTGGTATTTTTCTGAAAACATTCAATTTTTGATGAATAGTGAAAAACACTTAGTTATAGTTTAAAACCAAATATTTATTTAAATAATTATTCATTTTATTACAATTTAATTAAGGTCAAAATAGATATATAATACCTATATAATTTCAATGTAATTAATTGGAGTAAGTTTAGAATAATTTTACATATATAATAATTTTATTGAACTTTTCACTGTCTTTTACCCATCTCCTAGGAGAATTTGTAAATTCAGATAAAACATAATTTTTCCGCTTCTATGAGTTAAATTTCGCAAATCTGAGAGACACGGAAAATATCAAGGAGTAAAATGTGGTTCAATAAGATAAAAATAATTTATGGTTAATAGTAACTTTTTACTTTTATTTACCATTGTTAAAAGTAAATAGTGTAATTGATGGTAAAAAATGATACTAATATTACCCTAACACATGTACTAATACTATTGGACAAGTGTATCTCGACAAAACACAACCTTAGGAATAAAATATTATCATTTAGGTCCACTTGGATTAGATTAGAACATTTATTATTATTTAATTCAAATAAGCGTTAAAAGAGTTAAAATCAATGTTTAATTACTAAAACATTTTTAATATAGGGTTATACATAAGATAAATTCGATAGTAAATATTCATTATAAATTTAATATTATTTCCTACATAATGGTTGTTTATTTATATTTTTTAGACATTAAATAATTTAATTTATTTATGAAATAATGGTGATGCAGTAATTACTGAATTAATGAAATATTAAAATAATTGATATTATATATATCCAAATAAATGTAATTTGAGACTTTTTATGAATTCCACTAATATTATAGGATAATATGACATGCTATGGCTGATTTAATTACCTTTTTTAGATGTAATCATGCGGTTATGATTTTCACAAAAATCAAATTCCAAATAGTGTCAAAATTGACATAAAAGAGTTTTTAAAACGAATATTATATTATTAATTTATATTATATTCCTAAAAATATACGGTTCTGCCAAAGGACTTGTATCAGAATAGGTGTATCATTAATGGACCACATGGGGGTCTCTTGGAAGTTTATAGTAAGTTTATTAACTATATAATATAAAAATATGAAGTGAGATGGTAAATGTCAAACTAATTAACTAAGAGGTAAAACAAAATGATAAGGTTAATATATTGACCCAAACAAGTCTAAAACCTCTTGGTTGAGTGTTTTTCGACCCATCCCCACCTTTAAATTTAAATAATCCACTTTTGAGCCATTAGAAATCGAATATGGTTTTATTTTCAAATAATATTTCTAGCTTTTCCAAAGGATCCCCTCACCCCTCTTATAAAATGGAACTCCATCATCTCTCAATTTCACACATTAAAATCCTTTTATCTATGCCAAAATCTTCCCAAATACCCTCCCAAATTCCCTCACTACAACCAAGAATCCTTATTTCCATCAGATATCCAACCTAAGGAGCCCTTTTGATCAAATCAAAATGATTAACCCGAAGAAGAGATAATGTTTTCACCATCCTCTTTCAAGTTTCTTTCTTCTTCAACTTATTCTTTCTTTGTAATTCCTATTATAAAATAATAACTCAATTATCTTCTATATAATGTGATGTTATTATAAATATGGTACAACCATATTCAACATTCTATCCATCCTTTGAATAACATGTCACCATACGTGCGTATGTACTGTTTACCGTCTCCACGTCGTGGTGTAATTGTTATTCAAAGCATTATTATTTGGATGTGTATAATAATGGTGTGTAATTCATGAAAAAATTAATATAATATGATAAGGATTTCTTTTATATTATATACCATCCAATTATATATTATTTTAATATCAAAAGAATGATATTGCCGCTCGTGCGTACGTACGGACTACCGTCTCCACGAACGCGATGGGATTCATCCGCCATCGTATCCATTAAAGTATAATTCTCATTTGATGATTAAATTTTTTTTGAAGGACATGATATAATTCTGGATATGAATAATATAAAACATATCCATAACAAACATGTCCTATGTAACAAAACATATAAAATAAAACGAGTATGTTAACACCCGAAACGACGCTAATACAAAGATATTATTAACAAAGCAGTATTAAAAGATCATATATGATATCATATTAATGTATATGATTCCTGTATAACATAACAACAATTATTTCACCATTATACAGGAGGTTAACCTACCCTCAACCAAGGAATAGTATAAGGTAAGATTTTATTTCACAATCTCTTCATTATCTGAGGTTGTCTATACGTAATTATCTACTCGGACCTCTTGATCATCCACATCCATGTTTCTTAAAAACGTATTTCAAATAATTCTTACTATTTTACAGAATATGGGTTAAAGTCATTTATACCCTTTTTTGAAATTTTATAATATATTTATGAAGGACCCTTTCTGTCATTTTCCAGACAAGGTCCTTTTTAACCTTTTTGGCAGAATTAAGGTAAGAATGTCTTTTTTAAAATATACGGCGGGTGCGCCTATTTCCCTGTATTATAAAATCGTCGAAGTTTCCCTTATAATCTTATAAGAATATTTTCAAATTAAATGTTTTCTTTTATAATTATGTGACCTTTAAATTATTTCAAAAAAGAGGTATTTTTCTCAAATAGTTTTGATTTCATCTATGCCAACATCATTTGACGGATTTTAAGCTTATTTGATGTTTATTTATTATGATACAAAACTTCCATATTTTATTGAACCTTTAGTGATATGTTTGAATGTGGATGTGTTATTTTTATACCATTCATGTATTATGGAGAAAATATTGACATATCTATTGTAGTTTTAATATAAATGTTTATGTTATGTTTAAACCTATTAATATGAGGAATGCATTGGACTTAATAAGTGACGGGTGGAGCCCGCTATAGATCCTTGATGCATCGGTAGGTCTCATGAGACAAACTAGTGTCTTGGCACAATGCCTTGACAAAACCTTATTTGTAGTCTTGTCACGAGGCCTTGACTATGTGGTTATGATAGTCTGGCATTATGCATTCGATCATTATAAAAGTGGTTATTGATATTGCATGTGATTATTCTATTAGTAGATTATCGATGTGAATAATTAAATGACATTATTTAATTTTATTTTTCCATATTATTTTGAAGTTGAAGTTTAAAAGTCCTTTATTTTCGATATACATTGCCTTAAATTTTAATGCTTATTTAAGAAATTTTCTGCTATATTGTTATCCTTACTGGGCATCTGAGCTCACCCCTTTTGATGTTTTATTTTTTCCAAGATGTGAAGAAGTATTTTATGAATGACCTGTAGTTATAGTATAAGGGGATATGATTGTGGAGACAAGATGTTGTTGTAGTTCTCACTTTATGATGTAATGTAAAATTTATGAATTTATCTAGTGATTCCAATGCTACTAAACTAATCGGTCTTTCGATACTTAATCTTTTGTGATATTGCCAATGTTTTGTAATAATGCACCATCTCTGGGTAACTAGGGTTGGGGCGTTAAAACATTGATTACTTTTGAATAATAATCAATGTGAAATAAATAAGTTCAAATGCAACCTTAAATACCATGAATATAAACAAATTAAGGATATAAAATTTTATATGGTCAGTATATACATCACAAAAAGGAAATAAGTACTGAATATGGTGCATATCTCATGGAAGTAAAAGTGATAGAATAAAAACTTAGCATAAATCTGACTCATCATGTAAGTTATTTATCATCTTGAATAATATTATTATTTTCATTATTTTCATTTATTAAGAACAATTTTTAAGTTTATTATTAATTTTATTTCAATTATTACCATGTTATATATGATTACTTAATCAATTAGTATATGTCAAATATTTGGATGATATTCGGCTTATGTATCAAAAATGAATTTTTTAGTCTAACTATGGTCAAAGAGGTCATTAATTAAACATATACTAGATAATAATCACGAAATAATTGTAATATATATACAATAATTATAATTTTAAAACCTACCATGAAATACAGTTATGAAAAAATGAGCAATGTTACAATCATGGACATGGTAGGCCCTACATTAGCGTAACTAATGTTTCTATTTTTTCAAGAATAATTATGGAAGGAAGTTAAGTAATATTATCTCTTTATTATATTATAATAATATATTATATATCATATTATATCTTTAAATATAATTATATATTTAATACATGTGGTGTAATTATAAAAATAAAGTCACATCACTTCGTGAAGGCGGTAGTCCACATGTACACGATCAACGTTATCGTTTTTCAATGTAAGAAAGAAAATGATATATTATCTTTTAATAATTAAAAATTATCAGGAATATAAAAATTATTTCAGGTATATAAAATATATTCATTAAATATATCCTTATTATCATACATGAAAATAGTTTTGGAAAATGAATCGCATCGCTTCGCGAGTTGGTAGTCAATCATACAGACAAGTGATGTTATAAAATCTCCTATGGAATGGAATGTGTGTATATATATGATGTAATGAATCCATCCGTGAAATAATGTTATAAATATAATATATATATTTATATATACTTTATAACCATTATCATGCCCAACCACGAGAGTTGTTAATAGAATAAATGTATGAAATTGGTTCTTGAGGCGTTTGTCCTCCGTACACAAGAATGATGCTTTGGTAACCCATTTCGTGGAATTATAAATAGTTGTAGATAATTAATATAAAATAAAAAAAATCTTATTATTGGTAATATACTAAATTTATATTATAATAATGGTTTAAATATAATTTAAGGAGGAATATGAAGAAATAAAATAAAAATTCTCATTGAAGAACATTACCACTTCTTTATGTAATCTCCATAGATTTTCAACAAAAGACTTAGGAGGATGGATTTATGAAGAAGTTAATACATATAAAATGATAGTTGGTAATTTGTGAAGTAATTTGTGAATGTATTGGCTGAACCAATAGGTTTTTAATGTGTTAATAGTAGAAGAAATGGGATGGCCTTTTATAAGTGTGGTGAGTGGAACACTTGTATTTTTTTGAAAAGAAAAAGGTACAAACATATTGTTGTCGTAAAAATGAACAAAAATATAGTATTGTAGACAAATAAACATTATAGTGTCGAAATATGTCTTGAAAGTAAAAATTTTAGATCTTTTTAGGATATTTTAACCCTTATCATTTTATTTTAACACCTCAATAAACCCATTTTTACCATAATCATGGTTATTTTTGTTTTACTGTTTCACTATTAATTTTGTTCAAAAATTAATTTGAACATATAAGATAATATAAATTATTCTGATTAAAAATATTTAATCCATTTTTTCAAATTAAACTTCAGGAAGTTCGATAAAATTAATTAAAAATTAATCCCCTAGACGCGACCAAAAACTGGGTTTTCAAATAGAGAATCTAAAAATGTTTAAAAAGTTTTTATATAAAAAATAATTTTGAAATTGGTAAAAGTTTATTAAATTTGATTAATATATTTATAATTTAACAATTTTTTTTCAAAATAATATAAAATCTATTTTATCATTATAAATAATTTAAAAAAAACAGTTTTTAATTAACATTATTTATTTTTTCTATTCATAAAAAATAAATCTACTCATAATAATCCCAAAAAAAGTATCCTAATATAAGGTTGATATTTATGTTTCAAAAATTAATTTCAGTTTGTTAAAAATGTTTTATAAAAGTTGTAAATAATAATTTTTCATAAGTGCACCAGAAGCAATGGAATAATTTTCATTGAAAAATATAGTTTTTTAGAAAATATTTGTATAATTTAAAATGATTCTTATTTTATTTTTTTGAACTAAATATCCATTGAATTTATTTTATGAAAATTTCAACCATATAATTTCATAATTTATTTTATACTATTATTACCCTCTAACATTACAACTAGTTTAAAATGGTAATGATTAAATAATAACTTTTTAATAGAGTATCATGTTTCATTTAAACTCGGGGTTGTTTATTTAACAAGCTATCAAATTTATTGAATTTATTTAAATATAATGGTATTATAAAGTATCAGGATATAATTATCTATTATAATATTTTTTTTGTTTCATATGCACTATCTAACATGATGTTTCTTTTTTAAAATTCTCTTGGTGTTAATGTGGGGATACAAAAATTTAGAAAATTGTCATTCAGCATATTGTAGGTTCCCACCACTATCATCCTTAATTGAAAATCCCAACATATTAAGCATAGAAAAATACCTCCCACATTATTCACCAAGAATTAAATATAGAATAAATTCCAAACTATCATTACTTTAATAAAACTAACCACATAAAAGAAACTTGAGCTACCACATTAGAGGAAATTAGTCATGGAGACCCATGATACCTTAGTAACCAATCACAAGAAAAATTAATATTAAGAATCGATCAAAGTATGTAAAATTAAAATAAAATTGATCCTGAACATGGAGAGTTGACTTCATGTTATATGTGTATTATGAACATGAAAAATTGTAAAATAAGATGAATATGGTGTTGGTTTTTTGTAATGTTTTTCCTATAGATTTTAGACAGTGTATGAGGATAACCTATGATCAAACGGGGAATAAAAAAGATGGATTGGTGTTTGTTGGTGATTTTTATGGACTAGAACAAGGAAGTAAAAGAACTTTTTTGTAATATTAAAAAAATCTCATAATTTTAAGAGATTGTGTATTCCTATTTCCAATGCTCACCACTATAAAAGAGGAATATTAAGTAGGTGTTGAGAAATAGCCTGCATGAGTTTGAGAACAAATCCATTTCAAACTTGAGTACCATTGTTGATGATTTCATGGCTTTATAATTGCACCAATTGAATAAGATGAGTCTCTTTTTATGATACTAGTGTCGATTAACATAAATTATTTAAACAATTAATGTTAAGAAGAATGATTAATAATTAGTGAATTTGGGAGGAGAACCTAAATAAAGACATAAAACTTTTAAATTAATAGTAAATCATCTTTGGAATGACCGATGATGAATGTGGACTCTTAATTACCCCAATAATTTAATTTACTGTTCATTGGAATATGAATGTGAGGGTCTTTTAAAAAAATACCAAAAAGAGATCAGAGACTGGTTGAGGAATTATACCGAACGTCCTCTAAACCAATAGTTTTTTAGATAGATTAAAAGGAAAATTTAGGGGTTTGGTTCAATCCAAGGATGCATATAGTTAAAAAAATTGTATTTAAGAAAACCAATATCATTTATTATTTTTAAATGTTATATATGAGGAAATTTCCCAACCAATCCTGAATCTATAAATTATAGAAATACTCGAACAGTAATTACTAAAAAAATGAAGGCTTAACTCAATTGATCATTAATTTTAGAGTATGATCAAAATGGAAACAGAAAAAAATTTATATTGGTCTATAATAAAAAGATACATTAAAGTCCCAATATGTGACAAGGTGTGATAAATAAATTTATGATCCCAAATCCATAACATTCATGAAATAATATTTTTAAATAAAATAATATGTAGGTCCTGATGAAATTACATTCTGATGTTTTTTAATGAATCATGGGCATGACATGTGAGGACGGTCACATTTGTTAATGAGGTGTGTGTTTCTATCACATCTAAAAAAGTTAAACTATAAGGTGAATTCTATATACAATATTGGTAGATACTCTTTACATTATGACTAAGAGATAGAGGTGGGTATTGATGAAAAAATGAGAAAAAGATATAAGAAGAATCAAAAAAATTGGGGTATTTTTCAAGATACACTATTAGGGGAAACTAAGAGCAGGATCAAGAGAGAAGAGTATATTCTAGAAGAGATGGATGAAAATACCATAGGGAGTAGGAATTGAAGCTGATAGAGAGATAACATTTCATGGATTCTTCTCTTTCTTGCTTTATTGTTTATTAGATTTGTCTAGAATAAAATTTCGGAATATTTATTTTACAAACATGGTCAGCTAAATATTTTTTGTAAAATGATATTGAGTTTGTAACAATTATTAATTAATTTAGGGTAAATTTGTTTGATTATTCTCTTTGGATCATTTTTATGTTGAACTCCTTTTTCAAAACATTTATTGTTAATGAAAATTTCACTTGATATAATTTAACAAAATCAATATTATTAATATGGAGATCAATCATGAGATAATCACACTATGATCATTTAAAATTGAATTTTGTTAAATTCATTTATTCATTTTGTAATCAAGTGAGTTCTATGGTTAAAGAACCATATGATTTATTAAGCCACAAGTTGACCTTTGTAAAAACATGATTAACCCCTTGTCATTAGTCATTCAATATTAATTATGATTTATGAATGAAGTAAAATATATTTTAAACCAACCAAGTTAATTTCATTACATTATTGACTTTTTTGTTTTAACTTGCGTATTTTTTTATCTTCTCTCCTTGATTGTCCATCTATTTAATAGATCTCATACACTACAATAACTTTCACTCACACAACTACATCTCCACCATCACATGTTACCATCATTTCTCCCCATCTATATTTTTTTCTTGAGTTTTATTTAATCTCTTGGTCACACATAAGCTAATATAATGATTCATTACCAATGGATCAACCCTTACTGAATAGAAACCTAGTCTTAATTTGGGTTATTGATAATTAATCAAACAATACCCAAGTAATGACCATTTTTTTGGGAATTCATAATTAAAAACTATTATGGGGTATGTGAATGTGAAACCATGTTGGTAAGAAAAATTATTAATATATATATATATATATTAGAAAAAAAACTCTAAAAAACTCTAAAAAATTCATAAAATATAAATAAATTATTTTTAATGTGAAACTGAATGAAAACTATTTCATCATCTTAGTACTTATAACCCTTTATTTATGGTATCAACAATCACATAACATCTCTAAAATGAACACATAGAATATCAAAAGGGATGAGGTGGTGGAAAATTAGAAAAAATCTAGCTAGAAATGTCAATCTACAACAATCTAGAAATATGAATATAGATAGAGTCATGATAATAGAGTTCTAGGTTCCTACTATGTTAGACAACCTATCATGCATTAGAAAAACCCCCAGGCCTCACAAAAATGAGAAAAAATAATAACACTTATCCATGTTTTCATCATACCATGTAATACATAATGTAGACCCACTAGAATTTATCAAGGACATGAATGGTACAACATAAAACATTAACACAGTGTGTTTGTAACATCCTAATATTTTATATGTTTTTTTATTTTAATAAATTTCAGGTATCTGATATATTTCGTTACACTGAACCCCGAGTCTAAAACACCATGCTATAATAATCCTTTTAACCTATGAATTATATTTTTTGGTTTGAAATTTAATTTTTTTATTATGAAAAACTTTTATAAATCTTTAAAATAATGAAAAATATTGATTAGTGCATTACAAATAAGTACTCATTTTTTAGTAAATTCATTTTATGCTTTAAAAATATTTTTGCTCAAAAATGGTTTTTATTTAATTTATGATTTGATATTATAATTAATTTACAAAAATTATATATTATTTTATTATAAAAATTATTTTTATTTTTGAAATCATCATGTTAATATTATATTAGTGTAAATTTGTATAATTTTCGTAATATATTTAGTTTTTAGAGAACAATGAAAAACAGTGTTTTTTATAAAAATTTCTATTTATTTTCACATAAAATTTCATATTATATTATTAATTTTAACCTAAAGTAAAATAACTTTCCATTAACAATAAATAACCTAATTATTTATATATGAATAATAATTATAATTAATTTTTTTATAACTTCATTTTTAGAAAAAAAATCCCTTTTTTCAAACAAAAAAAAATTCTTTTTCTAATGTGTTTGTATCATAAAAAATTAAATTAATATATATTTATTAATGGTTTAAATGAAATTTCTAGATTATATATTCCATAAAAATTTTAACAATCATTTTATGGTTTTTAAAAGGCAAGTATTTGATGTAAATTATGATTTATACTAAAAATCGAATTTTTCTAAAATGGGTTTTCTTTGTCTTTTGTACAATAATTTGAAATTAAAATTTTATTCCATTATAGATTTAATCTAGTAAAAGGAAAAAAATAATATAATTTAAAAGTTTAATCTTAATATTGGGTCCAAGAGAATAGAAATAAATTAAACACATTAACCTTTTTAATGATAAAATGGGTCTACCAGTTGAGGGTTAAACCGATAGATATAGATATTAATTACACTAATACCTATATAATGATTTTTTATGAATATATTTATGAATCATATTATCGAAATTTCAATTAATTTATCATTTTTCTTAACTTTCTCTTTAAATCGACCTTATATCATTAGAATCTTTTAATAATTTCTAAGTATGTCCCTCTCCTCACATATAGAAGGGCACAAATTCTCATAACATATTTTCAATCTTTGATCCTTCTATCTCAAATTTACCCTAATACAATAATATATATGATTTATTATATTCTTCCTATATCCTATGGTCTTTTACTATGACCAAACCTTCAAGGATTAAGGTGTAATTCAAACTAGGTCTCTCAAAGAAGAGGTATCAATCTCAACAAAGATATTTCAATTTTATTTCTTCATATAATTACTCCAATGATATTTATCAATAATAAATCGATTAATATAGTATAAAAAATATTTTTATATTTTATTATTAGTAATGAAAATCCATATCCAACTTTCTCTCTATCAAATGGGAGATGAAAGTATAACTTGTGTGTAAGAGAGGACTACAAACTCCACGTAGTGGTATGATTCATTTTCCATCACCATCCTTAATTTATTTATTATGATATATTTAATATATATATATATATATATTATTTACCTTTTTTCATTCCAGAAATCAAAAAATTGAAGTATCAGTCATGAAAACATACGGAAAATCATCTTTAGGTTGTGTTGTAATTAATTTTCCATCACTACTTTATATAAATGGAAATAAATATCTATATATGTAATATATGAAACATTTATATAATTATAATTATAAAGTAACCATAATTCTTGTCCAGGGTCCATAAATGTTGAACCAAAACATGGATGACAGAAGAAGTAATTAACACATGAAATAATGATGATAATGATTGATTATTAATGAATTGGTGATAAAATTTTATAATAAAACATTAATTGATTTATATGTATGAATATGTTTATATTATTAATCAATAACAATTTAAAATTTATTATATATTTTTTTGTGATCTTATGGAACAATACAACCTTGAGGTAAAGGTTGTATGTTATAATCTCATTTTTAACGGGATTATTTAGGATAAAATATTCACTTCTGAAATTATCTGATCTCTTTTTCTAAAAAAAATTAGAATTTTATTATCCTTTGTATATTTTCATATATAAAATTTTCTTTATTTAATTTTACTCTCTTTAAGTGTATTATTGGTCAATTTTGTTTTATGTAAAACTAACATTATTCTCCTCTTCGTTGGGGAATATTTTCTTCCAGGTCAATATTTTCTTTAAAATGTTTTAAAGACTGATTTTACTATTAACCAAAGAATTTTTAAATTAATATTGAAGCATGTATTACGTTATATAAAAATTTTAAAAGGAATACTCTTGAAATTTTTCTAATTAATTACTTTTTACTTTTTCCAGAAAATGTGAAAGGAATCATTGTTTTAACATACATTGGATGAACAATGTTTCCTACCATTAGTACTTTTCATTGAATTGCAACATCATTTAAAATTTCATGAATTTATGTTCCAATTAATTTTTCCCATAATATTTCTAAATTTTTAGACTAAAAAAATATATATTCTAAAATGAATTATCTATATTCCATAATAAATGTTCTAAAGATTTTTAATAGTATATTAATCTATAACAACATCAATTTATGTTACTTATTATTTTCTTAGAACATGATCCAATGATTCCATACATATTATTTCTCTATATTCTTTTGATTATGATGATGATATCAATAATAAACCCATTTATTTTCCATGGTTATTCTATAATTAAATGATGAAATTTTTATGAAACACGTATCCTTAGCATAGGTTATGATATGATAATGTGATGAATTTGTTAAGATCTTGTCTCACGAATATGTATTATTTATATTATGTTATGAATGAGAAAAAAAATTTATATCCCTTAAATTAATTTGGTAAAGATATATATCTCGTGAGATAATATGGATTTGAATGGTGAGTGAACATGTTTCAGTAAGGGACATAGTCCAGAAAAGTAGTCTGGCAAGTAAACAATGACTTAGGAAATTATGGAATGAGGAATAAAATCAATCCACCATGATAGTCATAGAAGTGATCCTTAACAAAGGAAATTATTTTCTATGTTTATATATATTCCACAAACTAACTCTCTATTTTTATGTTATATTCTAATGGAAAATGATTGATTATTGTTGATTCTTCACTCCAATAACTAAATTCTTATGTTACGATAATTCTTTAGTCCATGATTAATTATCAATTATCCTTGAAATATTTGTTTTGTCATTTGTTTATGTTATGATCTTGTAATATAACTCTTATTATTATCTTATGATCATTTTGGATCAGTTCTTATTATCTCTTATGTCTACCCATACTAATATTCTGCTCTCATGCATTAATATGTTTCTTTTCCCCAAGTAAAAAATAATGGTTTTAAGTAGGGTATGTATAATAAGGTTTATAGTTGTGATGAACTTTGTTGGATTTTATGTTGATCATTTATATAAATGTTTTTTATGTATCCAAGATTCAATAGACACTAAACCATTACTATTAAGGATTCGATCATGTTTATGTATAATGGATTTTCATTTAATAAGATGTAACATTTATGTATAAAATATATGGGTATAACTAGATAGCACCAGAGTAGTGTTTAGTTATTTTTCAAAACTAGGATGAGGAAATTTTATTGAGAAGCCTATGAATAATCATAATTATAGGATAATGTCATAATATTTTGGCAATGTAGTGAATATGGGGTTTTCCTATAAATACATACATATTTGGATTCTATAATTAGATTTTGTTTTAAAAATGATTAATCTAGTGTCAATAACCCTCAAAAGAGTTGGTTAGGTATATCACATCCATAATTCTGGTGCACGGTGAATGGGTCCTTACTATGAACCTGGTTTGTCACTCTCATGGTATATTCTTAGGTTATCTCTCAATCTCTTTACAAACGATTATATTGGATTTAAATAGATTATATCCTTGGATATCCATGGATAACCTAGGTTAAATTTAGTATTTCATAAGTTGAAAATAAAGATACATGAAGTAGAAACATAATTTGTAATTTTACACTATTAATTACCCTTATAAATTATGTGTCATGGTAATGCTATCCAATTCTTTTTTAGTAAGGGATTAAAGGAAGAACAATGATGTTGAGGTGGTGGCATGAATGCTTAAATATTGAAGTATCTTATTTGATCTTAGTAATATGGATATAATTATATCATTAAAAATATTTATGAATGAAAATTAACTTCATCAATGATTATATGTCAAATTAGTTGTAAAATTTCATAATGGTGTGATGATCACATCTCAAGAATATGATTTTTCTCTAATTCATGATTCTAGGAATGTTTTTTCTGTATACATTTTTATTATTAATCTATTTAATTTTTATGTGTTATTGGTTATGGATTGGATTTTATTATATATAATCCATATCAACTTCATAGGAAGGGATGTAAAATTATATATTTAGAACTAGTCTATGATTTTTTATCAGCTCCTGTGTAAATATAAATATCCATTTGAAATTAACTCTATTTCATGGGTTAGAATTTATATTCAAAGAGTGTATTTATCTTAGATGGTTGGGGAGAAACTAAAAATGAAATATAAGCCTATTGTACCGGTGTTTTATGATGTATTTTAGGAAGAGTTCTCTAGTATTCTTCTGAATCGGGAAGTCAAGTTTTCAATAGAACTCAGATTCGATGTTATAATTATATCAAAGACTCTATATAAAATGGACTTGATTGGGTGGTGGGAATTGAAAATAAAACACCACGATAATCTTAATAAGGGATTATATTATCCATGTATGTCACAATACGATGAACATATTCATTTTTTTAAGGGTAATGTTGGATCACTGGTACTCTGCATTAATTAATTAGAATGAAAAAAAAATATTCTTCAAGAAAAAGGATCATATGACCTGTATTGATGATTTTTATGATTCATTACAAGGATATCATTAATTTTTCAAGATTTATCTTGTAACACCCCATGATTTTATGGTATTTTTCACTTTGAATAATATTATATGTGTCATTAATGAACTACTTGAGGTTCTCTTGGATGTTTATTGTATGTTTATTAACCATATAATATAGAAATACAAAGAGACATGGTAAATGTATAAAATTTTTACTAAGAGTTAAATCTAAATGATAAAGTTAATATAGTGACACAAATTTATCTAAAACATATTGGTTGAGTGGTTTTCGACCCATCCCCACCTTATCCTCAAAATAAATTATTTTATATCCATTAGAAACCGAAAATGATTTTATTATAAAATAATATTTCAAACATTTCGTCAAGTACCCCTCACCCCTCTTATAAAAGGGCACTTCCCCTTCTCTCTAATTCACACATTAAAATACATTTGGCTCTACTAACCCCAACCAAATATCTAATCAACTATCTCCCCTTCATCCTAGATTCCTTCCTTTTGTCAGAAATCCAACCTATGGGGCCCTTTTTATTAAATCAATAGGAATAACCTGAAGAAGAGGTAAATATTTCATCAAATCTTTCAAGTTCATTTCTTCATCCACTTCCTATTTATTTGTTGTTTCCATTCTAAAATAATACCTACAATATCTTCTATATACTTTGATGTTATTATAAAAATGGTACAACGATATTCATTATTATATCCATCCTATAAATGACAAAGTCACCATACGTGTGTACGTACAGATTACCGTCTCCACGTCGTGGTGTGGTTTGTTATTCAAACACTTCATCATTTGGAAGGTTATTATAATGAGTATAAATGATGAAAATAATATATATAATATTATAATGATTTTTTAAATATAATATTCCATCCAATTATATATGATTTTAACAGCAACAGAATGATATTGTCGCTCGAACGTACGTTCAGATTACACTCTCCACGAACATGATGAGATTCATTCCCCATCATATCCATTAAAGAAAAATTTTCATTTGATGATTACAAATAATGTCTATGGACATAATATCATTCTGAATATGAATAAGATACATCCTATCCATAACAAACACTACTTACAAAACAAATCATATAAAGGTAAACAAATCAGTTAACTCCTGAAACAATGATACTACTAAAATATCATTAACAAAGCAATATTAGAAGATCATATATGATTTCATATTAATGTAAATGTTTCTTTTATAATTTAATAACAATTATTTAACCATTATACATTGGATTAACCTACCATCGACCATGTAAAAGTACAAGGTAAGGGTTAATTTCACAATATCTTTATTATACGAAGTTGTTTTTACACAAGTATCTACTAGGACCTATTCATCAACCACATCTGTGTTTTCTTAAAAATGTAATTCAAAAAACTTTTACTATTTACTATACTATATGTTATAGTCATTTATACCCTTATTTGACCATATATGTTTTGAAAGGAATGTTTTTTTCGTTTTCCAAACAATGTACTATATGACCTTTTTGATAAAATTAAGGTAAGAATGTTTTTTATAACATATATGTTGGGTGAGGCTATTTTCTACCATTATAACATCATCAAAGATTCCCTTACAAACATATAAGAATATTTTCAAAATAAATGTTTTCTTTTATAATTATATTAATTTTAAATGATTTCAAAATAGAAAGAGTTATTTCTCTAAAAAGGTTTAATTTCATCTATGTCAACATCCTTTGATGGATTTTAAGCTTATTTGAAGTTGATTTATTCTGATACAAAACATCCATACTGTTTCGAAGGTTTTGTGATATTTTTGAATGTGGATGATTTATTTTTACACCATTCATGGTTTATGGATAAAGTTTTGACATTTCATAAGAAATTTTTAATACAAAATATTATGTTATGTTTAAACCTTTTCATATAAGGAATTAATTGGACTTAGAAAATGTCGGGTGGAGCTCGCTATAGCTCTGCGATGCATTGGTAGGTCTCATGAGGCAAACTCGTGTCTTGTCACAAGGCCATGAAAATATATTATTTGTAGTCTTGGCATAAGTCCTTGAATATGTGGTTATGAAGTCTGGCATTATTCATTCCATCATTATGAAATTGTCTATTGATATTTCAGGTGATTATTACAGGGGTAGAATATACATTTGAATAATTAAATTTATTTATTTGATTTTATATTTTCCATATTATGCTGAATTTAATGTTTAAAAGTAATTTGTTTTAGTCTTATACATTACCTTAAATGTTTATGCTTATTTATGAAATTTTCTACTATATGTTTAACCTTATAGGGCATCTAAGCTCACCCCTTTTTATGTTTTATTTTTCTGAGGATGCGAAAAAGTATATTATGACTGACCTACAGGGATAGTCTGTGGGATATGAATGTGGTTAATGAAGATAATTTTGTTGTTTTTTTCATTTCATGATGTAATTTAAAACTTATGAATGTATCTAGTATTTCCAAAGCTACTAAACTAATCGGTATTTAGAGACATGATCTTTTGTGATCATGACAATGTTATGTAATAATGGACCGACTCTAGGTAACTGGGGTTGGGGCATTACAGTTGGTATTAGAGGAATTTTAGTGAAAACCATAGAATATAGATATTTATACACTCTTATTAGAGCACATTACCCTAAGATAGACTTTAAGGATTCGTATAGAAGAACTTCCTATAATTTTGGTATTGTATATATTTTTTAGTTTTACAAGAAATACATCCTTGTTTGGATACGATCAGGTAGGGGTGGCTCTAGCACAGATCTACCTAGGGGTAAAGCTTGAAAACACTACATTGAGCTAGACTCGAACGGGAACTGGTACACTATATCAGGCCTTGCTACACTCTTGGTTACAAATCTCCTAGAGGATATGCTTAGGATAATTCTCATTTTCATTACAAACCATTATGAAGGGTTTATGAGTATATACTTTCTCAAAGAAAACATTTTTATGATTATGGATTATATCCATAAACTGTTCAATTTATGTTAAGTGTTTTACAAGTTTGAAATTATGTATTTCGATTCATAAACTAATATAGTTTATGACATTGTTTATAAATGGAACCCACTAGAAAGAATGGAAAGTGTATCAACACACTTAATTCATGTAGTTCTTTCCCTCCCACTACAGATAATTATAGTGGAGTGGGTGAAGCAACTAGTGCGGATAAGCTTATCACCATTCTAGGTCACCTCACTCAGGTTATGAATAATAACCATACCTGTATTGAGCACCCTAATCCACAGTGTGGAGGATCAATGTTAGATTGATTCATGAGGCAACAACCACCAACATTCAATGGGACTAAAAATCCATTTCTAGCTGAGTAATGGATATGTTCCTTAGAGAAAATATTTAATGCTCTTGGGAGTTGAGAATGGGAAAAGGTTATCATGGTAGTTTATCGCCTCACTGAAGATGCAGATCAATGGTGATCATTGATTCAAAACACAAAGGAATATGAAGAAGTTTCAAATATGGAATCGAGGGAGTTTAAATATCTCTTGTTAGAGACATATTTTTCTTGTGATGATCGAGCGAATATGAAAATGTAATTTCTGATCCTGAGACAAAAGGATTATGAGAATGTCATAAAATATGAAGAAAACTTTACCAGGTTAGTGAGGCATTCTATTGATTATATACGTAACCCAAGTAGTAAGATTTATCTTTTCTTTGATGGGTTAAAAACATTTCTCTGTTGAGAATTAGTCTCACAATCATTCTTATCGCATGAAGATATTGTCTCATGTGCTATCAAGACCGAAAAGTAATTCTCTATGTCTTACGACTTTCAAGAAAATATAGATAAGATGATATCTACTAAACAATCTGAAAATGGAAATAATGGGAATAAGGGAATAGGTGAATATCCATCCAGTAATAAATGTGGGAAGAAACACCCTGGTAATTGCCTGAATGGATGAGGAGTCTTTTACAAGTGTGGTGAAAAAGGCCACTAAGCTCGTAATTGCAAGGGGAAGAAAGAGGCTATCAATGTTGAATGCTACAATTGTAGAGAAAGGGGGCATTATGCAAATGAATGTCCTAAGATCCAAGGAAACTTACCTCAGAAAAGGCCAAGCGATAAAGGCCAACCTTATGATATCACTACTGCTGAGGTTGAAGCTCTAAATGATGTGTTGGCGAGTAATTTAATAGTTTCCTCATGTTTACCAAATGCTTTATTTGATGCTGGATCGTCGCATTGTTTCATATCATCCTAGTTTATAAGAAAATTAGATATTTCTAATATGATTTAACAATGGAGTTATTAGTCAATAATCTTAAGGTAAGTATCATTGCAAAAAGAATTTGTGAATCAGTACTCGTTTCATCATATAAATGTTATTTATCTGTTGATATAATTGACAAACCCATGATATAATTAGATATAATCCTCAGTATGGATTAGCTTTCAGACCATGATGCAAAATTTTATTATAGGAAGAAGGATGTTATGATTTTTAATGGTGATGATAATGAACACCTTATTTTAGTGAATAATCGTCACTACCTAATTCTTTTCTAGATCCACCCCCAGTAGCCCAAATAAATTAAATTATTGGGGATGAAGTTAATGAAATAAATGTGGGTGAGGAAAAGAATGTTCAAATATAGGATGTCCCTATTGGGCAAGAATATGTTGATGTGTTTCCAGAATATTTAAATGGACATCCTCTAGAATGAGAAATAGAGTTTTCCATTGATTTAATTCCTACTTCAAGGCCCATATCGAATACCCCTTATAGAATGGCCAATGTGGAACTTGTGGAACTAAAGAAACTGCTAGAAGAATTGAGTAATAAGTGATTTATTTGCCCTAGTTTTTTCTCCATGGGGAGCCCCTATCATTTTTGCTAAGAAGAAAGACGGATCTAGGAAATTTTGCATTGAATACAGGGAGATCAATGATATAACAATAAAGAACAAGTATCTCCTACCTCTCATTGATGATTCATTTGACCAACATCATGGAGCTCAATGTTTTTCAAATATTGACCTTCGATCTAGATACCGTCAGTTGTGCGTGAGGAAGGAAGACATTTTGAATAAATCATTTCGAACCACGTGTGGGCATAACGAGTTTATAGTAATGCCTTTTGGGTTGACTAATTCTCCCTTTGTTTTCATGGATCTAATGAGTAGAGATTTCAAGGAATATCTTGATGAATTTTAAGTGGTATTTATTGATAATATCTTGGTATACTCCAAATCAAATGAAGATCATTAAAATCATTTGTGCATTATCCTGATGATTGTTAGAAGAAATGAATTATATGGGATGTTTAGAATGTGTGAATCCTATCTTCAAAAGATTTCTTTTCTTGGCCATATTGTCTTTATGGATGTAATCTCTTTTGATCCTTCAAAGACCAAGGCAATCCAAGAATGGCCAGCACCGACGAGTATAACTATGGTACGAAGTTTTATTGGTTTAGCAGGTTATTATAGATGTTTCATCCAGAATATTTCCCGATTGGAAAACCCATTAACCAAGCTCACATGTGAAGGGGTTAATTTTCTTTTGGACAAAATAGTGTGAAGAATGTTTTGAAGAACTGATGAGAAGATTAGTCGCTGCTCATATATTGACTCTACCATCAGGGAATGAAGGGTTTGTTATTAATAGTGAAGCTTCAAAGAAAGGACTTGGTTGTGTCATTATGCATAATGATAGGGTTATTTCCTATGCATCATGATAGCTAAAAATTCAGAAACAAAACTATCCTACTCGTGATATTGACTTCGCAGCTGTAATCATTACTCGGAATATATGGAGACATTATCTCTATGGTAAAAATGGGAGATATATACCAATCAAAAGAGTTTGATGTGTATTTTATCACATAAATAACTCAACATGAGGAAAAGGAGATGGCTGGAACTACTCAAGTATTATGATTTCAATATACACTACCACCTGGGGAAAGTAAATATGGTGGCAGATGCTTTGAGCAGAAAAGATCATGGTGTTTTGAACAACACGAGAGATGAAGGGGTCGTATTTTCATAGATCTGGTAAAAATTTATATGGGAATAATCATGGAAGGTGAAACATGAATAATTTTTCAAATGGTTTCCAAACCATCATTACTAGAATGGATAAAGAGTTATTAGACTGATAATGAGGAGTTTCAAAAGATTATTAATTCTTTGAATGATCGGCGATTGTGTGAATTCGTATATGAAGATTTAATTTTAAAAATTTGAAAGAGACTTTGTGTTCTCCATATACATGATCTAAAATAGAATTGTTGGATGATTCTCATAGATACAATTTCTCTATACACCCTTAGAGCACCATGATATATAGTGATTTGAAAGAACATTTTTGGTGGAGAAACATGAAGAGGGTGATTTCTGATTTTGTGTCAAGATGTATGGTTTGTCAACCAGTGAATGCTGGAAGGAAATATCCTGGAGGAGTCATGGAACCTCTTCCCATACCTGAGTGGAAATGTGATAACATTATGATGGTCTTTTTCTTGGGATTTCCAAAGAATCCTAGATGTAATGATGCAATATGGGTCATTATTGATCATCTTACCAAGTGAGCACATTTTCTTCCTATAAGAGAAGATATACTACTTGAACATCTATAAATAATTTATATTAATTATGTTTTAAAACATCATGGAGTACACTTATAGATTATTTGTGACCATGGTCACCATTTTACATCAATATTCTGGAAAAGTCTTCAGAAATCTATGGATACTAAACTTCGTTTAAGCACTGCTTACCACCATCAAACTGATGGAAAATTAGAACGGACTATTCAAACCTTAAAAGATATACCTCAGGTCAGGTTATCACCAGCTCAGGGTGCGAGATGAGGATGTGTAGAAGATGACCTTTAGATGTCAGAATGGAACTCATGAACAAGATCTTCCAGCCATACCTTGACTATTTTTTGTAGTCTTCATTGAAAAAATCTTGATATACTCAGCAACAGAGGTTGAGCATGCCTATCATCGACAAATATTTATGGACAAACACCGAGAGAAACATCTTTATGGTAAGCTCTCGAATTTCTAGTTTGGGATACGATAGGTCCACTTTCTGGGACACGTCATCTTGGAAGATGGAGTTGCGGTGGATCTATTGAAGATCATGGCTTCCATTTCTTGGGATCCAACCAAGGCGTGACAGTGGTACTAAGTTTCTTTGGTTAGGCCGATTACTACCATAGATTTGTTCATTTTCCAGAGTTTTGACACCCTTATCAGTATTGACAAAGAAGTGGAAACCCTTCATGTGGTCATAGAGATTCCAGCAGAGTTTCCATGAGAATAGGCCGAGACTGATGAGTGCCCCTATCTTGAGGCTAACGAAGGAAGGTGTTGGGTAAATAGTCTACTGTGACACATCAGGTACTAGGCTTGGATGTGTCCTGATGCAAGAGTGAGTAGTGATCATGTATAGTTCTTGACAGTTGAGACAAAATGAGCAGAACTACACTACCCATGACCTGGAGATAGCAGTAGTGGTCTTTGCCTATAATATTTGACGACATTACTCAATGGAGAACATTTTACAGTCTACTCTAATTACAAGAGTCTTAGGTATATCTTCTCTCAAAAAGAACCTAATCCTAAGTCAGCAGTGTTGGCTTGAGATCCTCCAGGACTATGACATTGAGATATTTTATACTCCTGATAAGAGGAACTTAGTTGCAGATGCACTCAGCATGAGATCAGGTATACATTTGGTTAGTGAGGTGACAGAGCTATTAGAAGCTTTGTAGATATCGTATGTGGATCGAGATGGAGTAGCATATCTTTAGTCTCTGACAGTCACTCCCCCCCTCCTTTAGTAAGTCAGTGAGGCACAACTTGGGGACACTGACAAAGAGGATCGATATGATTAGATATCAATCGGACATGCACCTAATGGATTTTCTGATGTTAGGTAGCACGTCATCTTTTTCATAGGGTGTACTATTGTACCGATGGCGCTATGGGAGGAAGTGTTGAGGGAGTACCATACATCCCCTCTAGCAGTACATCCAAGAGTGGTGAAGATGTTCTGTGACCATCGGAATCAGAACTGGTGGCCGAGAATGAAGAAAGAAGTGGCATAGTTTGTCTCTCGGTGCCTCACTTGTCAGCAAGTGAAGGCAGAGCATTGGGTTCCAACAGGCTTAGTAAAGCCACTAGAGGTACCATAGTGGAATTGGGATGGAATTTCCATTTACTTTGTGACCGGAATTCCATGCACATCCAGGGGTCAAGATTCTATTTGGGTGATCATTGATCGACTCACCAAGTCAGCCCAATTCCTACCTATTAGAGAGCTTGGGATGACTCTACGTGAATGATATTGTACGGCCTCATGGAGTTGAATTTACAATTGTCTCTGCTAGTGATGCACGTTTTACTTCTCGGATATAGAAGGGGTTGCAAGAGGTTTTTGGGACACAACTTCAGTTGAGAACCACCTTCCATCCTCAGATGGATGGTCAGAAGGAGCAGATCTTTCAGACCCTTAAGGAAATTCTATGTTCTTGTGTCCTTGATTTTATCTGTAGCTGGAAGGATCACTTTCACTTAGTGGAGTTGGTATACAAAAATAGTTATCACTCGCATCATTCGAGGCACTGAACGGTCAACCTTGCAGATCACCTCTGTGCTAGACTAACCACATGGAGTCAGCACTTGTGGGACCAGTGATGGTTCATGATACCACATAGAAGCTTCAGATCATCCACGAGTGGATAATACCACACAAAGCATGCCTAAATCATATGATGACAGGAGATTGATACCTCTGGAGTTCAATGATGGTTACCATGTATTTCTAAATTTATCACCTTGATGGGGTTTGTGAAGATTTGGATGAGGGAGGAAGTTATCTTCGAGGTTCATCAGACCCTTTCAAGTCCTCAGGAGAGTTTGTGAAGTAGATTACCACTTAGATCTTCCACCTCAATTGAACCAAATGCACAACCATTTCCATGTATCCCAACTGAGGATATATGTACATGATCCTTCGCACATCATTGACTGGGGAGATATGGACATCGACAATGGGGTGACGTTTTTAGAGGTTCCAGTAGAGATTGAGGATCGATAGGAGCGGGTCCTTCATGGGTGGTCGATACCTCTGGTGCGCATACACTGGAAGAATCAGAACCTACAAGAGAGCACATAGAATCGGGAGGCTCAGATTCATACTCAGAACCCCCACTTGTTCCCTAGTTTGTGTTGTGGAATATGGGGATGAAAATCCATGTGGTGGGGAGAATCTAAAGACCCCTATTTTTTCATGTAATTTTTTTAATTAAATAGAAATATTAAGAGTCCGAGAAAATTTACTACGCATGATTCAGAGGCTCGGTGTTCTCGGAATAAATTTCTAAACGTTTTTAGGCACGTTCAGTAAATGTGTGAGTAGGTATTTGTAACTTTTGAACTGGTACACGCAATTGAAATTCGAGGACACCATTGAACTCACAACACCGATATTCACATAAGTAGACCTTTACCTCGACTGTAGTAGGTCGAGGGTGAGGGTTAGTTATCAGTATTTTTCATGGGAGATTTAAAAGAATAAAAATAATTAAAACAAATTTTATTTTATTTTTCTATTGAAACCTTCCATTTGAATTCATGATGGTGGGGACCACCCGAACCCCCATATAATGTGGGGAAAACCTAATAATATTAAAAACATAATGTGCCAAAATTAACTTAATTAGATATCCAACTTTAATTGAATTAATAACCTAATGTATTATGATTTTCACCACACTTTTGGTGGATGAAATCATTGATAAAGGAAGGAGATGTTTGCAGAACCTTTGGAGAAATCACCTCAATAGAAGATCTTTCTCCAAATCATGAATGAGGATAACGCATGAGCCTGGGATGGAAACATGTTCCATGAGTGATGAACGTCAGCGTCCCCTACACCGAATTCATCATCTTCTTCACGACACCTCCAATGGATGAATGAGGTAAGGATTTCTATATAATTTTTCTTCTTGAATTTCATGTTGTTTCCATCATCATGAACTGCATGATATCATTTAATGCGGAGTGTGTGTGCCTAACAAACATGGCCTAATCCCTCCAAAATCCTTCTTGTTCAATGATTTATTCACGGTCCATGATAACGGTTGCATCGCAACTGCAACACTGAAGGAGACCGCGACCCGTCAACCATGGCTGTGAAAAGATAGCAGCCAGTATGAAGGATGTCTACGAGGAGGCAGCGCGACGTGTGTCCGCACCGCCAGTTGAGCAGGAGGCAGTGGCCCATCGGACTTAGCGGAGTAGGGTGGAAACCAGAATCTCTTCATTCTCATGGTGAGGTGGCGATGCAGGTCTGTACCGTCAGAGTCGGAGACCGCAGCCACATGGTCGCAGCAGATGTTGGAGGGTGGCTGACATCCGGCCAGCCACGATGGAGCATCGGCACATATCAGTGCTGTTGGGAGGAGAACCATCTAGCCATTCTGGTCGGCCACAACACACCGAGCGGGACTTCCAATCGGTCTCGCATGCTAGAAGGGGTATCGAACGGTCTGATGGACCGTTTGGGTAAACCAGGGGGCTCCCCACGAGTGTTGGCTAGGGTGGACCCCTCCATGGCGGGCCACCTGACTATGGGCTGCATCGCGGGCCGTGCCAGCAGGTCGTGCCAGGCCGTCCACCTAACGGGATGGGCCAGACTATATCCCAGCATGCCAAGCCCACCACGGCCTAGGCCATCTGGGCTAGACCTGGGTCGGCCCAGGCTGGGTCGGGCTGGGTTGGGCCGGACCATGTATCACCTTTTTGGTGTAAATTGATAACCGAGCGTATGTTTGATGAAATCATTTTGGAATTGAGATCTTTGGATTGAGATGGTCCACTTGGTATACTCCACTTGAGTTTTGGATAATGTTAGAGTATAGCTGGGTGGGATCAAACCCAAATCTAACCAGCCCTCAGAGCGGAAACACTATTAACTTACCGACCGAGCTTCTGATTGATGTGACATCTGTTTCATTGGGTCCCTTATTATGTGACACACCTTTGGGATACTTCTTAATGGATATTTGTTTTTGTTGATGTATAACTGATGTCTTGTGTAGCTCTTCTCCCATATGTACTATTAGCAAGAATCTAGTGGCTGGCAATGAGGCAAAGGTTGGAGACAGATCATACGGAGGATAGTACCGAGCGATCCTGTGTGGGACAAAATCGATCCTATTTGGGTCAGATCCTATGTGGGTTATTGCTCAACGATCTTGTGTGGGTCAACACATACTGATCATATGTGGGTTAGACCCTTTGTGGGTCAGCGCTCAATGATCCTGTGTGGGTCAGCACATACCAATCCTATGTGGGTCAGATCCTATGTGGGTCACTGACGGGGTTAGTACCTATCGATCCTGTGTGGGTCAGAATCTATATAATAAGCATCAGTACCTCTTGAACGAATAATATTATCTAGCTTCTGACTGATAATATGTTCTTCTATACTTCACTTATACCTGGTGTGAGCTAATACTTCTACCTTCATAGTGTTACCTATGTTGTACTTCTACCTTTGTAGTGTTACCTTTGTATATCTTGATAACTTCAGTATATGTATGGGAATATACCTAACTAGTGTTGATGAATATTGCTTCATGCATTGTGGTTTTTACTTTGTGAAACTCTAAGATACATACGAGGGTCTCGGGGTCCCTACTGAGTATCGTTATACTCACCCCTGCATGGTCTACACCCACACCTTATTGTGTCTTGTGTAGATGACGGAAAGCACTGATCGAGGTCAAGGGTACCAGAATGGAGGATGGTCAGAGGTGTACATTAGATGAGACGATCCTCAGGGATGACTGTTCGAGATTTTTACCTACCATTCAGGTAGGGTCCTTGGCAGGTGGTCACAAGAGATGTTCTTTTTCATTTTTACTTGTACTTTCTAGTTGTGCCTGTATTCTGGCCCCTTTACATTCTATACACACCCTGTTTACTTTATAGTTTACCTTGTTCTTGTATCGTGTTTTGTTCTTGGTTTAGGTGAGTTTACAGGTTTAGAGAAAATGCCTTCCTGGTTTTAGGGATATTTCATTCCAGTGCCAGTCACCATCCATTGGCCTATAAAAGGCTTCTTGGGGTAGTCACAGCATGGGCCCCAGGGGAAGGGCCATGACAGCATGTGTGGACTACCACCCCAAAAAAATGATATGATTTATTTACCTTTCCATATTTCATAGTTTTTTTATAATTGATTTAATGTATATATATCATATATTTGACATACTAATGTTTATACAAATTTAATTATTACATAACTTTCTATCCTTCTTTCCATTTATAAAAGGAAACAACACTTAAGCGTATGTACAGACTACCATCTCCACATAGTGATATAATTCATTTTTTTTAAATAATTTATAAAAATTGGTATAAATAAGTATATATTTAATATAATTTATGTTTATATCATGATTAAAATTTTATAGGTGAAGTAACCATCATCAAATTTAATGGACCAGATTCACGGAACAAAACAATTCATAAAAAATGAAGTCGTTAACACTTGAAATGATGATGATAATGAAATATTGTTAAATGAATAATAGATAATATGTTATATAAAAATCATGTTTGTTATTATATGTATTAACAATTTTCTGGTTTTTAAGTTAAAAAATTTAAATATATTATACATAAGGGTTGAGTGCTTACGAATCAAGATAGGCTTGAGGTAAGGGTTTTCTATTACAATCTATTTTTTATCGGGAATTTTATGATTAAATTTCTAATGATTAAATTATATGATCTATCACACCAAAATATTATTTATCTTCTTCTTCTATGTTAATTTCTTCATATTACATGTTTTTATTCATTTTCCCTTATTTATGAACATAAGAAAAAAAATTATTGTTTTATGGAAAACCTATTTTTTCACTCATCATCAATAATAATTTCTTCCTTGCATATATTTTCATGAAAAAAATATAGAATATTTTTTATATTAAATGAAGAATTATTAAAGTCATTTTTAATAATTTTTTATATTCAATAATATTTTTTTAAAGGAACTACCATTTTATTTTATGAATGAGGTACTTTTGACTTTTTACAAAAAATTGAATGGAATCATTATTTTGACATACACTACTTGAATGACTTTTACCATGGTCAATAACTATCATTGATATGAATATTCCATTAAAATATCCCATAGTTATTTAAAAATATATATTTTCCTTAATTTTTTGGAAAATATATTTTTTATGAAAAATATTTATAAATAAAAAAGGGAATTTTCCACAATAAATTTATTTTTGATATATTAATAGTATTTTCATCTATATAAATATCCTTTGATATTTAAAATGCTTTAATGGGGATATGATCCAACAATAACTTCCAAAATATCACTTTATATTGTTTATTATTATTATTAAGAGTTTTTTTAAGAAACTAATTATTTTCCATGGATTATTCTTTAATGAAATGATGAATTGTTTATAAAGCCTGTATCCTTTCCATGAGTTATGAATTGATAATATTATGTATTTCTTATGATCTTTTGGTACACATATGAATTGTTTTCATAATGTTATGGGTGGGTATAAAATTGTATATGCATCTAATGAATTATGTAAAGTTGGATATCCCATCATATCATAAGGGATGGAATAAGGAGTGAATGTAGTTTATTAAGGGACATTGTCAAATAAGATAGTCTTGGTTGTGAAGTTTAACTATAGAAATTCCAAAATGGGTAGAAAACCAGATCCACTATTATAGTCTTAGAAATGATCCAAGACTGAGGAATTTATTCCTATTATTATGTGTATTCAATAAACTATTGTATTACTCTTATGTTATGTTCTCATGAAACATGATAGATTGTTGATGATATTGTACTCTTATGACTTATGGATTATATTATGAAAAAGTCTTCTTCCATGATAAATTATTAATTATCCTTGAATGATTATGTATGAAATTTGTATGTTATGATCATGTTATCATACTCATATTCTTGTATTATCATTATTTGTCATCATTGATTGATATCGATTATGTTTACCACTTATTTAGAATATAAGATCAGCCTTTCTTATGTTTAATTTCCCCAGGTTATGAAGAATGGTTTAAAGTATAGTATGTTTAATAATGGTCCTAGTTGTGAATAAATTAGTGGGAGATGAAGTAGGAAGTTTTTTACAAGATTATTATGTATCAATGTATCCAATGTCACTAAACCATTATGGGTTATTCATAGATAATTTTTTTTATAATGGATATATATATAATAAGATATTATATTTATTTAAGAAGATTATTGATTTCTATAGAGTTGAGTGATGAAGTTTTGAATTAAAATTTTATCCATTTTTATTGATGGGAAATGAAAATACCAAGTTCTGGGAAATAGAAAAAAGAAATATTTGTAAATGTGAACAATTTTAAAATATTATTTTAATGAAATTCTATTAAATGATATTAATCACTCAAATAAGGTACAAAATCATTGGTTTTCATCCAGATGAGGGAGAACTCTTCCCTAATACATGGGACAGTTTCAGGGGTCTACGTTTTTAGTGTCCAAACAAACAAAACACATTATAACTTTTCATGGACAATTTTTACAATAGTCTCGCACAATATCACTATTTAATTGTGGATCTTTATTTTTGGTGGAAATTATAGTGATAAAAAAACAATGAATTGAAAAATATTTTCAAAACACTTAAAAAACATATAAAATTGATCTATAATAATAAAAATTATCATGAAATAAAATTGTATTTTTCAACAAATTGAGGTCCAAAATGCTAGTTCTTTACCAAGATAATACACAAAACACTCTTAGGAGAAATTCCACCATTGTGGCATGTTTTTGAATTTATAATATTATTGTCTAAAAATTAGTATACCATTAAAATATCTTCAAATTTAGACACTATATATATGAATATAACATAACATAAAGATAATAAATTATTTTTCACATATAATTAGGTCTATATAAACCATCCAAACTCCTCCTGGTGATAGTAGGGACTACATAAACCAAATGCTCTCCTAAGTTTTCAACATCTTAGGTAGCAATTTAAAAATCCTAAGAGGGGTGAAACTTTTAATTTTCATGGTAATTTAGGGAGTTTGTTCCATTACATATTTTGTAGAAATTATTCTCAAGATGAATAAATCAAACCCTGATTTGACCAAATAAAATCACCACATGATTCTCATATGAATTATTATGATGCTAGATTACAGAATCTAGAAGTTCATATGGAGTGATTGGCCAAGGGAATGAATTATTTAGAAATGCGTATACTAAAAAAACCAATAAAATTTATACAAGTGAGTTTATAGTTTAATACATGAATATATGTTGTTTTCCAACATGATATAATGTTATAAAAGATCCAAAACCTACTCACAATGAAAATCAGAATGAAAATTAAAACACGAAATCTGAAAAAACAAGAATATATAAATCTTGATGGCCCCACTGAAATTCCATCAGAACATTATTTTCTTGCTAAAATTAAATAATAAAAGGGATTTAAAAAATAATGTTAAATGTAAGAAGAATATTGAGGAACATATTAATGGAATTATAAAAAAATCACTCTAGTCATCACATTCCCTAAAATAATAAATAAGATGAACCAAGAAACTAAACAAATTAGTTTTCTTAATCATTTAAAAAAACATCAAAAAACTATACCATTTATTGAGGTCTTGTAGAGTGTCAATATTACCAAAAATCATTCAAGATAGTTTTCTCTAAAAAAACCATTGGTGACTTTGGAACTTACAGTATCGCCGTAAAGTGTAGTATTGTATTTCAGAATAGAACCCCTCCCAAACATTAATATCTATGATATTTTATTAGACCATACATATTAAGAGGTAGTTGTGTCTTATAAAACTATTTGTTTGATCCCATTTCTATTGTGAATCTGATTCCACTAAAATGTTTTATCATTTTAGTTAAGGAGTACCACATCGCACTATAGTTGTCTTGTTGTTAGTTGGATGATCCATTACCCACCTAGTTGGAAGAGTTGCTGACTTATTATTCAGAGGAGACAATATATTTAAACTATGAAATTTTATAATTATATAAATATATTGTAACAAGGATGTACGTATAATCTTTACTAGTAATTTCTTTTCCATTGTTGGATCTTTCATTGATGTGTCAACAGATCAAAATATTTTTAATATTAGCAAAAAAAAATATATGGAATTGATTTCCTTAAAAATATTAAGGAAAATTGTTCTGGAAAGAAAAATTCATTATATGAGATTTTGGAGTTTTAAGACTCATTATATTATAATAAGTAAGTAGGTATAGACACCTTTAATAAATAAAAACATTTATAAAATTAAAGTAAAAAATAATACTTCGAAAACATTTTAGGTTCTTCTTTAGAGGATTTGTTTTGATGATGAATATTATGTTTCATTGCTAAAGGTATTTTGGGGAAAATATAAGAACTCATTTACTATATTAAACAATATTTAATTATTTAAAATTAATGTGAGAGAAAACATGGAACACTTAGATGATCATTTAATTGGTATTTGGATCGTAAATTTAATCTAATTTTTGAAACAAGCCTTTTATCCAAATTGGATATCATTAAGGAAAAAATAGAATTCTCATTAGTGTTTTTGTAAACAATAAATTTTTCATACTTAATTTAAGAAAAGACAATAATACATTGGGACTCATCAACCTATTATTAAACCATATAGGGTTCAAGCCCCACATTTGGACTATAAACATCTTCCATAAAAACTGAAATTTTACTTCTTAGAAAATAGTTCTTCACTATATATTATCATCAAATCCTATTTAGAAGAAATTTGAGAGTAATATATACATAATTGTTTTAGGATGATTAACTCTATAATTGGGTGGTCCATATATGATATTAAGAGTATATATCCATCTTATTATGTGCATAAAATTCCCAAGGAACTGGACCACAAACCAAGACTAAAGGGACATAAAATGTTGAATATCAATATGATAGAGGTTTTTAGAGATCTTTTTTTAGATTACATGATTTTTGAATAATTGTTTTATCTAGGATAACCTATGGGACAGTCCTATTCAGGTGGTCCCAAAATAAAAGTGGAGTCAATGTTTTTAAAATTGAGAATAATGGACAAGTTCATATTAGGACAACAAACAAGTGGAGACTATCTGTTGATTATGGGAAGCCAAATGGTTCTAACAGGATAATCATCTCCTAATTCCATTTCTAGATCATATTATTAGGAGGATTATAGGTAATGAGTTCTTTTATTTTCTTGATTTATATAGTGGTTATCACTATATTGCTACAATATAAGTGCACCAATGAGATAATACTTTAACTTGTTCATTTGGTAAATTTTCATTTTTGTGAATTCCCATTGAGTGGTGTGGTACTTCACCCAATCTTTAGGGATGAATGGTTTCCTTTTTCTTTGATAAGATAGAGAGTAAAATTAAGTTTTTTATAGATGATTTCTCAGTAGTTGAATGTGATTTGGAAAACAACCTATAGAATTTGGAAACTATTTTGGAATTATAAAAGGAAGGAAACCTTGTATTAAACAGTGAACTGTGAGAATTCATGGCCATTGAACAAATTTTCTTAGGTTACAAGGTTTCCATGAGAGGTATTCAATTTTATATTACAAAATTAGATGTTATCAAAAATCATACACTAATAGATATTATTATTGAAAATATAACATCCTTAGGTAATTCTACATTCGACCTGAGATTTATCAATGTCATATCCAAATTCACATGTACCATGTGTTCACTGCTTATAAAGTACATACCATATTTTTTTGAGAAGTGATTTAATTCATCTAACCAACGTAAGTATAAAATGAAAACATCACACATTATATCAACCCATAACTAAATGTTGTATTTTGAGGATATATGTGATGATTGTGATGTTATTGTGGGTTTTTTGGGAAAAGAATGAAAATAAGGCTTTATTTGATTTATTATGCTAGTAACTTGTTGGATGATTCCTAAAAGAATTAATATACCATCTATAATAATTTATCTATTTTCATGAGTTTGGTATACAAGTTTAGACAATATTTGATTGGATTTATTATTATTATTTTCATGATCCATTCTTCTATCAAGTACTAGCTAGATATAAAGGAATCAAAACAAGTTCAATAATATAAAGACTTCAATTATAAGATACATATAGGGAAATAAAGTATAATATAATATATAAGAATATAGTTTCAAGAAACATTTATAGGTTATCCAATACCCAACTAGAATAATTCAAGGAGATAAATAATTCATTTTCAAATGAGTAGATATTTGATTTCATAGTTAGGATGTTTTTATGGTTTGATGATATAACATGTTTTATTTTAGTATGAATCCTTCCAATGGATATTTCACATGATTAAATTTTTAAATATATCTATTTATTGAAATATGAATTTTCAATGGATCCTCTAAATTTTAGGATATTTTTTAGGGAATTTTATGAAGAATGGTGGTTGAGGATGGAATGAATTAATCTCTTGAGAGTTTTCATTCATCACCTTGCGATGAAAACCAAGTGGGTGGGAGGAAAACATAGATGAGTTTTTGTGACTGTTTCTACTAGCCAACATTTTTTCAGGATTTGAAGAGTCTATTTGTTTGTTGTGGAAAATTTCAGAGGTTGAGAAATATGGAACATGGGAGGAAATACCACATAAAGAATTTCTATAGGATGTTGTTTTTTAGGTTTTGGGATTACAATTTATGGGACACTTTCCATAAATTTATAATAATGGATGAAAAATTATCAATGTATACTATTCATCCAATATATTGACCCAAACATTATATACCCAAATATTGCATCATATTAGTGAATTATTCATTTTATATCATTACGATTCATGCCAAAACTGTAATTTCTTAGTTTATTTTTTAACTTGGTTACTTAATAAACTAGAATATAAATGTTATATATTATTTCCCTATATTTTATTCACAACTAGAACCCTTCATAGACATATCATACTTAAAACCAACTTTTGTATCCTAAATAAAGGACACATAATCAAGGGTGAGCTAAAATTCATAGTAAGGGTATGCATAAGAGATATAAATCAATGATCATAACTGAGAATAAGATTAGCATTTGGGTGTAATACCAAGATCATAACTTAAAAATCCTACATAATTGTTTAGTGAACATTAATCATAAATCATTTAATAAGGTTTCATCACAATAATAGACACAATTTATAAGTTTGAGGAATCATCAATAATCAATAAAGATACATTATAACAAATCATAAGATTAAAACATAAATATTTGGAATATATATAAGCATGTAAAGCCACCTCTACTATCTAGGATCACTCCCACGAATATCATTGTTGAAAAATTCCAGTAATGGAAATTCCTAATAAGTCATTAACAACATTATATTGGGAGTGACCTCCAACAAGAAATCCACATAATCTCTTAGGTACTTGTTAACTCCATAAAATCATAGAAGTTTCTCAACTCCATCATCATTACCCAATACATTGAACATCTATAATAGACCAAACTATCGATATGATCTATATTTGGATCACCCATAATATAATAAAATCCATACATATGAGTACCATAAGATCATAAAAAATTCATCACTTCATCATTGCATAACTCATGGAATGAAAATGCATTTTATAAATATTTCATCATCATAATCATAAAACATTTTTTGATAGAATAAAGACTATAATATTTTATCATATCTATTATAAATCATTTTAAACATAAAATGATGTTGTTACAGATGATAATACATTTAAGAGATCACCGGAAAAATTATTTAGGAAATTACACTTTTCATTTTTAAAGCACTTATTTAAAATCTAAAAAAATAAAAAATAATCACTAAATAATTTTCATTTAAAATAACATGGAATATTATAAAGTAACATTAGAAGTAAATATAATACTTAGTTGACATAAAATTTGTTCATGTGGTGTATTTTAAAACAATGATTCTTTTCAAACTTATTGTAAAAAGTTAAAAATAAAAAATTAAAAAAACTATAAGAATATTCTATTTAAGAATTTTTATTGAAAATCAATCATGGGTAAAAATAAATTTTTTATATATTTATATATAATATTAAAATCAATCTTTAAATGTTTTAAGTAAAATATAGACATTGAATAAATAATTCTTGACCAGTGAGAGAAATATTTTCAGTTTTTCATAGAAACATTCTTTCCATCATTTCAGTACTTAAAGTTAGGAAAAATAATCCAAAAATATAATCCATAGAAATAATTATAGTGTATGAAAAAACATAATATTTTGGATAGATTGATCATATAATTAAACCTTTGTAAATTTAAGCATTAACATTATTGGTAAAAATGATATTATAACACAAAACACTTTTCGTATTGGTAAATATTGAGTCATGACCCCCATGAAATAATTAATTTCTAATTAATCATTAAATATCATGAAAATAAATATAATAAAAATTAAAAATATCAATTATGTATTATATACACCTTATAAATGATTATTGGTGAATAAACTAACATATCTACCAAAGAAGAAAATTTGAGACTATAAAACCTTACCACATTGGTATTATTGGAATCAGAACCCCATGGATAAGAATTTTGAATTGTAAATATTAATACCAAAAATTAATAATGATACATTATATAAGAAGTCAAGGGAACAATATGCACACTCATAAACATAAATAGTTTTCTAATATCAAACATGTATCAGTAAAAAAATTAGATAAAGAACTTTTACATTATGTGTGACATGAGTAGTAAGCTCTATAACCTCTTTTAGGAAAAAATTAGATTTATTATAATCATATACTATAAACATATAAATACATATAATATCATAAATTATCCACTTTAATAATTGAATATCCTTTTATTAATAATTATTTATTAAATTCACTATTTATATATGTAAACTCACAAGTGTGAAAACCATACACGTCAGTTTTTTTACCTCTAAAAATTAGTTATAAAGAAATGTTAATACTTGATATTTTGAAATTGGTTCATTACACATAAATGGATATAAAAATACATAGATAAAATTCTAAAATGTGAATCATAGGTGGGTTTTAAAGACATTTTTTTGGAAAAATCTGTATTTAAAGCCTTAAAATAAGGCGCTACACATTAGTTTTATAGAATGTTGGTGTGGAATTCACTCATGAAAGTCATTAAATGTCATTTTTTGTTAAAAATACAATTTAAATCCTATTAATATAACTTTTAACATCATTTTTATAAAAAACCATCACGTAATGTTAAATTTGTTTTAAAAAAACATATTATAAAATAACATGATCCCACACCTCCAAACTCAAAATGAAGAACAATGGAAACAAAAATATGAAAAATTAAATAAGAGTAGTAAAACTAATTTAGAATTTTTATAAAATTATTTTCATATATATAGCTAAATGAAACTATAAATCTAAATGACTCAATCTTATAAAATATTTTAAAAATAAATATGGAATGTGTTTTATGTCGTTTGATGTATTTGAAGAAACATAATCATAAACCTAAAAATATAGATTTAGGAATTTTTGAAATAACATTAATTTTATAATTATAAGTGTTATAATGAATCAAATATTTTTAAAATTTTTATTGTTTGGTCATGATTATATCATAAATAAATTATAAAAATAATATTGATATTCATTAGTCCCTTGTTGATGTTGAAATTTTATTTATAGAATAATAATTATAAAATTAAAAAACTATATATGTATGAAAAATAATTACTCACTAATATATGATTTAGATAACTCAACATTCACTTATTCAAATTTTTTTGGTTCCACTATTGAATAATGATTCATGTTGAACTTCATCCATAATATATCACTATTTAAAATATTAATTACCAAAAATGATGTAAAATGGTAAATTTAATAATAAATAACTAATAGAGTAGAATATAAAATAATTGTTAGCTACGTGATAAATCCTCTTCAAACAGCACCCAATAAAGAGAATAATAAATATAATATACATTATTTTTAGAAAAAAATATACCTAACAATTAATTTCCACTAAAATATAAAAAAAATATGCATTAAAGATAGTATAATGAGTAGTGGTTCATAATTATATATTTTTTATTACCAGTAGAGTAATGGAAAAAACAAATGAGTAATTTTTGTGTTGTTTAGTATTTCTGATACATTTTCAATTATAGATTTGTGGTTTAATTTTTTAACCTTTGTTGAAATGTATTCTGCATCTATAAAACCATAAATAGATGTGAAATAATATTGGAAGAAAAGTGGGTGGATTTACTTTATTAAAAAATTAATTAATTAATTCAATATAACCATTGATAACTTAATAAAAATAATTTGATATTTTATATTTATTTACATCGAAATTAACTCCAACACAGGCACACTATGTTGACCCCCCCTTACAATGTCTGTGATTTAATTTTTTCTAAATACTTAACATATAATATGTTCTAGATATATCTAAAGTCATTCTAAATGTTCAATAACAATATAATTTATAAAAATCATGTGATAAGATTGTTACAAAATCATCTTAATGAGGAATATTGTAAGCTATTGGAACCTAGAAATTCTTCTTTCCTTTGAAGTTATTCCATTAATATTCAATAATAATATATAATTTAAGTGTATAAAAAATTATAAGTAATTATAAATGTAATGATAAATAAAAAATTAAAAAACAAAATATACATCATATGTCACCTGATTAAAAATATTAGCTTGTCAAAGTAAAAAATAACTAATACATTGTCCAACTTTGAACACCTCTTTAGTAGGAACCAAAACTAGAGTAGTTGAAACAATAATATCATCCTCCAATACTATTACATAACCCTAATGAATAAGCTAATGATGTAAATAATCTATCGGACAATATAATATTTTTATTCTATAATATATATAGGGATCCTAAATATGAAACTTACAGTACACGATCATATATGAATAAACAGGCAACAAATCTAGGTAGGCAGGTTTGACATTCTATGTATGTATTATAACTTTTGCAAGCATATATAATATAGATGATTTAAATATATCATCTTTTGAAACATTCAAGTTTCGAAGCTCATCCTTTAATGAATGTATTTCTTCCTTATTTTTGCCTCCCATTGATGACACATTTGGTGATTGACGAAAAATTATTTTAATGCCAATAACCTCCAGATACCCTCTAATGCGGCCCGTGTGTTTTGGATTTCCTAAATTAGTGTAAATAATATCCATCATACCAAGAGTGATAAAGGTACCACATATCATTTTTTCTTGAAGGGTGTCCTAATATATTATTTCCAAATGTAATACTAGTGATATAAATTTAAAAAATACGAATATTGATAAAATGTGACAATTAATTACTTAAATTATTATTAGCTTCATACTTTTTTGGATTAGCAATATACTTACCCTTTTTATTCATTCTCACTATTTTATTTTTTTATGATGAGGGGTTGGATATGGTGTGTGAAGTTGAATATCTTTAGAAAGACTACATGACATTACTCTCTATTCATTATGATTTCCCACAATCATTTGATTCTTTAATAAAGGATACCCTCCACACGATAATGTATGTGGGAATAAATAGTGAGGCCGTGTCTATTTGTTATTTTTTATGGAGATATGTTACATAAAAAAATTATAAAGTAATTAAAATTAATTTAAAAAATCATTTACACATACATAACATTGTTTTTTCCTGAATTAATCATAATAATTATAATTATATATAAATTTTTATAATTATATTCATTAAATATATAAAAAAATTCAAATGAATAATTTAGATGGTAAAAAACATATACCATTAAGGATTACTCTTACTGAGTGGATACAGTATTCTACCAATCCTCTCAATCTATAAACCCATACCAAAGCATTGTATCTAGATTCGTTTTATCCCCAAAAAATAGAATGAAGTCAAATTCATCTTAAAATCTCTTCGACATTGTGTTGAAAACGATAGAAATTTTTTCTTAATTCTTTTTTTCTCAGGAAAGTTAATCTGAATCTATAATTGAATAGATCAAATATTAATAAATTTATAATGTTTTAAAAAAAACCTATGTAAATAAGTTTATAAATTCCATAGTTATGGACTCCCAAATTATAACTTTTCCGAATTATTTTTCACTCATATAATTAGGGAATGAATAATTATCTGGTAATGACTTTGTATATCCATGTAAGTCATAAAAAACATTGAATGTGATCTAGATGGGTTATAATTACCAAAAAGTTAGTTATCGCCATCTTCTCCCTATGTGTGAGTGAATGATTTTGTAAATTTGTAATCCCACACCTTATATGATGTCTCAGACTTTATAGGAGGCATATGTACATCAAATACTATTCAAATCCACTAACCCTCTTCTATGAATTTTTTAAGGGGATAAGGAGTTGTTCAGGAGAGTCTGGGTATTGTTTGGAGCATAGAGCTCCAAATTTGGAGAGATATAATGAGCCACATGGTTAGATCATTTTTAGTGCTAACTTTTCTACTCAACTATGTGTGTGCTAAAAAAGTAGTAGAGGGGCGCATGGTTAGTTCTCACTGTAAAACTCAGGCTACACGATCATGTGAATCTTCCTAGTGGTATTTAACAGGCCACATAGCTTTCCCAAACCATGCACCTAGGGTCACACCCTTAGTGGCACTTAAGTAGTGGTGATGCACAGTTTGGATGATTGTCCATCCAAAATATGCACCTCTTTACAGCATGTTGGAAGGCCTTTTTACCCCTTCCTTAATTTAGGTTTTGTCCGTGTTTCCCTCCCCATTTGCATAATGTATCTCTTTGAAATGTGGGAGCTCTTCTCCATCCACCAACTTAGGATTTAAGCTAATATATTGGTCCAATCTCTAGATCCTTCATTGATTATCATGTTGGATGTGTATCAGTAAGAGTTTCACTCATATTTATTACCTTCCCCATTTATACCACCATCATCATTATTAGTTTAGTCATAGATAAAATTCACTATTTTCTGATTATTTGTCTATTTTTTCTCTCCCATTCTACTTTAAATCCGATGCCAACAACGAGTGATTGGTTGTCTATGAACCAAATTAGATAGTTCTGTTCTATTTTCCAAAGGTTTCAATTCATTATATTGTGTTCCATTGTGCAGTACACCTGACCATTCCATAAACACCTCTTTAATTTTTAATTAATTAAATAAATTTGTAATTGCATGCTAATTATTGTCCTAGAAACCCGTTAATCAATGTATGAGGTTAAACCCCTCACCGTGTGTAGACCTATGGTTTTTCTGTGCTTAGTGTTCTATGATCTTCATGCCTAGGAGCTAAGTTGAACCCCAACTAGGATTTTTTGAGTAATTCCTTATAAATGTAATCTTTTTTTAATTGAACCAAAAGGAAATATATTACAATGTGTATAGACCCTTAACCATATTTTTATGGTTGAATCAAACATGTTTAATTAGTTGTCCAATATGACCAAATTGTATTGTTTGAATGGTATAAGTTAGGCTAGATCTGACCATTCTATTAAACTAATATGAGAGTGATACAATAATCCCAATTAAAGATGCCTTGGATTGTTTTGTTAGTCTTAACAATTATAAATTCGTTAATGAATTATATAACTCTGGGAGTGATGCTTGGGTTATTTATAGAAGTCCATGGATGGGATCACCGAGTAGATGTCTTATGATACGAAAGATTGATACCTAGTTCTATAATAGATTACCTCAGACGAGATTGATTGGCACTTTTATCATACCCATTCATGAGAGAAACATTGTTTTTTATGTGATGTACCATGGAAGGACTAATTGGGTAACTCATTACAGCATGTCTTTTGTGATACTTGGGTCCTTACATGGATACCTTGGATAAACTCGTATAATGATGGGTTTTGATAAAACATACCAAGAGAGATATGTGGGTTCCTGATGTAGAATTCCTTGGATGGGAAAAGGTTTTTATGTAATTTGAAAATTAATAATATTTTCCCTAAGACAGATAACAAGATTTGTTTTTTTTCCATGATTTATGATTGACCTTTATGACAACCCAATTAAACCTCTATGATCATATACTATGAGAGTTATTTAATTATTTATATGTATGTAAGTATGCATTAGAATTATTCCTCGGGTATTGGCTGTTATATGTATCTATATATTTTCACAGATATGTCTATATATATATGAGGAATGTATATAATTACCTTTTTATAGAATTGTATAGACATGGTTATATATATTTAGAGACATATGTCTTAGGATGATGCAGGTTCTATTAGTTGGATATCCCATGAGGAACTCTGTCTGATGTGATTTATTTATTCACTATCATTCTTATATTTTTAATTGCACCTCTCCCATCTTATTTTAATTGACTACATAGTTCTAGAAACCATTGGTGGTGGCCTATATGGTGTATCTCACACTCAGTTTTGGATTTTTATTTATAGATGAACATGCCTTATGGGTAAAGGTTGAGACAAAGGGATGCATCTATATTCATATTCTTGACATACTATACTATGATAAAGTATAAAATTAGAGGGTCGATATTACTCTCATGATGCTAGTGGTGTCAATTTTTTCATTTTTTATTTCAATATATTATAATGTATATTTTTATTCCCCTATTTCATTTTTTATGTCACATGAAATGATAATATTTTTGGTATGTGTTAACAATTTGACTTCCATTTGTCTATTTATATCTAGTTGATTTATTATTTCACTGTTATTTATTTGTTTATATTTTTACTACTTTTCATTATTTTTTATCATTGTGATACAATCTAACATGAGGTAATAGTATCCCTACTATGCCACCATGTCCCCTTATAACTAGTCAGATCCCCCTAGAATATAGGGAGGTGCACTTGAGGCCATGTGGCTGACCAGGTTTAGTTACTTAAGAGTGACCATAGTTCGGGAAGGTACAAAGTAGTATCAGAGATTCTTTTTTCTTTTGTATTATTTGTTAGATATTATAAAATACACTAGGAACGTGTCATAATATAGTTATGAGCCTATTTATGGGAGTATCTAACCCATGTAAAGGGGACCTCCAAATTAGTTGGGTTAGGATATTGCACTTTTTTTCTATTTTAGTTGTATTTATTTCACCATTAGGGTGATGCACATGTTTTTTGGATTTATTACTGCTGATATTATTATTATGGACTTCCTTTTTTATTATCCTAGTATGAAAAGGAGGTATCATCTCATCCATAATTATAGGCACTTGGGAATTCACATGTCATGCATTATCACATGAAATATAGGTTTATTTAATTACATTTATTACTTATATTTCCTATGATTATTGTATGTTAATTAACTAATATATATATATATATATATATTTATGTAAATGTGATAATTCTCCTTACAATGATATAATTATTATATTAATTAATGTGTCTACATAAATCAAAATAGTGTTTCCCCATATATCTTGATGGTGGAACCATAATTAACACATTATGTAATGTTTTCCATGGACCACTTGTTCACTCAGTTGAAATGTTTGATGATTTTGATTACATTAATTCCAATTCTAATTTTTTATTCAGGTACCTATATATATTGGGAATGGTAATTCATTTAATCAAATCATTTGGTATAACTAGTTACATCGTTATAACTAATGAAAATGGCGGGTTGTAATTATAATATGTGCAAATTGAAACTTAAAAATATTATTCCTTTTGAAACATGGGAATAGTGATGAAACTAACAAGACTATGATATCTATATAAATGTAAATCACTATTACTTTCACTAAATTTAAAATCTTAAATGATAATTTTTATCATTAAATGGGGATTCCAATTAAAAATTAATGTTTTTTTCCTCTATAGCTTGTAATTGACACTCCATATACCAATACCTCTTATGTATAATGTGTGACCTTAACCATATCCTGACCTTAGTAGTGGTTATCAGGTTGTGAATATTATGATCTATTATGATATTCTTTTCCACCTAGATCTATCTCTAAGAGTAGGTTGAGTGGTGTGGATCATTTATAGGAATGATATGTATCTTTCCTTTTTTGTAATCTTAGATATTATCTACTAAAAAATATTATATGAGGAATGAGTTTGAAAAATGAAAAAATATATCACCATGATGACCTAAAGTCATGTTCCAAGAAGGTGGTGATGTTCATGACCCAAAGGAGGTGGGACCAGAGTAACTAGTATTGGATAATGTAGTTCCACTTGATGTACATGATGTTATTACTAATCTAGGAATTCATGCTCATTTAATAGAGACATCCGTATGATTCATATAGTTTATACAGGGGCTCTAGGATCTGATCCTATTGTGTAAGTGTTGATGTGATAATTTTAGTAGTGATATCCTTGCATTTTCTCAAGGGATGGTGGTGATCAGACACCTAATTCATTGATAGAGGCCATTTTATCCATCTTTGAGCATCTATAGATGCCTCTAGAGGGGAGGGTAACTATCATGACTTCTATTATACATGATTCATCCATGGGTTGGTGTGATGTGATTACATAGGCGATTCATCATCAGGTTATTCCCTAAGTGAAATTGCAAAAAACATTCTATGATTACTTTTTCCTTTATACATTGAAAGAAAACTATGTTATATAGTATATGCACCTACTGATGGGTGTTACATCTGTGATCAAGTATTCGGATCATTTCACAAAGATTCATTGTTTTCTATTAATACTTTTTGGTGACAAGTCGATGATAGAGAGATGGATTGATGATAGCCTTATGTATACCATACGATCACATGTGATCGTCTTCCAGTTGACCACTATTTATAAGATAGTAAACCAGGACCTCATCACTGAGAAGAACATGAGGCAAGAAGGCAATGTCGGCCATAATGGTTCAAAGTCGATATAGGGAGGTAATTTTTTTAGTGATAGGAAACATTACATCAAGTCTTCTCACATGGAATCTCTACCCAGATGACAAGCCCTAAAACTATGTGGTGTGTGACCAATGTGGTAAGGATAACCATAAGAAGCCCGAGTGTATGAAATACCAAATTAACTATTGATATTGTGAATTATGTGACACCTTGAAAGTTTTTGTCGAATTTTTTTGAGTAATTAGTAAGAAGAGATCCACATCCACTCTATATTCGGGTAGAGGATCAGTAGATCCACTTTAGGAAGAGAGCTATACTACTAGTGAAATATCAAGCCGAGGAGGTCGTTGTGGATAAGTTAACCATAAATTATATGTACAACACCAACTGAGTGGTCCCCCCCCCCAAATTATTTAAGTCGAATCATAAGGACAATGGCCTGGACATATATATGAGTATCAATATAATTATGAATAGAAAATCCCATGACCTTTTACAATTCAAGGTACTATTATATTATCTTCTACCTTAGTTACTTCCATATTCCACACAAATGATTCAAAATCCTTTATATCTTTAGGAAATATAGGAAGAAAGGGCATAGAAATAGTGTACCTTTTTGGTATGATGAATCTTGAAATGATACTTGGGATACAAACTAAGATCATATGTCATTGTAAGGGATTCCCCTAGGATATTGGAAGTTGTACCATTATATGGGATCACATTTTCCATGATATGATAGGCATTTAAATCTTACTCAGGATGGTCTGGTTAATGCCTTATCATGATCTTGTTAATTTCTATCATGGATTGTCATCCATCACATAACCCAAGGGAAATATCTATATTCATAAGGCTGAATGGGATTTTAGGGATGGTCAAGATATACCCGAGCACTATGGGCGAGGTGGAGTGACTTCCCAGATGGCCAGTCTGTTTATGAGAGATCAGTTGACCTGATGAATGGAATTCAATGATATTGTGGAAACATTAAGGGATTTATTCGTTGATGAATTTTATAGGTTACCCCTATGATATAAGTGAATTTCACCATTGATATAGTTCCATGGGTATCACCATGTCCATTACCCCACATAGGATGGACCCAATAGAGCTCCAGGTGTTCAAGAAGTACTTAGAGGTCATGGAAGATAAGGATTTTATATGACCAAGTATATTTCCCTGAGGTCTACATACCATTTTTTTACATGTAGGCATAATGTACACTCAAATTTTGTGTGGATTACCTTCATTTAAACTAGATTATAGTTAAGAACTAGTATCCACTATCTCATATAAATGACCTCTTTGACCATATCTAAATAGAAATAATTTTTTTCGAGACTAAGTTGAGTTCAATCCACAATTAGGTTCATGTGAGACCATAAAAAATACCACGATTAAAATTATGAAGCAGATATGGATTGTAAGAGTATCTAGTTATGTCTTTTTACCTTACAAACATATCTTTAGTTTTTATGGCTCAAATGAAACAGATTTTCCACCCCTATCTGGATTCATTTTGAATAGTATTTCTGGTTTATATCTTGGTGTATTATCAAACTCAACCCAACCATTCCATTAATCTTGAGATCGTTCAGAATTCACTAGGAGAGAACTAGATGTATTCCATTCTAACCAAATTCCTCTTTTTGATCTATTAGGATTACTTCCATTGTCACATAATCGTAAATTTTGGAGTATATATTGAGCCAAATAAGGTTAGTGTTGTATTATCCTCGAAACTGACCATGAATGTCTAATACATGATTAGTTTATTGGGCTTGTTAGTTGGCTACTACATAAACTTCATTTAGGTCATATCACACATAATAGTGACTCTTATGGTCTTGACTAAAGACAACATTAAGTTTTTACAGTCTCAATCATATGAGTTAGCCTTTAAGGAGATAATGGGAATGATGAAATTAATTCAAATTTGGAATATATAAAAGCCAAGAATAATATATACAGTTTATTATAAAGCATTGGGAGAATGATTTTTAGCGTACTGGTCTTTCTAGATAAAACCTAACAAGTAAAATTCCCCAATGGATAACCTTAAGAAAATATCTTTGTATTGTGCATTATGTTGTTAGAGGCATTATCTATTTGAGGAGTATGTCATCCTTTACAAGGACCCCAATAGTATCAACTACATTTCCAAATAGAGATACTTGAATATCAAGAAGTTAATGTGGGTATAGTACCATCAATCATTTTACATTGAGCTATATTATACCTAATAAAGGGAAATTTAGTAGGTAACTTCCTGATTTGAAAAACGTAGACACAATTAGTTGAAGAGGCTAGTAGTGATTGGTAGTTTATGGCCCTATTTTCTTATAAGGAACAAATATATTTAGGAATATAATGTATAACTTGTCTTAATAGCTATAGAAGTGGTATCCTCCCCTCTTGAATGGTTAAGGATGAGCTGAATTTTAAATCCTAAGGGCTTAGTCATAATGGATGGTGTCTCAGTTGGGGACCCACAACCTGGTTGGGACATTTGTGTAGATGAGCTGATACACTTCTGGGGATGCATCTAGGTGCCTACAAACATACAAGAAGAGTTGATTTTGGAATATCATGCTCTTGTTTAGGCAGTGTACCTTGGATTTATCAAGACGTGGTAATTTATACGTTGTCTATATTAGTATCCAGGAATGAAGATCCATATTGTAGGTTTTATCACATGGTATTCCACCTATCTGTAGGTAAAGTAAGACCACCAGTGGCATATGGGAATTTAATATAATTTTTCCATTCCTGGGTGGAAATGGGATGGTGTCACCATGAATTTTTTAATGGTATTCCCATGGTCCCCTAAATGTAGTGAAACAGTATGGGTGATCATCAATTGGTTGACCAAGGTCATGCACATTCTACAAATAAAAGAAATATTTTTAGTTGATAAGATTGAGAGGGTTTATATTCAAGAGATTCTATGCTTTCATGGTGTTCCATGTTATATCATATTAGACATGGACAATAGTTTTACTTCCCTATTTTCGTAGGGTTTTCAGAATGAATTGGGTTCACAGGTTCGACTAAGTATATTATAACACCCTTAAACCATTGGGTAGTCCAAGTGTATGATATAGGTGTTAGTGGATATGATCAGGGAATTCATCCTTGAATTTTGGGGTTCTCGGGGAAAACACCTACCAATAATAGAGCATTCCTATAATAAAATCATTCAAGAAGATATTCAAATGGATCCCTATGAGGCCCTATATGGTATTCATTACCATTCACCGTTGTACTAGTTAGAGGTAGGTAAGGAAGTGTTAATGGGGTGTCATCTCATTTGGGACACTTCATATCAAGTATAGATTAGTCTAAAATGTATGGAGACATCACATTTCAAGCGTAAGTCTTATACCAATCTTTTCTACCATCCTATGGACTTTTAGGTGGGACATTGTGCAATTATTTCAGTTTCTCCTAGATTGGGTTATAGACGAATTTAGAGATATGTGAATAAAACACCACATTATATCAGGCCTCTCAAAATCATGGGGAGAGTTAGGATGGTAGTCTATCAGTTATCTTTATCCTAGAATTACCAAGATATTCACAACCTCTTCTATGTATCACATGTTTTCTATTATAATAGTAACCTATCTTAGTAATTTTATCTTAAGGATATTTTTTTGGATGTAGATGCTTCCTTTGAGGATAATATTATATTTATCATTGATAAAAGCAAAAATTCCATCTAAGGAAGGACATTTCCTATGTAATGGTTTCTATAGAATCATGATCATGTTCATGATGATAACTGGGAGTGATAGGTGGATGTAAATGTTCAGTGGTCAGAACTTTTCTCAGATGAAATTTTACAACACTCAAAAGTGAAACCTAGGAATGAGTAATTTTAAGTAATTGAGGTTGTGAAATAATATACTATTGAAGAGGAGGAGACACTTAATATATTATTAAAAACAACTCATTTAATTATAGTAATATTCTTATGGGGAAAGAGATTATTTTGAGAGAAATAGTGGATCGTTTGGAGCCCAGATCTATAATATTCGGAGTGGAAAACTGATCTACATGGTTAGAGTAGGGTAATAGATAACCCTAAAAATCAGCTTTCCTGGTGATACACTATGATACAGAGGGGCCCATGTTTAGTTTTAATCTAGAAACTCATGTCATATGTCATCTAGAGGCTTTCCAATGGGCTAGAAGTGGTTTTATAGTATTCCAAAACTATATACACAAGGTCTCACCCTTAGTGACACGTAACTAGTAGTGATGCAAGGTTTTGGTGCATGGTTTGGAAACCCATGAAACAAAAATGTGTAACTCTTTAAAACATATGAAAAAACTATTTTTCCCTACCTTTATTTAAGGGTTTATCTGTAATGGCCCGAACCTCTCTGGCCCATTAGATTGTAAAAATTTTGATGTGGTAAAACATGACGGTAATTATTATAATAAATTTTTTTGATAATAATAATTGATAAGGGTGGCATGAAAATATATGGTGTTAATTAGATTAAATGGTTTTAATTTAATCATTGTGAACTAATTGAAAAAAAAAAAAGTATTTAATTCAATGAGGGGAGCCGCATGGAATAAATTATAAATAATTAAACTATAATAAATGAGGCGCATGTAATAAATTATAAAGGAATGAAATTCATGGGGAGAAACCCCTTACGGCTAAATCAAACTTGTATTTTGGAATATTAAAATAAATATAATAATATTAATTTAATACATTATAAAATAATAATAAAAAGATAATGATGAATGGAAGGGGTTCCCAACCTGTGCGGGAATATCATGTGATTTGAGAGAGGGAGTAATTATAAGATAATAATGAGGGTCAATAATAATAATAATTTTTAATGATTATGATGATGACCCATTGGTGAAATTGAAAGAGGATTTATTACTATTAAATAATAATGGTAATGGTGGATTTTGGGGTGTAATAAATGGAGAGTTTCCATAATATAGAGAGTTTCCATTAATTTTGATGTATCCATAATGTTGGTATTTTTGATAAATTTAGATATTTCCATAATGTTGTTGTTTCCATAAAGTGGGTTGTTTCCATAATGATGGGTGTTATTATTATTAATTGTATTAATAATAAAGTTGAAGTAAGAAATGGAGTTAGGCATTAATTGGGAGAATACATCGTGAATGAAGAATTATATTGGAGAGAGGAAAGGGAATGAGATAAATAAATTAAAACAAATTAAATAAATCAATGAAGGAAGTGATGGGGTGTGTTGGACATGGTGAAAAGGAAGGGGAAACCACTTTTTGTGGAGTGGATGAAATATTGGAAAGAAATTGGAGAGAGTGTGTGAGAATTAAATGGGGAAGTAATAAAAGAAAAGAAAAGGAAATCAATTAAGGAGAAGGGGAGTGAGGCGCACAAAATTGGAGAGAGAGTGGTGTGTGGCATTGTGTATTTGAAAAAAATAAATTAAAAATAATAATATAATAATCATGTTTTTTTTTTGTTGAAAAAACACTTTTTCAACTGTAACTTATACGTGCGACCTTGGTTTCACGAACCGTCTGCGGCAGTGCGACCCAGATTCCAAGACGGAAATTTCAAGTCCAATATTGGATTCCTTTTTCGGGTTTTTTTATCGGGTACCCAAAGCTCTCAGAAAATAATAAACTTCATATTATTATTAAATACTTGACCTGTCATAACTCATGCATATGATGTCTGATTGCCTTCTCATCAGTGACGATGTGATCCTACCATTAATTCAATCGATTCAAGTTCAATTTGGAATATTAAATTATGGTTCATGGATCGGGTCTATGAAACACCCAATATTATTATTATTATTATTATTATTATTACGTGATCTTGTATTCAACATATCTCCTTCATACGGTGATGGAATGGTGAACCATCTGTGACGTTCCAACCCTTAAATTAAGATTGATGATTAAAAGACCATAAATCATATATTAATTGTTCCTATGGCTCGGGATGCTTTTACTCGGTTAAACCACATGGGTTAATGCGATCCTTTTTTATGCGGAATTAATCGTATCTTAAACCGTCTCCCCACTAAATCTTCAAAAGAGACAAGATATCATCTTCTATTTTTGTTCCTCTTTGTTCTCAGCTATGAGATGATAGAACCTTTCAATCCATCCCGTAGGAGTTTCACAATCAAACTTCACTCCTCGGATCAGTTCCGCTCTATTTTGATGCAACCAAGCTGTATCGATCAATCTTCGATATAAGGTATGTTTTTATCATCATTCCTTTGGGATCATCTTCCCATGTTTCTCCTTTACATCTTATAGCATGAAATATCCCTTCTGCTAATGGGGTTTACTTGGGGTTCAGTTGGTGCTAACGTACTGTGGCATCCTCAGGTGGATGCAGTTGTCGCGAGAGGAGGATCGTGACCCGTTGTTTTGATAAAGAATGTCAAGAACTCTTCGAGTTAGGGAATTCATGGATTCTCTATTTGTTTATGTGAAATCGTAGAGTTAGCTTGATATATCCCTTTGGATCAAAATAAAATTGACCAAAATAAATACTTGAATCAGATTAAATGAATTGGTTTAATCGCATTATGTTTCTTTGTACCGTGAAAACGGTTTGCCTCATGTTTTGCTAGATAGGGTGATATCTATGCTTTCGTTGATTAGTTGTTCATTATTGATGGAAATTGATAAATAATGTAAAGCCATAATTATTTGATAATTAGTTGGCTAAATATAAAGAGGGTTGTAAATGAATCTTGATTGTTGTCGTTGTTTTAGTTTTTCTAATTTGATGTTAATCAAAATGGCATAATAAGCATGTTAAATATTTTTTTATAGATTATTGATTAGGTTTCATGGAATTGGAACCTATGAATTTAACCTAGTAATTCAAGAGGTATTAAAGAAAAGGTTGGTTGATAAAAGATAACACCTAGTAGGGTTCATAGTTACCCTCTTTTTCATACGGTAGAGTGCCTTGTGCTTTAGATCCCGGAGTGCTCATTATGTATAAAGGCTGGATGCCTTGTTAAAGGGATAAGAGTCCAGTTGATGTGATGTTTGATTTCCTATAGCTTGTGTTGTGATGTGACCCTGTAGGGGTGTTGTGATATGTGGAGGCTCAGAGGCGTTGTGGTTGTGGTAGGAGATGATGCCTAGAGTGGCGAGATGCATCGGTTTATGCATGTGGGTGTCGGGGAGGACAAAAGTGATGATGGAATGGGATGGATGTGTTTGTTGGATGCTTGGTGACGTTGATTGAATGTTTATCTGCTTTAATTTTCCCCACTACTCAAGGAATCTAGTCTTGCTTACCCTTCTTCTGATGGAGTCCAAGATTAGCGGGGTATGCCGCATGCTTTCCGTGTCCAGATTCTCAAAGGAGAATGAGTATACGCACTTTCTATAGGCAGTAAGGACTAGAAGGGTTGTACATATACTCACCGTGTTGATACCCCTTGGGTTTAGTAGCACAGAATACTTTTCTAGAACGCCTGGGAATATGGGAAGGAATTTTGAAATGAATATCTAGATAAATGGTGTTAACCCATGGGGTTTTTGTTCGCAGAAACATAATGATGAGGTAGTAATCTTTTGAAGGAACAATTGACTTTGGGTTTGATGCTAATGAAATTTAATGAGGAATTTTTCATGGTTAATTACAGTGTAATGAATTAATTAATGTAATGTGGAATTGATAAAAAAGGGGATGATGGAATCTAATAAAGTTCTCCAATTCGTTGTGTGCTTATAGGATACCTAGTCTTAGAAATAGAAACCCAGAGTCCGAGAGACGTTAGCTTCAGTTGAGACTAATACTAGGTTATGCCCATAGTGTGGTTGTGAGTATAATATATTCTATAATATTTGTGTTTCTATACGCTACTCCACCCTGTCGGTAAGGTAAACTGACACCCCAAAGATTCTGAGCCCTAGAGGGTGTTTTCCCCAACATTCTGGTGGGAGGACCAATGGATGACTACCCCCTTTGGCCCGCTCTCTTCTCTTGGTAGATACTTATTCCAACAGGCACAACAGTTAGATTCCCCATATATTTTTGTAGAGGTTTGTAATGGATTGTGTTTATTTCACACACATATATTCTAGATATATTATTTTATGGACTACTATAGGTGTAATGTGTATAGGTTGTGATGGCTTGAGGATCCCTACTCGGTGTATGGGATATAATGGCTTGAGGTATAATACCTGACATATGATACATGATATGAGTGCTATGGTGGCTCTCAGAACTTACCTGGTTACTTTTGGTTGTGAGGATGGTGTGGTTCTTTGACCAGGTGTCTGCGGGTAAGCCTTTTTGGTGTACGAGGTGTAGATTGTGGTGCTTTGCCCAGGTGTCTATGGGAAAGCCTTTTTTGGAGAGAGATGCTTAGGACGTGCGATGTTGGTCCAAAGTGGAAAACTAGTTGGGAAGTAGTAGTGGGGAACCCTTGATATTCTTTACTATATGCCATATTCTTGTATGTGTTACTTGGTGAGAGTAGCCATTACGAGGCTAGGAACTTAGTATACCTGTTTATGTGACGAGTTAGTTTTACTTGTTGTTCACTTTTCTTTAGCATGATCTCTTTACTTTTTCACAATATTATTCAAGGAGGATACTACTTAGTATAATATTATAATCACCCTACGTATATATAAACTATTTTTCAGGTCACTTGGAAGAGGTTGGAGATCAATCTTGTCTCTATTAGCTTGGGGTTGCAAGACCTATTTGGGCCTGTGGTTTCTGTTGTTTTACTTTCTTTTGAGTACTTGTAGTTTTCCCATTTCAGTTGTAGTACTTCTTCATGTCATTTAATATTTGTACTTGGGTTTTCATTTATATTGCATTCTAAGTTGGATTTGGTTGGTGTCTATCATATCTCCCTCTTCTGCATGTGTTCTCTTAGAGGGAAATGCCTATCATTTTGTCTTTTACTATACCCCTGGTGCTAGTCGCCAACATGGGGCATACTGGAGGCGGGACTCGGGGGTCATTATCTCCCTTCTCACTTTTCTAGCCCAGGAGGGGTAACCATTGTGGGGAGGGGTTCGTGACAAAGTGGTATGAGATGGAGGTTGAGGGATAGGATAGAGTTTGGAGTCAGGCACACGTGAGGTTACATGGGTTGGTAGGGAAATATTGTCATTCATGTTTTTCAAGTGAGGTAAAAACTGGAGAACAGCTGATACATAGGCGTTTAGGGACCCCTATGATCTGACATATGGACCTTTATGTTTAAAATGGCCACTAAACAAAGTGATACATGTTGTAGGGTATAGACCTAGGAAAGGATCATGCATCATTCTTCATTGTTCCAGTTCTTGAATGGGTATCCCTTGGGATATGTTAAACTAAATTTAATAAAGGAAAAAATAAATTAATTACTGTGGAGTCTTCCATATTCCAAGCATAGGAGCTATAACAGTTTTCATTTTACTGGTATGGATCTAGGTTGAAGTCCTCGTCAGGTTTGGACAGAAGATGTCCAACAGGCTGTTCCAATAGATCACTGATGGGTAGAGGTTGATGACAAAAACAGTTGGAGGAAGACACTCCAAGAGTTTCAGTGCCAGATTCTGCAGAAGTATGAGGGCTCCGTTTCAGATGTAGTCATGGAAGGCCAATTGGAGGAGGTCGAGATAGGCTTCAGTTCGATTCGTGCTCGGAAAGAGCACTGGGTGTCCTTGTTTATGACGATGTTGCGTGGAGCAGCAAGGTAGTGATGGTTCTTATTACTCAGGGATCGTGAGGAGTCCCCGATCTCATGGGAGGAGTTTTGAGACAAGTTTAGAGTCGAGTTTCGTTCCTCGATAGAAAAGGCATCCAGTCACCAGGAGCTTCTTACCATTCGACAGGGGAGCTCTAGTGTTTGGGAGTTTGAAATCCATTTCAGGAACCTCTTAAGATATGCTTCAGACCTGTTACCAGATGTGGAGGCCATGGAGAGGCATTTTGAGGAGGCTTTGCAGCCAGAGATCCAGTGTCAGGTCACCTCATTGATGCTGAAGACATATCTTGTGGTGCTGGTGAGGGTGGAGTTTGTCGAGAGGACATTGGCCAGGAACGGATCATCACGAGAGGGGGATCATCATGATCCCTCATGAAGAAAAATTGTGGTCTTGGGTTCACAGTTTTTAGGGAAAAAGATTTTCCGTTCAACCGGGGGTAGTTCCCAGCCCTTCACATATCTTTTCTCCAAAGGAAGCAACTCCCAAGCCTATTCCAAGGGATAATGCGCTTGATTTTCTTTTGGTGGTCGTAGTCATCAGCAGCAAGAGTGATAGACCTTTCAGAGCGGTCATCGTGCACCAGGCGCTCGGCTCTAGGTTCTTCCGTTGAGGCAGTTCCAAGTGAGGCAGCAGTAGCACGTTGCACTAGATTTAGATTAGCAGAGAGTAGATCAGGCAGGCAGAGGACAACCCCATGATGCTCCCCATCCACAGAGAGCAGAGAGCGGCCGTGGTTGTGGCCGTCATTAGGGTTAGAGAGGCCGTGGAGAAGGTCTTGGACAACTTCATGCTCAAGCATTTCCAGCTCCAGGTGAGCCAGATGTCGTTCGAGGTACCCTTTGCTTGTTTTCTACCTTGGTGTATGCCTTGTCTGATTCAGGAGAGACACACTCCTTCATATCACCTACCATTGTCCACATTTTGGGAATTGAGGTAGAGAGGCTTCCAGTTCCCTTTGCGTTGACTACGCCAGTTGGAGATCGAGATGACTTTTTTGCAGTATGTAGAGACTGTGAGATAGTGTTGGGGAAACACCGCTCTTGGGGAGAATTCCTATGTTTACAAATACAACCATATGATGTCATCCATGGTATGGATTGGTTGTATTCAGTGCAGGCTATGGTGGATTACTACATGAATAAGGTCATTTTCCTTGGTGTGGATGGAGAGGAAGTGGTGTTTGTTGGTGAGAGTGATCCTCAGATGGGTCAGAGACACATTCCATCCTTATCTACCATGATGGCTGACATGATGCTGAGTTCTTCAGAGGATCGGATGTTGGAATTTCATAGGTTCGTAGAGGAGTACCCTGATGTTTTTCTAGAAGAGGTTGTAGCATTACCCCCTCGATGAGAGATTGATTTTGTGATCGAGCTACAACTAGATGTGTCTTCTATCTCTATGTCTCCATATAGGATGGACCCTTCTGAGTTAGTAGAGCTACATATATATCTTGATGGTCTGTTGTAGTGCAGTTTTTTTTTCAGAAAAGTGTTTCAACCTGGGGTGCACCAGGTTTTTTTTAAGATGGATGGCGATAGTTTTTGGTTGTGTGTCGATTATCGTCGCATAAACAGAGAGACAATAATGATTTGATGTCCTCTTCTACGATTTGAGGATTTATTCCATCAACTGAAGGGTGAAGGTTGGTTCTGAAAGATCGACATGCGGCTAATATATTATCAGATGTGTGTGAAGGATGAGGATATCCCGAAGACTGCTTCCCATTGCCGTCATGGGAATTATGAGTTCGTTGAAATACCATTTGGCATGAAGAATGCTCCAACTATATTCATGGGATTGTTGAATGTTGTGTTCTATGAGTTACTGTAAAAGTTCATGGTAGTTTTCATCGACGACATCATTGTGTACTCCACATCTGAAGAGGAACATGAAGATTATCTAAAAGCCATTTGGGAGTTCTTCGTCGACATCAGCTGTTTGGGAGGTTGTCGATGTGTGAGTCTTGGGCTCGAGAATTCCATTTCTTGGGGAATGTTGTGTCCCAATAGGGTGTAGCTATTGATCTATCAATGATAGAAGCAGTTGTGTCTTGGGAATCCCCTATGACAGTGTCTGAGGTGCGATATTTCATTGGTATCGTAGGCTACTACAGGAGGTTCACAGCCTATTTCTCAGGATTTGCTACTCCTCTAGAAGCATTGACTATGAAGGATCAGACATTCATATGTACTGATCATTGTCAGGCAGGATTTGAGTATCTAAACGAAAAGTTAGTAAATTCTCTAGTTCTTTTCCTTCTAGCTGAGTGAGTCCAGTTTGATGTTTTCTACGATGCTTCACATCTGGGGTTAGGATGTGTTCTCATGCATGAGAGGTCAGTATTTTCTTATGGGTCTCGGCAGATGCATCTCAATGAACGCAACTACGCCACCCATGATCTTGATTTGGACTCAATAGTTTCTTCTCTGGTGTAGTGGAGACATTTCTTCATTGGTGATCACTTTGTGGTTTTCACTGATCAGAAGAGTTTGAGGTATGTTTTCTCTCATCTTGACTTGAACTTACAATAACATCGGTGGATGGAGTTGTTACAAGAATATGACTTTGAAATATCATATACACATGGAATAGGGAATGTTGTAGCTGATGCATTGATCCAAAAGTCACGTAGTGATGTTGTGCGTGAATCCGGTGATTCATAGATTGTAATAGAAGAACTGTCAGCATTGCATCTTTACATGGGAGAAGAAATTCCCCAATCCATGTGTTGGGGCAGCGTGTTTCTTTTTTTTCGGTTTTGGAGGCACTTTGTGTATGAGAAATCCTAAATTATTGGAATGGGAAGACATAATCCCTAATCGAGATGCATTAATGTGGATGCGATTAATCCCGTGCAGGCAAGTCAGTGCCACCTAAAGTGGATAATATCTCGACATGGGGGAAGGAATTCCCTGACTCATATAATTAGGATTGTGGTCAGATTCCGATTATAACGAGAGCCCTGAGAGGTATCTTGTGGGGTGGTTTTTTGGACCATTCTCTTTTTATGAGTTGTTTTTTTATTCTAGAGGACGAGATTGTTTTGAGAGGTATCTGATGAAATGGCCCGAACCACTCCGGTCCATTACTTTGTAAAAAATTGGATGTGGTCAAACACGACACGTGTAATAATAATAATTTTTTTAAAAATAATAATTGATAACGGTGGTGTGAAAATATTTGGTGTTAATTAGATTAAATGGTTTTAATTTAGTCATTGTGAAATAAAATAAATATTTTAAAATGTATTTAATTCAATGAGGGGAACCCCATGGAATAAATTATAAAGGAATAAACTATAATAAATGAGGTGAATGTAATAAATTATAAAGGAATGAAATTCATGGGGTGAAACCCCTTATTGCTGAATCCAACTTGTATTTTGGAAAATTAAATTAATTATAAAAATATTCATTTAATAGATTATAAAATAATAATATTAAAATGATAATGAAGAGTAGAAGGGGTTCCCAACCCGTGTGTGAATATCATGTGATTTGAGAGAGGGAGTAATTATAAGATAATAATGAGCATCAGTAATAATAATAATAATTAATGATAATGATGACGACCCGTTGATGAAATTGAAATTGAAATTATTAATATTAAATAATAATGGTAATAGTGGATTTTGGAGTGTAATAAATGGAGATATTCCATAATATAGAGAGTTTCCATTAATTTTGATGTTTCCATAATGTTCGTAGTTTGCATAAATTAATATATTTTTATAATGTTGTTGTTTCCATAAAGTAGGGTGTTTCCATAATGATGGGTGTTATTATTATTAATTTTATTAATAATAATGTTGAAGTGGGAAATTGAGTTAGGTGTTATTTGGGAAAAGAAATCATGAATGAAGAATTAGATTGGAGAGATAAAGGTGAATGAGATAAATAAATTAAAATAAATTAAATAAAGAAATCAAGAAAGTGATGGCGCGTGTTGGACATGGGGAAAAGGAAGGGGGAGGCACCACTTTTGGTGGAGTGGGTGAAAGATTGGAACGAAATTGGAGAGAAAGTGTGAGAATTAAAATGGGAAGTAATAAAATTAAAGAATAGGAAATCAATTATGGAGAAAGGGAGTGAGGTTCACCAAATTGGAGAGAGAGTGGTTTGTGGCGTTGGGTATTTGAAATAAATCAATTAAAAATAATAATATCATAATCATGTTATTGTTTTTGTTGAGAAAACACTTTTTCGACCATAACGTATTCGTGCAACCTCGGTTTCACGAACCGTCTACGGCAGTGTGACCCAGATTCCGAGACAGACATTTCAAGTCCAATATTGGATACCTTTTTTGGGTTTTTGGATTGGATACCCAAAGTGCTCGGAAAATAATGGATTTAATATTATGATTAAATCTTTGACCTGCCATAACTCCCGCGTACGACGTCCGATTGACTGCTTGTCAGTGGTGATGTGATCCTGCCATTAATATGATCGATATAAGTATAATGTGGAATATTAAATTATGGTTCATGGATCAGGTCCACGAAACACCCAATAATAATAATAATATTATTATTACGAGATCTTGTATTCAATATATCTCCTTCATACGGTGTTGGAATGGCGAACCGTCTATGACGTTGCAACCCTTAAATTAAGACTAATGATTCAAAAACCCTAAATCCTATATTATTTATTCCTATGGCTTGGGATGTCTTTACTCAGTCAAACCACGTGGGTTAATGCGATCCTTTATTTATGGGGAATTAAGCGCATCTTAAACTGTCTCCCCACTAAATCTTCAAAAGGGACAAGATATCATCCTCTCTTTTTCTTCCTCATTGTTCTCAGCTATGAGACGCTAGAACCTTTCAATCCATCCCATATAATTTGAAAAATAAAACTTCACTCCTCGGATTGGGTCCGCTCTGTTTTGATGCTACCATGCTGTATCGATCAATTTTCAATATAAGGTATGTTTTTATCAGCAATCATTTGGGATCATCTTCCCCTGTTTCACCGTTCCATTTATAGCATGTAATCTCCATGCTTCTAATGTGGTTTTCATGGGGTTTAGATGGTGCAGACGTAATGTGGTATCCTCGGGTGGATGCAGTTGTTGCGAAAGGAGGATCGTGACCCGTTGTGTGGATAAAGAATGTCAATAACTCTTTAACGTAGGGGATTCGTGGCTACTCTAATTGTTTATGTGCAATCATGGAGTTAACATGATTTATCCCGTTGGATCACAATGAAATTGTCCTAATTAAATACTTGAATCCGATTAAATGAATTTGTTTGATCACATTATGTTTCTCTATACCATGATAACAGTTTGACTCAAGTTTTTCTAGATAGAGTGATATCTATGCTTCCATTGATTATTTGTATATTCTTGATGGAAATTGATAAATAGCGTAAAGCCGGAATTAATTGATAATTTATTGGATAAAGATAAATAGGCATGTAAATGAATCAGATTGTTTCCATTGTTGTAGTTGTTCTAATTTTATGTTAATCAAATTGGCATAGTAAGCATGTAAAATCTTTTGTGATAGCTTTCTGATTAGGTTTCCCAGAATTGGATCCTACAAATTGAATCTGTTAATTCAAGAGAGATTAAATAACTGGTTGGTTGATAAAATATAACACCTAGTAGCATTCTTAGTTACCCTCTTGTTCTTAAGGCCGAGTGCCTTGTGATTTATAGCCATGAGTGCTCATTATGTATGAAGGATGGATGCCTTGTTAAATGGCCAACATCCCATATGATGTGATGTTTTATTTCATGCTGCTTGTGTTGTGATGTCACCCTGGAGGGGTGTTGTGATATGTGGAGGCAGGTAGTCCTTGTGGTTGTGGCAGTGGATGATGCCTAGAGTGGTGAGATGCATCGGTTTATGCATGTGGGAGTCGGGGAGGACACAAGTGTTGATGGAATGGGATGGATGTGTTTGTTGGATGCTTGGTGACTTTGATTGAATGTTTATCTACTTTACTTTTCCCCACTGCTCAAGGTAGATGGTCTTTCTTAACCTTCTTCTGAAGGTGGAAAAGACACGCGGGGTATGCCACATGATTTCCGTGTCTAGCTTCTCAAAGGAGAATGTATCTACACTCTTGATACAGGTGGAAAAGACTCGACGGGTAGTATATCTACTCAACATGTTGATCCCCCTTTTGTTTAGTAGCATAGAATGCTTTTCTAGAATGCCTGGGAATATGGGATGTAATTTTAAAATGAATATATGAATAAATGGTGTTAACCCATGGGGTTGGTGTTCACTGAAACATAATGATGATGTAGTAATCTTTTGAAGGAACAATTGACTTTGGGTGTGATGCTAATGAAATTTAATGAGGAATTGTTCAGGGTTAATAAATGTTTAAAGAGTTAATTAACATAATGTAGAATTGATAAAAAAGGGAATGATGGAATATAATAAAGTTCATTAATTGTTTGTGTGCTTATAGGATACCTAGTCTTAGAAACAGCATCCCAGACTCCGAGAGACGTTAGCTGTAGTTGAGACTAACACTGGGTTCTGCCCATAGTGTGGTTGTGAGAATAATATATTCTATACATTTTGTGTTTCTATACGCTACTCCACCCTGTTGGTAAGGGAAACTGACACCCCGAGGATTCTGAGCCTTGGGGGTTGTTTTCCCCAACATTCTGAAGGGACGATGAATGGATGACTTCCCCCTTTGGCCCCGCTCTCTTCTCTTGGTTGATACTCGTGCCAAAAGGCAGAATGGTTAGTTTCCCCATATATGTGTGTATGGGGATATTATGGTTTTTGGTTATTTCACACACATATATTCTGGATATAGAATCATATGGACTACTATAGGTGTAATGTGTATAGAATATGATGGATTGAGGATCCCTACTCGGTGTATGGGCTGTAATGGCTTGAGGTAGAATACCCGAATTATGATACACATTATGTGGGATATGGTGGATCCCGGAACGTACCGGGTTACTTTCGGTTGTGAGGATGGTGTGGTGATTTCCCAAGGTATCTGCGGTCAAGCCTTTGTGGTTCATGAGGTGCATATTGTGATGCTTCACCCTGGTGTCTGCGGGCAAGCCTTTTTGGAGAGAGATTCTTAGGATGTGCAATGTTGGGGAAATGTGACAAACCAGTGGGGAATTAGTAGTGGGGTACACTTGATATTATTTACTATATGCTATATTCTTGTATGTGTTACTTGGTTAGAGTAGCCATGGTGAGGTTGGGTTCTTAGTATACCTGTTTAGGTGACGAGTTAGTTTCACTTATGTTTCATTGTGATTTAGCATGCTCTCATGACTTCTGCACGAGAGGATTCAGGGAGGATCCTACTGACTATACTGTTATACTCACCCTACATATATATAAACTATTATTCAGGTCACTTGGAGTAGGTTGGAGATCAAGATGGTTTCTACTATCTTGGGGTTGCAGGAGTTGTTCAGGCTTATGGTTGCTGTTGTTTTTACTTTCCTTTGAGTACTTGTAGTTTTCCCCTTTCAGTTGCAGTAATTTTGCATTTCATTTCATATATGTACTTGGGTTTTCATTTATGTTGTATTCTGAGTTGGTGTTGGTTGGTGTCTATCTTATCTCTCTCTTCCGCATGTGTTCTCTTAGAGGGTAATGTCTCCCATTTTGTGTGTTACTATATTCTCGGTGCTAGTCGCCAACCCAGGGCCTACTGGAGGCAAGACTCAGGGGTCATTATCTCCCTTCTCACATTTCATGCCAAGGAGGGGTACACGTTTGGGGAGGGGGTCATGACATTATCCTCCTTTTTCCTCCCTGTTCATGTACAACAAGACACTTAGGCTTCACAGCTCTTCGTCCTCCCCCAACTTTGGCATTGAGCAAGGATCTTTATCCAAGCTCTGATTCCTTTTCCATTAGTTGCATTATATGTGAATCTATATGAGATTCAATCCTCTTACTTCCCTAATCTACTTATTCCTCCATATTTGGAGTTATTTTTCATTGAGGTAAAATGCCCTATTTTTAAGTCATTTTTCTACATTTCTGATTTCTTCTATTCTACTTTAAATCTGAGGCTGACAATGGATGTGGGGTCATCTACCAACCAAAGGAAGGAATTATAATTATTTTTTCAAATGATTCAATGATTTATATGGTGAACCTTTGTTCCACACACCAAAATATTTCAGTGACTCCTCATACATTTTTAAATTATTTAAAAAATTAGTGTTTCCATGCTTAATATGGTCCTAAAACCCCATAAAACAATATCAGTGGTTGACCACCATTCCATGATACACCCATAAGTTAGTGCATTCCATAAATCCCTAGGAGCCTCATTCCATGGAGTTGAAATAAAACCCAATTAGGGTGTGTTTAATTTCCCTTATAAATGAAATTTATTTTGAGTCAAACCAATGGAAAATGGTGGCCCTTGTTTATAGACCCTTACTTCTCTTGTCATGGTTGAATCAATTATAAAAAATGAGTTAGATGATATGACTAAATTTTATCACTTTAAGGATATGAGTGGTGATGGATATAACCATTCCCTTAAATTAAGATGAGGGTGATGTAAGGGTCCCAATTTATGATTCCTTGGATGGCCTCATCAGGCTCAACAATTAGAAATTAATAAATTAATTATAGAATGACAGGATTGATACAATGGTTCTGTATAAAATACCATGGATGAGCTCACTATGCAGATGTCTAATGATTCCAATGAGTGATACATAGTTTTTTTAGTAGATTACCCATAAGGGATCAGTAGGAACTATTACCATACCTTTCCATAAGAGTCACCTTTTTCTCGATGTGGTATTCCTTGGATAGAATCATAGGGTTCTGCCTTAAACAATATCATGAGTGATACTTGTGTCCTAACATGAATTCTATGGAAGGAATTCTACATAGATGGGTTTTGATATTACATTTTTGGAGTGATAACAAGGTTCGTAATATAAAACACCATAGATGGGATTAGGTTTCTGATTAATTTTAAAGTCAAGAATACATTCTCCAAGAAAAAGAATAATCTTGATTCAAGTCCTTGAATTTTACTTGACCTTTATGATGTCCCTGATATACCTCAATGCTCATATGATATGAGAGATATGAAACTTCTTATATGTTTCTATGGATTCCTTAAGCTTATGATTTGGGCCCTTAATACTACTATGTATCTATATATTTTCATATATGTGTGTTTGTGGGTGAGGAATATATATACATAACATGTTTAAAAAAATGTACATATTTGGTGACATCTTCTTAGATATTTCCATGTTAGGCCAAATCTGATTGTGTCATTCGGTATCTCATGAGGAACTTGGTCGGATTTGGTTTAGTTATTTACTACATTTCATTTATTATTACCTACACACTTATCATCATATTTGCACATACTAGATTGTTCTAGATACTATTGTTGGTAACCAAAAAAATATATCTCACTCCCAATCTAGGATGCTTGTTTTTACCCAAAAAGACCGTATGGTTTTAGGTTGGGACAAAAATGAGCATCCCACTTTGGATTCCTAACATATTATCCTATGGTGTTGTATGATAGTAGATGATAAATATTATGGCCATGATATATGTGGAGGTAGTTTTGGGCCTTTTTTATTTGTTTATATCCTGATGTCTATGCATGTTCTTCTATTCCCCTATTTGTACATTACATGACATGAGAATCACATTGGTATTTGATACTGATACATCTTTTATTTGTTTATTTATATCAAGGTGATTTATTATTTAAATTCTATTAATTGGTTTCTTTTTCCACTATTTATCATTATTGGTTACAATTTTACTACACTCTACCCTAAGTCCAAATTCTCCCCACTATCACTCCTTGGATCCTCGTTTATAATCAGCAACCTCTGGCGTATTGAGAGGAATTCTTCAGGCCATTTGGCCAACCAGGTTTGGTTACTTTTGAGTGTACCATGTTCAGGATGCTTCAGCCCCCATCATTAGGCATCATATTCACTAGAAAATAGGAATATCTACACATAGTTTTATGAAATTTAATTTTAATTATGATAAATAATTTAATTAAAATAAAAATATATATTTTTATAATAATATATACATACCTTTGTTCCCTTAGCTCAGTGTCTGTCATTTAGAAAGATTTATGCTAATTTAATAAAAATAGGTGTGCTATATTTCGTTAAAACTAATTAAACTTAATATATAAATAATTATTTTTTATAATAGAAAAAAAATCTTGTATGTTATATTTTTCAACCAACAAAATGTGTAACCACAATTAGTGAATTTTAAAATTAACAATAAAGAAAATTCATAAATGATTATCACCTGAAAATGTATAATTGTTTGAAAAAATATGTTTTATAATTAAATTATTTATACATGTAAAAATGTAATTTCTCATAATATGAATAAAATTATAAAAATTTTATTCAATAAAAGTGTATTCCTAAAAATAAAGGGTATTAAAAAAATAGTAACAATAAAATTATAAAGGAAAAGTTTTTCAACCAAAAAACAGATATTTCAATAAAATTAATATGATAAATATTGAAAAATGGATTGAATTTTAATCATCTATATATTAAATATCAGAGATAAAATTTAATGTTTTTAAATCCATCAGTTTCACACAAAAAACGATTACCTAATTAATTACGAGAGTAATGAAAAGTTTTCATGTATCCCTTTTACATGATCATTTGTTGTTGTATGGAAAAATTCCACATCACAATCATTTTGATCAATAGGTAATTATGAAATAGAGTGAGAAATTTTAGATAAGACATCAACATCAACAATATTATAATCACGCAAATGAGTTTTCTTCCCAAGAAAAATAAAGTTCCACTAATCATTTGATGGGTAAAAACATCAAATATTTATTTTTCATGTGCCTCCACAATAAATGATAGCTCTTTTAAAATAAATATTTTCAAATAAATTTGATTAAATCCATACTCATCATGTTTCACACCACTATTATTATCAACGTTGTTACACATAAATACCACAACCTGAAATTGTTTATAATAAATCTCTCATATATCATCAACAACTCCATAATATTATGTTGATAATGAAATTGGGTTTTTATCTTTCAAACATGAAAAATGTATTTCTTTAGAGATAACCCTTACACCAATATTTTTTATGGTACTCTTTTTATCTTGTGTTTTTATGTAAAATGTGTAACCATTAATATCAAAACCTGACCACATGATCATATTAAGACTTGTCCCCCCTACTAACCAGTTCAATTTTTCTATTTTAGATAAATCAATTTTGTTTTCCTCTTTAAACTATAAAACAAATGTGTTTTTACATTCATTCATCAATCACTATTCATTTCTTCTCAGATATAATTCCTTCAATACCATAATATGTGATGATATATAATGTTGAACATCTCGTATGTTTTTCAAAATATATAATTCGGCATGCATCACTTCATCAAATCGATTTAACATTACCTTTATGACAAAAATACATTTATATTCTCTATCAACTAACAATGTTTTAAGATGTAGAGAGTTCAATTTTCACCACTTCAGACAAAGAATCATCACAAAAATAAATTACCTATTCTGATATTTTTTTCTGAATAATATTTGTCTCCAGTCGATGTGGAATCTAAGAATATACCTTCAAAATATACATATATCTTTCAAAATGATATGTCCTTTGTAAAAAAATAGGCAGAAATATTATTATCACTCAAAAATGTTGAACCAAATGATGAACTATTGTATCAAAAATTGATGGTGGAAAATACTTTTCTAGTTTAAAATATATGAGGAAAAGTTCATTCTCCAATACATATAAAAATATTGATCTATGTATTTGTTGAAATTTAAATTCCACAAATAAAACATCCTAATTATATATTATCTAATAAATGTGAACTATATAATTCACAATGAAATTGGATGAAACTACTAAATTAATACATAATAGTCTTGAGAATTGATAAATGTTTACTTTAAATCCATATATGACACCAATTTTATCACATTTGAATATAAACCACAGTGTATTTTAATACCAAGAAAGAATTAAAAAAATTATCATTTCACTCTTTCCTAATGTGTAAAAAAACATTGGAAAAATGTTATGTTTCCTTTTGATTTGGGAGATCAATCCAAACATATTTCCATGGTTATAAAGTCCATTAAATCATATAATCCATATTTTTTATTCCTTTTATGTTTAAGAATATTCCAATTATACTATAAAAACATTTATTATCTTGTATAATTCATATTTTATATATTATATCAAAAAAGGTGTAATAGGTTAGCTCAAATAAAATGTATTATTTTATCCATGTATATGATTGATGACCAAAACATCCATTATTTCCAAATTTTACACGATGTTTTTCACATAGTTATAATATTATTTAGATGATACTAGATGGGTTCAAAAATCATAATCATGTGCACATTTAAATGAATTTTTATATATTTGATGTGTATTATATATTATAAAAAAATATTTTATTTCTCATATATATTATTTTTAATCTGTTCTATAATTGATTATATGAAGTCCATTATTTTAAAACATGAAAATTTTCATATCCTTTAATAATGTACATAGATACGTTTCTATATGTAGGAAACACATTTATAGTTAATATTATCATTGTAGAAAAAATAAAATACCCCTTCTTGTTTGAATATTCTAAAGTAACACCTATCTGCCATAGAAAATTCAAATCATTAATTAATGGTGATAAATATACATCAGTATCGTTTCCAGGATATTTCCTCCTAGAAATCATATGGCTCGTGATCACATATTACTTCTTTATACATATCTGTGGAGAAAAGTATTAGAAAAACAACAGAATAGTATATGAACTGTTTTGGATTTTGAGAATCTTATAGGAATTCATTCAATCTATGCATAGACCCACTATAATATTTTTAAATTCATTTTGAAAATATTGAAACTTGTGATCAAATATATTACATTATGGAAAATCATTTGTATAGTGTAGGTTTCCAACAGAGATACACTAATCTATATTCCATCTTAGCCTAAATTAATTATTTTTTTTAAATAGATGCATAGAAATAAAAAAAATTATGTATACAAAATTTATTTAGTAAGACAATTGGAATATGTTCTAGTGAATGAATCACTATTTCATTTTTCATCAATTTTATATCATGATGTCCCACATCTAGGACAATAAGATAATCTTTAAAATTACTTCTTATATAGTACAAATTCATTAGGTAAAGTATTTATTTTTTTATACCTCAATCCTAATGGAAATAATATTTATTTCCTCAAAATTATAATATGGAATCTTGATGGTTTCTAAATGTTTTTCTTTTACAAAATCAAGCAATCTAGTGAAACGTTTATCACTCAAACTATGCATTTCATTGAATTTAAATAGTCTCAACACTATATATAATGGTGTAAATTTATTTTAACATAAGAATAGTAGTTTCTTAAAATCTTAATATAGTGGGTAAAAACTTTTTGGTCAGTGCATTAAAAACCTATTTCATGAATTAATTCTTCAATATAATCCTCTGTTGGATATGGAACATCATTGTCATCATTATAAATTGACTTGGTTTTTAATTCACCATGATAGATATTTCATGTAAAATTATAACTAAACCCATATCAAATAATATGTTATTGGATTTCTCTATACACTAATTTACTCATATTCAATAACATCATTCATGGAGAAAAAATCAAATCATTATTTTGAATATATAATATAGAAAATTTGAAGAAACTATCAACCCCATTCTTATATTCAATAGTAGTTTTTATAATCATTCATCCAACTATGATACATTAATAATATTACAAATTACAATATACTAGATTAACATATTAATACTTATAAAATATTAAACATATATATAAAAAATAAAATTATAAAATATAATAACATATAAAAATAATAACTTAAACATGTATAAATATTTGCCAATGTATTTATATCTTAAAATAAATATAAAAATTAAAAACAAGTTACAACCAAAAAAAATAATCAAAAGTTATTAAAATGTAAAAATTTCTAAATGAAACAAATATGAGGAAAAAAATAATTTCAATGAAAAACTATTTATAATGATAATGAATTTATAAATAAGTAATATTATAAATAAAAATTGTTTCAAGAAAAAAAAATTAAAGTAATAAAAAATTAGAATCATAAAAAATTATTAAATTAAACAAATTTCAACAAATTTTTTTATAGTTGATAAAAAAGGAATAAAAATAAATGAATAATTGAATTCAATTTATTACAAATATATAATTAATTTATCTTCATGAATAAAAATATAACATAAAACGTTTGGTGGATAGCAATTGACAATTGAACTTAAATTCATTTACACTCAATCGTAGGTGGTGTAAATAGGGTGAACACTATAATATTAATGAGAATCATCTTAAACAATGGATAAAAAAACAAATTAAAATAATTGAATTATAGTTGTGGAATGAGAAAATTAGCATTTATGTGGATCGAATAATATCGGTGGTCATGGAAGAGGGATGTAGGATTGAATATTGTGGTAAAATGATGTTAAAATATGTTGAAAATACACTAAAATTGAATATAAAGCTTAGTTGGGTTCCTTAAATAGATAAGATAATGAGGGTTTTGAAAATATTGTGTTAACAAATTTAGGGCTTCGGGAGGCTCACAATAAATTTAAAAAACAATTAATAATAGTTTTCAACAAAAATAATGTCACAAGATTTTTATTGTTACCTTTAGCAGTATTTTTCTATAAAACTAATATTAAAGTTAATAACAAAGACATTTAAATTAATATTTTATATATAACCAAGGTTAAAAGGTCCCCACTTCACTTAAACTTCATTTTCTAAAAAATTTACATTAAAAACCTAAAACAAAAACCTCTTTTTCTACTATTTATATTTTCGATTTTCATGTATGTTTCATTTTGAAGGTTATTGTAATTGCACATCAATAATGGATCCATCACCTATAGAATCAAAATAATTTCATATTTATAATATTTACTTACTATATACCTTATTATAACCATTTATATAAAGTTGTGATGAAAAACGAATTACATCACTTCGTGGAGATGGTAATATATACATACACAAGAGTAATGTTTACACTTTTTGATAGGTGGAATGAAAGAAAATTTAATGAAACATAATATTTATAGAATAATTTTTATATCATAAATTACATATATATTCATTAAATATATCCTTATTACCTAACATGTTAGAAAATATGAAATATGAATCACATCGCTCTGTGGATATGGTAGTCCACACGTACTCAGGAATGATATTATCATTTTACAATAGATTGGAATTAATGAAGGTAGACAACATATTATAATAAAAGAAGCATAGTTATATAAAAATATAATATGATTAAATTTAATCCATCATAATAACAAAACATGAAGGATGGTGATTCAAAATGCATCATATTTTTTTTGAAGAGGTGGTAGTCCATACATACAAATAAGAGATATATTCATTTCCCATTTAATGGAAAGGAGGTGGAGAATAGATTTTCTATAATCATAATAAATATAATTATATTGATGATAATATTTTCATCATTTTTATAGATATAATAAATTTAGATAATTTGGAAGATGATATAAAATTTAAAGAGCTCAATTATGATTTATACCTCTTCTTTGAAATAACTATTTGGGATGACACATTAAGCCTTGAATGATTGTTCATAGGATAATACCACAAGTTATAGGATTAATTAAATGCATATAAGAATTTTTAAGGTTGTTATTGGAAGATATATAAGGCCAATATTCTATTAATAAGGGAGGACAAGAGGCTCCCTTTATATGTGAGTGGAGGGACACATATGGAATTTATTAAATGATTTCATTATTATAAGGTCACCTTCAAGTGATGTTAGATCCAAATGGACAATAATTATAATTTAGGATACTATTCAGTTGAAATATATTCATAAAAGTATAATTATATAGGTTGGGATGGAATTTATACACTTATCTCTTGGTTTAACTCCCCGAGTAAACTCATTTTAATCTTAATTGTGATAACAAAATTTTACCTTTCTTAATATTCAATATGACCAAAAATTAATTTGATGTTATTTAATTATAATTATTATAATTATTAAAAAAATTTAATAAATTTTAAAGGATTTAGTTTCTATATGCGATATTATTATATTATAAATTATTGGGAAAAAGACCATGAAAATCTGGTTTAGAGAAAATCATTATAGCTGTAAAAATGAATTTAATTTTATTCATTACCTTGTAAAAAATATAAAATGGATGTTAAAGTATATTATTGAATAAACAATATCTAAATTTAATTAAAATAATTTATAAATGTAGATTAATTAAATTTATTTAGATAAAAACACATCATCTTCAAATAAACTGTATTTTGAAAATAGTTGATTTAAAACCAAAAATAAACTTATACCAAAATCAAGTATAGTAATTATTCCTATATAATGAATTAAATTATTTTTAATTAAATTAATCTTAATTTTTTTTATTCAATTAAAAACAAAATGTGACTTATTCTTTAAAATAAATGATAGTTTTTGAAAAATTATTTTTTTCACTATTCACTAAAAAAATTAAACATTTTAAAAATGGCCCAAAATTTTACCTTATACAAATATTGAAATCCATACTTTAAATTATCATTAATTTCCTATAAAGATATTTCTATAATGGTTATAAATTAATTAAAATTTACATGTGAAAAAAATATTATTTTATTATGAAAACTTGTTTTTGAAGTATACAATGACTTTAAGGAAAATTGAGTTCTTATTTACTATGCCTCAATCAATGTCTTTTGATTACTTAAATCCATTATACAGATATTTATTTATTTTTTGTTACCATTAAATACTATTAATTTTAAAAGCTAGTTTATAACAGTAACAGTTAAATAATATTTTTTTATCCTATATCATAGTTATCTTGATGCTTGGGGTTGCGTGTTGAGAAATCTATCGATCATAGTTTTCTTTTTAAATAATTTTTTGGGGTGTTACATACACTACCTCCAAAATAACTTGTTTCCACTCAATTTTTATCATATAAATAATGGTTTAAATTTTTAGAAATACCATTGTTCAAAACTTATATAGTAAAAAGGGATAATAAAAAATTCATTGATTAGGGAAGTAAAAATTATAAAGTTTACCTTCAAAACATAATAATGTTCCAAGATAATTATTACATTAGTGATAATTGAAAATATGGGCATATAAGAGAATGAAAATGTATAAAGAATAATATTTAGTGATATATATCATTTTATTGAGAAACATAAAGACCAAAAAACCATAAATCATTGATTGGTGAAAACAACCAACAATTATTCAGAATTAACTGCAAAAATGGAAAAAATATTTTTTCAATGTTTGTTTTTCCTATAGTTGAGAAATTATATTACTATTAAGATAGATAACACGAGTAGGTATCTTTACATTGTTTCTATCAATTTTATAAACATGATTTCATCCTTTGGTTGTGCTTTGATCAATTTAAACATTAATTTCATCACATAATCCATATAATAAATATTTATGTTGATTGTTTCATTCTCAAAGTACTAAAATTAAAATTTAACGGATAATTAAATCTATAAAAGAATTAAAATTCATTCCGTCTATCTTAAGATATTTATCAAAACTAAAATTATTAAAAAAAATTATCCACTATCATTAAATATTCATAAGTTTAAATAATAAAATAATTTATTAAACCTAAATAACAAAACCCAATGATCAAGTTAAACCATTTTATAAATAGTTAATCTTAAATATCCTCAATTTTTTTTTACCAAATTCAAAAAATAATCAAAATCCAAAAAATTTGGACCACTTGTTTTTTATATCAAATATAATATTTATCCCCAAACAATATAACATTCTCATTATATCAAACGAAAATCATGAATATCATGAAAATATATATTACTGAAAAATGTTAACACTTTCCCAAAAAAACTCAAATCACCAAAAAACCACAAAGGATACATAAATGCTTCCAAAATTTAACTCTATCATTATTATTTAAATAAACAAAGTGACTAATCAATATATTAAATGAATCTAAAATTTTAATAAACATTATCCTAAATCACATTATCATCAAAGTAGTATTCAATTTAAAAGTCGAAAATTCATTCCAATTTACTTTATCAATACCAATAATATTTTTATCCCAACTAAACATTGATATATCAACATAAAACACATATTAAGGGTTATCATTACCTAAATCATGTGTTCACTAAAAAATATCAACTTGCCAAAAAAACAATATTTATGGATATTCACAACATTCAACAAATTATTTAAAACACTGAAAGAAAAACTATAGAAGAATAATCCATATATGATTCTGTATTCTTATAACTAGAATATCATTGATTAAAAATTTTAATAACAAAATCCCATAATCCCAATACATAAATAATTTAATCATTACAATTCCTTTATAAAATGTTATCCAGGAATAATAATATTATTCATTAATACTTCATTCCCATAATATAAAATATGAATCACCTATTAAGTTTCATCAACTAAAATTTAAGCATGCTTCTTAATATTAACATAATCTATAATTTCGAAATAACTCAAAACATTTATATTTCATTTTTCATTTTTTTTTCTCTTCATCATCAATAGTAAAAAATATTACTTATAAAACTATGATATTTCTCTCCCCAATATTCCCACAAGAATTATTATTTTCATAACTCTCATACATTACACATTTGAAATACTCAATTTTTGATGATACTGTATAGAAAAACAATTCCTTTCATCGATTGTATTAACAAAACATTTCATTTTTCTTCGACGTTACTTTCCCAATGCCAATATTTTCCAAACCCAATACATTTTCCCAATCATTTCAAAAATTTCCCAAATTAATCCCACAATCTCAATATGTGGGAAGATGAATATTAGTTCTTCCATTTTCATTATAAAAATATTAATTTATCTTATTTTTTTCATCTAAAACTCCGTATATTTTATGTTGTTTATCATGTTTTGAGATAACTAGTTAGGTGTAATCATAGTTCTTCACATTTTGTCCACTATTTCTTTTGGTTTCTCATGAGGATGATCACTGTATAATCCATCACTTTCATATTTAACACAGTTCTTTTTGGATCCACCTCATCACAAATAATACAATTCATGGTTTGAGAAATAATAATCATAGTGAGTAATCATTAAATCTTTTAAAAACTATTCATAGGATATATAAATCATGACACTTTATTTTAAATATAGGCTATAATTAGTTGAATAATTGTTATCCATCGTCATAATCTATTAAAATACTTCATAATTTTTCATAAATAAAATATAAATTATCCCAATCACATCCCCCAGTAGTGTTTAGCAAGGTGTGTAGTCTTGGGTGTACAAATCATGCACTAGTAAGGATTGAGTTAACACCCAGTCCATCCCATTAAAATTTTTACCTCAATATAAATCTCTACAACAGATACGCCCGTATTATAGTATCCAGAGAATAATGTATTTTCATTGAAAACCACAATAATTTCATTACCATAATTTAGGATGTTCTCTAAACTTATGATTTTACTAGGGGTTCCCACTAAATATTTATCATCCTAACTTCCAAAATTTACTACACCCTTCTATAATGAAAACTATAACAGAAGAAACATTATATATATATATATATATATATTATTAGTTGAATATTCATAACACATCATTAAAATCCATTCCAAAACTATAAAATCATGGTGTATTTAAAATCATAGATGCATAAAAAATGGAACATAAAATATTTAAATAATTTATCATTAATTTGATTTCAAATTGTATATTTTTTAGAAATATAATACTTAAATAATTTATTCATATAAAGGGGAATGTAAATATATGAATTGGTGTACTCGAATACTTAATGAGGTTAAATATAATATACATAAGTCAATGATCGTAAGTGATTATAGTATAAGAAAAAATAAATGAGAACATTATCAGAACCTACAATAGTCAGACCCAAATAGAAAAAGATCATTAATATAAATTCCTTGCATAAGGGTTCGTAACAAAAATATACATATGTTTTAAGTGTATAGAATTATCATTAATCAATCACGAGAAATGAAAATGTATTAAATGAATAAGAAAAAAGTTGTGAGCATAAACATAAACATAAAAAATCTATTTTTCATTCCTAGTTCACTATTAATACTATCATTGTGGAAAATGTCCCATAATATAAATTTCTAGATAGTAATTTCCAACATCCTCTTAGGTGTAACATCAAAATTGATAACTCTATTATCTTTAAGGATTTTATTAAATTTGTTTCCTCATAAAATTTTCTCAACTAAATCATCATTACCAAATTTATTGTGGGGATATTATAGATCCAATAGTCATCTTGATATATTTCAGGCTCACCCATCACATAATAATAATCCATACTTATGAGTGTTATAAGATCATAAAACATTCATCATTTCATTATACTATAACCCACAGAATGAAAATGAGTTTTATAAATATTTCATCATAATAATAATAAACCATCTATAGAAAGAATAATTATCGTAACATGATCATATCTCTAGTGAAAAAGAAGAATAATAACAAATATTATTGTAGATGAAAATATCTTTTAAGGATCAATAGAAAATTTCTTGAGAAAAACACTCATTTAATTTTGAAATCGTATATTTAAAATCTGAAAATTATAAAAATATTAATTAAAATGATTCTATGAAAAGAAACATGTAAAATTTTAAAGGAATCTAGAAATAAAATAAATTTCATGATGGTAGGAAAATCTATTAATGTGATGTATGTTAAAAAATAAATCCTTTAAAATTTTTGATAAAAAATCAATTGTACCACATTTGAAAAAAAAATTCAATTTTAAAAAATTGTAGAATGTCAAACATGGGTAAAAATTAATTATTAAATATTTAGATAATAGTAAAAAACAGGAATATTATTTGAAGATAATATGCACACAAAAAAAATATTCTCAACTGGAGATAAAAATAAAGACATATTTATTTAAAAATTATATTTCAGTCTCTTGACTGCTTAAAGAGAGGAAAATTAAATTCAAGAATGGAATATTTATAAATAACCATATGATAAGAAAATAAAAAATATTTTGAAATATAGACCATATAATTTAATTATAATAAATTTAACTATAAACAATATTGTGAAAAAATATAGATTTTAATATAAATCCTTTACCACATTGGTGAATTTTGGTTTATAACATACATAAATCAAATAACGTGAAATAAAATTAAATTCCATTGAAATAATTATATTCATCAATACACCCCAAACATTAATTATTAATTAATTATTAATTAATTAATTATTTTTATCCATTTTATAGATTTTGGCCCAAACCAGTTTTATATTTTTAATTTTGGGTGTATCATCATAGGCTCATGGTTGGTCCGTGGTTAGTATATTCCATTTGTAGACCATTTGAGTGTATCTATAACTATTAAATATATAACAACATGGAAATATCATGGTTTCTATAACTATGATACTTCCATTATAGAGTGTATAGACTCCCTACTAGGATAACCCAATTATCCTAAAGTTTGGCCCACTACATTAACAAAATCATGCATAATTTCCAAGGGTTAAATTTTTTGAAATTACCCTTTTACCTTATAAATACAAATCCCCTTAAATGGTTTCTTCCCATAACTCTCACATTGGAATCTAAAAATTCCAAGTATCTCTCATCTATCCACCACTGATCTTATCATCCCTACTTTATTAGTTTATTTCTTTCTCACTTCATGTTGTGATGATATCAGGTGTGATTTTATTCCCCTCTGTCACGTTCCATATCCTTCTTCTTTCATTACTCAAAATGGCATGAGGTTGTCATAACCGAAGGTTAATATTATAGTCTTTTTATATTTTTCTTTCTGTCTAGAGTTTCTTCTAAATATTCAAGGTTCCTTGGAATTTCTTCAGATGCTATTGGGTCTTTCATTTCAAAGGCAATGAGTTCATATTTGGTCTGAATCAGGTTTCACAATATCTGAGTATTTAATTTGAGAACTATAATTTATTTATGTTTTTTGGGTGTATTTATATTATATTATAAGAAAAATATATCTTTCTTAATTGTTGGGGTGATTGGAATGGTTTTTACCTTGATATTCATACTTTTCATAAGCTTCCACCATGGTTTTCCTTAACTAAATCATTTTTTGGAAATTCTTGAAATAATAAGAACCATGGGTGTTTGTTTTATATACCAACTAGTTTCTAATGCGTATGTTTGGAAATATAGTAATGTTTTGTCATTTTGGATGATTTTGAATAGGCATAGTGGCATATTCATTCCAAATAATAGAAAAATGGTTTTTTAATCACATCTATTTTTTAAATATGAATTATTTGCATTTCTATATATATATATTTTGGTACCCTCTTTGTATATATTTACACAATGTTGGCTGAATATATAAATCAATTCAAGGGATATTTATATATATATTGAGCTATATATATTTATAAGTGTAAAGAGTGGATTTGTAATTTTAGAAAATGTGGTTTAAAATAAATTTTCCGAATGATCAACAATCATTTCCTAATGTGAAGACCCATTTAACACCTTAAAAACTTAGTACGATATTTTCCATGGTTTTGGAATTGGATATTAAAAAGAATTATATTTCATTGGAAGTGATTTATAATTCACAAAATACTAATTCCTGGTTGGTACATTTAAATTTTTTCCTAAAATTAACACATATATGGAAGCCTTTTAGACTTGGGAGAGTCTTCGAATAGATGTGTTTTCGATGTGGGATAGGTAGATCTGACGATTGTATGTGTGAACATGATTTTGGTATTATGTGAAGGTCACCCCCTATTATTATTAATAACGTTATGGGATAAAAGGTTTAATAGTGTCAGTATAGTGATAGTTTCTATTTAGGTACTAATTAGGAAGACCAGTTCCCCCATTGTAGATGAATAGAAATAGTGTGTGGTGCCACTGAGGTGGATAGTTCAAGGAAGTGAGTGGGTTATAAATTGTGGATTGCATCGAAATGTTGGTAGATAGTACTGAACTGAGTACATCTATTGTCTCTTCACTTGGTTTCTAGGAATATCCCATGATAACCAAATGATGGTATTCTATATCCCTTTTATTTTTGGAACTTCAATAAAATGATTTCAAATGTTTTTCTCTAACTGGAAAATCTTATTTTAGTATCTGTATATACATGTTCTACTCCCCCTTAACTATATCACCTTGTTATATTCTTCCAATAATATAATTTCCCACTAAAATGATAATTTCATTATAATTTTCTTCTTATTAATTTGTTTATTTGTAAAATCTATCATTCATTGAAAAATTATTTGTAATTAAAAGGGAAAATGGTTTTTATAAGCATCATCTTGTTACTTGTTTTAAAACGATACAAAACAATATTTTTATATAATTATATTCTCAAATTAGTATGAGATGGTTTAATTTTTAAAGGTAAGGAAATGGTAATATTTTTTACTCTAGAATCCCTAATGAGATTATTTATCATGCCTATATTATCATTTTTATTTTCAGGTCTAACTTACTATTTTATGCTCTCACATGGGGTGTTATGGAAATTTTGTTTTTTAGTTAATTGTATTGTCAAAGGAACATAATTATGATTGTAGTTTTTTATTTTAGTTTCTTTTATCACATTTTGCACATCGTTTTTACTGATATCATATTTTGCGATTATTTTACTATCTTATTTATTTTTCAGTAGTATTTTGTTGACAGACATACTGATGGTTCATGATGGAATTTTATATAATTTAAATCTCTAATTTTCTTTATTATTTATTGGAAAAAATCATTCAAATGTGGTGCTTCCTTACTGGATAAGAATTCATTCCATCCCTTCGAGATCAGGAAATCCTTATAGGAATTATTTTGGGCTAGATCAGGCATTTGATAGAGGGAAAACATGAGTTGGTTCATGAAAAAATGGATACAGACAAGTCAGGTCATTATCTATATTGGAACTATGGCTCATTAATTTGGAACCCTTGTTATTTTGTATGTTTAGTATATAGATATAGGATTTTTGGAGATTATGATGTAATTCATGGGTCAGTTCCTACATGCCACCACTTCTGAAGAAAGTAAAGTTAATAGGATATCATTATATATAGATTTTGAACTTTTATTTTGGGTATCATATGGAAGTTCAGTTAATGGTAAATGGGGATCTCATATGGATTGGTAACTCATTTGGTGCCAGTATAAATGCTTTATTATTACTCTTAGTGTAACATCCCATGTAAGAAATGAATAATATATATTTTTATCTATGTCTATTAATGATTAAGATGTTGTTTTAAAGGCATAAAATGAAAATAAATACAATCTTATGCATGGAATACATTAATATTCTTAAAAGATTGTTTTACTGCCTTTTGATGGAAAACCATTTTTAAATCTATCTTTTGAAAATTTTATAAGCTATGTTTTTCAAAATAAACTTATTCTTTATGATTGGTACATCAAAATTTACTTTTTGTGAATTTTTGGTATTTTTCTGACAATGTTCATTTTTAATGAATAGTGAAAAATACTGCATTTTACATCAAAACTGTTTTTTAATCTAATTTATTTATATGATTAGATTATCTTTTGAATTGGTTTTGAAGTTTAATTGGAATATATTTTTACCATTTTATCCAATTATGGTCATTGGAATCAATTTCACTTTGAAATTAGACTTAAACTGGTGTCAATCTTTTGATACTTATTATTTTATAAAAACACGTTATTTACTCTGACAGCGGGAAGTAATTATTAAATTAATTAATGTGACTTATATGTTTTGAATTTTGTATAATAGACTTCATTTTTGAATTCGGAATATCAAATATAGCTTAGGGTAAATTTTTGGTAATTTTCTGAAAAACTTCAATTTTTGATGAATAGTTAAACCACTAAGTGGTACTTATAAAAACTGATTATCCATTTAAATGAAATTTTTCCATCATTATGTTTTGAATTTCAAAAATCCGACATACATGGTTTTCATTAAGAAGTAAAATGTGGTTCAATGAGATTAAAATAATTTTTTGGTGAATAGTAACTTATTAAGTTTTTAATCGCGATTAGTGGTAATTAGTGTAGTTTAAGGTAAAAATAATGCTTTAATAAAATAAGATGAGCTTGAAACATGTCCTACCCTCATTGGTTGTGTCATGGCCGACCAAGACAAGCCATGGGTCAACTTGGGGACCCCATGGATCCACTTTGGTTGGGAAATGACATAAATAACTTTTTATTTAATGTAAAAGTAAATATGACACAAACATGATATGTTTTACAAAAACAATTTTTACATGGGGTTATAAAGATCAGATTTTTGATTATAAATAGTCATTGCAAATATAAAAAGATTCCCTACATCATAGTATTTTTTTCATAATTTTTATCCTTTAAATAAATTAAATTAGTTATGACATCATGATGATGCAAAAATGACCTCATTATTTAACGATTTAAATAAAATGGAATGATAATGAAAAATCTAAAACCTACACATAGCCAAAACCAATTGGATGAGTGGAGTTCGAAGCCTTATCACCTTATCCTCGAATTATAGCAATGTGGGACCTTTTGAATCCGAATCTCTTTTTAAAATAATGTAACTTATCTTTACTTTCCAAAAGTGCCCCTCCTCTCCTCTTATAAAAGGCCTCCACCTCTACCTCATTTCACACACTCCTCAAGAATTTGGCTCGGCCAACCCCTGCCCATTTACTCTCTCCACATCCCTTTCCTCATCCTAGAGGATTCCCTTTGGGCAGAAGTTTTTCAAAGGAAGCCTTTAGGCTCAAATCAAAAGGAGTTACACTTTTAAAGGTAATTCATTCTCTCATGTTCATTTGTTTTATTTTTCTTCTCCAACCCCCTAAAATATTTTTATTTACTTATTTTGTAACAACACCAGTATCTTCAATATACTAGGATGTTGTTATAAGATTTATTTGAGCTACACTCTCACACAACTACATCAAATGGTTAAAGAACATACAGTTTCCGTGGATGGCGAAATTCTGCCTCCCGAAACGATGATTGTTCAATACTCATTTAACACCTTCAAAGGTGGCCATTATGATGTCACTATTTTTATATATGATATATAATATGTTTATGTTTTCCTTAAGCTTCTGTTTTTTTTCATTTTTGGCATACTTTTATGGATTCCATTATGGGTAAACACGATAGCTTTATTTTAGGAAGTGCAGACTACCGCCCCTGAAAGTGATTTGATTCGTTAATACAATATGTGGGATGTGTAAAGGATAAAGTAAATGATATTATATATTTTATTATACTGGAATTATAATATACTCTTATATTATTATGATTCCATTCCAGAAAATACGAAATAGAAATGGAAGTAGCGTTCATGCGTACGTACGGATTACCGTCTCCATGAACGGCGCATTTAATTTCTTACCTCTAAATGTGATGTAATATTATAAATACATGTATATGATGAATATATATGATATATATGTTATCCAAATCATTAATATCATTGTGGATATAATGAACCTTGACCAAATTAACAACATGTAAGTATAAGAAGTCTATTTTTGACTTAATAACCAAATACCGACAAAATGAACATTGTTAACTTAAATGATTACATGATGTTAATAACATGGTATAAAAGGAATAATGAACTAGAAAAAGGTTCATAAGCAATTAGTTATTAACTCAAGTTTATTATTCAGGAGATCAAAGAACGGTCGGGTCATGTCGGATACGAGGTATGGGACTTCGTCTCAATCTCCTTTCATTGAGGCATATTTTGTTTTATACACAACTTTCTTTTATACGGTGTATAAACCCCTTTGACATTTACATTTATTCAAAAGGAATCTTTTTTATACGAAGCGTTTACTAAACAACAAAATGGAATGTTTTTGTCGTACGTATGCGGCGACAACGACTTCTCCGCCGTCGTGACCGTTATTTGAGTTTCGGCTTCCTCTACAAGCCATACCTTCATTTTAAAAGAAAAATAAATACCATGTTTTAATTTTCTTTTACTTTGGTATTGAAAATGGTTTTCATAATGTTTTTATTATATCAATGTGTTGTATTGATATCTTGTGATTGAAATGTGGAAATGTTATGTTTTCTTTAAGTATGTTTTATGTGACATGATTATATTGAGGTTCTTGGGCATTATTATGAAGACGGGTGGTTCCGTGATAAACTAAGGGCAGGTGAGCCTGATATAGCTCTCCAATGCATTGGGTAACGTGAAGGAGTGAAACGTTAAGGTTTCTCCGAAGAGATTTTAGGGAATATATTGTGATAGGTATTCCAAACGTAACCAAGAGGGTTACTCCCTACGTAAGAATGTTATGAATGCCTCAAGTTACCTTTATGTCTTATGATTTCAATTATTTACTCATGTTTTGATTAGGTATGTTAATGTGATTATGTTTTATGGGTAAAGTATGATTTCAATCTTATGTATATATGTACCCATGTTTCCTTTCCATGTTTTTATATCCCTTACTGAGCTTTTTATGCTCATCCCATGTTTTTTTGAAATGTTTTTCACAGGTCAAGGAAAAGGTACATGATATGATGATAGTGTTAATGAAGTGTCAAGAATGAATCCATTTTTTATTTTAAATATGTTTCCATTGATGGGAATGAATAATACTATCTTTATGTAACCACTTTGTTTATATGTGGAATGTTATGCATGTTTTATGATCTAATTCTCTAAAACTCTAAACCTGAAAAGATCCTCAATGTGTAATCTTGTAATAACTCAATATTAAGTAAGGTTTAAGGATGGAGCCATATAGTTGGTATCAGAGGTCGGTTAAGATAACTTTAGGTGTTAGATTTTTATTAAATGATTATGCAAAATATTTTTTTTTGAAATGATATAGCATTTGATGATTACCATGTTGCTTCATCTAAGACATGTTTGTTCAGAATGGTTTTCCGCAGAGGAAACAGGGAAGCAGTGATAAGAAGGCATGCAGAAGGAAATAACCTTCCAAATCAGCATCCCGAGATGGTCGGAATTGGAACTGAACAGTTTGTTGCAGTAATGGACCAGTTGACTCAGGCTATAAATGGTGGTGCTATCCATGCACGAGATCAGCCAGATCAACCGCAGAGGAACATGTCAGTGGTGGAACATTTCATGAGGCAACATCCACCATCATTCAGAGGATCATCTGACCATGTGCTAGCAGAAAGGTGGATTAAAGAACTGGAGAAGATTTTTGATGTCATGGGGTGTTCAGAGAATCAAAAGGTTAGTCTTGCTATTTACCGTTTGGAGGGTGAAGCAGATCAGTGGTGGTCTATGGTTAAAAATATCAGGGACGCTGATGAGATTGATGCTCTTGACTGGGATAAATTCAAAGGAATGTTTCTTGAGAAGTATTTTCCTAAGGCTGTTCGACTTAGGATGGAAAAAAATTCTTGTAATTGAGGCAAGAGGAAGACTCAGTGGCTGCCTATGAAGAAAGGTTCACTCGATTGGCAAGGTATGCTCCAAATTTTATCAGAGACCTTGATAGTAAAATCAATCATTTTTACTCAGGATTAAAGCCAAAATATCGAAGGGCATTAGCTTCTTGTGAGTTTAAAAGTTATGAAAAGCCTGTTCGATGTGCTGACAAGGTGGAAATGGATTTTGCCGATGACCAAGTGTTCTATAACAACCAGTAGAAGAAGAGACCAAGGTGGCAGGAGAAAGGTAAGAATTCTTCAAAAAAGTCTGATGGTAAGAGAACTAAGTTTCCAGTTTGTGATAAATGTGTCAAAAGGAAGCTGGGGAATGCCTTCTGAATTCTGGAAAGTGCTACTGATGGGGTAAGATGGGACATAAGGCTCGTGATTGCACTGAAAAGGATCAAGGTGAAGGTAAGAACAAATTTGATTTACAGTTAGTGAAATGTTATAAGTGCAATGAAATGGGTCACTATGCAAACGATTGTCCGACAAAGAGCTTGAGTGATGGGAAGTAGTTAGACTACAAGCAGAAAGGGGTGGTGAAATCCTTTGCATCTACTTCAGCAGATGTCGGGCCATCAAATGATGTTGTATCAGGTATTTTTTTTTGTTTTTTCAGATTATGCCAGTGTATTGTTTGATTCGGGGTCTACACATTCTTTAATCTTTAAAACCTTTTCTAGTAAAATGGGAATAAAATCTCATGAAATGACTCCTGAACTTTTGGTAAAAACACCTGGGGGAAATGTTGAGGCAAAAAGAATTTATAAGAATCTTTTTATCCTTATCTGTGGAAAGAATCTACTTGAAAACCTTATTGTTCTACCTATAGTAGAGTTTGATGTTATCCTGGGTATGGATTGGATCTCTATTTACCATGCTGAGATTGACTATAGAGATAAAGAAGTTTCTTTTCAGAAAGACTTTTAGTTTGTTTACAAGAATGAACCCTTACTTTTGATAACATATCAAGAGGCCGAGAAACTTGTAAAAGATGGAAATGAATGTTACCTTGCACACGTCGTTGAAAATAAAGGAACTGTTCAGATTAATTATGTGCCAGTGGTAAATGAGTATCCTGATGTTTTTCCTGATGAGTTGCCTGGAATAATACCAGATTGGGAAGTTGAGTTTACTGTTGACTTAGTTCCTGATGCTAAGCCAATTTCAAAACCCCCTTATCGAATGGCACAAATTGAACTTTTAGAGTTGAAGGAGAAATTGCATGATTTATTAGAGAAAGGTTTCATTAGACCTAGCACATCACCCTGGGGTGCTCCTATTTTATTTGTTAAAAAGAAAGATGGTTCTATGAGACTTTTCATTGATTATAGAGCCTTGAATAACATCACTGTTAAGAACAAATATCCTTTGCCTCATATCGATGATTTTTTTGATCAGCTCCAGGGAGCTCGGTTTTTTTCAAAGATTGACCTGAGATCGGGGTACCATCAGCTGAAGGTAAAGGAGGTAGATATTCCGAATACTGCGTTCCGTACGAGATATGGCCATTATGAATTTGTAGTAATGCCTTTTGGGCTAACCAATGCACCAGCTGTATTCATGGACTTAATGAACAAAATTTTCCATGAGTTCTTGGATAAGTTTGTGGTGGTTTTCATTGATGATATTTTGGTGTTTTCTAAAAGTAAAGAGGAGCATGAAAGTCATTTAAGGGTTATCTTGCAAACCTTCAAAGAAAAGAAACTGAATGGGAAATTCAGCAAGTGTGAGTTTTGGTTGCAAAAAATTTCTTTGCTTGGTCACATTGTTTCTAAAGATGGAATAACGGTTGATCCTGTAAAAACAAAAGTTGTGGAAGAATGGCCCAGACCCAGAAATGTAACCAAGATTCATAGCTTCCTTGGTTTGGCGGTCTATTACCGAAGGTTTGTTAGAAATTTTTCACGTTTATCTAGTCCAATGACTAAGCTAACTCGGAAGGGTGTTAAGTTTATCTGGACAAAAGAATGTGATGATTGTTTTTAGGAATTGAAAAGAAGATTGGTGAATGCTCCATTTTTGACACTACCTTCCAGGAATGGTGAGTTTGTTATATACAGTGATGATTCATTGAAATGACTTGGTTGCATCCTAATGCAGAATGATCAGGTAATTTCTTATGTTTCACGACAGTTGAAAACTCATGAGGTAAATTACCCTACACATGATTTGGAATTAGCTGCTGTTGTTTTTGCTTTAAAAATTTGGAGGCATCATTTGTATGGAGTAAAGTGTGGAATATATACTGATCAAAAAAGTTTAAAGTATATATTCACTCAGAAAGAGTTAAACAACAGACAGAGGAGATGGCTATAATTAATCAAGGATTATTATTGTACAATTCATTACAATCCGGGAAAAGCAAATAAAGTGGCTGATGCTTTGAGTCGAAAAAGTAATGCTTCATTAAAAATGTTGCGTTTGGAACATGATCCTTTGGTTAAGGATTTGATGAACTTTGGCATAGAAGTTGTTGGTGTAGGAAGTCCTTCTGTTTTGTTTTAGGTATCAGTGAGATCTTCTCTATCAGATAGAACCAAGCAATCACAGAAGCAAGACAGTGAGTTGCAGATAAAGGTAGAGCTGGTTCCGAAAGGTAAGTTTCCTGAATTCAACATTTATAATGATTGTGTTTTGAGATTTGGGAAGAGATTGTGTGTGCCTTTTGATTCACAGTTGAAGAGAGAGTTGTTATGTGAAGCTCATAGTTCTCCGTTTTCAGTTCATCTGGGCAGTACTAAGATGAATAAAGATCTGCGGGAGTATTACTGGTGGGATGGAATGAAAAGAGATATTGATGATTTTACTGTGAAGTGTTTGACTTGTTAGCAGGTTAAAGCAGAGCGGCAGTTACCGAAAGGGATGATTCAGCCTTTACTAGTGCCATAGTGGAAATGGGAGAATATATCCATGGACTTTGTTGTGGGATTACCGAAAACATCTCGAGGTAATAATACAATCTGGGTTATTGTTGATCGCTTGACCAAGTCTGCTCATTTCCTTGCTATACGAGATACTTTTTCCCTAGATAAACTTTCCTGTTTGTATCTTAAAGAGATAGTCAGGTTACATGGAGTTCCTCTCTCCATTGTATCGGATCGTGATCCCAGGTTTACTTCTAACTTTTGGAAAGGCCTTCAGAAGTCGTTGGGTACTGAATTAAAGTTTAGTACAGCTTTTCATCCTCAATCAGATGGGCAGTCAGAATGAAAAATTCAGACATTTGAGGATATTCTACGAGCTTGTTCTATGGATTAGCAGGGAAGTTGGGACCAACATCTTTCTTTGGTTGAATTTTCATATAATAACAGTTTTCATTCCAGTATACAGATGGCACCATTTCAGGAATTATATGGGAAGCGGTGTCGAACTACAACTTTCTAGGATGAAGTGGGTGAAAGGAAGTTGATGGGACTAGAATTGGTAGAAGAGATGGCAGAAAAAGTTCAGCTGATTCAGAAACACATGAGAACAGCTCAGAGCAGGCAGAAGAGTTATGTGGATAACCGGAGGAAGGATCTATCTTTCGAGGTAGGTGATCATGTTTTTCTCAAGGTTTCTCCTTGGAAAGGTGTGATGAGATTTGTTAAGAAAGGAAAGTTGAGTCCAAGGTTCATTGGACCATACAAAATTCTGGAGAGATTTGGATCAGTTGCATACCGAGTGGCTTTACCACCGAGTTTTTCTCAGGTACAAATTTTATTTCACGTTTCGATGTTGAGAAAGTATATCCCGGATCCATCTCATGTTTTGAGTCCAGAGATAGTTCAGCTGGAAGAGAACCTATCTTATGAGGAAAAACTGGTCCAGATCGTTGACCACAGGGAGAAAGTGTTACGGAATAAGGTGATTCACCAGGTAAAGGTTTTGTGGAAAAACCATGTGATTGAAGAGGCAACATGGGAATCGGAAAATGCAATGAGGGATAAGTACCCCCATTTATTTGATAAGTAAATAAATTGCGGGGACACAATTTTCTAAAGGGGGAAGGATGTAACATCCCAAGTAAGAAATGAATAATAGAAATTTTTATATATGTCTATTAATGATTAATATAGTGTTTTAGAGGCTTAAAATGAAAATAAATACAATCTTATGCATGGAATACACTAATATTCTTAAAAGATTGTTTTACTGCCTTTCGATGGCAAACCATTTTTAAATCTATATTTTGACAATTTTATAAGCTATGTTTGTCAAAATAAACTTATTATTTATGATTGGGACATCAAAATTTACTTTTTGTGAATATTTGGTATTTTTCTGACAATGTTCATTTTTTAATGAATAGTGAAAAATACTGCATTTTACATCAAAACTGCTTTTAATCTAATTTATTTATATGATTAGATTATCTTTTGAATTGGTTTTGATGTAAAATTGGAATATATTTTTACCATTTTATCCAATGATGGTCATTGGAATCAATTTCACTTTGAAATTAGACTAAAACTGGTGTCAATCTTTTGATACTTATTATTTTATAAAAACACGCTATTTGCTCTGACAGCGGGAATTAATAATTAAATTAATTAATGTGACTTATATGTTTTGAATTTCGTAAATTAGAATTCATTTTTTAATTCGGAATATCAAATATAGATTATGGTGAATTTTTGGTAATTTTCTGAAAAACTTTAATTTTTGATGAATAGTGAAACCACTAAGTAGTACTTATAAAAATTGATTTTCCATTTAAATGAAATTTTTCCATCATTATGTTTTTAATTTCAAAAATCATACATAAATGGTTGTCATTAAGAAGTAAAATGTTTTTCAATAAGATTAAAATAATTTTTTTGGTGAATAGTAACTTATTAAGTTTTTAATCGCGATTAGTGGTAATTACTGTAGTTTAAGGTAAAAATAGTCCTTTAATAAAATAAGATGAGCTTGACACATGTCCTACCCTCATTGGTTGTGTCGTGGACGACCAAGACATGCCATGGGTCAACTTGGGGACCCCATGGATCCACATTGGTTGGGAAATGACATAAATAACTTTTTATTTAATGTAAAAGTAAATATGACACAAACATAATATGTTTTACGAAAACAATTTTTACATGGGGTTATAAAGATCCGATTTTTTATTATAAATAGTAATTGGAAAGATAAAAAGATTCACTACATCATAGTATTTTTTTATAATTTTTAGACTTTAAATATATTAAATTATTTATGACATCATGATGATGCAGCAATGACCTCATTATTTAACGATTTAAATAAAATGGAAAGATAATGAAAAATATAAAACCTACACGTGGCCAAAACCAATTGGATGAGTGGATTTAGAATCCTTATCACCTTATCCTCTAATTATAGCAATGTGGGACCTTTTTAATCCGAAAATCTTTTTAAAATAAAGTAACTTATCTTTACTTTCCAAAAGTGCCCCTCCTCTCCTCTTATAAAAGGCCCCCACCTCTACCTCATTTCACACACTCCTCAAGCCATTGGCACGGAAAACCCTGCCCATTTACTCTCTACACATCCCTCTCCTCATTCTAGAGGATTCCCTTTGGGCATAATCCTTTCAAAGGAAGCCTTTAGGCTCAAATCAAAAGGAGTTACACTTTTAAAGGTAATTCTTTCTCTCATGTTCATTTGTTTTATTTTGCTTCTACAACCCCCTAAACACTTTTTTTTACTTCTTTTGTAACAACACCAGTATCTTAAATATAATAGTATGTTGTTATAAGAATTATTTGAGCTACACTCTCACACAACTACATCAAATGGTTAAAGAACATACGGTTTCTGTGGATGGCGAAATTCTTCCTCCCGAAACGATGATTGTTCAATACTCATTTAACACCTTCAAAGGTGGCCAATATGATGTCACTATTTTTATATATGATATATAATATGTTTATGTTTTCCTTAAGCTTCTGTTCTTTTTCATTTTGGTCATAACTTTATGGTTTCCATTATGGGTAAACACGATATCTTCATTTTAGGAAGTGCGGACTACTGCCCCCTGAAAGTGATTTGATTCGTTAATACCATATGTGGGATGTGTAAAGGATAATGATAATGATATTATATATTTTATTATACTAGAATTATAATATACTCTTGTATCTTTATGATTCCATTCCAGAAAATACGAAATAGAAATGGAAGTAGCGTTCATGCGTACGTACGGCTTACCGTCTCCATGAACGATGCATTTCATTTCTTACCTCTAAATGTGATTTAATATTATAAATACATGTATATGATGATTATATATGAGATATATGTTATCCAAATCATTAATATCATTCTGGATATAATGAAACTTGACCAAATTAACAACATGTAAGTATAAGAAGTCTATTTTTGACTTAAGAACCAAATACCGACAAAATGAACATTATTAACTTAAATGATTACATGATGTTCATAACATGGTATAAAAGGAATAATGAACTTGAAAAAGGTTCATAAGAAAGTAGTGATTATCTCAAGTTTATTATTCAGGATATTAAAGAACGGTCGGGTCAAGTCGATACGAGGTATGGGACTTCGTCTCAATCTCCTTTCATTGAGGCATATTTTATTTTATACACAACTTTCTTTTATACGGTGTATAAACCCCTTTGACTTTTACGTTTATTCAAAAGGAATCTTTTTTATACGAAGCGTTTACTAAACGACCAAAGGGAATGTTTATGTCGTACGTATGCGGAAACAATGACTTCTCCACCGTCGTGACCGTTATTTGAGTTTCGGCTTCCTCTGCAAGACATACCTTCATTTTAAAAGAAAAATAAATAACATGTTTTAATTTTCTTTTACTTTGGTATTGAAAATGGGTTTCATAATTTTTTTATTATATAAATGTGTTGTATTGATATCTTGTGATTGAAATGTGGAAATGCTGTGTTTCCTTTAAGCATGTTTTATGTGATATGATTATGTTGAGGTTCTTGGGAATTATTATGAAGACGGGTGGTTCCGTGATAAACTAAGGGCGGGTGAGCCCGATATAGCTCTCCAATGCATTGGGTAACGCGAAGGAGTGAAACGTTAAGGTTTCTACGAAGAGATTTTAGGAAATATACTGTGATGGGTATTCCAAACGTAACCAAGAGGGTTACTCTCTACGTAAGAATGTTATGAATGCCTCAAGTTACCTTTATGTCTTATGATTTCAATGATTTACTCATGATTTGATGAGGTATGTTAATGTGCTTATGTTTTATGGGTAAAGTATGATTTCACTCTTATGTATATATGTACCCATGTTTCCTTTCCATGTTTTTATATCCCTTACTGAGCTTTTTATGCTCATCCCAAGTTGTTTTGAAATGTTTTTCACAGGTCAAGGGAAAGGTACATTATATGATGATAGTGTCAAGGAAGTGTCAAGAATGAATCCATGTTTTATTTTAAATATGTTTCCATTGATGGGAATGAAGAATACTATCTTTATGTAACCACTTTGTTTATATGTGGAATGTAATGCAAGTTTTATGATCTAATTCTCTAAAACTCTAAACCTGAAAAGATCCTCAATGTGTAATCTTGTAATAACTCAAGATTAAGTAAGGTTTAAGGCTGGGGCCTTATACTTAGTGATGGCTACGTGATTAACACATGGTTCACCAATCCATGTGGTTAATTTATACACAATCACTAGTCCCTTATTGTTTGGATTTATGTTTCTTGTTATTTTTCAAAAAACTATTGACTAAGTTTTGATAAAGGGTTTTTTATTTTTAATGATGTTTTCAAGTAATTTTTTAATATTTAAAAATTGTAATTTTGTGTTTCAATATGGTTTTAAGTGGTTAAAAACATTTATTAATTTTTAAAATGGGACTTTATGAGGGGTAACCGTTCTTCCAAAATAATTTCCATTGTCTTTGTATTGGAAATATTGTTTTATTGTGATGGCAGTCGGGTTTTGAAAATTTTCAAGGGAGATTTCCAAGTAAATTATCAAATAATAGAGTGTACTAAAATAGTAAAATAGTTTTATAAATAACTGTGGGATTAAAAATATTTCAATTAATAAAATTCTGCGTTTTGAAAATGGTTAAATGGGTAATTTTGAAAATTTTAAAAAGAGTTGTTTTTCCCTTTTTGTAATTATAAATTTAATAGTTTTCAAGTTATTTTAAATCAAAGCATGGAAAATTTATTGAAATAATGATAGTTAGTATTTTTAAAGGGGGGAGAAATTTTTTAGGGTATTTTTTACAAAATGTGTCTTCCCATTTCAAATTCAATTTTGGGGATTTAAAAGGGAAAATACATAGTTTTGTAATGTTTTTTCATTTTGGAGAATTGTTTTTCTATTTTTTTTATGGTACATGTTGGGAATTTTTTGGATCTTATGAATCAAGAGTTAGTGAACTCATGTCAGATTTTATCTTGAAATCCCTAGAAAATTCTCAATATATATGTTATTCTAGTTCTCTATGATATATTCTAATTTGACTATGGGAATATTGGTTTTAAAAAGTAATGTTTTTCTATCGTTTTGTGTTTTTGGTTAGGTGTGTTTGTGGTAACTGAGGGCTAGAGGAAATTATGAATTATAATTTTCATGGTTATTCACCATGATGAGGCTAACATCTTGTTGTTGGTATCAATTTTTGAATTGAAAATCTTTGGGATAACTAGGAAGGTTGATTTGATTATTTTGACCTATAGGGTTCACTTAGGATCACTATTCAAAGAGTTGGAACCTGGTTTACCTCCCTTGACCTATGAATAGATCACATGTTAATCTTGTTGAGGCATGTTTTATTTGCGAATCCTCATATTTCATGTCTTCCAACTCTAATCATTTGGTCCTTATTTTCCTTATTATGGGTAATAATCCTTCAAGATTTTAGTTTTAGAAATTGTTTAAGTTTCTTTGGTGTTACCTTTAATGAGGTGTCTTGATTCATAAAATTTTTTTTTAAGGATGTTTGGGTGTCAGTGGTTTCTCTTAGGAAACTCATTTTGTTTTAGCTTTTTCTTATTCCTTTGCGTTTCCTTTTTGGTGACACAAATTTCAAACCTGGTGGAATTTCATTTCATTGATTTATTCAAAATAAAAATTACTACAAAAGGATCTATTTAGGGAAATTATGAATTTTATTGTTGTGAAATGGTGGAGTTCATGGTTATGTGCATAGTGTCTCATATATTTTGGAACCCATTAAGAATAATAGTTTATTATAGCTTTGTAAATAAATGTTCATCCAATGTTCTAATATAGTGGGGAGGCCACCATAGAAGTAGCTCATGGTAAACATGGACTTCAGGATTCATTGATGGGGCAATTTTTTATTCCCATCCACCCAACCCCAATAATAATAGTTTGGTTGGCTAGGACTATGGGTTGTTTTTTGGATTCACATTGAGATATAAAATAGACTATGATGACTCTCTATGGTTGTTTCATTATTACGGGTCAGGTGTTCCTTGTTTTGATTTTGAGTTTTAAAATGTGAGTTTCCCCCTCTCTTGATTCCCTCATTTGATTGTTGAGTTCTTTGATCTAATTTTTTGATATATTTATAATAATTTGGGATTTAGAGTTGTATTTTTTGAAAGTAAAATGGGTTTTTTTCTAGTCTTTGTTTTTTGGGAGTCTCACACTGAGTATTAGTTCATTCATTATTTTTTCATCATTACCTTAGTCTTTTGGAAATTATAGGGCTAGAAATAATAATGGTGGAGAGAATTGTAAAAAACAACAATGATATATCAATTATTTAATATTATTTAATTATTTTAATCCTTGTTTTAAATTTTTTGTTCATTAATTTTTAAAATTTAAATTTTATGATTTTTAGCATATGCACATGTTTGGTTTATGGTTAGTAGAAACTATGTATAGATAGTAAGAGGATGTTTGTATCTTCTACAAATCTAAATACATGGTCGGTTCATAGATTCCATAATTATTTGGCCCAACCTTGAGGATAATCTAGAATCCCCAATTGGGTAAAATCACTGGCATGTGGATTTCCCAACTGTATTGCCAAACCATGTGCAGTTTCTAGGGGGTTAGATTTTTTAAAATTACCCTTTTGAACTTAGTAGAATAAAATCCCATAAATATTTTCATTCCCTTACCCTCACCCCTCATGATAGACACACCCAAGGGGGCTCTCATCTGTTCCCCACTACTCTCCTATCTAAGTTATTTTCTGATTTCATTTCCATTTCCTAGTGTGATCATCTCATATGATCTTTTCTTCTCTATCACTACTTAGTTCTTTTTTATTATTATTAATTTCCTCGTAGCGGTGTGAGGTAGACCAAAACAATAGTTCTTCTTGAATTTTTATCTTTTATGGTTTTCTTTGAAGCTATAGTTTCTTCTAATTTTAATGGGTTCCTTTGTCTCTATTGAGATAGTATTGGGTCTCACATGTCAAATACAATGAGTTCATATTCAGTTTGAGCAAGAATACCCAATTATTGATCCTTTATTTTGAGTAATATTATTTATTTATGGTTTTTTTGGGTTTTATTACTTTAAAATATAAATAAATATTTTCACATTTTTAGGTTGACTGGAATTTGTTTTTCCTTTGTATTCACTGTTTTTGAAAACATCTGATACGTTTTTCCTTCCCTAAATTGTGTTTATAGACCTTTTTGAAAATCTATGAACCTTGGGAATTATTTTTTTGTCACTAGTTTTAAATAAGTTATTATTTAAATTATAATATTTTTTGGCAACTTGGTTGGTTTTCCATAATGTTCTAGTGTCATATATGGTTTGTAAATAACATAAAAATGGTTTTTATCTGTCTTTCCACTTTTTAAATAAAAATTATTCACATATCCATATATATATATATATATATCCTCTTTGTACATATTAAAACATGGTTGGGTGAATATTTATATAAGGTAAAGGGTTATTTGTATATTTATTAAGTTGCTTATGTGTCTATGTGTAAAGAGTAGATTTGGAATATGAGAAGATGTGTTTAGAAGTTATTTTTCAAATGATCCATACTACATTACAAATGTGAAGGCCCAGTTGACACTCTAAAAATGTAGTTTGATGGATTCCATTGTTTTTTGAATTGAATTTTGAATAGAAAAATGTTATCTTTTAGGTGATTAATTATTAATAAAATTATAAGGTCAACTTGTACCATTGTGTGTTTTCTTAAAATGAACACCTCCATTGAATCCTTGTAGACTAGGGAGGGTCATCCCATAGATGGTGTTGGGAGGTTGTCTAGGAAGATGAAATGGATGTATCTAAGAATTTGATGTGGTATTATGTGAAAGTTATGTCACCTTCCATTATTACTAGAGTTAAGGGAACCTATTAATAGTATTGAGAGTGAAGATATGTTTTCACATTAAGTATTAATTCGGTAGACTAGATATTCTGTTGTAGGTGAACACCAATAGTTGTTTGGGCCACTAGTGAGGCTACATCAGGGTATCCTATTGTTTTATACTATAGATCGCATTGAAACACATATATATATATGGTTCTAAAAAAAGTTTTATAGGGTCTCTTTACTTGGTGTCTAGGAATATCACATATTTACCATTTCACTATGTAACACCACAAGCTTCCATGGTACACTTCTCTTTGATTAATATAGTAGGGTGTGTTGTACGCAACTTCGAGTTCTGCCACCCTCCACAACCAATCAAACTAGTTGTTATGAATAGTAATACCCAATTTTTGAAATATTATAAATTTTATCTTTCAAAATTGACTTCATTTTTGGATTCGGAATATCGAAATTATTTTACGGTGAATTTTTTTTATTTTTTTAAAACATTCAATTTTTGAAGAATAGTGAAAAAACACTGAGTTATAGTTTAAAACCGAATTTTTATTTAAATAATTATTTATTTATTTTAAATTAATTATGTTCAAAATAGATTCATAAAACCTATATAAGTTCAATTTAATTAATTTTAGTTATTTTAGAATAATTTATATATATAAAAATTTTATTGAACTTTTCTCCGTCTTTTACCCACCTCTTATGAGAATTTGAAAATTCACATAAAACATAATTTTACAGCTTTTGTGAGTGAAATTTCAAAAATCAGAGAGACACTGTTAATATCAAGGAGTAAAATGTGGTTCAATGAGATGAAAATAATTTTTGGTGAATTGTAACCTTTTACTTTTATTTACCACGGTTAAAAGTAAATAGGGTAATTAAGGGTAAAAATGTTATTAATATTACCCTAACACATGTAATAATTCAATTAGAAAAATTTATCTCAACAAAAAACAACCTTAGGAATAAAATATTATCATTTAGGTCCACTTGGATTAGATTAGGGCATTTATTATTATTTAATTCAAAGAAGAGTTAAAAGAGATAAAATCAAAGTTTAATAATTAAAACATTATTAATGTAGGGATATACATAATATAAATTCGATTATAAATATTCATTATAAATATGAGAATATTTCCTACATAATGGTAATTTTTATATTTTTGATACATTAAATAATTTAATTTATTTATGACACAATGGTGATGCAGTAATTGCCTAATTAATGAAACATTAAAATAATTGATATTATAAATATCAAAATAAATTTAATTTGAGACATTTTACGAATTCCACTAATTTTATAGGTTAATATGACAAATTATGATTGGTTATATAAATTTTGTTCGAAGTAAAAATGATCTTATGAAATTATCCAAAACCAAATACCCAATAGTGTCAAAATTGACATAAAAGAGTTTTTAAAATAAACAGTATATTATTAATTTATATTCTATTCCTAAAAATCTAAAGTTAGTCCAAAGGACTTATATAACTATGGTTTATCATTAATGGACTACTTGGGGGTCTCATGGAGGTACATAGTAATATTATTAACTATATAATATAAAAATACAAAGAGATATGGTAAATGTCGAACTATTTAACTGAGAGTTAAATATAAATGAGAAGGTTAATAAAGAGATCCAAACCTGTATAAAATATATTGGTTGAAAGGATATGGACCCATCCCCACCTTAACAATTAAATAATCCACTTTGGAGCAATTAGAAACTGAATATGAATTTATTATAAAATAAAATTTCTAGCTTCTCCAAAGGTGCCCGTCACCCCTCTTATTAAAGGGTACTCCCCCTTATCTCTAATTTACACCTTCAAAGCCTTTTGGATCGGCCATACCCTGCCCAAATATTCTCTAAAATTTCTTTCACTTAAACCTAGAGTCCTTATTTTGATCAGAAATCCAACTTAAGGATCCATTTTGATCAAATCAAAAGGAAGAACCCGAAGAAGAGGTAATGTTTTCACAACCAACTTTCAAGTTCCTTTCTTCTTCAACTTCTTCATTATTTTTTATTTCCAATCTAAAATAATAACTCCAGTATATTTTATATACTATGATGTGATTATAAATATGGTACAACCATATTCATTATTCAATACATCCATTGAATTACATGTCACCGTACGTGCGTACGTATGGCATACCGTCTCCAAGTCATGGTGAAATTGTTATTCAATACATTATTGTTTAGATGGGTATAATAATGATGTGAAATTCATGTAAATAATTATTATAACATGATAATGGTTCTATATATATATGATATACCATCCAATTATATATGATTTTAATATCAATAGAATGATATTATCGCTCGTGCGTACGTACAGACTACCGTCTCCACGAATGCGATGAGATTCATTCCCCATCGTATCCATACAAGTCTAATTCTGATTTTATGATTAAAAATAATGTTTAATGGATTTATATCATTATGTATATGAATAAGATACAACATATCCATAATAAAAACGACTTATGTAACAAAAAATATAAAAGAAAATGAGTATGTTAACACCAAAAACGACGATAATACTAAGCTATTATTAACAATGAAATGTTAAATGATTATATATAATATCATATTAATGTATATGATGATTTTATTATTAAATAAAAATTATTTCACCATTATATAGTAGGATAACCTACCCTATACCAATGAAAAATTACAAAGTACGGGGTTTCTTATCTCACTTTTAATTCCGTGAGATTTCAATTGTTCACCACTTATTTATTGCATGTGGTGTGTGTACTGCCCATGGTTGTATTCATTGTGTAATATACATTAACTCATGTATATTTACATCATCAATGTATGATCCTTATTTCTTGTGTGTATGTTTCATAAGTTACCAAATCGATAAGGGAATTTGAAATTTCAATTTCCACTCATTCAGCATTACGCATACTTCATTGATTTGTTTACTCCAAGATTATGTGTGGAATCACTATTAATTTTATTATGTAATAATTTCCACTCCCCTTTATATGGATATAATTTTGATACACATAATCACTCCATTTATAAATTCTCAAGTCATCGATATGAACTTGATAAGAGTGATTTTAACTCAATCTCTATTTATTGAGTTAAACAGCCAATTCATTGGTGTGGTTTTTATAAGAATATGTGTGAATTTACTACGATTTATTTACACTGAATATCCAATCATATTTAGTGTCATTATATTTTTCACACATAATTATGTCATATATTTATCCTTAACCTAAGGATATGGCCTTTATGAGAGCTTTCATCTCAATTTACATTCCATTGATACTTCTTTGTTGTTATACACCAAATCACTTTTATATGGTGTATATAATGTACTTTGACATAGTATATCATGAATCCCTTTATTCTCATTATATTACAATGTTTTTATTACTTCAATTATTTGTATTCAAGTGTCTCTCTTTTGGATTGGAACTCTAACTAAAATATCATTTTAAAATTTTTTAAAGATTTATTACTCTAAATATTTCTCATTAATGTCCATGTTTTTAAAATCATTTTATGGATTTATTTATATGGACCTTAAATTTTTCAAATCAAAATTCCATTTAAAAGTTTCTAAGTGGTATGGGACACTTTGAATCAAAAATCTATTTTAAATGGATTATTTAAAAATAGTGTGACTTTTGAATATTTTCACAAAAAGGGGTATATTTCTCTCAATAGTTTGATGATTATTTTAATCTATGTCAATATCCTTCATTATTATCAATTGAGGGTAATCTAATACAATACAGTATTCCATATTGTATCGAATGAGTTATGTTTGACTATGGAAGTGCTATTTTTATACCATTCATGTCTTGTGGTTAAAATTATTGATATTTCGTATGCTAGTTTTAATACGAATGTTTATGTTACGTTTCAATCTTTTCATATGAGAAATGAATTGGACATAGTAAGTGATGGGTGGAGCATGATATAGCTCCTCGATTAATTAGTTGGTCTCATGAGACAAACTAGTGTCTTGGCACAAGGCCTTGACAAAATCTTATTTTCAGTCTTGGCACGAGGCCTTGAATATGTGGTTATGATAGTATAAATTATGAATTCCATTATAATGAAAGTTGTTTTTGATATTTCATGTGGTTATTATACTATTATAATATCCATGTGAATAAGTTAATGACATTATTTCCTTTTATCATTAATATATTATGCTGATGTTCATGTTTAAAAGGATTTTGTTTTAGTTATACATTTCATTAAATGTTATGATTATTTTTGAAAGTTTTCGCTATATTGTTATCTTTACTGAGAATCTGATCTCACTCCTTCAAATGTTTTATTTTTTCCAGGATGGGAAGAAGTAATTTATGAATGACCTGTAGGGATAGTAAGAGGGGATATGAAGACAAGATGTTGTTTTTTTACATTATGATGTAATGTAAGACTTATGAATATACCTAGTGTTTCCAAGACTAGTAAACTAATTGATCATTCAAGACATGATATTTTATGATCATGACAATGTTATGTAATAATGCACCGACTATGGGTAACTGGGGTCAGGGCATTACAGTTGGTATCAGAGGAAGTTTAGTACAAACCTAGGAAACTAGATTTAGATAAACTCTGATTAGAGCACATATCCCTAAGATATAATTTGAGGATTAGTATAGAATAACTTCCAAGAATTTTGGTATTGTATATATTTTGTGAGTTTTCCAATAAATACATCCATGTCTGGATACGAGTAGGTAGAGCTGGCTCTGGCACAGATGTACCAAGGGGTAAAACCCGAAAACTCTGCTTTGATCTAGACTCGAACGGGAACTGGTGCACGACAATGGGCCTTGTTGCATTCTTGGTTACGACACTCCCGACAGATATTCTTAAGATAATTTACATTTTTTATAAAAACCAATTTGAATTATTTGAATATAAGATGATATTAAATGACCTTGGTTAATCATAAGGTGTTTAAAATTGAGAATATGGTGTAATGATATTCTTTATATTATTTTATGACTACTGGTACTCACATAATGCTTTATGGTATTATTCAATTGATGGAGTCCAAGAAAGTCATAGTAACTTTTAGAATTATGTACAAGGTGGGAACGGTGGTGGAAATGTGAAAACAAATCGTATGTTGAGAGGCGTAAAAGATATCATCCCCATTCGAAATCAGTTTTCTAAAAATATGATCAATAACATATATATTAACCAACTCCCAGACTCAACAACGACGAGAAAGGTGATAAATGATAAGAGCTCCAGCAGGGGGGACCATGGAGAAAATAATCCTAAATTTCCATCATGTAGGAAGTGTGTAAGGTGACACCTAGGAAAGTTTCTTAATGGAACAAAGATATACTTTAATTCTGGGAAAGAAGGATATAAAGTGAAGAATTGCCGAGGAAAAATGAAGATTATTGTGGGAGAAAAAAAATGGTCCAAAGAATCAATTTATAGTCATTTTCCATAAATGTATGGGACCTAGACTGTAACGCCCCGACCCTCGTTACCCAGAGTCGGTGCATTATTACATAACATTGGCATGATCACAAGAAAGATAAAATCTCGAAAGACCGGTTGGTTTAGTAGCCTTGGAAACACTAGATATATTCATAAGTCTTATATTACATCATAAAATGAAAAACTACTACAAAAACATATTGTCTCCATAAACCACACTCATATCCCCACATAATATCCCTGCAGGTCATTCATAACTTACTTCTTCACTTCCTGGGCAAAATACAACATAGAAAAGGGGTGAGCTCAAATGCCCAGTAAGGATAACAATATAGCGGAAACATTCATAAATAAGAATAAACATTTAAGGCAATGTATAACTAAAACAAAAGCCTTTCAAACATGAACTTTCAACATGGCATGGCATAAATAAAATGAAATAATGCCATTTACTTATTCACATGGATATTCTACTAATCGAATAATCACATGCAAAAATCAATAACCACTTTCATAATGTTGGAATGCATAATGTCATACTATCATAACCACATAGTCAAGGCCTCGTGCCAAGACTACAAATAAGATTTTTCCAAGGCCTTGTGCCAAGACACTAGTTTGTCTCATGAGACCTACCGTTGCATCGAGGAGCTATAGCGGGCTCCACCCGTCACTTACTAAGTCCAATGCATTCCCATATGAAAATGTTTAAACATAACATAAACATTCGTATTAAAACTAGCATACGAAATGTAAATAATTTCACCATAAACTATGAATGGTATAAAAATAGAACATCCACAGTCAAACATATCACAAAACCTTCAATACATTATAGAAGTTTTGTATCATAATAAATCAACTTCAAATAATCTTAAAATCCATCAACGGATGTTGACATAGATGAAATCAATATTCTTTTTAATGAAATATCTCCTTTTATTTTGAAATCATTTAAGATCCATATAAAATAAAATATTTTCTTTGAAAATATTCTTATAATCTTGTAAGGGAAGTTTTGAAGATTTTATAACGGCGGAAAATAGCCGCACCCTCCGTATAAGTTAAAAAAACATTCTTACCTTAATTCTGTCGAAAAGGTTAAAAAGGACCTTGTTTTGAAAACGACCGAAAGATTCCTTTATAAACCACTTATAAAAGTCAAAAAGGGTATAAATGACTTTAACTCATATTCTAGTAAATAGTAAAAATGTTTTGAAATACATTTTTAAGAAACATGGATGTGGATGATAAAGAGAACCCAGTAGATTATTATGTATAAACAATCTCGGATAATGAAGTGATTGTGAAATAACACTTACCTTGTACTTTTCCTTGGTTGGGGTAGGTTAACCTCCTTTATAATGGTGAAATAATTGTTATTAAATTATACAGGAATCATATATATTAATATGATATCATATATGATCTTTTAACAATGATTTGTTAAAAATATCTTAGAATTATCTTCGTTTCGAGTGTTAACTTACTCATTTTCTTTTATATGTTTTGTTACATAAGCCATGTTTTTTGTATCTTATTCATATCCAGAATGATATCAAGTCCTTAAACATCATTTTTAAATCATCAAATGATAATTATACTTGAATGGATACGATGTAGAATGAATCTCATCGCGTTCGTGGAGACGGTAGTCCGTACGTACGCACGAGCGACAATAACATTATTTTGATATTAAAATAATATACAAATGGATGGTATATCATATATACAGAATCATTAACATGTTATATTTATTATTTACATGAGTTACACATCATTATTATACCCATCCAAATAATAATATATTGAATAACAATTACACCACGACGTGGAGACGGTAAGCCGTACGTACGCACGTATGGTGACATGTTATTCAAAGGGTGGATAGAATACTGAATATGGTTGTACCATATTTATAATAACATCACAATATATGTGAGATACTGGAGTTATTATTTTAGAATGGTAAGAACAAAGAAAGAAGAAGTGGATGAAGAAAGGAACTTTAAAAGGGGTGGTGAAAACATTACCTCTTCTTCGGGTTCTTCCTTTTGATTTGATCAAAAGGGCTCCATAGGATGGCTTTCTGATCAAACTAAGGCCTCTAGGTTGTAGTGAGGGATGTTGGGAGAGTATTTGGTCAGAGTTTGGCCGAACCAAAAGGCTTTGAATATGTGAAAAATGAGAAGGAGGAGTGCCCTTATATAAGAGGGGTGAGGGGCACCTTTTGAAAAGCTAGAAATATTAATTTATAATATATTCATATTCGGTTTCTAATGGATACAAAGTTGATTATTCAAAGGTTAAGGTGGGTATGGGTCGAAAAAAACTCAACCAATAGAATTTAGATAGTTTTGGGTACTTATATTAACCTTATCTTTAAGTATTAACTCTAAGTTAATTAGTTTCACTTTTACAATGTCTCTTTGTATCTTTATATAATATTGTTAATAAACATACTATATACATCCAAGAGACCCCCAAGTGGACCATTAATGATGAACCTATCATGATATAAGTCTCTTGGCCGAACCTTATATTTTATGAATTTTATATCAATTAATAATATAATATTTTTTTTAAGAACTCTTTTATGTCAATTTTGACTCTATTCAATTGTTGATTTTTGTGAAACTCATAACAGATTGATTACTTAGAACAAATCAAATTAAATCAATCCTAATATATCATATTATCCTATAAAATTAGTTTAATTCATTAAAAGTTTCATATTATATTTATTTGGGTATTTATAATATCAATTATTTTAATTTTTCACTATTATAGTAATTAATTCATCATCACTGTGTCATAAATAAATTAAATTATTTAATGTCTAAAAATTATAAATGATCTATCACTATGTAGGCAATCTTTTTATCTTTCTAATGAATATTTATAATCTAAAATACAACATATATAACCTTATGTAAAAATTGTTTTGCTAAAAGATATATTCTTGTGTCATTTTTGTATTAATTTTAACTTAATTAAAATAAAGTGTCCTTATCACCTACAAGTGGCACCATGGGGTCCCAAAATCGACCCAAAGATGCCTATGGTCGAACAGGTATCAACAAATAAGGCTAGGACACGTTTTAGGGTAATTTAGTATTATTATAATATTATTTTTTAACCCTTATTTACTGGATTTACCCTTAACCATGGTAAATAAAATATTTACCGCAGTAATTATTCAAAATGTCTAAAAAAAAAGTTACCTATTTTCACAATTTGAACATCCTGATTCAAAATATGGAATCCATTTTTCTAAATTCAAAACACAGAAGTGGCAGAAATTAATTTAAAATTAATTCCCGCTGTCAAAACAAAAAGCGTGTTTGTAAGAGATAATAACTATCAAAAGATTGACACTTGTTTATGTTCGGTTTAATTGTAAAATTATGTCCAATGACCAAAATTATATTAAACGGTAAAAATATATTCTAAATATACTTTAAAACCACTCAAATTCATAATTTATCACTATTAAATATTTTTATTAAAAAATTTGTTTTTAATTAAAATTTAGTAATTTTCACTATTCATCAAAATATAAAAGTTATCCGAAATGTACCAAAATTTCACCTTAGGCAAAAATTCGATATTCCGAATCCAAAATTAAGTCCATTTTGAAATATAAAATATATATAATTTTAAAAAGTAGGTATTACTATTCATAACGGCTAGTTTGATTGGTTATGGTGTGTTAGAACTCGGTGTTGCGTACAACACACGCTATCGCATTATTCAAAGAGAAGCATACCGTAGAAGCTTGGGGTGTTACATTCTCCCCTCCTTCAAATAATTTCGTCCTAGAAATTTCTAGAATACTATCGCATGAAAAGACTCGGGTGGTTCTTCATCATAAGTTCATGGGGTCCCACGTTGCCTCTTCCATCTTATGGTTTCTCCACAAAACATTTACCAGACGCGTCGTCCGGTTTCTTAGTACTTGTTCTATCGTATCAAGAATCCTGACGGGCACTTCGCAATAAGACAGATCAGGTTCTAGTTCTAATTCTTCATAGGTGAGTACATGCGTTGGGTCAGGCATGTATTTCCTCTACAGAGATACGTGGAACACATCGTGAACTTTAGAGAGACTTGGCGGCATTGCCAATCGGTAAGCTACAACCCCAATTCGTTCTAGAATTTCGAAAGGTCCGATGTACCTGGGACTCAATTTACCTTTCTTACCAAAACGTATGACTCCCTTCCATGGAGATACCTTTAGGAAAACATGATCACCGACTTGAAATTCCAAATCCTTCCTTCGATTATCGGCATAGCTCTTCTTCCTACTTTGAGCTGCTCTGATGTGATTTTGTATTACCTTCACCTTTTCCATCATTTCCTCCACCAGTTCTGGACCTACAAGTTTTCTTTCACCAACGTCATCCCAACAGGTTGGTGTAAGACATCTCTTTCCGTATAACGCTTCATATGGTGCCATCTGAATACTCGAATGGAAGCTATTGTTATAGGAAAATTCTAAAAGTGGTAAATATTGATCCCACATACCCTGAAAGTCAAGTGAGCAAGATCTCAACATGTCTTCTAAGGTCTGAATAGTCCGTTCTGATTGTCCATCTGTCTGAGGGTGGTAAGCAGTGCTCAAATTAAGTTCAGTATCCAGGGATTTCTAAAGACTTTTCCAAAATCTTGAAGTAAAACGGGGATCACGATCAGAAACAATTGATAAGGGTACTCCATGAAGTCTCACAACTTCATTAATATATAGTCTTGCTAGACGTTCTAGGGGTAGATCTTCTCTTATAGCAAGAAAATGTGCTGAATTGGTAAGACGATCAACAATAACCCCTATTTCATCGTTCCTTCTAGGAGTCTTTGGTAGCCCCATGACAAAGTCCATCGTAATATTGTCCCATTTCCACTCCGGTATGGGAAGAGGTTGCATGACTCCTCCAGGCTGTTGCCTTCCAGCTTTCACATGTTGACAAACCATACATCTTGACACAAAATCAGCAATCTCCCTCTTCATGTTGTCCCACCAAAAATGTTCCTTCAAATCTCTATACATTTTTGTGCTCCCAGGGTGTATAGAGAAATTGGAACTATGAGCATCATCCAGTAATTCCCTTTTTAGATCAGGTAAATCGGGAACACAAAGTCTCTTCCCGAATTTCAAAATTCCATCTTCATACACAAGGTCTCTCAATCTCCCATCATTCACAGCTTTAATCTTCTTTTGAAATTCTTCATCATCGGTCTGAGAACTCTTAATCCTTTCTAGTAAAGATGGTTTGGCAACCATTTGAAAAAGCATTGATGTTTCACCTTCCCTGGTTATTCCCATGTCCATCTTCACTAGATCAATGAAAATTGGATCCCTTTCAATTCTCATATTGTTCAAAACTCCATGGTCTTTTCTACTCAAAGAATCTTCCACCTTGTTTGCCTTCCCCGGGTGGTAGTGTATCGTACAATCATAATGCTTGAGTAATTCAAGCCATCTCCTTTGCCTCATGTTGAGTTCTTTTTGTGAGAAAATATACTTCAAACTCTTGTGATCAGTATAAATCTCACATTTTTCACCATAGAGGTAGTGTGTCCATATCTTCAAAGCAAAGATCACAGCTGCTAACTCGAGATCATGAGTAGGATAGTTTTGTTCATTAATTTTCAACTGTTGTGATGCATAGCCAATAACTCTATCATTCTGCATAAGGACACAACCAAGTCCTTTCTTCGATGCATCACTATAAATAACGAACCCATCATTCCCCGATGGTAGAGTCAATATAGGATCATTGACTAATCTTCTCTTTAGTTCTTCGAAACATTCTTCACACTCTTTTTTCCAAACAAATTTAACCCCTTTACGTGTGAGCTTCGTTAATGGGTTAGCCAATCGGGCAAAATTCTGGACGAAACATCGATAATAATCTGCCAAACCAATAAAACTGTGTACCTCAGTTATACTCGTAGGTGCTTCCCATTCTTGGATTGCCTTGGTCTTAGAAGGATCAACAGAGATTCCATCTTTAGAGACAATATGGTCAAGAAAAGAAATCTCATGAAGCCAGAATTCACACTTGCTAAACTTCCCATATAATTCATGCCTCCTCAGAGTCTTCAAGATAATGCGCAAGTGATTTTCATGATCTTCGTAGTTTTTGGAGTATACCAAGATATCATCAATAAATACCACCACAAATTCATGGAGATACTCCTTGAAAACTCTATTCATCAGATCCATGAATACAGAGGGTGCATTAGTCAATCCAAACGGCATTACAGTAAACTCGTAATGCTCGTACCTGGTTCGAAATGCTGTCTTCGGAATGTCTTATTTCTTCACACACAACTGATGGTATCCAGATCGAAGGTCAATCTTTGAAAAGTATTGAGCTCCATGCAGTTGGTCAAATAAATAATCAATGCGAGGTAGGGAATACTTGTTCTTTATCGTTATAGCATTGATCTCCCTGTAGTCGATACATAACCTCATAGATCCATCTTTCTTTTTAACAAAAAGAACAGGGGCTCCCCATGGAGAACCACTAGGGCGAATAAATCCTTTATTACACAATTCCTCTAGTTGTTTCTTTTGTTCGACTAACTCTACCGTAGCCATTCTGTAAGGGGTCTTCGATATAGGCCTTGATCCAGGAATTAAATCAATGGAAAACTCAACTTCTCGTTTTGGAGGATGTCCAGGTAAATCTTCCGGAATTACATCTACAAATTCTTTCACAACAGGAACATCCTCTATTTGAACATTCCTTTCCTCACCGACAGTTATTTCATTCTCTTCCTCCCCAATAATTGAATTAAGTTGAGCTACTGGGGGTGGATCTAAATAAGAATTAGGTGGTGACGATTCTGCTCTAAAGATAAGGTGTTCCTTATCATTATCATCAAGAATCGTAACCTCTTTCTTCTTATAATAAATCTTCGCATCATAGTCCGAAAGCCAATCCATACCGAGGATTATATCAAACTCAATCATAGGTATGACGATGAGATCAGCAGATAACGAACATTTATGTGCTCTAATGGGGACTGATTCACAAAACTTTGTTGAAATGATACTTCCCTTAGGAGTTTTAACTGACAACTCCCTTATTAAATAAAATTGGAAATATCTAATTTTCTTAGTAAACTGGGAAGATATGAAACAATGCGATGATCCAGAATCAAATAATGCATTTTGCTAAACTTGAGGAAACCATTAAATTACCTGCCACCACGTCTTTAGGAGCTTCTACCTCAGCAGTAGTGATAGCATAAGCCTGGCCTTGATGCCTTGGCCTTTTCTGAGGTAAGTTATCCTGACGCTTAGGACATGCATTTGCATAATGCCCCATCTCCCTGCAATTGTAGCATTGAACGTTGGTAGCTTCCTTCTTCCCCTTGCAATCACAACCTTGGTGGCCTTTTTCACCACACTTGTAACAGACTCCCATTCCCTTCAAGCAAGTACCAGGATGTTTATTCCCGCATTTACCACAAGATGGATATTCAACCTTTCCGTTATTCCCCTTATTTCCATTCCCAGATTGATCAGCAGGTATCTTCTTCACTTTCTTTTCTTTAACGTCATAAGACTTAGAGAATTCCTTTTCGGTCTTGATAGCACATGAGGCAATGTCTTCGTACGATGAAAAGGATTGTGAGACTAATGCTCGACGGAGAAATGGTTTTAACCCATCAAAGAAACGATCAATCTTACTTCTTTGATTACGTATATAATCACCAGCGTACCTTGCTAACCTTGTAAAATTAGCCTCATACTTTGTGACATTCTCATCCTCCTTCTGTCTCAGACTTAGAAATTGCCTTTCCATATCTGCTCGATGGTCGCGAGAAATGTATTTTTCTAAAAACAGATCTTTGAACTCCCTCCATTACATATTTGATACTTCATCATCTTCCTTCGTATTTTGAATCAATGACCACCATTGATCAGCATCTCCAGTGAGGCGGTAAACTGCCATGATAACTTTTTCCCATTCACTGCTCCCCAAAGCCTGAAATATTTTCTCTAGGGAAAATATCAATTGCTCAACTACTAAGGGATTTGTACTCCCATTGAACATTGGTGTTTGTTGCCTCATGAATCGATCTAACATTGATCCTCCATGCTGTGGATCAGGGTGCTCCATACGGGTAAGGTTATTATTCATAACCTGAGTAAGCTGTCCCAGTATGGTGATTAGCTGATCGGCTCCATTTGCATCACCATCTCCACTATAATTATCTTGAGCAGGAGGGAAATCCCTACATAGAGTGCGTGCATTGATACAGTTTCCATTTTTTCCACTAGGCGCCATTTTTAAACAATGGCATAAACTAGATCAGTTTATGAATCAAAATACATAATCCCATACTTATAAAACACTTAACATAAATTGAACTATTTATGGATATAATCCATAATCATAAGAATGTTTTCTTTGAGAATTTATATTCTCATAAACCCTTCATAATGATTTTTAAAGAAAATGAGAGTTATCCTAAGCATATCCCCCGGGAGTGTTGTAACCAAGAGTGCAGCAAGGCCCGTTGTCGTGCACTAGTTCCCGTTCGAGTCTAGCTCAAAGCGGTGTTTTCGGGTTTTACCCCTAGGTACATCTGTGCCAGAGCCGCCTCTACCTGCTCGTATCCAGACAGGGACGTATTGCTCGGAATACTCACAAAATCTCTACAATACCAAAATTCTAGGAATTTCTTCTATACTAATCCTCAAAGTTCATCTTAGGTCTACGTGCTCTAATCAGAGTTTATCTAAATCTAGCTTCCAAGGTTTGTACTAAACTTCCTCTGATACCAACTGTAACGCCCTGACCCCAGTTACCCAGAGTCAGTGAAGTATTACATAACATTGTCATGATCACAAGAAATATCAAATCTCGAAAGACCGAATTTTTTAGTAGCCTTGGAAACACTAGATATATTCATAAGTCTTATATTACATCATAAAATGAAAAACTACTACAACAACATATTGTCTCCATAAAACACACTCATATCCCCACATAATATACCTACAGGTCATTCATAACTTACTTCTTCACTTCCTGGGAAAAATAAATCATAGAAAAGGGGTGAGCTCAAATGCCCAGTAAGGATAACAATATAGCGGAAACTTTCATAAATAAGAATAAACATTTAAGGCAATGTATAACTAAAATAAAAGCCTTTCAAACATGAACATTCAACATGGTATGGCATAAATAAAATGAAATAATTCCATTTACTTATTCACATGGATATTCTACTAATCGAATAATCACATGAAAAAATCAATAACCACTTTCATAATCTTGGAATGCATAATGCCAGACTATCATAAGCACATAGTCAAGGCCTTGTGCCAAGACTACAAATAAGATTTTGTCAAGGCCTTGTGCCAAGACACTAGTTTGTCTCATGAGACCTACCGATGCATCGAGGAGCTATAGCGGGCTCCACCCGTCACTTACTAAGTCCAATGCATTCCCATATGAAAAGGTTTAAACATAACATAAACATTCGTATTAAAACTAGAATACGAAATGTAAATAATTTCACCATAAACTATGAATGGTATAAAAATATCACATCCACAGTCAAACATATCACAAAACCTTCAATACAATATAGAAGTTTTGTATCATAATAAATCAACTTCAAATAATCTTAAAATCTATCAAAGGATGTTGACATAGATGAAATCAATATTCTTTTTAAAGAAATATCTCCTTTTATTTTGAAATAATTTAAGATCCATTTAAAATAAAACATTTTCTTTTAAAATATTCTTATAATCTTGGAAGGGAAGCTTTGAAGATTTTATAACGGCGGAAAATAGCCGCACCCACCGTATAAGTTAAAAAAAACATTCTTACCTTAATTCTGTCGAAAAGGTTAAAAAGGACCTTGTTTTGAAAAAGACCGAAAGATTCCATTATAAACAACTTATAAAAGTCAAAAAGGGTATAAATGACTTTAACTCATATTCTAGTAAATAGTAAAAATGTTTTGAAATACATTTTTACGAAACATGGATGTGGATGATAAAGAGAACCCAATAGATTATTACGTATAAACAACCTCGGATAATGAAGAGATTGTGAAATAACCCTTAACTTTTACTTTTCCTTGGTTGGGGTAGGTTAACCTCCTGTATAATGGTGAAATAATTGTTATTAAATTATACAATAATCATATATATTAATATGATATCATATATGATCTTTTAACATTGATTTGTTAATAATATCTTAGAATTATCGTCGTTTCGGGTGTTAACTTACTCATTTTTTGTTATATGTTTTGTTACATAAGCCATGTTTGTTGTATCTTATTCATATCTAGAATGATATCAAGTCCTTAAACATCATTTTTAAATCATCAAATCATAATTATACTTGAATGGATACGATGGAGAATGAATCTCATCGCGTTCGTGGAGACGGTAGTCCGTACGTACGCACGAGCGACAATATCATTCTTTTGATATTAAAATAATATATAAATGGATGGTATATCATATATACAGAATCATTAACATGTTATATTTATTATTTACATGAGTTAAACATCATTATTATACCAATCCAAATAATAATATATTGAATAACAATTACACCACGACGTGGAGACGGTAAGCCGTACGTACGCACGTATGGTGACATGTTATTCAAAGGGTGGATAGAATACTGAATATGGTTGTACCATATTTATAATAATATCACAGTATATGTGAGATAATGGAGTTATTTTTTTATAATGGTACTAACAAAGAAAGAAGAAGTGGAAGAAGAAAGGAACATTAAAAGGGGTGGTGAAAACATTACCTCTTCTTCGGGTTCTTCATTTTGATTTGATCAAAAGGGCTCCTTAGGTTGGATTTCTGATCCAACTAAGGCCTCTATGTTGTAGTGAGGGATGTTGGGAGAGTATTTGGGCAGATTTTGGCCGATCCAAAAGGCTTTGATGGTGTGATGAAATGAGAAGGAGGAGTTCCCTTTTATATGAGGGGTGAGGGGCACATTTGGAAAAGCTAGAAATATTAATTTATAATAAATTCATATTCGGTTTCTAATGGATCCAAAGTTGATTATTCAAAGGTTAAGGTGGGGATGGGTCGAAAACAACCCAACCAATAGATTTTAGACAGGTTTGGGTACTTATATTAACCTTATCTTTAGGTATTAACTTTAAGTTAATTAGTTTCACTTTTACAATGTATCTTTGTATCTTTATATAATATGGTTAATAAACATACTATATACATCCAAGCGACCCCCAAGTGGTCCATTAATGATGAACCTATCATGATATAAGTCTCTTATCCGAACCTTAGATTTTTAGGAATTTAATATCAATTAATAATATAATATTTGTTTTAAGAACTCTTTTATGTCAATTTTGACGCTATTCATTTGTTGATTTTTGTGAAACTCATAAAAGATTGATTACTTCAAAAAAAAAGTCAATTAAATCAATACTAATATATCATATTATCCTATAAAATTAGTTTAATTCATTAAAAGATTCATATTATATTTATTTGGGTATTTATAATATCAATTATTTTAATTTTTCACTATTATAGTAATTAATTCATCATCACTGTGTCATAAATAAATTAAATTATTTAATGTCTAAAAATTATAAATGAACTATCAATATGTAGGAAATCTTTTTATATTTATAATTAATATTTATAATCTATAATCCAACATATATAACCTTATGTAAAAATTGTTTTGCTAAAAGATATATGCTTGTGTCATTTTTGTATTCATTTTAACTTAATTAATATAAAGTGTCCTTATCACCTACAAGTGGCACCATGGGGTCCCAAAATCGACCCAAAGATGGCTATGGTCGAACATGTATCAACCAATAAGGCTAGGACACGTTTTAGGGTAATTTAGTATTATTATAATATTATTTTTTAACCCTTATTTACCGGATTTACCCTTAACCACGGTAAATAAAATATTTACCGCAGTAATTATTCAAAATGTCTAAAAATAAAAGTTACCTATTTACACATTTTGAACATCATGATTCCAAATATGGAATTCATTTTTCTAAATTCAAAACACAGAAGTGGCAGAAATTAATTTAAAATTAATTTCCGCTGTCAAAACAAAAAGCGTGTTTTTAAGAGATAATAACTATCAAAAGATTGACACTTGTTTATGTTCGGTTTAATTGTAAAATTATGTCCAATGACCAAAATTATATTAAATTGTAAAAATATATTCTAAATATACTTTAAAACCACACAAATTCATAATTTATCACTATTAATTATTTTGATTGAAAAAGTTGTTTTTAATTAAAATTTAGTAATTTTCATTATTCATCAAAATATGAAAGTTATCCGAAATGTACCAAAATTTCACCTTAGGATAAAATTCGATATTACGAATCCAAAATGAAGTCCATTTTGAAATATAAAATATATATAATTTCAAAAAGTAGGTATTACTATTCATAACGGCTAGTTTGATTGGTTATGGTGTGTTAGAACTCGGTGTTGCGTACAACACACGCTATCGCATTATTCAAAGAGAAGCGTATCGTAGAAGCTTGGGGTGATAAATATACATTAATTGAGCGAATTCCTTATTCTATATGATATTTTCTTGGTCAAAGAAGAATCTATGTAGAAATAAATGGTTGGATAAATGTTTAAAAGTATTAGTGATCCTCGTTGATGGGATTACATTGGAATAATTTTCTCTTATATTTGTAACCCTGTTGTTTTCCATGTGAAAATGATATTTGAGTAAGACTTGTCTTTTCCCTTGTGGATATAGTTATAAATAACCATTTGGTTTTATACGATCATTGGGTTTGAGGCAATTACAAGTTATTATATTTTAGGATGAAAATGAAAGGTATGAGATAACTTTTCTGGTTAAAATTATTTTGTTGATATTTTGAGGAATTTATTTCATTTTAGTAATGTTATAAAATATAGTTCTTAAAAAAGGAAAACACGCAGATCGTGTGACAACCCATCGTGCCGGACAAAGCTGTGGGAATCGAACCCACAACCAATGTGCGATTGGAATTTATCACCTACCAATGGACTACGTGAAGTCCCTGGTTAGTGTGATTAATTATTTTTAGTTGAATGATTTTATTAATCAATAATTAGTTGATTTGGGTTCTTATAAATTATCAAATAAATACCCTTAGTATAGGAAAATGATTTGATAATTAAGTGATAAATGTTATTTTGGAATATGTTCACTTTGTTGGGAACACTATATACCCATGGAAACTATAATACTGTGGGATTTCATTTGAGGAGTAATGGTGGATTTTTATCTACATTTTTTTGTGGATTTATAGTGATTTGGGTTATTTTTGGAAATGCTTAACCTATAATAGAGAATATGTGATTAGGTTATTTACTTTTAAGTATGAGACTGTAAGAGTAGTTGATGAAATTTGGAGATACAATTTAACGTGGAAGACTACATAACCAAATTCTTAGAATTTTTGGTTTCAATATTAGTTTGGATTATATTGAAGGATTTGAAGGACTATTGTTTATTTAATGGTATTTATTTAACATTGTGGTATTCTTAGTTTAATTTTAGAAGTTAAGATTAGTGTTTCTTTCTCTAAAGGAATATCCTTTTGGGGATCATCGGATCTTGTACTAACCGTTTTGGTTTCGATTAATCTCTAAAGACAAGGTAAATATATAGTTTATCCTTTGTGGATCATGCGATTATGTAGAAGTTTATTATTTCTCTTCCAATGTGACCAATTCTCCTTCAATACTCGTCGTTTAAAAAAATTTAGTTCTTGGTGGAAATTTATTAAAGAATTAAACTCTACTTAAAATGTAAATATATCTCTTTATTTTCTTAGTCAATCTTGTAAAAGAATTCCTCATCTTTATGTAATGTAACTTAAAAAAATGTTGTCCATATAATTTTCCTACTGGGAAACTAATGACTATTTGTCCCATCACAAGTTTGTGGGTTTCTTGTTGTTAACTTTATCCTGATCATGTGTTCTACCCCTCTCCATCAGAACTTGACACTTAGTTTTTCTTCCATATCCATTTTTTCCTACATGGAATCCTAGTATGAGTTATCTTGGCTGACCTTTGTACTTCTCTTTCTTTCTTTTAAGGAGGTAGTTTTATGGACTATTTTTCCATTGTGGGAATTTCCATTATATTCCCAAGCCCAATTTTAAAAATATAGAGGATGAAATTATTTGAAAGATGGGAGAATGTAACACCCCAAGCTTCCACGGTACGCTTCTCCTTGAATAATACATCAGCGTGAGTTAAACGCATCTTGGAGTTCTAACACACATCACAACCAATTAATCTAGCCGTTATGAATAGTAATACCCACTTATTGAAATTTTATAAAAATTATCTTCTAAAATGGACTTCATTTTTGGATTTAGAATATCGAAATTATCCTAGGGTGAATTTTTGGTATTTTTCTAAAAACATTCAAATTTTGATGAATAGTGAAAAAACACTGAGTTATAGTTTAAATCAGAATTTTTATTCAAATAATTATTTATTTTATTTAAATTTAATTAAGGTCAAAATAGATATATAATACCTATATAAGTTCAATGTATTTCAATGGATTTAGTTTCGAATAATTTTAAATATATTAAAATTTTATTGAACTATTCACCGTCTTTTACCCACTTCCTAGGAGAATTTGGAAATTCACATAAAACATAATTTTACCGCTTCTATGATTTGAATTTTGAAAATCCGAGAGATACGGTTAATATCATGGAGTAAAATCTGGTTCAATGAGATGAAAATAATTTTTGGGGAATAGTAACTCTTTACTTTTACTTACCAAGGTTCAAAGTAAATAGGGTAATTAAGGGTAAAAATGATATTAATATTACCCTAAAACATGTCCTAATTATATTGGACAAGTTTATCTCGACCAAAAACAACCTTAGGAATAAAATATTATCATTTAGGTCCACTTGGATTAGATTAGGACATTTATTATTATTTAATTCAAAGAAGAGTTAAAAGAGATAAAATCAATGTTTAATAACTAAAACATTTTTAATATATAGTTATACAAAAGATAAATTAGATTATAAATATTCATTAGAAATATAAATTTATTTCATACATAATTGTATTTTATTTATAATTTTTAGACATTAAATAAGTTAATTTATTTACCACATAATTGTGATGCATTAATTACCTAATAAATGAAATATTGAAATAATTGATATTATAAATATAAAAATAAATATAATATGATACTTTTTATGAATTCCATTAATTTTATAGGTTAATATGACATATTATTATTGGTTATAAAAATTGTCTTCGAAGTAATAATGCTGTAAGGAAATTATCAAAAACCAAAATACTCAATAGTGTCAAAATTGACATAAAAGAGTTTTTTAAAAAATATTATATTATTAATTTATATTAAATTCTTAAATATCTTAGGTTCAGACAATGGACTTATATAATGATATTTGTATCATTAATGGAACACTTTGGGGTATCTTGGAGGTATATAGTTTGTTTATTAACAATATAATATAAAAATACAAAGAGATGGTAAATGTCAAACTATTTAACTAAGAGTATAATATAAATGATAAGGTTAATATAGTCACCCAAACCTATCTAAAATAAATTTGATGAAATTAATTAGATCCATCCATAAATTAACCTTTAAATAATCCACCTTTGAGCCATTATAATCTGAATATGAATTCATTATAGAATAATATTTCTAGCTTTTCCAAAGGTGCCCCTCACCCCTCTTATAAAAGGGTACTCCCCCTTCTCTCTAATTTACACCTTCAAAGCCTTTTGGCTCGGCCAAACCCTACCCAAATATTCTCTCAGCTTCTCTCACTTCAACCCAAAGGCCTTAGTTTGATCGGAAATCCATCCTAATGAGCCCTTTTGATCAAATCAAAAGGAAGAACCTGAAGAAGAGGTAATGTTTTCACAACCCTCTTTCACGTTCCTATCATCTTCAACTTCTTCTTTCTTTTTTATTTCCAATATAAAATAATAACCCCAGTATATTTTATATACTTTGATGTTATTATAAATATGGTACAACCATATTCCGTATTCTATCCATCCTTTTAATGACATGTCACCATACATGTGTACATACGGCCTACCGTCTCCACGTCGTGGTGTAATTGTTATTCAATACATTATTATTTACATGGGTATAATAATGATGTTTAATTCATGTAAATAATAATTATAACATGATAATTATTCTTTACATATGATATATCATACAATTATGTGTGATTTTAATATCAAAAGAATGATATTATCGCTTGTTCGTACGTATAGACTACCATCTCCATGAACGCGATGAGATTCATTCCCCATCATTTCCATACAAGTATAATTCTCATTTTATGATTAAAAATAATGTTTAAGGACTTGATATAATTCTGTATATGAATAATATACGACCTATCCATAACAAACATGACTTATGTAAGAAAACATATAAAATAAAACGAGTAAGTTAACACCCGAAACGACGATAATACTATGATATTATTAACAAAGCAATGTTAAAAGATCATATATGATATCATATTAATGTATATGATTATTTTATAATTAAATAACAATTATTTCACCATTATACAAGAGTCTAACCTACCCTCTACGAAGGAAAAATTACAAAGTAATGGGTTTCTTATCTCACTTTTAATTCTGTGATATTTCCATTGTTCATAACTTATTTATTGCATGTGGTGTGTACTACCCATGATTGTATTCATTGTGTAATATACTATAATTAATGGATATTTAAATCATCATTTTATGATCCTTCTTTAATGGGTGTATGTTTCTTATGTTTCCAACTCGATAAGGGAATTTGAAATTTCAATTTCCACTCATTCGGCATTACGCATACTTAATTGATTATTTTACACCATGATTATGTGTGGAATCACTATTCATTTTCTTACGTCATAATTTACACTCCCCTTTATGTGGATATACTTTTGATACACATAATCACTCCATTTATAAATTCTCAAGTCATCAATATGAACTTGATAATTGTAATTTTAACTCAATCTCCATTTAGTGAGTTAAGGAGCCAATTCATTGGTGTGGTTTTTAGAAGAATGTGTGTGAATGTCCTCTGATTTATTTATACTAAATATCCAAACATATTTAGTGTCTTTATACTTGTAACACATAATTAAGTCGTTGATTTATCCTTAACCAAAGTATACGTCCTTTATCAGAGCTTTCATCTCAATTTACATTCCATTGAGAATCCTTGGTTGTTATACACCAAATCACTTTTATATGGTGTATATAATGTACTTTGACATAGTATATCATGAATCCATTTATTATCATGATATAACAATGTTTTTGTTACCTCAATTATTTGTATTCAATTGTATTTATTTTGGTTAGGAACTCTAACTAAAATATCATTTTAAAATGTTTTAAAGATTTATTATTCCAAATCATTCTTGTTAATTTCCATGTTTTAAAAATGGTTTTAAGGATTTATTTATATGGACATTAAAGTTTTTAAATCAAAATTACTTTTAAAAGTTTCAAATTTGTATGGGACACTTTTATTCAATAATCTATTTTAAATGGTTTCTTGACAAATTGTGTTACTTTTGAATGTTTTCACAAAAGGGGGATATTTATCTCAATTGTTTGATGATTATTTTAATATATGTCAATATCCTTCATTATTCCGATTGAGGTTAATCTGATATAATAAAATTTTCCATATTGTATCGAATATAGTTATGTTTGACTATGGATGTGCTATTTTTATACCATTCATGTCTTGTGGTTAAATGTATTGACATTTCGTATGATATTTTTAATACGAATGTTTATGTTATGTTTCAAAATTTTCAAATGAGAAATGTATTGGACTTATTAAGTGATAGGTGGAGCCTGTTATAGCTCCTCGATGCATCGGTAGGTATCATGAGACAAACTACTATCTTGGAACAAGGACTTGACAAAACCTTATTTGTAGTCTTCGCACGAGGCCTTGACTATGTGGTTTGATAGTCTGGCATTATGCATTCCATCATTATGAAAGTGGTTATTGATTTTGAATTTTGTTATTCAACTATTAGAATATCAATGTGAATAAGTAAATGGAATTATTTCATTTTATCTTTGCTATATTATGCTGATGTTCAAGTTTAAAAGGATTTTTTTTAGTTATACAATGAGTTGAATGGTATGCTTATTTATGAAAATTTCCGCAATATTGTTATCCTTACTGAGCATCTGAACTCACCCATTTCAATGTTTTATTTTTCCCAGGATTTTAAGAAGTAATTTATGAATGACCTACAGGGATATTATGAGGGGATATGAAGACAAGATGTTGTTGTAGTTTTTTTAATTTATGATGTAATTTAAGACATAGGAATATATATAGTGTTTCCAAGACTACTAAACTAATCGGTCATTCGAGACATGATCCTTTACGATCATGGAAATGTTTTGTAATAATGCACAGACTCTGGGTAACTAGGATAAGGGTGTTACACAAAGGTATTATGTTTCCAATGGTTTTGTGAAAATATTATAAAATGATTTCAATTATTATTATCTAACAAAAAAATATTATTTTAGAATATGATTATAAATTTTATACTTTTCTTTTCTTTATAGTTCCATGAGATATGATTCCTATTGTTTTTTCCTAATAAAATTTGTATTTTACTGCATGTTTCTTCTTATGAATGGGTCTTTTAGAAAATCAATCATTCTTTTGAAATTTAATTTGGAAATTAAATCAAAAATTGTTTTTTAGAATCATGAACTTGTTACTTAGTGTAAAATGAAGGGTAAAATTATTTTTATATAATTGTATTTTCAAACTATCATGGAATGGTTTTATTTTTAAATTTAAGCCATATGGTGTGGTTTTTTCCTTGGCATCCCTACTGATTTTATTTCTCTTGAATATATTATCGTTTTTAGTTGCAGGTCCGACTTATTATTTTATGCTCTCCCATGGGGTGTTGTGTTACTATTGGGGATGATGAATTGAATAGTCTCAAAGAGGAAAATATGTATATATTTTATATTTTATTTTTGTTTCTTTTATCATATTGTACACTTAGGGTTTTACTACTTTCATAGTTTGATAATATGTTGTTGTTCTGTTAATTATATAATGTAATGGTCATTCGACATATAGATGGGTCACGATATAACTTTTTATAATTTATGATAATATTTTAATTTATTATTTATTAAGAAATATCATTCCCAGTGGTGCTTACTCTATAACTAGGCTCATATTCCAGCCCACATGGATCAGGAACACCCTTCAGCCCTTATCGTGGGCCGAATCCACAATCCATCATAGGGATAATTTTGGTTGGTTTTTTACATTCATGATAAAATATTTGAAAGGGTCAGCTAATAAACCTCATAAAAAATATTTATGTTTAACAAAACATATGACCTAAATAAGGAAATTTCAGATGAAAATCTCTTATCACATTGGAAAAAATTGAATCAAACCCTCATAATGAAAAATTATTAATATTAACTTTAAATACCTTTAATTTTGAAGGATACATGAAATAATATGTCAATTGATCAGTATATACACATCATAATCATATATAATTGAATAACATCAAACATGTCTCAATGAAACAAAATTGATATGAAGAACTCTTACCTTATCCAAGTCTTGATTAAAAATCTCTCTATCATCTAATATAATAAATATTAATTTATTATAATTCCATACTAGAACCATATAAATACTAACAACATTTATATCATTTTAACACATGTTTGTTAATAATTATTTAATAAAATAATCGTATATCGGTGTTAACTCCATTTTTCTTGTAAAATTTAGTTTGGTATTTACAGTCTCCACACATTTATCATCATAAAATATTCTCCAAATAATGAAACTTCTAATAATTATCATTTTTAATCACTATATACACTCTTATAACAATTAATAAAATGTGGTAATGAAAAATAAATTACATTACCTAGTAGAAACTCTAATTTTTACGTACAGATGAGTGATATTTCTTCTTTTCAATTGATGGAAAAAAATGAAGTTAAATGTTAATTTAAATATAAAGAATCCTTATTATATAATAAATTTCATATATATTTTTTGGAACTAAAATACATTCTATGGGACATGTTGAGAAAGATGTAGCCGGTTTGGATGGTTTAGAGAAAATCATATCCAAAAGAATCCCAAAAACCCCCATAGGGGTCTGCTTCAAGAAGCCATATTTCATCAAAAAATGGTCAAAACTCTAGCTGATCCTATCTTACAATCCCCCTTAGTGAACACATGAAGATGATATTGTGCCATAAGAAAGTGAAATAGTGCATCATGACCATATAGAAAATTAAGGGTCGCCTTAGTGAGTCCTATGGAGCTTCACCCATTCCTGACGACCAATATTTAATTACAAACCAATTACCACATTCACGAAAACCACTTTTTATAAATACCGAATTAATTCTGATATTTTTGGGATATTTATATGCCCCTCCATTTTCTGAATTGCTCTCAATTTGTAACCCCCAAGCATCACGAACCATAACAAAATTTGATCATCTAAGGTATATGGGCTTCATAAAACCTCCTATCACATGTTCTTAAAAACCTATAAACTTCCTAGATACTTATTTCATAATGGAAAATGACCTTTGCAAACGAAAAATTCCTGATGAGGTACTTGTAGTTTTGATAAGCATTCTGCCTTCACAAACCCCTCTTTTCTTGAGCATGAACATCATCACGAGGTAGGGTCACCCAGTTTCATGAATCCACCTACATTGTGAATCCAGAAATCACTGTGAAGAATATTGTTTTTTTAATAACATATATTTGAGGTCATGTTCTTCACAAATATCGTCTCTTATTCCCCTATGTGATGAATCCCTTTTATTGACAACTCTTCGTGAAGGATGAGTTCCCCAATCTCCCTCCCCCATCTGGGACTAGTTTAGCTATACCTCGAGTCCCTATATAACTTATTCCACTTATTCCAATGGCACACTCCACTTCAAATGAGGGATGATATTCCCATATGTTTTTTTTCACATAATGGGTATGCTAAATCTGTTTTCCTCTTAGCACGGGCACGCTAACATGGACCTCGTCATTGGACACTCCTCCACTTCATTAAATCGTGGAATTAATAAATCCATTACTCTCTCAATGGTTCATTAATGATGGTTATGTAATCCCAAGGGTAAATGAGAAAGTCCCCTATATTCAAGTTGCATGATCTAAGAATTTCTTGTACCAACCTCCTCAACACGCAATGCTAAACTGTGGACATACACTATGAAATGACCACATGATTATCCATGTGAGATTGGAATTGGATGGTCTCAACACCTACCACCCTCATAGGATATCCTCAAATGGAATTACATCCTACTCATATGGAATTAAATCCTACTCAGGAAACATTCAAGAATAATCCCCACACCATCCCTCGTTGGTGATTTTTCATTACATAAGAATAAGGTTCATTGCTCCCTTTTCTTTCTCACACCTAGCATGACTCGCGTGGTCTTAGAGGTTGGTAGTGACCATGAATTATTCTCATCGACCACCATGGGCCTTATTTATATATATAATCCCCGACATCCATGTGTATGGTATGATTTCACACTTCATCCCCTTCCTTATCCACTCAATTGGTCCTCCTCCACAAGTGTAAGCCCAAGATGTTCCAAACTAACAATTCATTTACTCCTAACTAACTAGGATACTTAGGAATCCTCCTTGAGTATCAAACCCAGCATCCACATCCATCATTGAATTACCTATGCCACATCCCAAGTAAGATCATGCCACTCACAAGGGAGACCACATCTCCTCCAGTCCTATCAGGCAACTTCCATGAATAATCCCCACAACAACTCCAACCAAGAGTATTCCTCATATAATGGGAATCTTCGCTGAACACACCCCATGCGATCCTTCATTGATTCTCCCTTCACAATGTGAATGTCCTTACCTCATGATGTTAAACTATATGGGCCAGTCCTATCATATGATATTAAACTGTGAGATCAAACTATGTGGGTTTTGATCCATGTCTTATAATAAGGGTATGTTGGACACATCTCTAAGGGTCCACAACAACAAATGGTAAACCTTCATGACCACCTCCTAAGGATGAACCTCCTTGATCCACCACCTTGGGTGTTTCGATCATTCTTCACGATGTGAAATCTTTCTTTTGTGGAATACACCTCCCGGATCCACTTCTAGGGTCATCCTGATGCAACCATTGGTAGAACTTTTAGGTTCTCCCTCTTAAGTTTTCAACTGTTTGATCCACCTTCATGGGGTGTATTGAACAGTTGACTCCATATCCATAAAATGTTAAACTCATGACTCTAAATTCTCCCTCATTTGAATTATGGGATGCATGATTTTAATGCCTTGGATGATATGCACCAATAGATCTAGCTACCTCATGAGAAACATGGTATGCGTGAGGTGAAAGCCTTAGAATATATGTGCCTATGGGGTCAGCTACCTCATTATAAACATCAGATACCTAATTTAATATCCATGGAAGATATGAACCTTTTTATTCATATTCCTCCTGATTGATGTAGTATTCCTTTGTTTTCATGTCAAGGATTCATCCATGAGATACTCTCCTACGAGGAAGAATACAAGTGAGAAATTTTCCTAGTGTCCAGATATGATAGAAATGCCCAATGAGACTAATCTCCTAGAAGAAGTTTTCTACCGGGTTAACACCAGCTGGAATTTATAAACAAAATAATTTCCATTAAATATCATCCATAAAGATATGGTATTGGTAATGAGTTCCCCGAACATGAATTAACTCTATGATGGAGAAAAGTACTAAGTGATAAGTTGCAATGATGAATCCATGGAATGAGGAACTGAAATGCTATTGTCTCGTTTCCACCAAGGAGAATACATCACCTTTGAAATTGATGAAATTTTATCCCCATTGGAAATTTGTAATGTGGGGAAACAAATTCATGCTAGTGCACATTTACATGAAAGGTGGAGAACCCCCTTGAAATAGTCAAAAATAAAAATGGTGAATCCAATGAAAAACTATTCTCCTCAACATAGGGACTAGTATTGTTCAAAATATCAGTAGATTTGAAAGTCATGGAATCTAGATATCCAGTTCTATGAACCACTAAGAAAATAGTAGGCCTGTCATGGAACTCACCTGAAATTTGGGAAGTTAAATGTTGGGAATTTTAGTTTATGACATAGTCAGCAAGGATATCTCTCTCCATCCATGAAATATTGGGAGATGTTGAGGATTTGGGAAATTATTTCCTTGTATACACACTAATATCTGAAACCAACTTATTTTTAGAAATAAATCTATAAGAAACCATCCACTAAATACCCACAGATGATGGGGTAGGAGAAATTTTAACAGGGAAATACTCCATGACCTCACCTCTACTATGACTTCCACTACAAATACAGCTATTGGGAACCCATACCCTATCTCACACTTTTAGATCATTCATATGAGGTTGATGGACACCCTAATATATAGGTATGAGCAGGAGGGGTCATTATCACAAGGGAAATGGCCCTCCATCACCTGGAAGCCCTATCTTCTCACTGACATTACAGCCGCAAGGGCTGCACATGGATCCATTACTCCACACTCTAATAGAAAATCACTTTAGGAGCCTCTCCATAGAGATATCCTATGAATATCTCCCCAATTTTGAGAGTGTGGGGGATTCCCAAGTCACCACGATCATGAATACCACCCCAGATCCTCCATAAGAGATACAACTAGGCCATGTTAGCACTAGCAATGATCGGTCCTCTAGGATAAATGAAATTTGTACTATACCCATACTCCTATGGCCCTAGTCTAGACCAACTAGTGTCCACATCACGAACCATCCTATTATAATTACATTCAAGGGGAATCATCTTCTATAGCTCAAATTTACCCTACCACCACTAGACTATTCTGCCAAATTCTACCGATATAAGGGTAGGGATCTATCTAATCCTAGATGGGATTGAGACCTTGTCCACCCCACAGGTAGGATGGTTCGACTATATCAATCACCAGAACCACCATAATTCATTATAGGACAACCCTCGATACCGATCTTCAGTGTGTAGGTCCTCCCCACATTTTCAGAAACCCTAGAAGAGGTGCTCCCGGCACTCACAATCAGTGTGAATGTCCATCTCATGCCATTCCCAATTCAATTGGAGGAAAAACCGGGTTTGAAAATAGGTATGGAGGTCCTCTATGTCCTATTAACACCATTTAACATGAAGTTACTCAAAGTTTCATATCTAATCAGATAAAAGGTCCTCCTCATTCTATTATTAGGTCAAGAATAAGTCCTCCCTACACCATTATAATCCAAAGCATGGATCCTCCCCACTTCGTCTCCCATCAGTATGGATGCCCTCCATATACTTTTGATTAACAAAATGGAGAACCACCCCATGCCACAACCAACTAGAGTGGAGGTCCTACCCACTTCTTCAATCAAATACATGGATGAACTCCCCATGTTTCATCAATATCAAGCGAAGTTCCTTCCAGATTTAGCATTGATCAGTGCCAAGGTCCTCCTCATGATTTCGCATGTCAGTACGAAGGTCCTCCCTATGTCGTTACCATTCGTCAGCATGGATGTCCTCCCCATGTTCCCACCAACCAATGAAGATGTCCTCTCTACTTCATCAAAAACTAGAGTGGAGTTCCTCTCCACTCCTAACGTGAACCATGTGAAGGTCCCCCCTTGTCAAAAAACAAATGATATAGAGGTCCTCTTCATATCCCATCCAATAAAAAGGATTTCATCACCACAATATCACTCACTATAATGGGGGTCCTCCCCATTCCAAAAAACATCCCAACCCTTAATAACTATCCTGGGATAGAAGGGAAAACCACTTTTATAAAAGGAAAAATTTTGGTATGTTCCAATTCATTATCTATACTGTTCACCACATTGATTATGAGGAAGAATACGATTAAATTATGGAACCATCACCCTATTAAAAAATCATAGTATAGGGAAGGATCCCAGTAGTTGAGGTTCATTATCTCAAAAGGTGAGATTCATAAGACACCAAAATCACTATCTTGGTACATGTAGGTGGATGAATATTTGGCCTCCTTTCTGGGGATCATAGTGCATTCATCTATATCATTTCTAGTCCCCAGCTATGCCTCTATCTATGATCAAAAAGAGCTATTTAAGAATGGTATAGATGGAAAGAATATTGTTTTTTCAATGATTAGTTCTTCTGTTCTCTCATATGAATATGTGATAATATCCCAGTCCTATACGGACGTGATGATACAGTTGGTACCACCCTCAAGAGATGACCCAACATGCAGTGAACAGATAACTCAGGCATTTGATTCACTATTGTTCAACCAAAAACTACACTAGTCTATGTCAGTGCAACTACAAATATCTCATAAATCACCAATCAAAGACTGTAACAACAAAAAGTATATCCCCACTTATGAGTAATAAATGTTAAGGGAGACTCTAGATACAGATCAATTTTCAGTGGTTTTCTTGCCGAATTCAACATCCATCTTCGATGTCCCAATGTTCCTCATTGAGAAAATGGTTTCATACCTATACTATACCCTATATGAAATGATTCATTTCCCATAGGATCATTAGTTTGTCGACCAAGGAATCTGGGATCACCTCGATGACATTGATTAGTAGTGTCACATGGTTGAGTTGGCAGCACTCCCAAGGGATCATCAACCTGCGTCGCCCGTATACCACAAGAAACTATAAAAAAAATATGTGTCTAGAGCATTATATTTCTATACATAATCATAGAAGTTGTTTATTAGCACGTGCTGATATGGGGATGGGGATAGTATGTTTCTCTTCAATTCATCCCTATATTAGAATAGCCTCACCTACCCATTGATATTGTGTATTTTCCTCTGGGTATTATTATGGTAAATATGGTTCTTCTCAAGATAAAATGGTATGTTGGAACATAAAAAGTATCTAAAATAGAAAACCATCCCCCTAGGGTATTGTAATATCAAACAGACCCTCAAACGGGTGTCCATAATCACCTATAATAGAAGACAATCAGCCTCAGAGATCCCTCTATATTGTTTTATGTGAGTTAGAATGTCAATAAGGGAAAGGGACATCTCAATCCATCTAATCCGTTAGAAATTTTTTAGAAGATAGAGGCCGATCCTAAAATCTATACCTTACTCCAATAGGTCTTATATCATAATAAGATCATAGATGAGAGCCTTGATGAGAATTTCCATATTATGACACTCTTCGAAAGAATAAAAAAATTTCTCTTTTGGGGAGCCACAAGTCCTCCTTGGTTAGTTGATCCCATTTTAGCATAGCATTCATACACATCCTGATATAGAAAAGGTGACTGTTTATAGAAATAATCCATGATATGATTCGATGAATCTTCCTAAGCAGCATGATCGCATTACTTAGGACCTAGATCGAGTCTCTACATGATCAGATGAGCTTGTCTTTCCCTTTAATAAGCCTATTAATGGACTGATAGTTGGGTATACTCATCCAGATAAGAAAACCCCAACAGTAATATTTTACAGATGCTCTCACTACTAACCTTGAAGCCCTAGAGGCATAGTAGGTGGTGATCCAACCTGATGAGAATCCATACCTGTCATGGGTGGATGATAGGGAAGCACCAATGGATTTTAGTAATCCTACCATTTCCTCATTCAATGGGATGGGTTACCCTATTCATCATTTGGAATACTTCATCTCAAGGTGTGGGCCCATGATGGGAACCCCAGAACAGTAGGAGGCCTCTATGGACCGATGTTTCATTCAAAAATTGGAAGGGCCAACATTCAGTTGTTTCAACTAGTTATCCATCATGTCCCTTACTATAGGGAAGATCTTCATAGTAAACTTTCATACCAGTTTTACTCCACTACATACATGAAAATCATTGCAGATCTCTTGAAGCGAAAACAACTTCCTGGAGAGCATTTCATCGACTTTTTCGCCCGGTGGAAAGATCCCATGTGTTTTCTTGATATGCCACTGACCAAGGATAAGATATTGGCGATGTGAATTGGGAATGCCAAGAATGAATTGGTCCCTACCCTCATCACATGGAATATCTTTGGTGTATTCTATAATTTCTTTGATAAGGACCAGGACCAAGAGAAAGTCTTTAGTCAGGCTAAGATGGCACATTCATTTCCTCTCTCGACTCATGAAAGAAGAACCGCCAAGATAGATACTACATCCACTGTATAGGTAGAGCCCTCTAAGCCACTATATTTGTTGCCTCCTCTACCAGTAGAGCCTCACAAAATGTATAAACGTCTTAATTTTATCCCTTACCTAGTATAGAATCGATATGTACCGCCTCTCAAAGCCTAGCTACCTCAACAAGAGAATGTGTCTCTAGCCCCTCGTCAAGATCCAACCCCTCATCAAAGACATCATTATATATTAACCTTCCGAAACATGAGGAAATGGATCTTTTCTTTCAAATAGTTATAGGTTCTTGATTATTTAAATTCATCCTTGAAACAAGAGATTTCGAAGTTGTCAAAGTGTAAAAAGCCCCATGAAGTCGAGTATACTAATCATCTCAACCATTTCCCTTAACCAATGATCCTTAGACATTCCATTAAACAATGTTATGTATTTATTAATAGGCTCCATGACCATGTGGATAAATGTTTTTTCACGTTTTAAAAAACCCTGGAATAGGTGATACAAATCTCTATCAAGCATGATAGTGATAATGAGGTGAAAGGTAGTAGGATTGCAACTATGGGTCTCAGAAGTTTAATAACTGGTTAGCCCATAGATTAGTCGTTCATGACCATGGTAAAATTTATGCCCTTTTATGATGGATTAATCCTCTTGATGTTTTCACGCCTTCCCCAGATAACACTTCCACATCCACCTCATAGCCTTTTATGTCTCAAAATTGTAGGTGTTGATAGCACAAGGGAAATCAAAGTCCCCCACCTGTGTCAATGTTTCCCCATACTCTCAGTGACCTCATACATCAACTGTTGGGATTCACCCCCAGGGGCCACCCAAAATTAGAAAAAAAAATATCCTAATGGTCAAGAGTATTTCTCTATGAACACCATCAGGATGGAAGATCTCTTCATGCTTCCCGATGATGAGGAATACTAGGGAATCCCTCTGAGGGCCTCAATCTAACACCATTGAAGGAATGGTTAATGGAATGGAATCTTTCATAATGCTCAGTCCAGTTATTCAATACAAGTCATGCACGCTACCGAGATTAGATATACGGTGTTTCACAAAGCATAGCAGGAATAGACTTTCGACACTGTTCCATTAAACACACCACCACATCTGACCATACAAAATGACCGGGAGGAATAGCTACATCCAGATCATGATCAGGTGTGTCTACCTAAATCTATGACCCATACAACTGAATGTCAACCAATAGTGGTTTTGGGTGAGTTATCTGATGTGTATCTAGACATTTGTAGCACCATCAAGAATATATTTGTTCGTCCAGTAGTTCCCTTTGTGCCTCCGACCAAATAGGGACCCCTATGGGCTTAAAAGTGGATCTGGAATGGATGTCCGATGTGCTGAAGGACCACACCAACAAAACTGAAATGATATTGATCCTTGATTCCATCCCCCTATCAGAATATATGAAAGAGTCTCTTATAGAGGCAATGAAAATCCATGTCCAATTTGAAGCAGAGGTAACAAATGTAGAGTCCTTCTATGCTAAATAGGTCAAGAAAATATAATATCATGACATCCTATCATTCTCTATTTATGAATAGGAATCCATCCTGCATGGGAACATTCTCTCATTGTACATAACCTCCCAGTTCAATGGCATTGAGATCTATCATTATTTATTAGACACATGTAACAAGATCAATCTCCTCCTGACCTAGATACTCTGTAAGCTGGGACTCGCTGAATCAAATTTTTCTCCCAGTCCACCAGTTGGAAGCCATTATGCTATAATTGGGAAGTTGTTTTACGTTTCTGGTTAGAAGGAATAATATGTTCCTAAATATAAATAAATTTCAGAATATTACATCATACTCATACACATGATAGGTTTAGTTGACACATAAAACCCTTACCCTTATGATATACAGTGTTGGTTTCCCCATGTCTACAATTGTACTTCATAACTGCCTATTTCATAAAGCCGGGTTGAGTCATGAGAATATAACCTGACTCCATTTTTTTGAAATAAATCCCAGATCCCATGTTCAATGACTTGATGGATTCATATTGACATCCTCTATCGCCATGTTTTCAGCAGAGCAAGATTCCCACAATAAGGATTCCACATCCATCGCACGAACAAGCACAATAATTTCCCCATAATCAGTTACCCTAAATAAGAATTCTCCTACCACTAATTTTTCTACCTCCAATGATGAAATTGATTTGGAGGATTCTCCTTATGAATTGGAATACGGGATATAACCCATATTTGATGATCTAGTAAAGGTGAACCTTTGTACTACGGAAGATCGGATGAAAATGATAAATTGTGTATCCATGCCTCTAAAGGAACAAAAATAATATGTATTTTCCTAAAGGAAAATCAAAATGTATTCTTCTAAAGTTATGATGATATTCTAGGACTAGATCTTGAGGTCTCTATCCATATTCTATCTCCCAATGAGTCACCATAGGTTCAAGAAGCCTCCATGGAAAATGCACCCATCTCATTATGTCTTGGTTAAGGCCAAAGTTGATAATCATATCATATCTAAATTTGGAAAGAATGTTTAGTACCCTAATTTGATAATATTATCTATTACCTATATAATGAAGAATGAGAACATAAAATTCTGTATCATCTTTTAGGACCTCAACTACCATTTTCCGAATGATAATTTTCCCCTTATAGTTATAGAGCTACTGATGGATTCCACAACAAGGTTCTAGGAGCTCTCCTTCATGGATGGACACAGCATATACAATTAGATCTAGATAGAACCTAAAGATGATGATTCCATGGCCTTCAAGGTTCCACAGGGAACCATTGTCTCTCAGGAAACACCTTTCGGTTTGAAGAATTATTAAGACACTTTTCAATGATCTATGCACCACATCTTCAAACCAGTCCTTAACATGCTAGTGTAATGCTATGTGGATGATTTGGTGGTCAAATTCATCTAGCTTTAGGACTATCTAAGATATTTTGTGAAATTTTTCGAATTCTTATGCTTCCAACATATGATGATAAACACATTGATTTGTGCATTCGGGGTTAGATATATGAAGATTCCTGATTTATTCATAAATTATAGAGGCATCATGATCAACCCTGATAAGATCAAGGCCATTATTCTAATGACCTCCCTGAGAAACCAATGGGAGCTCTAAGGCCTCCAAGGATACTTATCCTACATACTCATACTCATCCTGAATATGGCCAGATAGTGTAATCCATTCTCCAAGATAAAAATGAAAGTTATCTTATAACATTGGGAAAAAGAGTATCATGCTTAATTTTAACAAATCAGGAATTATCTACTATAACATCTCGTTCTGATACTACCTATCTATGGGAAGCCTTCATTCCTCTACATAACCTCCCTAGAATGATCATTTGGTGACCTTATCTCCCAAAAGAACAATTATAGGAGGGAGAAAAATTTGTAGTATATCAGTCATATACTCCTCGATACGAATTCCAGATACTCTCCATTTGAGAAGACCAGTATCATATCAATTTTTGTAGTGAAAAGTTGTCGTATTATATGCAGCATCATGAGATACTGATAGTGTCTTGTGTAGACTCTCTATATTGTATCCTTAATTTGATGATGTTTATAGGATGTCTAGAATGATAGGAAGGGATCCTTTATTAGTTTGAAATCAGGTTTGTTTCAGGGAATGAAGTCAAAGGTCATGCATTGGAAGACTTTCTATCCACACATCCTGCTCTAAAATAATCTCCATTAGATGTTGATTTCTAAGACAAGTCTATCCTCTCAGTGGATCATGTTTTTTCTGGTTGGTAGATACACTGCGATGGTGCCTCATAGAGCCCAACCTATAGATGTCTCAATGATCCCAATCTCCAAAGTGTAGGCCTAGGGTTCATATTCCTCATTACTTTATTGGATATATTGATGTTATCATTACTCTTATCAGAAGGATGCACCAAAAATGAGACAATGTAGCAGTCTCTAATTACTATTCATGAACTTTCACTCAATATCGATGTTCCCTACTTTCATGTGAAGGGAGACTCTGAGTTAGACACAAAACAAATAAATGGTGGATACATCATTAGGAAGATAGAAATCATTCCCTTGATGGAGTGCACTCACCAGCTAATGGAGGAGTCCCCTTTTTAGCTAGATGTGACTCATTTTCCCTGGTAAAAGAATGGTCGATCCAATACCTTGGCCATTATATATGTATCTCTTTATGAGAATTACTTGGATGATCTCTTCATCCATGTAGCTTATCAGAGATCCATTTATCCTGTCATTTTAGATGATGCCGACATCTAGTAGGTAATGAAAATCGTCGTCGGTACTTCTATATCAGGACAACTAGATTCCCCCATAGTAGAGGAAATCCTTAATTGGACTACCCAATTAATCATTTTTCTAAAACATGGTTCTCTTCCATAATACCAATCCATAATTTTGTGAGTCCATTGGTGCACATCATAGGTCACCATCTATAGTGGGCATAAACTTGAGAAGAGTCTCTATAGTCATGTGTTTGATGGAATAATCCTCTATTGCATCCAAGGATATGAGATTCCCCAATTTATCCAGGATGTTCATGTTGGGTATTATAGTGATCATATGGCAGGATTGAAGGTATCCCACAAGATTCAAAGGCTGGGCTCCTTTTGGACTACCATTGTTCACAACAGTTTTAATTATGATACGAGATGTCATGCATGTCAAATCTATGCCAAATTTTTTCATCAATCGTTGGATCCCCTTCACATCCCTATGTATTCATGTAACATTAATGTATGGAGACTCAATGTTGTAGGGCCCTATCAACCAATGATTTATTTCTAGTAAAAGTTTATTCTGACTGTGATGGATTTATTCTCTAAGTGGGAAGAATAAATTCCTCTTATGGAAGTCAAGGAATGATAAGTGGATGAATTCATGAGATCCCACACCATACATCAATTCAATGTCCCACACACAATTCTAATTTATATAAGCATAATCATTCAGGTAGCTAAGCTAAAGATGTTGTATGATAAGTACATTTTTGGTCCAACCATACTTCATGCTATCTTGTGTAGGTGAATGGATTGATTAAGTAATTCAACAAAACCCTCTGCAACATTCTGAAGAGGTCGGTGGTCCCAAAAAAGAAGAGTTTTTTTTGGATTATATCTCCAATGCACAATGGGATTATAGGATGAAAACATGAAATTCCATCCAAGTGACTTCATATTCCCTGGTGTATGTGAAAAAGGCAGACCTACCCATAATGATTCTATTATCTTTGCTCTGAATAACTGTCTACATATAGCTGATGCCAAACAGAATGGAGAAAGTCTATCTATCTAAGATGGAATCCCTCAAAGAGAACATGCTCCAAGACTTACATAACATTGAGAGGCCCCAGAATAAAATTGTAATATCATTCAATAAGAAGTTTTTCCATCACTCTCTCCTCAAGTGTGACATGGTACAATCCATTATTACACTAACAATACCTAGAATAAAATTTATAAATTTAGAGCATAAGTGGTAAGGAACCTACAAAATTCACAAGGTATATTCCAATGGCGCAAACTCTTTGATCATAATGGATAGAGAGAGAAATAATCCTCTCACCAAGAGCAAGTTTCTTAGGCAATACTTCACATTAGTAGATCACAATGTCTTTACTGCTTGATGTTAAACTCCATGGATTTGTCCTATGACATCAAATAAAATTGCATCATTATCATCCAAGATGCCCAATGATAAAGGAAATAGAACCGAATTCCTATTTGAATAATGTTAAACTGCATAACAATCAATGTCATAGTTTCATGATGTTAAACTCTGTTACAATTATCATCCTAGCTACAAAATGAGAAATTAAACAGCACTATAATGTTCTCACCTGAGAGGACATCCCCCGTGGCATCAGTAATTTACCATTACATATTCATGAACAATGTATGTCTTGACTCATATCCACATAGGATACATAGAGTCTCCTAGATATTACATCCTGGTCCATCCACCCATTAAACAAAAATTCCCCTCCCTATGTATGGGTCAAACCTATGAAGGGAAATTTTCTTTAAAAAAAATTCTGTATTCCATCCCTTGAAGGATACATAGTGACACCCATATTTCAATACATGGTCCTAGTTGTGATGATATTTATTTAATGTTATGTCAAATTCATCCTAGACAAAAATGATAAACTACATAGTACACACATCTTAGGAACACAACATTAAACTATACAATTTTTCCAAGCATCACAACATAAATATATAATAAATCCATCTCATAAATTCATATATAGTGTGTGGGAATCCTTGATCCTCATCTGCATCGAGTTTTTTATTCCTAGTAATTACAAATATTCCTTTTGGAATGCTTAACCCATGGTTCCATCAATATGACCTTAAACTCATTTCCACACTATGGTCCATACAACACGACTTTAAACTATCTACAAGGGTCCAAACTCTATGAAATTAAACTAGGAGCCTATGTCTAACCATCATGACTTTAAACTATATTTAGGAATCTCCCCGAGAATGTTTCATGCATCATAGCCCTCCTTGGTTCTCATTCACATCAGGTTACTCTAGTCATGCCCCAAATATCCCTTTTGAATGAGATTCCCCCGGACTATTGGCTAGATTTTCTCTAGAATGTGTCATGTCGAATTGGTCCACCTTGGTCCTCATTCATATCACTACACCAAAATACCACTCTATAATAATTAACTCATTAGGGTAAAAACTCTATGTCCTTAAACTATGTGTTAACATCATCAATGCATGACATTTAACTGTGAACCTATCCTGAACAAGTTCATGATGACTCATGGTAATCATGTGATGATTCAGTTCCATTGTCAGATAATATTACCCCCACCAGTGTTATCCTATCACTATATTGTGTTATAAAAATATGTGTGTTTTCATTCTCATTCTTATGGGATACATAGTGACTCCAAAACAATTTTTTTCTAGACCAGCTGAAAATTAATCGATCTATCAAACCCATTGACCTCAGTTACAGTTAAATAATTATGACCTTAAACTATCTTATATCAATTTCAAGATGTATTTTTTTGTACATGGTCCATACATAGTCCTAATTCACTTTAGGTTACACCTATCCCATGCCACAAAAAGTTTCATTAAATTGAACTTTCCTTGTTCACATGTCATGGATTTAAACTGATCACCCCTTTGTGTTGGGACCAAGTTGAATGGATAAGTACGTTTGAAGAGTTAGCCTCTTCAGAGTGTTTCATTTTGTTGTCAAAGAAGATAAATCAATTCACTTTGTAGAAGGACCAAAAATCAGACGATGGTTTGCTGATTTGTATTTCACAAATATCATAAGTTAGGAGAACTTTTGATGCAAGACATATAAAGGAAAGGGGGAGAAATGATGATGCCAATCATATACAGTTTTGATTGGAAGGAATGATGCTGCGGGAAGATGGGATGTTTTTATACTTCCCATTGTAACTCTGACGATGCTAAAGCTGATCTATCAAAAGATATATGTCATGATAGTGGAGTTCATGATGAATGCTGAAGAATGTTTATGGGAAGCAGTGAAGAGATAAATGACATAGAAATGGACAATCTGGGGGTGGCAGAAAAACACAGTTTAAGGTGGCGCCGTATTCCAGTGCTTGCCAAATTTTAGGGCCTAAAAATCGGGAGATGACGAAATGTGATTGGCAATGGATGTTGCACGCAAAATTGAAGATGGTTTATATTTTCATGTGAAAGAAGTTATTCAAGGTCAGAACATTGAAAACTAAAAAAGGCATGGATTGCGTTGAAATTTATGTGGGTTGCGCGAAAAAAGTAAATTCGTTCGCGAAATAGTAGTGGGATGCGCGAAATATCAGCAGGATGCAAGAAAAAGAAGGTTGCACGAAATAGAAGAATGAAATTTTCACTCAAAATGTGTTTCGAGATCAGAAGCTCGAAAATTGGAAAAGGCATGAAATGCGTGAAATATTGGAGGAGTTCGTGAAATATGATGTTGCGGGAAAGATTGGGTTTGCGCGCAATATGGAACGTGGTGTGGAATTTTGCGTGCAATTGGTGTTTCATGCTTAGAAGGATGAAAAATGGAAAAGGCATAGGTGTGTGAAATATTGAAGCAAGGTGAGAAATATGAAGTTGCATAAAAGAGTTTTTACGCGCATGAAGGTGGTTTTACGCGCGGATTAGGGTTTTTCGCGCAGGGTCAAAAATGCCTATAAATATGTGGCTAAACCTTTTCAGTTGACAATGCTCGACACTTAGAAAAAATTCCGAGCTCTGGTGCGCGTAAAATCTTACTCTAAGTGAGTTGCGCGAAAAGAAAGAGGTATTTTCAAAATAAATAAAGTTACGCAAAAAATTGGGAAGCTACGCGAAAAGTGAAACATTGTGCGAAAAAGGGGAGTTCCGCGAAAATGTTTTCCACGCCAAAAGGGAATTTTTATGTGCAAGCCATTTGAATTGCACACAAGTCACCCTAAAGGCTATGTGAAATATTTGGTGTCTTCGCACGTATTCAGTAGTGCGTAAGAGAGTTCTTACTGGCTTCTAGGTAAGAAAGTGAAGATTTGTACTTCGGAGAATACATCTGTTCAATTGTAAAGAAGCACTGAAACATTGTGTTACCCTATTTGTGCTAAGAGGGAGAACACGCACTATTGGATTGTTTCCAATGGGCTACACGAGTGTAAGGGTATATCCTACTCGTTGTATTCCACATCAAAGGGTTGTTTTCTAGTGGATTGTGTGGTACTGGATTGTTTCTGTACCATACCAAGGACATAGCCACTCTTGTTGAGTAGTGAACCTAGTAAATCTTGTGTTCATGTGGTTGTGTGTGTTCAGTAGGGAAGAAACTCTTTAACAGGAGGTGAAGTTTGTTTCAAAAAGGGGAAACTTAAAAAGAAAAATATATCACGGATTCAACCCCTCCCCCTCTCAGTGATACTTGGATCCTTACTGGGAACTTCAATTGGTATCAGAGCCAGGTTCCCTTCATTTATTCGTTGCTAAAGTGTTTGAAGAGAAGTTGTGATGGAGAATCTAAATTTCATGAACAGTAAGGGGATTCCAATTTTCGATGGAAAGAACTACCACATCTATATGGACAAAATGATTCCATATCTTATGTCTCTTGGATATGATGTTCTTGAAACTACAACAGATGGATTTCCTACTATTGATAACAAGGTTCCTCTTACTCCTGTCGATAAGAAGAATTTTGAGAATGATGGAAGAGATAAAAATGCATTACTCTCATCACATTCTAAGAGTGAGTTTTTAAGAATGAAAGATGTCGCTAAAGCTTAAGGAATCTGGGATAATCTAATGAATATCTATGAAGGAAATACAAAATTGAAGAAGGAAAAACTACAAATCTGGAGGCTAAAGTATGAAGACTTGAAAATGGGAGAATCTGAATCTTTTGGGGACTTCTTTACCAGGTTTAATGACATTTTCAGTACAATCAGATGTCTTGTTGAAAAGTTGGAATATGCTACAGTTGTTGAAAATATCCTCAGAATTCTCCCTGACAAATTTGATGCTAATGTTTCATCACTAGAAGATAGGGACCCAGAAACATTATCTCATGATGATTTTCACAGTACTCTCATCACTTTTGATATGAGAAGAGAGAAGACCATGAAGATCAAAGAAAAGGCCGATATAGAAATGTATTTAAAGGCAGAAAAGAAAGACAAGTCAAACAAAATTCATATTAATGAAGAAGCTGGTGAATCCGACTCTGAAATGAGGTATGTCAAAATTTTTATGAAATTCTATCCTTGTTTTCTAAAAATGTTAAAAGAGGCACAGGGAAATACAAAGGTAAACTCCCTTTGAAATGTTTTGAATGTGGAGAAGTTGGCCACTTTGCGGCTAATTTGCCTCAAAAAGGGAAACATGACATCAGTGATGAAGAAGACAGAGAACCAAGAAGTTCATGGAAGAAATAGGGTTGAAAAGATAAATATTCTGGTAGAGGTCAGAATAAAAAGTTCTATAAATCAAAAAGAAGAAGCTTTTTATCAAAAGATGAAGAAGATGATGATTGCGAGACTGAATCAGAAAAATCTACTACTAAGAATGCTAGAGAGAGTACCTTTTTTGCAACAGTGAATAATGATGATTATGAGAGTAGTAGTACTGAAGAAGAAGAGACTGAAATTGAATAGTATCTGAAAGAAGAGCTGAAGGAATGATTGAGGAAGATCAGAAAGCTTGAAAAAGAAAACAAGAAGTTGATAAATGAAAATTACACATTAAACAATCAAGAAGGTTTTACTGATGAAAAATTCAAGATGGAAAAGGACATTGATGATATGAAAAATTCTCTTGAGAATACAATGAATTGTAATGATCACCTTGATGTAAAGCTGAAGGTAATAGAAGAAGAGTTGGAACTTATCCAACATAAACTGTATAAAGCTAATGAAATGAATATCAGTTCCAAAAATTATATCTCAGAAGTTGGCGAATGTTCTAGTAAGAATGAACCAAACAAGGATATACAAAAGTTACCTTCTAAGTTTCAAATGAAAAACAAAACTGGTTCTGATAAGGTTAAGGCTGGAAATACCAAGTATGTGGTCAAAGTCAGCAATGCAGAAAAATCTGAAGTGCATAAAAATCTTAAGTCAAGATAAACTTCTAATACTTCTGGTACTGATGAATCTGAGATGAAGAAGTGAGTTACAAATGAAAACATGAAGTTTTGTGAAAAGCATCTTCACAACTCCAGTCAGTATAAAAGTTTCAGAGGCAAATATTCTTTCTATGGTTACTGCTAGTATTGTGGTGGATTCGGACACATGGAAAGTATGTGTTAGTTCAACCAACAACATTACAACTATTCCAAATGATTTTAAATAAAAGTAATGAGGGGGAGTCATCCCTTTCAAAATATAATGTCTCCAAATATGTTTCATAAGATATCTGAGAAGACTGGTGTGAAATTTGAGAATAGATTCCAACCACTGGAAACTTATTCTGAAAGATGTGATCGACCTAGACATCTTGCTAAGGGATGCCTTAGTGTGTTACCAGAGCAACAAAAGTTTGTTAATAATCCCCAGAAGTAAGATTTTTTAAAATCTAAAAGGGACAGGTCTGATAAGTCTGAAAAGAAAGAATGCATGGTTGTCTGGCCAGAACACATTGACTTGGCTAGGAAATTGGAGGAAGCACAACAAAAAGTGAAGGAAAAGGAAGAACAAAAAGCTCTTGTTGTCGAAACTGCGTTGAAATCTACAAAAGGAGAACGTCCATGGATTCTTGATAGTGGATGTTCGTCTCATATGATAGGAGACTTAAAGATGCTGAAGAATGTGAAAGACTTCAAAGAAGTAACAGTGACATTTGGAAATGATGAATCTCTAAGGATCAAAGGTGTTGGATCGGCCATTATTAGAAAAGAAAAGATGAAATCCAGAAAAACATTATATGTCGATGGGATGAAACATAACCTATTAAGTGTGTCACAAATTTGTGATGAGGGATACAATGTAATATTCAGAAAATATGGATTTGTTTTGAAATGTGAAAATGATGGAAATATAGTTACAAGAGGCCAACATACAAGAGGGAATCTATTCCAAGTTGGTGATGTGCAGAACTCTTGTTACATGAGTGTGGTGGATGAAAATAAATTATGGCATAAAATACTTGGGCACATGTGACAGAGAAATATGTTCAATTTATCAAATCGAGACAGTGTTCGGGATATGCCTGATTTATCAAGAAAAAGAGATTGGTGCTGCACTATTTGTGAGAAAGGGAAAATTACTAATTCTATGCACAAGAGAGTTCAAATTCACTCAAAAAGACCCTTGGATCTCATACACTCAGATATATGTGGACCAATGAGAATGAAATATTCAAATGTAGATAAGTACTTCATTACTTTCATTGATGACTTTACTCACATTACTTGTGTTATGTACATGAGACAGAAGTCAGATGCTCTGACTATGTTTAAGAGTTTTAGAAGGAAAGAAGAGAAGGAATGTGAGTATTCAGTGAAGAAGTTGAGAACTAATAATGGTGGTGAGTATAAGAATGAATATTTTGAATGTTTTCTTGAGAAACATGGAATTCGGCATGCGTTCAGTTCACCATACACACCTTAACAAAATGGGGTGGCTGAAAGAAAGAAACAAAGTCTGGTGGAAATGGGGAGAACTATGTTACTTGAACATAGTCTCTCTCATTATTATTGGAGGCAAGACATGATCACATCTATTTATATTCATAACCGTTGTTTCTATAGGCCAAACTTAGATATGACTCCATATGAAATGTTCTATAGAAAAACTCCAAGTCTGAAACACTTGAGAGTCTTTGGGAGTCCATGCATTATAAAGAAGAAAGGTGGAAATGTGGGAAAGTTTGAGCAAAGAGGAGATGAAGGAATTTTTCTTGGCTAATATCCAGAAGGAAGAAGATATATATGCCTCAAAAACGAAACACAAAGAATTATTGATTCTTCAGATGTAAAAGTTGTTGAAAATGTTGAGAAAGAAAAGAAGTCATATGTTGATGTGGAAGTCGAGCGGGATAGAGAAGATTTTTTTAACAATTCTGATAATGTTGCACACTGTGTCCATCCTACTCAAGAAGAGGAATCTGACTCAGAAATATCAAGTGATGAGGATAAAGTTCAAACAACTCATCCTACATTGAGGAAACAAGTAGAGGCTCAGAACATTATTGCAGATAAAAATGAGAGGGTTCAAACAAGAAGAACAACGAATGCTATATCACAGACTTCTCTTTATTAGAAAGTTGAACCGAATGATGTATATAAAGCATTTTAGCATCTATAATGGGTTCATGCTATGAATGAAGAGCATGATCAGATAGATAATAATGGTACTTGGGAACTTGTACCCAAGCCGGACAACAAGAACATTATTGGTACAAAGTGGGTTTTTCAGGACAAGCTGAATGAAGAAGGTAAATTAATAATAAACAAGGCAAGATTGGTTTGTAATGGGTAATCACAAATTGAAGGCATTGATTTTGATGAAACATTTTCTCTTGTGGCACGATTAGAAACAATCAGAATATTTCTTGCCATTGCTTCACAACGAGGTTACAAAATATTTCAAATGGATGAAAAATCTGCATTCTTGAATGGTGACATTGACGAGGATGTTTACATTGATCACCTTGTGGATTTGATATTGGAAAGGATGAAATTTTTTTGTGCAGGTTGAAGAAGCCTTTTTATGGGCTGAAACAGGCTCCGAGAGCATGGTATTCTAAATTAGATACTTGATTGAAGAAGATGAACTTTCAGAAAGGGAGAGTTGACATCAATCTCTACATCAAGGAATGTCAGGAGTTTTCACTGATCATTATTATTTATGTCGATGATATTATATGTTCTGGAAACGATGAAAGATCATGTGAAAAAGTTTCATAGGAGATGTAGATGTTATTTGAGATGTCCATGCTAGGAGAAATGAAGTACTTTCTTGGGCTACAAATTTCACAGAAGAAGAATCATGTTTTTCTGTCTCAAGAAAAGTATGCTAAGGAACTTCTAAATATGTTTGGAATGGATGATTCAAAACCAGTTTCCACACCAATTTCAGTGAGAACCAAGTTGTCTAAAGATTGAGAAGGCAAGGATGTTGATCAGAAAGAATTTCGAAAGATGATTAGAAGTCTGATGTATTTGACTGCCTCAAGACCCGACATCGTCTATGCTGTTAATTTATGTTCAAGATTTCAGAGTGTTCCTAAAGAATCACATTTGATTGTTGGAAAAAGAATTATTAGATATATCAAAGGCACGACAATCATTGGAATCTAGTATTATGGCTCTGAAAATATTGATCTATTCGGGTATTCTGATGCTGACTAGGCAGGAAATGTTGATGATAAAAGATCCACATCTGGTGGAGTATTCTTTCTAGGGAAAAGTTATGTTAGTTGGCATACCAAGAAAAAAAAATCAGTAACTCTTAGCACAGCTGAAGCAGAGTATGTTGCTGCTACTCAATCTGCAACTCAACTAATGTGGATGAAGACCCAGTTGGAAGATCTACTTGTTGAAGTAATGCTACCATTGCTCTTGGGTTGTGTTAATCAGAGTGCAATCAATCTTACAAGAAATCCAGTAAAACATTATCGTTAAAAACACATTGATATAAAGTACCACTTCATCAAAGAGTAGGTTGAAAAGAATGAATTGAGGCTGGAGTATGTTCCTAGATCTGAACAAGTTGCTTATATATTTACAAAACTGTTACCGAAGGAACCATTTTCAAAATTGAGGTCGAACATCGGTGTACAACCTCCTTCTCATCAAGCTTAAGGTACGTGTTTCTGTCCCCTCTCTCGTCTTACCTTTGGATAGTGTTGTCAAGGGGGAGAATTGTTTCTTAAATCTATCCATATGGAAGCAGGCATTAAGGGGGAGTTATGGATAAGCTGTGAATTCAACATGTATGTGTGTGAACTTTTCTAACTATTTGTTGGAGTGGTTGTAGGAAACAATGTTGTTTTCTAGGAATGTTGAAGAAGTGAAGAATGCTGAAGAAGATGCTTGAAATCTGTTCTGAAGAAGGCTGATATGAATTATTGAAGAAGTGAAGTACGCTGAAGTAGAAGATTGAAAGATGTTCTGACGAAGGTTGAGGAGGTATGTTCATGAGATTTCATAATCACTGCTTTTGGACAACATGGTTTTGTCTGTCAATAATTCTTGTTTCCTACAATGAGTTAGCTCACATAGGCGTAGAATTGTTGATAAGTAATCCACTGAAAAATGTTACAAAGATCAGTGATTTATGAATCTTGGTTGACAACAAAATCCAAAGGGGGAGATTGTTGGGACCAAGTTGAAAGGAGAAGGAAGTTTGAAGAGTTATCCTTTTCAGAGTGTTGTATTTTTTTGTCAAAGAAGATAAATCAATTCACTTAGTAGAAGGACAGAAAATGAGACGATGCTTGGCTGATTTGTATTTCAAAAATATCATAAGTTAGGAGAACATATGATGCAATCCTTATAAAGTAAAGGGGGAGAAATGATGATTCCAATCATATACAGTTTTGATTGGAAGGAATGATGCTCCGGGAAGATGGGATGTTCTTGTACCTCCCATTGTAACTCTGATGATGCTAAAGCTGATCATTAAAAGGATATATGTCGCGATAGTGGAGTTCATGATGAATTCTGAAGAATGGTTATGGGAAGTAGTGAAGAGTGAAATGAAAAAGAAATGGACAATCTGGGGACGACAGAAAATCACAGTTTAAGGTGGTGCCATTTTCCACTGTTGGCCAAATTTTAGGGCCTAAAAATACGGAGATGAAGAAATGTGCTTGGAAATGGATGATGTGCGAAAAATGGAAGATGGTTTATATTTTCATGTGCAAGGAGTTATTCAAGTTCAGAACATTGAAGAATGAAAAAGGCATGGAGTGCACCAAAATTTAGGCAGGTTGCGTGAAAAAAATAAATCGGTTCGTGAAATAATAGCAGGATGCGTGAAATATCAGTGGGTTGTGCAAAAAAGAAGGTTGCACGAAATAGAAGAATGAAGTTTTCGCGAAAAATTTGTTTCGAGATCAGAAGCTCAAAAATTGGCAAAGGCATGAAATGCGCGATAGATTGGAGGAGTGTGCGAAAGATGATGTCGCTGGAAAGATTGGGTTTTCGCGCAATATGGAACGTGCTGGGGAATTTTGCGCGCAATTGGTGTTTCATGCTTAGAAGGGTGAAAAATGGAAAAGGCATGAGGTGCGCAATGTATTGAAACATGGCACGAAATATGAAGTTGCATAAATGTGTTTTTACGCTAATGATGGCTGTTTTACGCGCGGATTAGCGTTTTTCGCACAGGCTCAAAAATGCCTATAAATATGAGGCTGACCCTTGTCAGTGGTTAATGCTCGACACTTAGAAGAAATTCCAAGCTCTGGTGCGCATAAAATCTTACGCTAAGTGAGTTGCGTTAAAAGAAAGAGGTATTTGAGAAATAAAGATTTTTGCACGAAAAATTGGGAAGCTGCGCGAAAAGTGAAACTTGGCGCGAAAAAGGGAAGTTGCGTGAAAATGTTTTCCGTGCCAAAAGGGAATTTTTATGCGCAAGCCATTTGAATTGAGCGCAAGGCACCCTAAAGGCTACACGAAATATTTGGGGTCTTCGCACATATTCAGTAGTGCGTAAGATAGTTCTTATCGGCTTCTGGGTAAGAAAGTGAAGATTTGTACTTCAGAGAATACATCTGTTCAATTGTAAAGAAGCACTGAGACATTGTGTTACCCTATTTGTGCTAAGAGGGAGCAAACGCACTATTGGATTGTTTTCAAAGTGCTACACGAGTTTAATGGTATATCCTACTAATTGTATTCCACATTAAACGATTGTTTTCTAGTGGATTGTGTGGTACTGGATTATTTCTGTACCATACCAAGGACGTAGCTACTCTTGTTGAGTAGTGAACCTTGTAAATCTTGTGTTCCTGTGGTTGTGTGTGTTCAGAAGGGAAGAAACTCTTTAACAGGAGGAGAAGTTTGTTTCAAAAAGGGTAAACTTAAAATGAAAAAGATATCACTGATTCACCCCCTCCCCCTCTCAGTGATACTTGGATCCTGACTGGGAACTTCACTTTGGTCTGAGCTCTATGACCTGAAAAATATTACCCACTGTCTAGGAAACACGACCTTAAACTAATTATAGAAATTCCTAGAATTAAAATTCTAAACTTTTTGTAGGACTCTTCAAGGGAATATATGGTGCGATGTGGGACTCATTGTTCCACATTCATGTCAATTTTTTACTTCTTCATGCTAAACATATCCATTTGAAACACCCACCTATGGTCCAAGAAACATGACCTCAAACTGTTTGTGGTAGGTCCAAGCATTATGACCATGAACTATTTGTAGTACCTATAGTCTGAGTTGTAGGAATTTAAATTACATAGTGTAACATCATCGATGCACATAGAGAAACAATGATTATACCCACTACAAAATAATGATTCCTCTTAATAAGAGATTATTTCTAACCCATTCACTAAACATGGTATGCCTCATGATAATCATGGTATTACCCAGATCCTTTTCAAAGAGGATCACTCCAACCTGTATTGTTCTATTATCACTCTTTGTTATAGAACCACATTTTCCTTGATTTTAATATTTATGGTATACATAGTGAAGTCCGAGAATTTTATCATTAGGTCTAGTCACAAATTCATTAACACCTTGGCCTTTTGGCCCCCATCACGCTCCAGGTGTTATGAACTTAAATTGTTTGCAGTTTTCCTATTGTTGTGTACGAGGTATGCGAGCCTCTATAGACTCATTCATGTTTGGTTTTTCATCTTGTATTCCATAAAAATAACCTTATATTGACCATTTTCCATATATTCCAGAGGATATGACTCTAATTTTTCCACCATGGTCTAGACTGTATGAACATAAACTCTATGTGTTACTATTCAGAACTAATTATGGATGGATTCCCATATTTATGGGATTTTTAATGATTCCTGAACATATATTATATGGGCCTAGACACAAATTCATTCATTCCTTCATCCCCTTGGCCCCATCATGCTTTGAGATCTAAGACCAAAAAAATTTAGCCATAGTTCATGCAATACGACTTTAAACAATTTTCAAAACCCAGGTTTTAATCCCACATTCTGGTATGCCCCATCCCACACATCAAGCCTTTCTCATTTTGGATTTCCATCATCTTTCAAATCTAAACAAACCACCTAACAGTGAGGGAGTTTGGACAAGGCCCACCTATAGCGAACTGACCCCAAAGAGCCCATATTCATATTTTTGCTACCATTACATTACTAAAAGATTCATGTAAATTATTTTCCCAAGGATGGAATGGTTTTGTAGTCTTGGTAAGCAATATACAAACACGAGACAAAATTATAACATAATTTTTTTTCTTTTTAGGATAACAAAATCATTCTATCTAACGAATCCTTGAATTTATTTCTTATAACACCTATGGGAATCCTAGGGTAAAGGAAAAAAAGGGTGACCTCAAATTCTTAGTAAGGGTAAGTGCTATAGAAGAAATAATGAATCAATAAGAATAATAATTATTGCATTGTAAATAACTAAACACGCATTCCAGGTAATCAATAAAATAATAATGAAGTGCGTAAACAATATTTCATGGTAAATAACTAAAAAATCCATTTAAATAAATGGATAAGTCCTAATCAATATGGAAAGGTATGAAAATGATAACAGATGATATTTAATAAATAAACTGATAATGAAATGAATTTGTAGACTTTTTCATAGTGAAAATATCATTCTTAATATTAATGAAGGAAATTATTAATTATCAGATTCTATGTTTCCTAGGCACATGATACTTTTACTGTTATTAACTTTCATAGGATGATTTAGGAAAATTTTATCATGACATTTCACAAAAAAGATTAAATCAATGGGTAGAAACCCATCTATTCTACTTGGAAACAAACTTGATCATCTTGTTTTCAACTAATTTTGTCTCATGAGACTATATGAGTTTTGAGGGGATTACATTAAAAGGTCCCCAACCTATTTATTCATTTACAAATCATTCCACATATATTTAATAATCAATTTAATTAAAAACAATGTGTGTGATTGAATATTGGTATTTACTAAATGACATGGATCTATCACTATTTCCTCCATAATAAATATCATTAAAAGTAAAAAAAAGTATGTAAAATGATATACGGTATAGGTAATTAACATGTCCTTGATAAGTGATATAGATAAATATGGGATATTCAATTTTCAGTGATCATTAGAAATTGAATATTTTAAGGGAACTAACAAAGTAATCGTTGTAGTGAATGTTAATAATATCCTTGGTCAAAGGAATCATAAACCATCCAGATGAATAATAAAGATGGTATCAATAAAAATATCTCATGTGGATTAAAATAAACAGTAGTCATCATTTATGAATTAAAACACTAAAAATTATTTTTGAAAACATTCTAGAGAAAAATATACTTTTTATTTAAAAACATTTTAAAAATGATTTTCTTTGAAAATAATATTTTGAGAACATTTTCGTTATAAATTATTATTTTTAATTCGGAAAAGTAAGCGTCAAATAAATGACGGTGGGTAATTTCCTAAATGTTATACGAGGTAAAAACATTACTTTTTCATGGTAAAAAGGCTTGAAAAATAACTTGTTTTGATATCGACAAGAATATTCATTTCAAAACATTTAAAGAAGTCAAATATGGTAAAAAGTACTTTAATCAATCATTTTTTATAGGTTAAAAACACTTTTGAAAATCATTTTCTAAAACATTATTTTTATAAGAAAAATAGTTCTCCAATTGAAGAGAGGAATGAAGTTCGGTTTTAATAAAACATATTCTAAACAAAATTATGTATAAAAGAGTGAAAATGGTACTATTACAATGAAAATTTCATGATAACCAAAGGCTTATAAAATTAATTTATTTATTATATAATTATCTAATAATTTCGTCTAATGGAAATTCAAGTGTAAAAAATCTAGAACAAAATTATATTATGAAGTTAACCCTTGAAAAGGCCATAATATTGATGTAAGAATTAATCAATAGATAGATTATGTGTGCGTGAAATGTAAATACACATAAAATAATTTTAAATAAAATAATATATATTAAATATTTATTACACATGTAGTCATAGAATATTAACAACAACAAAGAAGTAATATATCCCAATAAAAAGGAATTGGGTTAGGAAATTATTTACCTCTTGGTAACTTTTAATTTAGTTCACATAGAAGAAATAATTAAAATTGAAACTCAAAATACAATGAATATAAAATAATTAATTTTATAATATATCAAAATTTTCAGTATATACACCACAAAAAATAAGAAAGTGGTGAATATGACATTTATCACACAGATATAAAAAATGAGATGAAAATATTTCAACTTGCATTGACATTCAGTGAACATCCTTTCACATCCTATATAATGGTTTTAATAATTTACAAAATTATAAAATAAACATAATAATATTCATAATATCATATATTATCTTATTATAATTTATTATTTCCCATTTTTTTATAATCGTTCTTTATTTTCACTCTGTCGGGTGTTAATTTGCATGGTTTTCGGGTATGTTTTTAATTTTTTTTGTTATTACATAGATCTTGATTTCATCATCTAAAATATTTAAACCATTTTTTAAATATAATATATATTCATTATATATTTATTTATAATAATCCATAATGTTTTGAGATAGGAAATTAAATGTACCATTTATGGAGACAGTAGGTTGTATGTATGCGTGAACTCTACTTCCATTTCATTGTCGTATTTAAAAAGTAAGTGATATATATATATATATATATATTCATATTATAATTATAGTATCATATTTATATCATAAATTAAACATGACTTTATTAAAACCATATCCTAATGAATTTCATATATATCATGAATGAATCTCATCACTATAAAAAGGTGGTAGTCCATACATCCCCAAATGATGTTATTATATCCCCACAAAACTAAACACATGAAGGTATGTGTTATATAATAATTAAATAAGTATAAAGGTGATATAAATATAATATATTAAATATTAAAACATTATTTACATCATAATTTCCACCATGAGAGGTGGTAAAGAAAGGATGGACAATCATTCTTTCGCAAGGTGGCAGTCCGTCGTACACATGAATGGTAAGTCTGTTACCCGTTAGATGGAAGTGTGTAATTTGAGGTTGAAAACAAAGAATAAAAACAAATTATTTTATTTAGGACAATAATATTATTATATAACAATGGAAAAATAATATTTTAGTCTGTGGAGGATGAAATAAAATAAAATTGATCATTGAAAAATGTTACCTCATTTTTAGGTAACTCATTTTGGTTTATTACAAACTTCTTCCTTGTTTAAATTTATTCCCATTTTGATGCTTCTAGGTATAGTGGAGTAATTCTTGTATCTTATTTTTTTAGAGTTTGTGTGGGAAAAATGTATTTAGAGGTGTAATAAAATTGTAGGGTGGAGTTCCTTTTTATAGTGGAGGAGTCACATTCTTGAAAAAAAAATTTAAAACTATTTCCACTCATAATATTCGAATTTAATGTGAATAAAATAATAGTAATAATTATATAAAAGAGATTATTGGGTCTAAAAATTAACATAAAATTTATTTTTGACAATTTTATAGGTTATCTTTTCGCTTATGTTTAAGGTTTAGTCCTTTGTTAAGAAAATGTTTCTCTTAATCGTTGTAATTAATTGTACTCACATTCACTAATATTTTTACTAAAAAACTATTTTTACTTTATTTAAAATAATAAATTATTATAAATCCAAATATTAAATCCTTTTTTCTAAATTCTAATTTCATAAGTGGATGAAATTTAATAAAAATTAGTATCGTAGATGGAATGAGAAAGTCGGTTTTTAAAGTAAAAATATTCCAAAGTTTGCTATGTTTTTATATCCAATTTCATTGTAAAATTTATTAAAATAACATAAATTGGATTAATTGATATAAAATTGATCTAAATAAACATTAAAAAAAATCAATAATATAATTTAACCTTACAGATAAATTATAGGAAGTATAAGTTTTGAATTAAAATTCTGGTTTTTCACTATTCATTGAAAAATAAAACTTCATAGAAATATTCTAAAATATCACCCTAATCTAATTTTAAGTTAAAAATTAAAAAATTAAGTTAATATTTAAATATAAAATTTATAAAATTTTCAAAAATTTAATTTAAAATATTTTTTCATTTAAAATGTGTAAAAAGTGTTTTCATAAAAATACAGGGTTTTATGTGTAAAATTGTGTTTGTTCTTAACTTATGAATATAAAATCTATTGGATAAATTTAAAAACTTTTTATTTGATATATATTATTTATATTATCATAATTTAGTTCATAATATTCATAATCACTAATTTAATGGCTCGTTTAAGTCTTATTATATAAAATACTAATATTTTAATATATATTTATGTTTCGTAAAACATAGTCATCCGTGTAATGCCAGCCATTGAATAAACTCGTTGTTCTATGAGAATAATGATAACTTAGTATTTCATGTGTTGAAAGGTAAAGGATATATTAAATTTATTAAAAATATTAAATATACTATAATGTCTCGATAGGTAATACACTATCCAATAAAAGTTAATCTTTTAGAATTTTTGGGATATTGAATTCTCTCCACCTTAAATAAATTCATCCTCACAATTTAAACTCTATATTGGTAATAGATTTTTTTTTATATTTACTATGTTTAAATCACACATAAATAAAAGGTTTCTTGAAACATCCAATAGAAAAGATATAATGGGAAGTAAAAATGTCACATGGACAATCATATATCTTGGTTTCTACGTAAGAGAAAATTAATGAAAACTGAAAATATAGACTTAGAGGAAAAATGTAAATATTGATATAGAGTGATTAAGGTAATTGATCACAAACAAGTCAATGATCAAGGGAAATTTGAGAGGCTCGAATCCATAAATCTATAATGATTTAAAATACCATCAGTTCAAAAAAAACTACACTATTAGGATAGTATTTTTGTTTTTAAGATATTTTTCATAATGTTGATGAATTATCTCATTGACCAGGAAATAAGGAAATATACATACCTGATATTTTTTTATTTCTTAAGTACAATTTCATATTATGGTTCTTCTTTGATCAAATTCTAATTCACCCCTTCATGAAATGGATGTCCAAAAATTAACATTGGTGCCTGAAGCACTAAAATATACTTTTAACAGATCTTAAGGCACATAAAATAGTGACACGTCTAAATTTTTTTAAGAGGATTTTTTAAGGAAATTCACTTACAAGTGTTGGATAAATATATAGATGTATATGTATATTAAATGGAACAATACAAAAGGGGGTGAATTGTAGGTTTAAAAACTTTGTGTTTAATCTCTTAGGAAATACAATTCACAATAGATACAATTAACCACAATTGTATTTAGTATAAAGGTATGATATGATTTAATACTATAATAATTATAAAGAAATTATATTCAAAATGAATACAATAATAAGAGTAATACAATATTTAAGGATTCTACCATAAAGAGTATATAATCAATCGATACAATATGTTACAGCATGATTGTAATTGAAACAATTACAAAAGAATATGAAATAAAGAAAGGAAACAAAACAATTCCCTTTCTAATACAATCAGTAATGAAAATGTAAAAGTTTTACAATTCGTTTAACCCAATGAGAAGGGTATCCTTTCTCCTAGAATAAGAGGTATGTCTTACCACCACCTTGGTAAGCCCTCGATACAATGATCAATACGTCTGTCTCAATATCCCCACAAGCCCTCAATATGATGATTGGTACGTCTCTCTTGTTATCCCTACAAGCCTTGGATTTTTCAGGTAATTGGAACCTCTATCTTTTAATCAATTGAAATCCCTCGATACGAAGATTGGTAGCACCGTCTTCCAATCCCTAGCAGCCCTCGATCATTATCTCTTGATCGGTTTCACAAAGAAAAACAAAGCACTTATTGAAATACAAAAACTATGAATGATCCATTCACATTTTGTAATTTCAATTCTTTCGCTCGAAGCATGAGAGAAGTCACAACGTCTCTCTATAGAACTTGATAGAAGCACATAATGATAAAATTATCTCATTTGTAGTTCTTAGATTAAAATGGCCTCCTATTTATAGGCCTCAGGTTCCAACGGTCGAATTTCCTCTAACGTTCATATTTCTCCGGAAAACTCGGAGGGACTTGGACACCTGGCATTATAATGGTCATATTGAAACAAAAAACACGACATTGTTTTGATTAGTATATAACTAACTATAGGACATAGTTTTTGAAAAAACAGAAGATTTATGGCGATGATAAACATGAGTACGATTGACATGTGTTGATAAAGGATAAAAAGAGCATGTGATAAAAATATGAGTACTACAAGTATTACATAGTGTAATGTATTAATATGATACAAAGTGAGTATGATTCAAAAAAGTCAGTACAATTGACAGAGTTAGTAGGATTGACAGAGTTAATACGATTGGCAGAGTCAGTACGATTGACAGAGTCAGTACGATTGACAGAGTCAGTACGATTGACAGAGTCAGTACGAATGACAGAGTCAGTACGATTGACAGAGTTAGTATGATTGACAGAGTCTGTACGATTGACATAGTCGGTATGATAAACATAGTCAGTACGATAAGTATATATGAATACATTTGTGATTTCCATAACTTCCATAAAAGTCAAAATATAACTTTTGACTCAGCAATCTCCCCCTTTTTGGAAATCAAAAAACATAAAGTAAAAAAAACAAAAACATATCTCTCCCCGAGTTATTGGAAACTCTTCTGAATAAGAAATTGAATAAATCTAACTCCCCCGTAGGTATGTAATTTCCTATTTATTGTAATTGTAAATTTTCCTTGATTTAAACATATTTTATTGAATCATTATCCCCTTAGAAAACATTCTCCCCCTTTTTGATTTACAAAAAGAAGTGGGTAATCTTGAGTTTCCTGAAAGAGTTAGATTATATAAATGTAAAGTAATGGTAAAGGTTACATAAATCTCATTGAGATAACAAAAGTTTATAGAATTCTAGAAATGAGAATAGAAAGATACAACAACACTCATTTGTTTTCTCTTTCCTTTTCTTTCTTGATCACCTCTTGAAGAACGTCTTTCAACTTTTTTATTTCTTTCTTGTCTTTAGAGATAGAATCACCCTGAGATTTTAGAAGCTCTTTTTGATCGGAAAAAAGCTAATATGGATTCTTAATAGTCTCTTCTTGGAATTTGATTACATCTTCAAGTGTATCAATTATATCATGAAAATTCTTATTGTCTTTAGATAACACATAATTTTGTTTCTTCAACAAAACTATTTCAACATTTAATGATGAATCCTTAGAAAACTCTGTATGAAAAGAATTCATTCCCCCTTGAAGCTCTATTATTGAAGGAATATCGGCTCCATGGGTTGTTGAAATATGATTCAGCCTTTCAATGGTTTCTTTTTCATTCTTATAGAATAAAATATCAAGATCATTTGAAATCATCCTTATGTATTCAATTGATATTTCATGATCATTCACCGAGCTTTCTATTTTGTATGACCACATAGACATTCTATTGTAAGCCTTATTATGAGTAGGTGAACTTTCAGATAGTACTTTTAAATCATCTTCAATTGAAAATACCCTCTTTCTCATTTCTCTTACAGAACCAAACTTATTCCTTTGATTTTCAGTTATGAAATAAATTTTTACTTCATGTTTAGGAAAATAAAGAATGGTCTTCTCAATCCTTCTCAAAACATGAGCAATTTTATCACTCTTCTTGAGAGAAATTGTGTGTTCTAAAGCAGTATCCTCATAATACGGATCTAGATAATTTGAGCGGATGGAGTCTTCAACTAGATGTTTTCCTTTTGATTTTTCATTTTCCTTTCTATCTTCTTCCAATTTGTCACTGATATCAATTACCTTTTCAGTATGACAAGATTGAGCACCTTGGTTTTCTTGGGAAGAAATTCTATCTGTATTTTCAAGAGATTCAACCGGTGCTTGACCGGGATGAGGAACCTGTTGAATACCTTCACTTTTAATTTGAAACGATTCTTCTCTACTCTTTTTTGAACTCTAAAGAAATTCCAAATGAAAATCTTCCTCCTCTTCTTTAACTTCTGGTACTTTTTTCAAAATTTGTTTCCCTTTCTCTTTATCTTGTAGGCTCTTTACGATAGGTTCATGATGAACATCTTTTGTTAGTTTAGCACTAGCCTCCTCAACCATTTTCATAATTTTAGAAACATCAAATTCTTTATATTTTGTTTTTAAAAGATTCTTCTCTTTCTTCTCAGCCTGAAGAGTATCCTCTACCCTTATCCTCTCAGCAAAAGCTTTAGCTGGATCATGATCGAACTTAGGATCACCTTATTTTCATTGTTCTCTATCATTCCTCTACTTGGACACAACCTCCTTGCAGTATTTAGTTTTTCTTTGGCTTAGTACTTGTTTGAGGATCTGACTTTTGAGGAGAAACAAAAGTTGGATTATCTTCGATTGGAAAAGGTGTTGATTGATTTCGTGCCGATTGATTTGGTGCCGATTCAAGTTCTACATATTTGAAAAAAATATTTGTGTTTTCATTGAAACAAACATAAAACTTCTTCAACATATTCTTAATTATCCAAGTAGGATACAGCTCATCCAATTTTCCTTTCAAAAAAATATTACAAAACTTCAAGCTCTCAAGAATTAACATTGTATGAATATAGGGTTACAAAATCAAATGGGACTTGATCGCTCCTGACTTTAAATTCTTGACTGTTTCAAAAATGTACCCCATGAGATTTACCTTTATCATGTTTACAAGATAGTCTACCATAAAAAAATCAGATACATTAAGAGTTTCTCTATCCCCTTTACTTGGGATAAGAAAAATTTGCATCCAAAGCACCACGAACCTGTTATCTGGAGATAACTGGGCTACTTTTCTCTTCTCTTCATTTAAAATAAATAATGACTTTTCATCACATTATTTATTAAACGTACCAACTTCCTTGGGTATTTAATGAGATGGAAAAAAAGAATCACCTTCTGTTGAGACATTTAGAATGTGGGATGATTGTTTCGCGGACATTGAGATTTTTCTATCGTACACAGCAAAGTTTATCATCATATTTTTTTCAAAAGACACGATTTTTTAGAATTGACTAACTTCTTCAACAGGAATCGGATCATGAGATACAGGTTTTTCAACACAAATATGATCTCATCCTTGAAACAAAATAATCCTTCTTATTGTTGAATCAAACATGTCAAAGAAGTCTTGAGGAACTATCATTTCTCTAAAGAAGTCTTTATCTGAAAATATTTTTTATGACATTTCGGTAGGAGTGTTGGCAGAGGACTTAGACATATATATGCGGAAAATGGAAGATCATACAAAGTCTTCAAACAAAGGGGCAGAGCTTCACCACAAGATCTGAAAAACTGTTGTGGGTTTTGGGAGGGGAGGGGTATATTTATAGGCGAAAAAAATTGATTGTTGATCTTCTACGATTGATATTAAAAGAAAAGAAAATCAATGGTAGGGATTTAAAGGTGTTTTTAAAAAAAATAGAGAACCAATAGAAAATAAGAAAAACAAAACAAACAATGAAATAATGTAAATTTTGGAGAATCTAAGGGAATTTGTGGTTTAATGTTATTATTATAGTATAATACAATTGAAAAAATAAAATACATGTGTTTGAGGAAAAAGAATATGATTAGTTGTGAAACTGATGCAATGCAAATTCATTACCATAGGTAGCCAGACCAATGGAAAAAAAGTCATTACCATAGGTTGTCAAGCCGATGGAAAACAAAGTCACTACCATATGTTGTTGGGCTGCTGGAAAACAAAGTCATTACCATAGGTGGTCAAGCCGATGGAAAACCAAGTCATTACTATAACTACCCAGAGTTTCATTAATGGAAATCCCTCTTGATCTAATTTAATTTATCTTAATGTAAAATGTTAATATAAAATTTCAACTTATTTGGTTTTATGTTACGAATTGTGATCGTTGCTTTTATAGTCGTTGAACAGTGATCACATGATTTGTATAAATATAGGGCTTTAAAAAATCCAATTTACTTAGAAAAAGGAAGTGATGGCCTCATCTAGTATAATTGCTCCATACGAAGCCCATTTGTTGAAGCACCGAATACTGGTGGCATCTTTGGGCTTCTCTCTTGACCATACCCAAGACGAGCTTCATCATGTCGAGATCAAATGAGACCGTCTATGGGAAAAGTGGATGTTGATAGAGAATACCACTGAACCAATGTTATCTGAGCCACCCCAAGAGTATGTCACCATCGCACACCTTACCCTTAGGTCTTATGCAGCTATTTTAAGGGGTTATTTAAAAAATCTCTAGTACTATGTTCATGTAAATTATTTTTGTATATAATAATTAATATAATTTCTTGTCATTATTGATACATTGTAAATAGTTTTTAAAGTACAAGTAGTGTTTTTTGTCATTATTTAAGTATGAAATCAAATTTATTAAATTAAGGGACTTTTGAATTAAATAATATTTTAAAAATATATTATTATTATTATTAAATTAATTTTATTATATATAAATGATCATATAATTTTTTGAATGCAATTAGAATTTTTATTAAGGTTTGAAAGCCATTTCTGTCAAAACCTGTGAATTTTTTATAAATGACCGTTTTTATTTTAAAAGTGAAAATTAACATATTTAGAAAATTATTTAAATAAAATAAATAATATTTCTAGAATCAGGATGCCGAAATTATCCAACAGTAAATTTTTCATAATTTTCTGAGACAGTCAAATTATTGGGTAAAAATTAAATATTGTTTAAATATATAATGTGTTTTATGAGATCATAATGACCCAATAGTGATGTAATAAAATACTATAAGCTTTATGTTCGGCCAATATATGTTTTTCCATTTAAAGTATGTTATTTTGGGTTTGTTTGACTTACTTTTCGAAGCATTAATGGGCCCCTCAAGACTTATTAAACATCTTGTATTTTTATATTATTTTCCATGGGAGTGTGACTCACCTCCACATAAGCTACCCCATTATTTTAAGAAGTTTGGACTTTTTCCTTATAAGATATTTTTTTCCTCTTCCCTTTTCCAAAAACCATGGGAAAAAACCATGATCTGATTTGTGGTTTGGATTAGTTTAATGTAAGGGGTCACAAACCTAAATAATAAAGAATATACTAACCTTTCCTATATAATCCCACCCAAGATTCCACTTCATACTCACTGAAATCCTTTTAAGTTATTCCAAACCATGCCTTACTCTCTCTAGAATCCTACCAAGGTGCCCCAAGCTCCCAATAATCCTCTCTCCTGCCTCTCTCAATCCTTGGAAGCACACTACCAACTAAGGGTTTTTCATACTTTCACTTTTTCTGTCCAATTTCATAATATTGATATTCCCTTTTAATTTAAATTTTAAAGGCTTTGGTATGGTTTCTCACCTCCCCCATACTACCCTATTATTTTTTGAATGATAGGAGACCCATTTCTCTCTCATGAAATGCCTCCCATGTACACCTGTTACTATGCCGAAATTCCGAATTGAACTTCTCTCTCTTCATTTACTTTCAAGCAATACTTTTGTATCATGAATCTAAATTCCATTACAATTTTTTGGACATGTATATATATGAACCCCCTTACTTTCCATTAAATTTAAATATGATGAGACACCCCTTTCTCTCTCATCAACCATTTTTATGGATTCTTATGTCACGCCGTTACGCTGCCGAAATTGCGCTGATTTTTTTAGCCAATGCCATTGTGTAGTGAATACCAAGACCATTTCTCAATCAATGGTATTCAAATTTATGCACATTTAATTATTTATTTTAATGTTTCATGTATTAATTCCACATTCTTTTGTTGTGGAATAAATGATTATTTTTTATGAATCCATGTTTTATAATCCATGTGGCACACATATGCATGAAATGAAATGTTTTAGAAGGGTGTGCCCTTATAGCGCCCCAATGCATTGGGTAAAGAAGACTATCATGATACATCATGTGCAATGAGTGTTGACTCATGCTAATTCAAGTGCAACGAGGGTTTACTCGTTCTTCATGTGCTATGAGGATTTACTCATGCTCTATGTGCAATGAGCCTTGGCTCATGCTAATTCCATGTAAAGTGTTGATGCCACATTTCCATGTTATGATTATCATGCTTCATCATGAATTTATGTTCATGCTTCTCTTGTTCTCTATTGATATGCCTATTTTCTAAAATTTATTGTACTCCTCATTTATTCTATGTTTTTTCCCTTACTGGGTTTTATAGCTCACCAATTTTCTTATGCATGTCCTCAAGTTATCCCATGCAATGCTATGTATGAGGGAATGTAGTGGTCATGTAAAGAATGTTTACAATAAAGATGTTTTATTTCATGGTTTAAGTAGTTATGTAACGTTCCTAAGCCCCAAATACACTATACCTCTCAATCTTCCAGGTTGTATCAAGTTAATAGTTTATGTAATAAATCATTTTTATGTTTGTAATAAAAGCAGGGTTGTCATAGTCGGTATTAGAGAATAGGTTTTGTTATTTTTGGGATTAGGATTAGAAAACCCTAGTAAAGCCTTAGTGACAAGAATAAGTATAATAAAAACATCCCTATGTTTCGGTAAGTACTATGTAAGTGGTTTATCAAACAAATACATCCATGTTTGGATACGATCAGGTTGAGGCGACTCTGGCATAGATGTATCCTACGGGTAAAACCCGAAAACACCACTTTGAGCTTGACTCGAACTGGAACTAGTTCAAGATAATGGGCCTTGATGCACTCTAGGTTACGACACTACCACGTGATATGTTTTGATAAATTCAAAATCTTAGAATGAACCCTTATTAAGGGAATTAAAACAAATTCCCCTTAGAATATATATTAGAAAGTATATAATGAAAAGACTAGATTGAATCCTATAGACTCATGAGTTGAGGAAATAAAAGTTTATCAACTTGTGTCTTTTGATTACCCTTTATGTGTTGCCCCCTAACTTTCCTTTTATTCCAGCCAATGACTAGTAATAGGAGGACTCGGGCTAACAACTGATGTGAAGATCAGTGTGATGACTGTACTAATGAGATGCCCAATCCAATGGGTGCAGGAATCACGAACTTTGTAACGCTTCTCTCTCATCTAACTCAATATTTTAATTGAAACACGGGTCAAGAGGAACTTCCATACCCCCCTAAGAAGGAATAAGTCACTATCGAGAGCTTCATGAGAAAAAGGCCTCCTACTTTTAGTGGATCATCCAACCCCACTATCGCTGAACAATGGATCAACTTCATTGAAAAGATATTCTTTATCCTTCATTGATCTGAACAAGAGAAGGTTATCCTGGAGGCGTATCATATAGAGGGTGAAGATGATCAATGGTGTACATTTATCAAAAACACGAAGCCTAAGGGTGAGATCGAGGCGTTGGAATTAAAGGATATCCTGAAGATGTTTTCGATAAATATTTTCCGCGCACCATCTGGCATAAGATGGAAAGGGACTTCATTTACCTCATGAAAAAGACGAAGAATTAGTTGGAGCGTATGAGGCAAACATCACAAGGCTTGCTTGCATGAAATGCTTCATTCTTTGTCGTTACCCTTGAATGCAATGTTGACCGCTTATTTGGTGGGATGAATCCTAGCGTGCGTAAAATATTAGTGATATGTGACTTCGACAGCTATGAAGAAATTGTCCAATGTGCCCTCAAGGTCGAAATGGATATCTGGGAATCACAGGGGTATCATATGGACAAGAAGCCTAAGGAGGACTTCAATGCTGGTGGTCTGATGGATAAATCCAATGGTGCTAAGAAGATCCAACACCCCACTTTCCAAAAGTGTGGAATGAAGAACATTGTAAATTGCCTCAAAAGGACAAGGAAATTCTTTATGAGTGGAAGAGAAGTGTACCTATCTACTAACTGTTGGAAAGAAAGTCCCGCAGCTGTGAAAGAGGAGAATAATGCTCCGTTCGAACCTCAACGAGTTGTTCATTGCTACAACTGCAAAGAACCCGTGCATTTTGCAAATTAGTTCCCTAATCCAACAGTTTTCGGAGGAAACCAACAACCTCCAAGGCAGCATGGAAGAGATTTTTCCATCACTTCTGCCGAAGTAAACCCCAACAACTAAGTGGTGAAAGTTATGCTAGTTATTCATTCAAGAATAGTGAACGTACTATTTGATTCAGGTTCTATGCATTCTTTTATATATCAAATGTTTAGTAGAACAATCCCAGCACCACCAAAAATCATGGAAGTGAAGATGTCAGTGAGTACGGAAAATAGGGAAACCATTGCATCCCATGAATATAAGTCCCCCCTATTATAATCCATGTATTGAATTTCCCGGAAAACCTCATCATACTCCCTATGGTGGATTTTGATGCCATTCTTGGCATGGATTGGCTTTCCTTGTATAGAGCCAACATAAATTGTCGGGATAGGGAAATCACACTCCATATAGAGAATCGACCCCCAATTCGATACAAGTGTAAGGAGGAAGATGAATCTCCTTTAGCTCTATCATCTAAAGAATGGAAATTACTTCCCTATGAGAATGCGTATCTGGCTCAGATGATTGAGTCTGAGGAAGAAACCATCCCTGGTGAAATGACTATTGTGAGGGAATTTGCTGAAGTGTTTCCCGAGGAACTGCATAGTCTTCCTCCAAAAAGACACGTTGAATTTTCAATTGAACTTATACCAGGGGAGCTACCAATATCCAAGAATCCATGTAGAATGGATTTTGTGAAGCATAAAGAGATGAAGAAACAACTACATGAGAATTTGGATAAAGGGTTTATACGCCCAAGTGCTTCACCATTGGGTGCACCAGTCCTCTTCGTTAAGAATAAGGATGGGTCAATGCGACTTTGCATGAATTATCGTGAACTTAAAAAAATCATGATAAAGTACAAGTATCATCTGCCACAGATCGATGAATTATTCAATCAGCTGCGTGGAGCACAATACTTCTCCAAGATAGATTTTCGGTCAGGATATTATCAAGTAAGGGTGAAGAAGGAAGATGTCCCCAACACTACTTTTCGTACAAGATATAGGCACTATGAATTCATAGTAATGCCTTTCAGAATCACTAATTCTCCAGAAATATTTATGGAGTTGAAGAATAGAGTCTTTATAGATTACCTCGACAAATTTGGGGTAGTGTTTATAGAAGATATTCTAATATACTCCAAAACCAAGGAGGATCATGAGGAGCATTTAAGAACTATACTAGAGACTTTGTGCAAGGAGAAGCTCTATGAAAAGTACAACAAGTTTGAGTTTTGGTTGACGGAGGTCTCATTCTTGGGAAATATCATCAGAATCAATGGGATATCTGTGGATCCCCCCAAAATAGATGCCAATGAAGGATGGCCAAGACCAACATTGGTAACAGATATCCGTAGCTTCTGGGGCGTAGTTGGATATTATCGACGATTTGTGAGAAATTTCTCACAATTTTCAAACCCTATTACCAAGCTAACTCGAATGTGAGCAATGTTTTCTTGGAGTGATAAATGAGAAGAAATATTCAAGGAGTTCAAATGGAGGATTATCATTGCACACATGCTCACGTTAACCACAACTGTGGAACCTTTTGTGGTATTCAGTGATGCTTCAAAAAAAGGCATACGATGTGTGTTGATGCATAATGATGAAGTGATATCATATGCCTCAAGATAATTGAAAATCCATGAGCGAAACTATCCAACACATGATCTGGAGTTGGCGGTGGTGATCTTTACCTTGAAAATCTGGCGGCATTAACTATATGGGGAGAAATGTGAGACATATACTGACGACAAGAGTCTTAAATATATATTCAATCAGAAAGAGATTAATATGCTCCATAGAATATGGATAGATCTCATCAAGGATTATGATTGTTCAATACATTACCATCATGGGAATGCAAACAAGATGGCAGATTCCATAAGTAGAAAGGACCAAGTGATTTTAACAATGATGAGAATTGAGAAGGATCCAATCTTCTTAGACTTGATGAAGATGGTCATGGGAATCATAAAGAAAGGGAAATCATCAATCCTCTCACAAATGATTTCTCAACCACCTCATTTGAAAAGGTTAAAGGATGCTGAAAAGGATGATGTGGGAATTCAGGAAAAAGTAGAAGCTATCGAAAAAGGGAAATCCTCGGAGTTTAATGTTAATGAAGAAGGAATTGTGCGATTTGGGAAAAGACTATGTGTTCCATCAAGTTCGGAGCAAAAGATGGATCATTTGGATGATGCAAATAGTTAAAAATTCTCTATTCACCCAGAGATCACAAAGATGTGTCGAGATCTCCGAGAAAACTTTTGGTGGGATAATATGAAGAATGATATCATTGTATATAAATCAAAGTGGCTGGTGTGAGAGATAGTGAAGGCAGAGAGGCAGACGTCTAAGGGGATGATGCAACCATTTCCCATACCAGAATGGAAATGGGAGAACATCACCAAGGACTTTATCACTGGACTTCCAAGGAAATCCAAAGGCAACAATGCAATCTGGGTTGTTTTAGATCATCTTACAAAGACTGCACACTTCATTGTTATTCGAGGGGATTTCTCATTGGATCAACTAGCATAGATATATATCAAGGAATTGGTAAGGCTATATGGAGTACCATTATCTATTGTGTCTGACTAAGATCCAAGATTCACCTCTAAGTTTTAGAAGAGTCTTCAACATGCTCTGGATAGTGAACTGAACTTCAGTACCACCTATAATCCTCAAAATGATGGCCAATCCGAGCAGACTATCAAAACACTTGATGACATGTTGAGAGCATGCTCAATGGACTTTAAAGTAGGATGAGATCAGCATCTTCCTCTGGTTGAGATCTCTTATAGTAATAGTTTCCACTCGAGGATCAAAATGGCACCATATAAAGCCCTTTGTGGGAAAATGTGAAGAACACCGGCGTGTGGGTATGAGGTCTGTGGACGTAAGATGCTTGGACTAGAAATGGTCGAGGAAATGGTGGAGAAGGAGAAAACCATTCAGCAGCATATCAAGGTAGCCTAGAGTCGACAGAAGAGTTATGCAGATAATTATCGACAAGACCATGAGTATAATGATGGATACATAGTTTTTCTACGCATATCTCCATGGAAGAATTTCATGAGGTTTGGAAAGAAAGTGAAGTTAAGTCCAAGGTACATCGGCCCCTTTGAGATTCTTGATCGTGTCGGGGATGTGGCCTATTTACTAGCACTTCCACATATGATGGCCAAAGTACCTGATGTCTTTCATGTGTCCCTCTTAAGGATGTACATACCAGACCATTCACATGTACTCTCTTCTAAGGTGGTACAGTTGGAGGGAGATCTTTCTTATGAGAAGCAACCAGTGAAGATCTTAGATCGTAGAGAAAACTTTCTAAGAAATAAGACAATGCCCCTCGTCATGGTGTTGTGGCGAAACCACAAGTTTGAAGAAGTGACTTGGGAATCAGAGGAAATGACGAAGCTGAGTTACCCACATCTGTTTTAGTGTGGGAAAAGGTAATTTTGAGGGTGAAATTTCTTAAGGGGGTAATATTGTAATGACCCAAAGTTTCATTAATGGAAATCCCTCTTGATTTAATTAAATGTATCTTTATGTAAAATGTTGATATAAAATGTCAACTTCTTTGGTTTTATGTTAAGAATTGTGACTCTTACTTTTATAGACGTTGAACAGTGATAACATGATTAGTATAAATATTGGGCTTTAACATATCCAATTTACTCAGACAAATGAAGTGATGACCTCATTTTGTTGAATTGCTCTATACGAAGCCTATTTTTCGAAGCATGGAAAAGAGGTGGCGTCTTTGGGATTCTCTTTTGACCAAGACCAAGCTGAGCTTCATCATGTCAAGCTCAAATGAGACTATCTACGGGAAAAGTGGATGATGATAGAGATTACCACTCGAGCATGTAAGAATGGTATAGAGTAAGAGGTTTCCAACCTCTGATACCAATTGTAGGATGGAAATATAATATGAGATGCTCAATATACAAGAGGGGGGGTGAATTGTATACTTTAAAAATTCCTTTGAAACCTTTAATGTTAGTTATGAATAACTAGAGTTTCCTTAAGAAAAGGAAAGAGCTAAGTTTAACAAAGTTAAACTAAGTAAATTCACAACACCTCAAACACCAAACTAAACTTGGAAAGATATTCCAAAAGTAGGTTCCGGAAATATGGTTCCGGAAATTGAAACTTAATAAAAGTTACAATATGAGATTCTACCTTAAAGCGTATAGAATCTAAAAGAATCAGAGTAAGTAAGGAAGTATAAGAAAGTTATACTTTCCTTAAGATACAAATTGCAGCGGAACAAAACAAGTAGTAAAACTACTAGTAACAAGATAATAGTCTTTTAACCCAAAGAGAAGGGTATCCAACAACCTTGGATAAAGGTCCCTTGATTTATACTTTCAAGCAAGTCTGTCTTACCCACACCAGGGTAAGCCCTCGATACGAAGATCGGAGTCTCTGTCTTGCTATCCCCGCAAGCCCTCAACTTCAAGGTAGTTGGCAACCTCTGTCTTCCTCAGCAAGGAAGTCCTCGATCTTTAAGGTAGTCGGCAACCTATGTCTTTCTCAGCAAGAAAGCCCTCGATCTTTAAGGTAGTCGGCACCTCTGTCTTCCTATCCCCGGAAGCCCTCGAATGTAATCACCAACATTCGGAGTCGCACGAAGCTTTGAGAGTTAATAAGAGACTCTCTCTCTAGAAATCACTTCAACAGCATGTATGCACAAAGTCCAAATTGTTCATCCATCCATTGCGAGCTTTTTCAAATGAGCTCCTATTTATAGGTAAGGTCGGCTCCTCTCCAACAGACATATTTTCCTTAAAGTTCGGAGGGACCTGTACACGTGTCACTTAGACAATGGTTAGTTTATAACAAAATGGACGACATCGTTTTATAACAAAGTAAGTGTAACAGAATGTACGACATTGTTTTAAACTCTAACAAAAAGCTTCGGAATAGAAATTTCGGAGTGAAAGTTCGGAGTGAATAAATTCAGAGTGTATAAAACAATGATAATCAAATTCTGTTTAATAGGTGAATTCGGAATGAGAATTCGGAATAGGAATTCGGAATAGGAATTCGTCATCAGAAATCGTAATGAGAATTTGTCAACAGAATTCGTAATGAGAATTCGTCATCAGAATTCGTAATGAGAATTCGGAATGAGATTTCTTCATTAGAATTCGTAATGAGAATTCTTCTTCAGAATTCGTAATGAGAATTCGGAATGGGATTTCTTCATTAGAATTCGTAATGAGAATTCTTCTTCAGAATTCGTAATGAGAATTCGGAATCGGAATGAAACTTCCTTATAGTTCTTGTCCAGAACCGAATCCTAAAAACAGAATGCTTTTTATCAGTTTTAATGATTCCGAGAAAATGAATCCGAATCTCACACTTAAGAAAAAATATTGATGAAAATATGATAAGGATAAATTTTTCTTATAAAAGCGATTTTCCTTAAGAAAGCATTTTTCCTTACAAAAGCAATTTTCCTTACAAAAGCGATTTTCCTTACAAAAGCGATTTTCCTTAAAGATAAGGTGTTTGTGATTTTCAAAATAAGAAGGAATGGAAAAGTCATAAGGAAAACCTTATTGACTCAACAATCTCCCCCTTTTTGGAAAGCACAAACATCCTTACGAAAAAGCTATTCTAAGAAGAAAGAAACACATTAAAGCTTATCTCCCTTGGTTTAAGAAATATAGATGAATACGACTAACTCCCCCTTAGGCTTTGAATCACTAAGGATCGTATTCATATTTCCGGAGTGATGTTTCTTTAAGAAAAACTACCCCTTAAACAAACTCTTATTAGAGTACTTTTTCCTTGGGTATTTTCCTTTCTCCCCCTTTGATAAGCACTTATTAGATTTCCTCTTTTTCTTAAGGATCTTTTCCTTCTCCCCCTTTGTGATTTTCAAAAAGAATTTGGAGGGAATGGAAAAAAAATAACAAAGTACCTGAAAGATTAGTAAGGACAGCAATAGAAACAACAAGCACAATTTTCATTATATTTGAAATGTCAGCAACAAAAACAGATTACAACAAAAAGATCGGATTGGTCATTTCGGATCTTTCTCCTTCGACATGAGCCCCTTGAGAATTGTCTTGATCTTCTTGAGGTCTTTGTGATCTTCCTCTGCTTGCTTTTCTAAGGCAACTATTCTTGCTGACTGGGCCTCAATTACTTCTTCCTGAGCCTTCAACTTTTCTTCCTGAGCTACCATTTTCTCTTCCTGAGACTTTATCCTTTCTAGAAAATTGATCCGATGATCCCTTTCAAATTTCCAACTCTGATTAACGGAGTTGAGGTTTCCATTCAGATCTCTTACTTCCTGAATCCGAATGTTCTTTTACTCTGTCAATTTCTCATCGAAAGATGCAGTCATCTCATGAAACTTCTTGTCCTCGGTTTGAAAAGCATCCTTAACATTTTCCTGAAACTCATCCAGCAACCTCATCTCTTCCACATTCTTCTTCGACCAGCTTGTCATCCTTTTGCAAGATCTTTTATGGGCTTCGTAACCAATAAAGAAATTTTTGAACTAAGATTCAATTTCAACACACTTATCCATTACCATGGATACGGAATCGGTTTTCTGATTTAGCGTATGTTGGAGCATCTGGCACCGAGAGTCAATACTGGAGAAGGTCGGAATGGTTCCCACCAACTTCTTCAAGGACTAAACAACAAAATCGTGCCCCAACGATGATGACTCCGAATCTGACATCTTGCTAGGAGAATTTTCTTCTTCAATAAGCTCCAACATCATCTTAGAAGAACTACCAGCTTCCTTCCTCATACTCTTTTCTGAACTCGGGGTATCAGCAAGAATTTGCTTTCCCTTATCTTTTTCCGGAATTGAAACCTGTTCCGGAGATCTGTTCTCACTATCAGAGACTTGAACAATTTTATCTTCCTCATCAGCAACTTCTTGAACATTGGCTTACACGTTTCCCATATGAGCAGTATCAAGTAAAATATGTTCTTGACAAGTAACTTCTTCTTCTCCCTTTTCTTCTTCCATTGCAGGAGTAGCAAGTTTTGAAGATTGAGCTTCAGATGTTCGGAGCGAGAGGTTATCCGAAGGAGTTCCCTTATATTCATCTACTTGTTTGAGCACATCTCCTGTCTCACCACTTCCTTCAGCCGCTTCTTCAACCTCTTCCACTTGCTCTACTTCCTCAGTAGCAACAGCCTCTTCCGGAGTTACAAGATTTCTTCCTGGAGTCTCAGGTAGAGATTCCAGAGAAAAATATCTCGGAACGGGAATGGTTGCTGAAACCATTTCATTAAACTTTATCAAAGCTTGCACAGCCTCAGCTTCTGACAACTTCTTCTTCAGCTTCTTTTCCTTAGCTTGTTTCTTAAGCTCATCAGCAGCCTTTTCTTTCAGAGCCTTAGCCTCTGCAGGATCCAATCCGAACTGCGGATCTCCTTCCTTCCTTTTCTCCTTGTCAGCTCTCCACTTCGCTGCAACCTCATCAGTATATGTCTTCTTCTTCTTAGACTTAGGAGGTGCGGAATGGACTTCCTTAGACTTAGGTTCCTCAGCATCGACAACCACTTCTTTCAGCTTCCTCTTCCTTAGCGGTTTGGACGATTCCGGATCAGCCACTTTCGGAGTCACTTCTGCTTGAGGAGGTAGATCAATAAATTTCCCAGACTTCTTGTTAAAAGCTATATTCATCCTTTTAAGAGTTGCATCACTGAGCAACATGATCTTTCAAACTTTTGGCTTAGAACTACAAGCCACCTTGAAGGATTCTAGGCACCGAACTATCAGCTTCGACAATATTGCCGGGTACATCACTATCTGAGCTCTCAGATTCCCCTTCTTCAAATTATCAATGTTGAGAAGAATATGCTTCATCAAGTTGAACTTTCTTAGATTTATCTGGAAATCCAAGATGTATATCTCACTCTTCTTCAGGCTATCCTTATCTCCTTTTCTCGGTACAATAAGCCCTTGCACCCATAACTCCAGAATCCGGAAGTTTGTAGAAAGACTTGCAATTTTCGGAGCCTTGTCATCATCCAATCCGAGAATTTCTAAGGCTTTCTCCTTGTTGAAACTACCCAAGGAGTATGGCAGAACGTGCGAGATAAACTCAGATTCACCTTCATAATTCAACCCTACCAAGCTTGCAGCCTTGGTGTAAGATAGCTTATATGTCTTGCCATACGATTTGAAGGAAAACTTCTCTCTATTATCTTCCATGAAGAAAGCAACTGACTCATAAAACTCGACAAGCAAGTCAGAGTAGACTTCATCTTGGTTGCCGGTTTTTGATATCGCAACATCCTCTCAGCCATTCAACTTGATATTCTTTGAAATAATAGAATCATAGTTGCTGAAGAAATTCGGATGAACTAACCGTTCTCTGTAGACTAACCACTGTGAAATGGGCTTGGTTGAAGACATTTCTTGAGAAGCTAACTCTGCAGACATTCGGATTAGAAGTCTCTGAGAAGTTCGGAACTGAGAAGGCTGATGTTCGGAATGGCCTTAAATCAGAGAGTCAGAGCTTCAGCACGCAAAATCTTGAAATCGATGTGAGACGATAAAATAGGGTCCCCTTTATATAGGCATTGGGATGACGGTTCAACTTCCTCGGTTGATCTAACGGTTTAGAATGATCTGCGATTAGATCTGACGGTTGAAAGCTTGAATCCGATCTTTTTGAGGTTTTATTAAAGTAAAGAATTAAGAAATCCAAAAACCAAAAACAAACTATAAGAAATTTCCAGCAAGTAAAATATGATTACGAAAACTTCAGTAAGGAAATCATACCTTTCGGATTAGCTTAGGAAAATTATTCGTAATGGGTAATATAAAGACGACTACGAAAAACTCAATAAGAAAAATTAAATACGAAAATTCAATACGAAAAACTCAGTACGAAAAAGTAAATATGAAAAGTCAATACGAAAAACTCAATACGAAAAAGTAAAATATGAAAAACAAAACTTGGTACGAAAATCTGGTTATGAAAGTCCCAGTACGAAAGTTGTCCATTCCGGAAATTTTCAATACGAATACTTTCCTTCCAGAAGTATTCTGTACGAAAATATCCATTCTGGAAAATGGTAGTTCCGGAAGTTCTATTCCGGAAATTTTCGTTCCGAAAATTTTGAAAACAAATTTTGAAAAACTTTATTAAATAAACAAACAAATGTACTCCCCCTATGAAAAGGAGTTTATTACTGTAAGGAGTGTTTTTTTCAACAGAAAGTTAATTAAGGAAGATTACCTTACGGTTATCATTCCTAACTTCTGTTTAATATATTCAAATCTATCAGAAGGTAAAGATTTTTTGAAAATATCAGCAAGTTGATCTTGCGTTCCGATAAACTGAAGAATAATATCTCCTTTAAGTGTGTGATCCCTAAGAAAGTGATGTCTAATATCTATGTGTTTTTCACGGGAGTGATGTGCAGGGTTTTTACTTAGGGCAATGGAACTTGTGTTATCACACAAAATTTGAGTTTTAGTAAAACTCAAGCCATAGTCTGTGAGTGTGTGTTGCATCCACAACACTTGTGCACAACAACTTCCAGCTGCTACATATTCAGCTTCAGCAGTGGAGAGTGCAACAGAATGTTGCTTCTTGCATGACCAAGAAACTAATGAATCTCCTAAGAAATGACAAGTTCCGGATGTACTTTTCCTATCCATTCTACATCCACCAAAGTCAGCATCAGAAAAGCTTTTTAAAACAAAATCATTTCCAGAAGTATAAAATAATCCTAGATCCATGGTTCCCTTAAGGTAGCGAAAAATTCTTTTTACTGCCTTTAAGTGAGATTCCTTAGGATTGGATTGATATCTTGCACATAAGCATACAGAAAACATTAAGTCTGGTCGACTAGCTATTAAGTAAAGTAAACTTCCGATCATACCTCTAAAATATGTTTGATCTACTGGTTTCCCAGCTTCATCAAGATCTAAAGAGTTTGAGGTACCAATGGGAGTACTTATACTCTTAGTGTTGTCATAACCATATTTTTTAAGAAGATCTTTAATATACTTATGTTGAGATATGTAGGTTCTTTCTGGTTTTTGAGAAATTTGAAAACCAAGGAAAAATGTTAACTCACCCATCATACTCATTTCAAACTCGGATTTCATTAGACTAGCAAAGGAGTCAGTCAAAGATTGCTGAGTTGAACCAAATATAATGTCATCAACATAAATTTGAACAATCAAAACGTTTTTCTTATCTTTCTTTATAAAAAGGGTTGGATCTGCATTTCCCTTAACATAGTTATTTTGAAGCAAAAATCCAGTGAGTCTATCATACCATGCTCGTGGGGCTTGTTTAAGGACATACACAGCTTTGGTAAGTCTAAAAACATGATCTGGATGTTTTGTATCTTCAAAGCCAGGAGGTTGTTCCACAAAAACATCCTCTTGAACATAACCGTTAAGAAAAGCACATTTCACATCCATTTGGAAAAGTTTGAAATTAAATAATGCTGCAAAGGCAAGTAGAATACGGATAGATTCAAGTCTAGCTACTGGAGCATAGGTTTCTTCATAGTCTATTCCTTCTTGCTGATTATAGCCTTTAGCAACAAGTCTAGCTTTATTTCTAACAATGACTCCATTTTCATCACATTTATTTCTGAAAACCCATTTTACTCCAATAACAGAAGTTTCCTTAGGTCTTTCAACCAAGGTCCAGACTTTATTCCTTTCGAATTCATTTAGTTCATCTTGCATTGCTTTGATCCAATCATCATCACCTAAAGCTTCATCAGTGCTTTTAGGCTCTAATTGGGAAAGAAATGCTAGATGTTCTACTTCATTTCTTAAGGAACTTCTGGTCCTTACAGGTTGATTTACATCACCAATGATACTATCACTGGGATGATTCTTAAGAAACACCTGATTTGGGTTTTGTAAAACCTGTTCATCAACATAAGGTAGAAAGTCTTCTGGGGTAAATGTTTCAGAAGTATCTTCTAGAACAATTTCCTTATCAGAAGGTTCTTCTATCAAAGGTTGATAATCAGTTTTTGAAAACACATCCGAGGATGTAGGTTGGGAGGTTTTAAAAACAAAAGGATCTGATTCATCAAATTTTACATGTACTGTTTCTTCAACAGTACAAGTGTTTTTATTAAAAACTCTATAAGCCTTAGAGGTTGTGGAATAACCTAAGAAAATTCCTTCATCAGACTTTGGTTCAAATTTATGTAAGTTATCTTTAGTATTCAAAATGAATACTTTGCAGCCAAAAACCATGAAGTAGGAAAGTCTAGGTTTTCTACCATTCCATAACTCATAAGGTGTTTTATTAAGAAAAGGTCTAATCAAAACTCGATTTATAGTATAACAAGAAGTACTTACAGCTTCAGCCCAGAAATGTCTAGCAATAGAATATTCACTCAACATGGTTCTAGTTATTTCTTGAAGAATTCTATTTCTTCTTTCAACTACACAATTCTGTTGAGGAGTTCTAGGTGCTGAAAAGTTGTGAGTAATACCTTTCTTACTACAAAAAGTTTCAAAATCTGAATTTTGAAATTCTCCTCCATGATCACTATGAATATTTTTCAATGGAAGGTTTTTCTCATTTTTAACTTGGGCTCTAAAATTTTTGAAATAAGAAAAAGCTTCAGATTTCCTTGCTAGAAAATAGACCCATGTAAATCTAGTGTAATCATCAACAAGAACAAACACATAGTATTTGCCTCCAATGCTTCCAGTTTGTGTTGGACCAAACAGATCCATATGCACCAACTGTAATGCATCGGTTGTTGAGACTTCACCGATTGACTTAAAACTAGATTTATGTTGCTTGCCATATTGACAAGGATCACAAGCTTTAGAAGAATCAAATCTAAGCTCCGGTAGATCCTTAACAAGTTTCTTCCTGGAGAGTTTACATAGGTTTCTAAGATTACAGTGTCCTAATCTTCTATGCCATAACCAAGAATGATCTTCCATTGCACTTAGGCAAGGTAAATCTTGGCTTCTTAGGTCTTCTAGGTTTAAGGTGTAAACATTCTCTTGCCTATTGGCTGAGAGAATAAATTCTTCCTTGGAATTGTGAACTAAGCATTTATCATTCCTAAAATTCACAAGGTAACCTTCATCACATAACTGACTTATGCTAATGAGGTTGTGCTTAAGACCTTTAACAAAAAGAACATTTGAAATCAAAGTTTTACCTAAAAGAACAATATTACCAATACCAACAATCTCTCCCTTAGCATTGTCTCCGAAAGTTACCTTTCCTCCTTTCGTTTTGATAATCTTTTCAAAAAAGCTTTTGTTACCAGTCATGTGCCGGGAACATCCACTATCCATGTACCAAATATTGTTGCTGGAACTTTCTTTATTTTCCTGAAATTAAGAACAAAGTTAGATTTTCGGAATCCAAACTTGTTTGGATCCGAGATTTCCAGACAATAAAATTTTTGGTACCCAAATTTTCTTAGAAAAGTAAGCTTTATGAAAACCTAAGGATTGGGTTTTGTTTAAGGAACAACTTCTTGCCCAGTGACCACCACATTGACATTTGGTGAAAAATGGGGCACTTTGAGGAACAAAATAATTGTTGCTGAAAACAGGTTTTGCTTGGGTATAACCAAATCCGGATTTATTTCTTAAAGGTCGTATTTGAGAATACATCTTATCAAAATTTTCCTTACCATGGGTAAAGTTTGATAAACACTTCTTTAAGGAAAAAATTTCGGACTTGAGTTTTACAACCAAGTTTTTATCCTCAAAATCATTAGTTTTGGAACTAGAGTTAGGCTCGAAAACATTTTTATTAGAAATTACTTTTTCTAATTCTTTAGCAAGTTTTTTCTTCTCAGAACTTACTTCCTCAAGATTTTTTGAAATATTTTCAAAATCAGCATTTTTCTTATCAAGATCTTTAGAAAGATCTGATATCTCTTTAGTAAGAATAGAATTCCTAGAATTTGCCTTCTCAAGTTTCTTGTTGAGTTTGGAATTCTCAATCTCAAGAAGTTCAGCAAACCTAGAGACTTCTTCAAAAGTAGGTAAAGTATTTTCCTCATCAGAAGATGATTCTTCATCAGAAGAGTTATAATACTTACTATCATTAGGATTTAAAGAAACATTGGTCAATGATTCAGCATTTCGTACCTTAGCCATAAGACAATGATTTTCAATAGGTAATCTGGCTATAAGACCAAGATTCTTCTGTCCTGAAGATTCATAATCAGAAGATTCATCTGAAGAGTCACCACCACTGGCACTCCAGGTGTCATTAGCTTTCAGAACTTTCTTAGCTTTGGCTTTGTAATACTTCTTCCTGTTCTTGTCTGAATGTCTTTCCTTCCTTTCTTTCTTTCTGAGCATAGGGCAATCTGGTCTAATATGTCCAGCTCTTTTACATTCATAACAAGTAACTTCTCCATCTTTCTTATCTTTACTATCCTTCTTCTTATACTTGGAATGAAAGTTTCTTTGTCCAGCTATCTTGTTCATCCTTCGAGCAAGATTGGCTAATTCATTTTCTGAAACTTCACTTTCACTAGATTCGGATTGGAAAATGACTTTCTTAGATTTGGATCTGGTAACTCTCTCAGGAGTTTTAGCTTTCATCTGATTTGAAGTTAAAGTAAATGCAACTATTCCATTTCCATTCTTCTTCTTGATGTTGTCAGCATCCCTCTTCATTCTTGTCTCATGTTGTAGAAGAGTTCCAAATAATTCATCAAGATTAATTTGAGTAACCTTCCTGTTCTCATCTATAGTTGTTCTCTTGGATTCCCATTCATTGGGCATAATATCAATAATCTTGTCCACAAGAGCTTCATCATATAAACCTTTTTCTCCCATAGATTGTAGACTGTTGACGATAGTCATAAATCTTTGTTGAACTTTACAGATAGGTTCTCCATAAGGAAAACTGAAGCCATGATATTCAGCTCTAAGCATAGCTCTTCTGGTCTCAATCACCTTAGAAGTCCCAAAGTGTGTAACCTCTAACTTCTTCCATATACAGTTAGCTGCTTCACAAGAAGAAATTTGGCTATATATATTTCTAGTCATTGAACACAGTAATGTATTGCGTACCTTATAGTTGAGTTGATATTCTTGCTTTTCCTGGTTAGTAAAGGTTCTGACTTCCTTGTCAAGAATTTTATAGTCACCAGTAAGCATGACAAAGTTATCTACTCCAGTATTGATAACAAAAGTCTTCATACGATCTCTCCAGTATACATAATCATTACCATCAAAGATAGGTGGTCTTGTAGGATTCAGATTGTCAATAGATCCAACGTTCATTCCTGCCATACTTGAAAATAACTTGGAAACAAACTTGTTAATAGCAAAAGAATCGTAATCAAAAAGTTCGGAATGAGCAAAAGTTCGGAATGGATAATCCGGAATGACAAAGTTCGGAAAGAAAAAGTTGAGCAAGAAAACCTTGTATGTGAGTACAAGTATTTCAGTAACCTTGGCTCTGATACCAAATGTAAGAATGGTATAGAGTAAGAGGTTTCCAACCTCTGATACCAATTGTAGGATCGAAATATAATATGAGATGCTCAATATACAAGAGGGGGGGGGGGGTGAATTGTATACTTTAAAAATTCCTTTGAAACCTTTAAAGTTAGTTATGAATAACTAGAGTTTCCTTAAGAAAAGGAAAGAGCTAAGTTTAACAAAGTTAAACTAAGTAAATTCACAACACCTCAAACACCGAACTAAACTTGGAAAGATATTCCAAAAGTAGGTTCCGGAAATATGGTTCCGGAAATTGAAACTTAATAAAAGTTACCATATGAGATTCTACCTTAAAGCATATAGAATCTAAAAGAATCAGAGTAAGTAAGGAAGTATAAGAAAGTTATACTTTCCTTAAGATACAAATTGCAGCGGAACAAAACAAGTAGTAAAACTACTAGTAACAATATAATAGTCTTTTAACCCAAAGAGAAGGGTATCCAACAACCTTGGATAAAGGTCCCTTGATTTATACTTTCAAGCAAGTCTGTATTACCCACACCAGGGTAAGCCCTCGATACGAAGATCGGAGTCTCTGTCTTGCTATCCCCGCAAGCCCTCAACTTCAAGGTAGTTGGCAACCTCTGTCTTCCTCAGCAAGGAAGTCCTCGATCTTTAAGGTAGTCGGCAACCTCTGTCTTTCTCAGCAAGAAAGCCCTCGATCTTTAAGGTAGTCGGCACCTCTGTCTTCCTATCCCCGGAAGCCCTCGAATGTAATCACCAACATTCGGAGTCGCACGAAGCTTTGAGAGTTAATAAGAGACTCTCTCTCTAGAAATCACTTCAACAGCATGTATGCACAAAGTCCAAATTGTTCATCCATCCATTGCGAGCTTTTTCAAATGAGCTCCTATTTATAGGTAAGGTCGGCTCCTCTCCAACGGTCATATTTTCCTTAATGTTCGGAGGGACCTGTACACGTGTCACTTAGACAACGGTTAGTTTATAACAAAATGGACGACATCGTTTTATAACAAAGTAAGTGTAACAGAATGTACGACATCGTTTTAAACTCTAACAAAAAGGTTCGGAATAGAAATTTCGGAGTGAAAGTTCGGAGTGAATAAATTCAGAGTGTATAAAACAATGATAATCAAATTCTGTTTAATAGGTGAATTCGGAATGAGAATTCGGAATAGGAATTCGGAATAGGAATTCGTCATCAGAAATCGTAATGAGAATTCGTCAACAGAATTCGTAATGAGAATTCGTCATCAGAATTCGTAATGAGAATTCAGAATGAGATTTCTTCATTAGAATTCGTAATGAGAATTCTTCTTCAGAATTCGTAATGAGAATTCGGAATGGGATTTCTTCATTAGAATTTGTAATGAGAATTCTTCTTCAGAATTCGTAATGAGAATTCGGAATCGGAATGAAACTTCCTTATAGTTCTTGTCCAGAACCGAATCCTAAAAACAGAATGCTTTTTATCAGTTTTAATGATTCCGAGAAAATGAATCCGAATCTCACACTTAAGAAAAAATATTGATGAAAATATGATAAGGATAAATTTTTCTTATAAAAGCGATTTTCCTTAAGAAAGCATTTTTCCTTACAAAAGCAATTTTCCTTACAAAAGCGATTTTCCTTACAAAAGCGATTTTCCTTAAAGATAAGGTGTTTGTGATTTTCAAAATAAGAAGGAATGGAAAAGTCATAAGGAAAACCTTATTGACTCAACAGAGCAATGTTATCTGAGCTACCCCAAGAGTCTGTCACCATCGCACACCATACCCTTTGGTCTTATGCGGTTGTTTTAAGGGGTTATGAAACAAATCGCTAGTACTATTTTCATGTATATTATTTTTTTACATAATAATGAATATACATTGTTTTCATTATTGATACATTATAAATAGTTTTTAAAGTACAAGTAGTGTTTTTAGTCATAATTAATAAATATATTTTATTAAAATATGGGATTTTTGAATTAAAAAATATTTTCATAAAATATTATTATTATTATTAAATTAATTTTATTATATATAAAAGAGCATATAATTTAATGAATGAAATTATAATTTTTATTAAGGTTTGAAAGCTATTTCTGTCAAAAACTGTGAATTTTCGATAAATGTCAGTTTTTATTTTAAAAGTGAAAATTAACAAGTTTGGAAAATTATTTAAATAAATTAAATGATATTTCGGGAATCATGACGTTGAAAATATCCAACGGTGAAATATTAATAATTTTTTGAGATAGTAAAATGTTTGGGAAAAAATTAAATACAGTTTAAATATATAATGTGTTTGATGACATCATAATGACCCAATAGTGATGTAATAAAGTACTATAAGCTTTATGTTCGGCCAATATATGTTTTACCATTAAAATAATGTGATTTTGGGTTTGTTTGAATTACATATTAAAGCATTAATGGACCCCTCAAGACTTATTAAACATCTTGTTTTTTTAAATGATTTTACATGGGAGTGTGACTCACCTCCACATAAGTAACCCCATTATTTTAAGAATTTAGGACTTTGACCTTATAAAATATTTTTTTCCTCTTCATTTTTGCAAAACCATGGGTAAAAACTATTATCTGATTTGTGGTTTGGATTAGTTTAATGTAAGGGGTCCCAAACATAAATAATAAAGAATTCACTCACATTTCCTATATAAACTCACCAAAGCTTCCACTTCCTACTCACTCAAAGCCTTTGGAGTTCCTCAAAACTCATCCCTAATCTCTCTAGAATCCGCTCAAGGTGCCCCAAGCTCCCAAGAAGCCTCTCTCAAGCCTTGTATGCACACTTCGAAGTAAGGGTTTTTCTTTCTTTCACTTTTTTGTCCAATTTTCATAATATTGTTATGACCTTTTAATTTCAATTATAAATTCTGGGGTATGGTTTCTCACCTCCCCCATACATCCATCTTATTGTTTGAATTATGGGAGACCCCTTTCTATCTCATTAAATGCCTCCCATGTACACCTGTTTCTATGCTGAAATTCCGAAAGGTACTTATCTCTCTTCATTTACATTCAAGAAATACTTTTGTATCATGAATCTAAATTCCATTACAATTGTTTGGACATGTATCTATATGCCCCCATTACTATCTGTTCCATGTAAATATGATGAGACACCCATTTCTCTCTCATCAACCAATTTTATGAATTCTTATGTCACGCCGTTACGCTATCGAAATTGCACCGATTTTTTAGCCAATGCCATTGTGTACTGAATACCATGCCCATTTCTCCATCAAGGGTATTCACCTTTATAAACATTTAATTATTGATTATAAAGTTTCCTATATGAATTCAACATTCCATTATCGGTGGAATAAATGATTATGTTTTATGAATCCATGTTTTATGTTCCATGTGGCACACTTATGAATGAAATGAAATGTTTAAGAATGTTGTGGCCTTATAGTGCTCTAATGTATTGGGTAAATTATAGTATCATGATACATCATGTGCAATGACTGTTGACTCATGCTAATTCAAGTTCAACGAGGGTTTACTTGTGCTTCACGTGCAATGACGATTTACTCATTCTCCATGTGCAATGAGACTTGGCTCAAGCTAATTCCATGTTAAGTTTTGTTGCCACATTTCCATGTTATGATTATCATGCTTTATCATGCATTTATGATCATATTCCTCGTGTGCTCTGTTGATATACCAATTTCCTAAGTTGTATTGTAGTCCTCAGGTATTCCATGTTTTTCCCTTAGTGGGATTTATATCTCACCCCCTTTCTTATGAATGTCCTCAGGTTATCCCATGCAATGCTAAGTACGAGGGAATGTAGTGGTCATGTAAAGAAAGTTTTCAATAAAGATGTTGTATTTCATCATTTATGTTGTTATGTAATGATCCTAATCTCCAAATACACTAGAACTCTCGATCTTCCATGTTGTATCAAGTGAATAGTTTATGTAATAAATCATGTTTCTGTTTTTAATAGAAGCAGGGTTGTCATAATTACCATAGGTTGTCTGGCCGATGGAAAACAAATTCATTACCATAGGTTTAAAAGCTGATGGAAAACAAATTCATTACCATAGGGTGACGTCCCGATGGAAAACAAAGTTGTTACCATAGGGTGACATGCTGATGTAAAACAAAGTTATACCATGGGTTGACGTGCCAATGGAAATCAAAGTTATTACCATGGGTTGGTGTGCTGATGGAAAACATAGTTGTTACCATAGGGTGATGTGCTGATGGAAAACAAAGTTGTTACTAGGTTTTGAAGTGCCAATGGAAAACAAATTTGTTACCATATCTTGGTGTTACGATGGAAAACAATGTTTTTACCATAGGTTGGTGTGGCAATGGAAAACAAGGTTGTTACCATAGGTTGGTGTGCCGATGGCAAACAATGTTATTACCATAGGTTGGCATGACGATGGAAAAATAAACAATACGATAATCAGGAAAACAAGATGATAGATGATTAAAAATATAAAAAAATATTCAAAAAGATAATCATAAATATAGAAAATTGAAATAATAAATGAATAAATAAGGAAAAGTTTAAGAAATATATTGGTTGAAAAAAAATGTTCTCCCCATTTTAAGAGGAGTTTAATGTAAGGAGAAGTGTAAAACATGAAGTAGACATTAATGATTATTTTAATATAATCATTCGTAGATTTTGTTTTATAAACTCAAATCTATCAAATGGTAATGGTTTTGTAAAAATGTCATCATGTTGATCCTGCATTCCGATGAATTGTAAAATAATATCTCCTTTAGTGTGTGATCCCAAAGAAAGTGATGTCTAATATCTATGTGTTTTGCACGAGAGTAATGTGCTTGGTTTTTATTAAGAGCTATGGCACTAGTATTATTAAATAGAATTTGAGTTTTTGAAAAACTCAATCTGTAGTCAGTGAGTGTGTGTTGCATCCACAACACATGAGCACAACAACTTCTAGCTGCTACATATTCAGCTTCAGCAGTGGAAAGTGATACTGAGTTTTTTTTCTTGCAGGACCAAGAAATCAGGGAATCCCTTAAGAAATTACATGTTCCAAATGTAATCTTTCTATCCATTCTACAACCACCAAATTCAGAATCTGAAAACCTTTTTAAAACAAAATCATTTCCCTAAGAATAAAAAAGACCTAAATCTAGAGTTATTTTTAAATACCAAAATATTTTTTTCACGGCTTTTAAATGAGACTCTTTTGGATTAGATTTTTATCTTGCACATAATCATACGAAAAACATTAATTCCAGTCAACTAGCTATTATTTATAACAAACTTCATATCATACCTCTAATTTTTTTTGATATACTGGCTTCCCAGTTTCATCAAGATCAAGTGTATTTGAGGTACCAATTGGAGTTCTAATACATATAGAATTTTTGAATCCATACTTTTTGAGTAAATCTTATATATACTTATGTTGAGATATATATATCCCTTCTGGTTTTTGTGAAATTTGAAAACCTAAAAAGAATGTTAACTCACCCATCATACTCATTTCAAACTCATATTTCATTAAATTCACAAAAGAATCAGTTAAATACTGCTTAGTTGATCCAAATATGATGTCATAAACATAAATTTGAACAATAAAAACATCTTTATTTTCTATTTTTATAAAAAGGGTTGGATCCGCTATAACTTTTGCATAATTGTTTTGTAAAATAAATAATGTAAGTCTATCATAACATTCTCTAGGGGCTTGTTTAAGGCCATATAAAGTTTTGGTAAGTTTAAAAACATGATTAGAATATTTTGAATCTATAAACCAGGAGGTTATTCAACAGAAACTTCTTCTTGAACAAAACCATATAAGAAGGCACGTTTAACATCCATTTGAAATAATTTGAAATTAAATTATGCTGCAAAGGCTAATAGGATATGAATAGATTAATGTCTATCTACCATAGAATATGTTTCTTAATAGTCTATTCCCTATGGTTGATTATATCCCTTAGCAACAAGTATTGCTTTATTTCATACAAAGATTCCATTTTCATTACATTTATTTCTAAAAACCTATTTTACTCCAATTATAGCTGTTGCTTTAGGTCTTTAAACTAAATTTGAGACTTGATTAATTTCAAATTCATTTAGTTCATCTTGCATTGATTTAATCCAAATTTAATCACCTAGGGCCTCACTTTGACTTTTAGGTTCGAATTGGGAATGAAAGGAAAGATGTTCTATTTCATTTCTCAAGGACTTTCTGGTCCTTACAGGTTGATTTGCATATCCAATGATGTTATCACTGGGATGATTCCTAAGAAGAAATTTATTTGGGTTTTGTAAAACATGTTCATCAATGTATGGTAGATAATGTTCTGGGGTAAATGTTTTAGAAAGACTTTCCTGAACATTTTCCATATCAGAAGGATCATCCAATAGAGGTTGATAAACAGTTTTTGAAAAAAATATGAAAATATAGGTTGGGGTTGTTTGAAAAAAAGGATTAGTTTCATCAAATTTAACATGCACTGTTTCACCAATAGTACAAGTATTTTTATTGAAAACCCTATAAGATTTAGAGGTTGTAGAATAGCCTAGAAGGATTCCTTTATCATATTTTGGTGTGAATTTGTGTAGATTCTATTTAGTATTTTGAATGAATACTTTTCATCCAAAAACATTGAATTATGAGATTTTAGGTTTTCTGCCAGTCCACAATTCATAAGATGTTTTATTATGAAAAGGTATAGTTAAATCACGATTTATAGTATAACAAGTAGTACTAACAGCTTCAGTCCAAATGTTCTTAGCAATTGAGTATTCACTCAACATTGTTCTTGTCATTTATTGAAGAATGCAATTTCTTCTCTCAATAAAACCATTTTACTAAGGAGTTCTTGGAGCTGAGAAATTGTGAGTAATACCTTTCTTACTACAAAAAGTTTCAAAATATGATTTTTGAAATTCACCACCATGATCACTATGGATAGTTATCAGTGGTAGAATTTTCTCATTTTTTAATTGGTATATAAAAATTTTGAAATAGAAAAAGGCTTCATATTTCTTTGTTAGAATGTATACCCATGTAAATCTAGTAATGTTATTCCTAAAATTCACATGTTATCCTTCATCACATAATTAACTTATGCTGATGAGATTGTTCTTAATACCTTTAACAAACAACACATTTGAAATCATAACTTTTCCAAGAAAAACAATATTACATATTCCTAGAATCATTCATTGAGCATTATCTCTGAAGTTAATCTTTCCACATTTTGGGTCGATAATCTTTTCAAAAAAATCATTGTTTTTGGTCATGTGTCGAGAACAACCACTATACACATACCGAATATTCTTTTTGGTACACTTCTTATTTTCCTAAAAAATAAAAAATTAGTTTTCCAGAATAAAAAATTGTTCGTATCTAGAAGGGTTAGATTAAATAATTTTAGGAATCCACATTTGTTTTGAAAAATGAGCTTTATGAAATCCTAAAGACTGAGTTCTATTAAGAGAACAATCTATTTTCCAATTTCCACCATGTTTACACTTAGTAAAAAAAGAGTACATTGAGACTAAAATAGTTATTACTCAAAATTGGTTTAGAATGAGTATAACCAAAACCAGAATGATTTCTCAATGGTCGAATTTTAGAATACATTTTATCAATTTTTTCTTTGCCATAAGTAAAGATTGACAAACATTTATTCATGGAAATAATTTATGACATTAGTTTTAGAAAATAAGTTTTCATCCTCTAAAAATTTTTATTTTGAAATAGATAGGCTCAAAAATATTTTTCATAGAAATAACATTTTAAAGAACCTCACAATGTTTATCCTTATCAGATTTCACTTTCTCAAGGATTTTTAAAGTACTTTTAAAATCAGAAGTTTTCATATCAAGATCATTAGAATGATCTGATAATTCTTTAGTTAAAATTGAAATTCTAGAATTTGCCTTATCAAGTTTCTTCTTGAGTTTAGAATATCCTTTATCAAGTAGTTTATAAAACCTATACACTTATTTAAAATAAGGTAATTTATTATCTTCTTATGAAAAATACTCATCATTTGAAGATTCATAATATTTATTATAAATATACTTTTCATTCAACACAACATTTTTAATGGCTTCAGCATTATGTACCTTATCCATGATACAATAATCTACAATTGGTAGCCCCGCTATAAGTCCAATATTCGTTTGTCCTGAGGATTCATATTCTGAAAAATCATATGATGAATCGCTACCACATGCACTCCAAGTATCATTTTCCGTAAAGACATTTTTGTCTTTGTATTGTAATACTTTTTCCTATTTCTTTCAAAATCTTCTCCTTTATATGTTTTCTCTTTAGTGAAGGACAATCAGGTCTTATATGACCTACATTCTTATATTCATAATAAGTTACCTCTGAATCTTTCGTATCCTTTATATATTTCTTTTTGAATCTGTATTGGATATCTTTCATTCCCATAATCTTGTTTACCCTTCAAGCAAGATTGGCTAAGTCCTTATCTAAATGATCACAATCACTTGATTCTGATAAAACAACTTTCTAAGATTTGGATCTTGTTATTCATTCAGGTGTTTTAGCTTTAAATGTAGTAGTAAAAGCTACACTTCCATTTCCAATTTTATTCTTATTGAAATCAGCATCTCTCTTCATTCGTGTCTCATGCTGTAGAAGAGTTCCAAAATGTTCATAAAGAGTAATATGGGAATCTTTTATTGTTTTCATCTATAGATGTCCTTTTTGACTCCCATTCGTTGGGCATTAGATCAATAATTGTTTCAACAAGATCTTCATCATCAAGACCTTTTTCTCCCTTAGATTGTAAACTATTGACAATTGTCATAAATCTTTGTTGCACTTTACATACTGGTTCCCCATAAGGAAAAATAAATCCATGATACTTTGCTCGAAGAATTGCACTTCTTGTTTCTATAACCTTCGATGTACCAAAATGAGTGACTTTCAATTTCATCCAAATACAATAGGCTGCTTCACAGGATGATATCTGGTTGTATATATTCCTGTTCATAGAACATAGAAAAGTGTTGTATACCTTGTAATTCCGTTGATATTCTTTCTTTTCATGATTGGTGAAAGTACTAACTTCATTGTCAGGAATTTTGTAACCTCTAGTAAGAATAATAAAATTGTCTACACCAGTATTGATAACAAATGTATTCATTAGATCTATCCAGTAATCATAATAATTCCCATAAAAGATAGGTGGTCTTGTTGGATTTAGATTTTCAATTGATCTAATATTCATTCTTAACATATAATAAAACAAAATCTTTTCCACTCCACACGTTAGTATATTAAATAGTTGAAATTGAAATTTGAAAGAAATTGAGATAGTACTAGAAATCAGTGGAAACCTCCTCTGATACTAATTTTTGGATCGATATATAGATGTATATGTATATTAGATTGAACAACACAAGAGGGGGGGGGGTAATTATAGGTTTAAAAACATTTTGTTTAAATACTTAAGAAATAAAATTCACAATCGATACAATTAACCACAATTGTATTGTGTATAATGTTATGATATGATGTAATACTATATGAAGTGTAAAGAAATTGTATTCAAAATGAATAAAATAATCAAAGCAATACAATAGTGAAATATTCTACCATAAAGCGTATAGAATCAATTGATACAATATTTAACAGTATGATTGAAATTGAAACAATTACAAATGAATATGAAATGAAGAAAGGATACAAAATCATTCCCATTCTAATAAAATCAGCAGTGGAAATGTAAATGTTCTAAAATTATATTAACCCAAATAGAAGTGTATCCTATCACATAGGATAATTGGTCTGTCTTACCACAACCTTGGTAAGCCCTCAATACAATGATCGGTACGTCTGTCTTGATATCCCCGAAAGCCCTCGATACGATGATCGGTACTTCTGTCTTGTTATCCCCGACAACCCTTGATTTTGTAGGAAATAGTCACCCATATCTTTCAAACAATTAAAAGCCCTCAATATGATGATCGTTAGCACCGTATGCTTATCCTTAGCATCCCTCGATCATTATAACCTGATCGGTCACACAAAGAAAAACAATGCACTTATCGAAATACAAAAACTAAGAATGAACCGTTTAGATTTTGTAATTTCAAGGCTTTGGCACGAAGCAATAGATAAGTCACAACATCTCTCTCTAGAACATGATAGAATCACAGAATGATCAAAGTATCTCAGTTGTTTCTCTCAGCTTCAAATGAGATCCAATTTATAGGCCTCAGTTTCCAATTGTCACATTTCCTCCAACATTCATCTTTCTGAAGAAAACTCAGAGGGACACGGACAGCTGGCATTATAACGGTCATATTGAAGCAGAAAACATGAAATCATTTTGATTTGTTTATAACTAACTCCGCGACATCGTTTTGGTTAAAACAGAAGATATATCGAGATGATAAACATGAGTACGATTGACATCTATTGATAAAGGATAAAAAGAAGGTTGTGATAAAAATATGAATACTATAAGTATTACTTAGTGTAATGTATTGATTTGATAAAAAGAGAGTATCATTCAAAAAATTCAGTACGATTGACAAAGTTAGTATGATTGAGAGAGTTAGTAATATTGACAGAGTTAGTACGATTGACAGAGTCAACACAATTGACAGAGTCAGTACGATTGATAGAGTCAATATGATTGACAGAGTCAGTGCAATTGACATAGTCAGTATGATTGACAGAGAAAGTACGATTGACAGAGTCAGTATTATTGAAATATTTAGAATGATTGACATAGTTAGTTCAATTGACAGATTCAGTATGATAAACATATTCAGTACGATATGTATATATGACTAAATTTGTGACTTCCAAAACATGACATAAAAATCAAAAGAGAACATTTGAATCAACAAAAAGTATTATATAATTGAAGTGAGAGTTAATATAATTAAATAATTATGTGTATAAATTATAAATAAACATAATAAATCATAATATAAATGAAATTAATTATAAAAATAATCTCATTAGTACAAAATTAATGAAGTAGAAGGTTAACTCATAGAATAGAAATTAGGTTAAGAATTTCCTTAGCTCAGTTTTTTTCTTAATTTATTACTTTTTAAACCCCATGTAAAATGGTTAAAAGTGTGTTATTGATATTTTAAAGAAACATATTAAAGTTTATAACACATTATACGATAATTTTATAACATCATTCCACCAATTAATTATTAATATTCTTTTCATTCCATTGTGTTGGGTGCGTTCTTTACAAGGTTTCCAAGGTCGGTTCGAAAAGGATTTCCTTGTCGAATGGAAGAGAAAATAAATAAGAGGAATGAAATGGTATTAATATGTTTCCAGAATATTAAATTATTCAATAAATCAATTTGGTTATACGGTATGAGTATGAATCATTAGATATATCATTAGTGAAATCTGATAGATCATTTTGGTGGTTCTTTGATAATCATGAAATAGTTTCATTATATAACATAATTTTATGTATATAAGTTAACTCTAAAACATGAAAGAGGATATATCATACACTTTACAATATATTTCAACCATTAAAATTGTTTTATTACATGTTTTTAAGGAATTAATTAAAATTTAAAATAGATCATCCATGATTTTGGTAAATCAGTACATTGCAGATGGTGTTTTTAATTTTAAAATAATAGGGGGGATGAGAAAAATTTAATTGATGAATTTTTACATAAATATGAAAAAATATAAAATATATCAGATTCTAGAGATTGAATTCAACTTGTATAAGGTGATGGGAATAGATTACATGAAAAGAAGAGAATAAAAAACAAAAATCAAGAAAATAAAAGAGGATTTTTACCTCTTGATCTCTTCTCATTGAGATCATCCTTAAGGCCTTTTTTGGCATTTTTGTGACTCTAAAAGGTATTGGACGTGGGGGAGATCCTTGGGAAGGGGAATTTGTAGAATTTAGACAATTATCAAATATTGAGCAGTATGAGAGGAAGAGGGTAGTGGGATGGTATTTATAATGGAGGGGAGGAGTGGTTTTCCATTATTTTTACCATTAGTTGAATATTTTTTATCAAGTCTATAAATAGTATTTATTCATGTGACCCAAAATCATAATATGTACATGTTATTTGAATCCAATATCCATTTACATCATCTATGACTCAAGCATGAGGCATAAATTTATTTATTTATCTTTTTTCATGAATTATCGAATTTATCTATTAACCGAAAGATCTAGTAATTCATAAAATCCCAAAAAATCACTCTAACCATTTTTCGACATGTAGAATTTAAAAAATTTACTCCTTTTTTTTTAAAAAATTATTTTTTAAATAAAAATATTTTATTTTTTAAATAAAATCATTATTTATTTGAAAAATAAAAATTTTAAAACTATAACTCATTTTATAACACCATGAAAATTTATTCATGATCTCATTACCTTATAACCTTAAGAAAATAAAATATTAATATGATTTACTATTCATAATGTTCATATTACTATTTGTATCACTATTTGTAATGGTATATTACTATTCACCAAAAAACAAGTTGGTTATATGAGACTCCGAATAAGTTACTAATCACAGCCATAGATGTCTGTTTTTTGAAATTTGAAACATAAAAGTGGAAAAATTATGTTTAATGGATAGTTTATAAATATATCCCTAAAAAAGATTCATTATGTATAGAATTAGTTTTTCATGCATTTTAGTTTTTTTAAACCTCAGGAAGTTACATTATCCCCACCAACAAAAAATTGTGTGCTCGCAATTTTATTTACTTTTAAAAAAGCAGGGTACCTTTCCCTCATAAAATTTTAGATTCCCATATTGCTTCTTCGACAACGTGGATTCTCCAAAAAACCATTACATAGTGGATTACCATATTCAACAATACTTGTTCTCTTCGATCAAGGATATGAATAGGTGTATCTTCATAAGAAAGGATCTCTTCAAACTGAACAGAATCTAGGATCAAAACATGAGATAAATATGGAACATACTTTAACAACATAAAAACATCAAGAACATTATGTATTTGAGATAAACACAGAGGTAAATCTATGTTGTAGGCAACTGGTCCAACTTTCTCCAGGATTTCATTTGGTCTAACAAATTGTGGACTTCACTTTTCTTTCTTTCCAAAACACATAATAATTTCCCATGGTGATATTATAAGAAAAACACGATCACCTACATCAAAAGAAAAGTATTTCATCCTATTATCTTCATAATTGTTTCCTTGTCCTGAGTTGTCTTCATGTGTTGCTAGATCATCTTCACTTTCTCATCCACTTCCACTACTTATTATGGTCCCATCAAATTCATTTCCCTAAATTCATCCCAAAAATCCAGAGTTCAACATTGTTCCCATATAATGAATCAAATGGTTCCATAATGATAATTATTATTATAATAAAATTCAACTAATGAAATATTATGATCCCAACTTGCCTATTAACGTATTAAATAAGCTGACCGAATGTCCTCCAAAGTTTAAATAGTTGATTCTGATTCCCCATCTGACTGAGGATGAAAATCTATTCTGAAATTTAATTATGTTCCCAACGAATTTTTAAGGCCTTTCCGAATGTTATAATTGAAATGGGGATCACATTGAGATACAATAGAAAGAGTAACTCCATGTAACCTGACAATCTATTTGATATACATTTGAGAAATTTGATCCAAATCAACAGTATCTCAAATAGGATGAAAATGTTCAGATTTAATCAGCTGATAAACAATAACCCAAATCACATTATTACCTCAAGAAGTATTTGGTTGTCCCACCACAAATTCAATGGATATATTATACCATTTCCATTATGGAACCGGAAAAGGATAAATCATCCCATTTGGTATTTGTCTCTATTCTTTAACCTATGGACATTTCAAAATTTTCTTGATAAAATCTATAATATCGCTTTTCATTCCATACCACCAGTAATAGCCATGATGGTCTCTGTACATCTTTTTACTTCCAGAATAAACAGAAAATGGAGAACTATGAGCTTCACATGATAATTATTTCTTCATTTGGGAATCAAAAGGCACAAATAATATTTTTCTTAATCTCAAAACACAATCATTATCAAGGTATAATTTGGGAAAGTTACCTATTTTAAGCAACTCTATCTATTTCTGTAACTCACCGTGTTCCTTATGTGCTTTCTTAATTATATCTAAAAAAGATTACTGTACTAAAACATGACACAAAATCGATGAATTTATTATACCAACAACATCCAAGCCAAAATTCATCAAATCATTAATCAAGGGTCCATGTTCAAATAGTAACATGGTTAATGATGCATGATGTTTTTTACTAAAGGAATCCACCAATTTGTTTACTTTTCTTGGATGGTAATTGATTGTGAAATAAAAATCTTTTATAAATTCTATCAATCTTCACTATCTCATGTTTAGTTCCTTCTGAGTGAATATATACATCATACATTTTGGGTAGGTATATATTTCACATTTGGATTCATATAAATGATGCCTCCAAATTTTTAAACCAAAAACCATAGCTGCTAATTCCAAATCATGTGTGGGATAATTTAAGTCTTGAGGTTGTAGTTATCTTCATTCATACGAAATTATCTGATCATTCTGAATTATAACACAACCAAGTCTCTTCAATGAAGTGTCACTATAGATGAAAAACCTACCATTTTTGGAAGGCAGGGACAAAACTGGTGTTGAGTCAATAAGGTTTTCCTTATGACTTTTCCATTCCTTCTTGTTTTTAATATCACAAACACCTTATCTTAAGGAAAATTGCTTTTTTAAGAAAAATTTCTTTCTTAAGGAAAATTGTTTTTATAAGGAAAATCTCTTTAATAAGAAAAATTATCCTTATCATATTTTCATCCATATTTTTCTTAAGTATGAGATTCAGATTCATTGTCTCGGAATCGTTGAAACTTTGATATAAAGCATTCTGTTTTAGGATTCAGATTCTGGACAAGAACTATAAGGAAGTTTCATTCCGAATTCCGGATATGAACTCTGACTAAGTTCTATTCCAGAATCAGGATACGAATTCTGAATAAAAATTATCATTACGAATTCTAATGAAGAAATCCCATTCCGAATTCTCATTACGAATTCTGATGATGAATTCTCATTACGAATTCTGATGAAGAATTCTCATTACGAATCCTGATGATGAATTCTCATTACGATTTCTGATGACGAATTCCTATTCTGAATTCTAATTCCGAATTCACCTATTAAACAGAATCTGATTATCTTTGTTTTATACACTCTGAATTAATTCAGACTCCGAAAAATATCTTTGTTTGTCTCCGAACTTTTATATTTCTTACTCTTCTAAAATTTGTCTACTCTTTACTATTGTTCTTTACACTCCGAACCTTCACTCCGAAGTTTCCATTCCGAACTTTTATGTTAGAGTTTAAAATGATGTTGTACATTATATTACACTTGTTTTGTTATAAAACGATGTCGTCTGTTTTGTTATAAACTAACCACTGTCTAATTGACACGTGTACAGGTCCCTCCAATCTTTAAGGAAAATATGACTGTTGGAGAAGGAGCCGACCTTACCTATAAATAGGAGCTCATTTGAAATAGCTTTTGGCTGCTGATGGCAAAAGAAAGTGCTGAAAGGCTGACAAATTTTCTTGAAGTGATTTCTAGAGAGAGGGGCTCTTATTAACTCTCAAAGCTTCGTGCGACTCCGAATGTTGATGATTACATTTGAGGGCTTCCGGGGATAGGAAGACAGAGGTGCCGACTACCTTAAAGTTCGAGGGATTTCATGCTGAGGAAGACAGAGGTTGCCAACTACCTTGAAGTTGAGGGCTTGCGGGGATAGCAAGACAGAGACTCCGATCTTCGTATCGAGGGCTTACTCTGGTGTGGGTAAGACATGCTTGCATGAAAGTATAAATCAAAGGATCTTTATCCAAGGTTGTGGGATACCCTTCTCTATGGGTTAAAAGACTTATATCTTGTTACTTGTAGTTTTACTACTTGTGTTTATTCCACTGCATTTTGTATTATAAGGAAAGTATAACTTTCTTATACTTACTTACTTGTACTTTGTTTCATTTAGTTTCTATACGCTTTAAGGTAAAATCTCATATTGTAATAATTTGTTAAAATTCAATTTCCGGAACCATATTTCCGGAACCCTTATTCGGAATCTCTTTCCTAGTTTGCATTCGGTGTTAATAGGTGTTGTGAATTTGCTTAGTTTTACTTTGTTAAACATAGCCTTTTCCTTTGCTTAAGGAAAACATAGTTATTCTTAACTAACTTTAAAGGTTCCAAAGGAATTTTAAAGTATACAATTCACCCCCCCCCCCTCTTGTATATTGAGCATCTACATCACTATTTAGATCCTACAATTGGTATCAAAGGTTGGAAACCTCTTACTCTATACCAATCCTACATTTGGTATCAGAGGAGGTCTCTGAAATACTTGTAATCACATACATGTTTTTCTTCCTCACTTTTTCATTCCGAATTTCCATTCCGAATTTCTATTCCAAACTTTTCCCATTCCGAACATTGTTATAACGATTCATTTCTACTAACAAGTTTGTCTGCAAAGTTATATTAAGTATGTAAGGAATTAATGTTGGATCAATTGACAATCTGAATCCTACAAGATCACCTATCTTTGATGGTAATGACTATGAATACTGGAGAGATCTTATGAAGACTTTTGTTATCAATACTGGAGTGGACAACATTGTTATGCTTACTGGTGATTATAAAATTCCTGACAAGGAAGTCAGAACCTTTACTAACCAGTAAAAGCAAGAATATAAACTCAACTATAAGGTACGCAACACTTTACTATGTTCAATGACCAGATATATCTATAGCCAAATTTCTTCTTGTGAAGCAGCTAACTGTATATGGAAGAAGTTAGAGGTTACACATTTTGGGACTTCTTAAGTGATTGAAACTAGAAGAGCTATGCTTAGAGCTGAATATCATGGCTTCAATTTTCCTTATGGAGAACCTATATGTAATGTTCAACAAAGATTTATGACTATTGTCAACAGTCTTCAATATATGGGAGAAAAAGGTTTAGATGATGAAGCTCTTGTGGACAAGATAATTGATATTATGCCCAATGAGTGGGAATCCAAGAGAAGAGCTATAGATGAGAACAGGAAGGTAACTCAAATTACTCTTGATGAATTATTTGGAACTCTTCTACAACGTGAAACTAAAATGAAGAGAGATGCTGACAACATCAAGAAAAAGAATGGAAATGGTACTGTTGCTTTTACTACAACTTCAAATCAGATGAAAGCTAAGACTCCTGAGAGAGTAACCAGATCCAAGTCTAAGAAAGTTATTATCCAATCCGAATCTAGTGACAGTGAAGTTTTAGAAAATGAATTAGCAAATCTTTCTCGAAGGATGAACAAGATAGCTAGATAGAGGAATTTCCAGTCCAATTTTAATAAAAAGGAAAGGAAAGATAAGAAAGATGGGGAAGTTACTTGTTATGAATGTAAAAGAGCTGGACATATTAGAACAGATTTCCCTTTGCTCAAAAAGAAAGAAAGGAAGGAAAGACATTCAGACAGGAACAGGAAGAAGTATTATAAAGCTAAATCTAAGAATGTTCTGAAAGCTAATGACACCTGGAGTGCCAGTGGTGGTGACTCTTCAGATGAATCTTTTGATTATGAATCTTCGGGACAGAAGAATCTTCGTCTTATAGCCAGATTACCTATTGATAATCATTGTGTTATGGCTAAGGTATGGAATGCTGAATCATTGACCAATGTTTCTTCAAATTCTAATGATAGTAAGTTTTATAACTCTTCTGATGAAGAATCATCTTCTTATGAGGAAAATACATTACCTACTTATGAAGAAGTCTCTAGGTTTGCTGAACTTCTTGAGATTGAGAATTCCAAACTCAACAAGAAACTTGATAAGGAAAACTCTAGGAATTCTATTCTTACAAAAGAGATATCAGATCTTTCTAAATATCTTGATAAGAAAAATTCTGATTTTGAAAGTATTTCAAAAAATCTTGAGGAAGTAAGTTCTGAGAAGAACAAACTTTCTAAAGAGTTAGAAAATGTAATTTCTAATAAAAATGTTTTCAAGCCTAACTCTAGTTCCAAAACTAATGATTTTGAGGATAAAAACTTGGTTGTAAAACTCAAGTCCGAAATTTTTTCCTTAAAGAAGTGTTTATCAAACATTACCAATGGTAAAGAAAATCTTGATAAGATGTATTCCCAAATACGACCTTTAAGAAATAAATCCGGATTTGGTTATACCCATGCAAAACCTATTTTCAGCAACAATTATTTTGTTCCTCAAAGTGCCCCATTTTTTACCAAGTGTCAATGTGGTGGTCACTGGGCAAAGAATTGTTCCTTAAACAAAACCCAATCTCTATGATTTCACAAAGCTTACTTTTCTAAGAAAATGTGGATACCTAAAATTTTATTGTCTGGAAATCTCAGATCCAAACAAGTTTGGATTCCGAAAGTTTAATTTTCTTCTTAATTTCAGGAAAATAAAGAAAGTACCAGCAACAATACATGGTACATGGATAGTGTATGTTCCCGGCACATGACTAGTAACAAAAGTTTTTTTGAAAATATTATCAAAACGAAAGGAGGAAAGGTAACATTCGGAGACAATGGTAAGGGAGAAATTTTTGGTATTGGTAATATTGTTTTTCTTGGAAAAACATTGATTTCAAATGTTCTTTTTGTTAAGGGTCTTAAGAACAACCTCAATAGCATAAGACAATTATGTGATGAAGGTTACCTTGTGAATTTTAGGAATGATAAATGTTTAGTTCACAATTCCAAGGAAGAATTTATTCTCTCAGCCAATAGGAAAGAGAATATCTACACTTTGAACCTAGAAGACCTCAGGATTCATGATTTACCTTGCTTAAGTGCAATGGAAGATCATTCCTGGTAGTGGCATAGAAGACTAGGTCACTGTAACTTGAGAAACCTTTGTAAAATCTCTAAGAAGAAACTAGTTAAGGATCTACCAGAGCTTAGATTTGATTCTTCTAAAGTTTGTGATCCTTGTCAATATGGCAAGAAACATAAATCTATTTTTAAATCAATCGTTGAAGTCTCAACAACTGATGCATTACAGTTAGTGCAAATGGATCTTTTTGGTCCAACACAAACTAGATGTACTGGAGGAAAATACTATGTGTTTGTTCTAGTTGATGATTACACTAGATTTACTTGGGTCTATTTTCTAGCAAAGAAATATGAAGCTTTTTCTTATTTCAAAAGTTTTAGAGCTCAAGTTAAAAATGAGAAAAACCTTCCATTGAAAACTATTCATAGTGATCATGGAGGAGAATTTCAAAATTCTGATTTTGAAACTTTTTGTAGTAAGAATGGTATTACTCACAATTTTTCAGCACCTAGAACTCCTCAACAGAATGGTGTAGTTGAAAGAAGAAGTAGAATTCTTCAAGAGATAACTAGAACCATGTTGAGTGAATATTCTATTGCTAGACATTTCTGGGATGAACCTGTAAGTACTGATTGCTATACTATAAATCGATTTTTGATTAGACCTTTTCTTAATAAAACTCCTTATGAGTTATGGAATGGTAGAAAACCAAGACTTTCCTACTTCAAGGTTTTTGGTTGCAAAGTATTCATTTTTAATACTAAAGATAACTTACATAAATTCGCACCAAAGTTTGATGAAGGAATTTTCATAGGATATTCCACAACTACTAAGGCTTATAGAGTTTTTAATAAAAATACTTGTATTGTCGAGGAAACAGTACGTGTAAAATTTGATGAGTCAGATCCTTTTGTTTTTAAAGCATCTCAACTTACATCTTCAGATGCGTTTTCAAAAACGGATTGTCAACCTTTGATAGAAGAACCTTCTGATAAGTAAATTGTTCTAAAAGATACTTCTGGAACATTTACCCCAGAAGAATTTCTACCCTATGTTGATGAATAGGTTTTACAAAACCCAAATCAGGTGTTTCTTAAGAATCATCCCAGTGATAGTATCATTGGTGATGTAAACCAACCTGTAAGGACTAGAAGTTCCTTAAGAAATGAAGTAGAACATCTAGCATTTCTTTCCCAATTAGAACCTAAAAGCACTGATGAAGATTTAGGTGATGATGATTGGATCAAAGCAATGCAAGATGAACTAAATGAATTCGAAATGAATAAAGTCTGGACCATGGTTGAAAGACCTAAGGAAACTTCTGTTATTAGAGTAAAATGGGTTTTCAGAAATTAATGTGATGAAAATGGAATCGTAGTAAGAAATAAAGCTAGACTTGTTGCTAAAGTCTATAATCAACAAGAAGGAATAGACTATGAAAAAAACCTATGCTCCAGTAGCTAGACTTGAATCTATCCATATTCTACTTGCCTTTGCAGCATTCTTCAATTTCAAACTTTTCCAAATGGATGTGAAATGTTCTTTTCTTAACGGTTATGTTCAAGAGGAAGTTTTTGTTGAACAACCTCCTGGCTTTGAAGATACAAATCATCCTGATCATGTTTTTAGACTTACCAAAGCTTTGTATGGCCTTAAACAAGCCCCACGAGCATGGTATGATAGACTCACTGGATTTTTTCTTCAAAATAACTATGTTAAGGGAAATGAAGATCCAACCCTTTTTATAAAGAAAGATAAGAAAAATGTTTTAATTGTTCAAATTTATGTTGATGACATTATATTTGGTTCAACTCATCAATCTTTGACTGACTCTTTTGCTAGTCTAATGAAATCTGAGTTTGAAATGAGTATGATGGGTGAGTTAACATTTTTCCTTGGTTTTCAAATTTCTCAAAAACCAGAAGGAACCTACATATCTCAACATAAGTATATTAAATATCTTCTTAAAAAGTATGGTTATGACAACACTAAGAGTATAAGTACTCCCATTGGTACCTCAAACTCATTAGATCATGATGAAGCCGGGAAACCAGTAGATCAAACATCTTTTAGAGGTATGATAGGTAGTCTACTTTACATAATAACTAGTCGACGAGACATAATATTTTCAGTATGCTTATGTGCAAGATATCAATCAAATCCTAAGGAATCTCACTTAAAGGTAGTAAAAAGAATTTTTCGCTACCTTAAGGGAACCATGGATCTAGGATTATTTTATACTTCTGGAAATGATTTTGTTCTAAAAAGATTTTCTGATGCTGACTTTGGTGGATGTAGAATGGATAGAAAAAGTACATCCGGAACATGTCATTTCTTAGGAGATTCACTAGTTTCTTGGTCCTGCAAGAAAAATCATTCTGTAGCACTTTCCACTGCTGAAGCTGAATATGTAGTAGCTGGAAGTTGTTGTGCTCAAGTGTTGTGGATGCAACACACACTCACAGACTATGGCTTGAGTTTTACTAAAACTCAACTTTTGTGTGATAACACAAGTGCCATTGCCCTAAGTAAAAACCCTGCACATCACTCTCATGCAAAAAAACATAGATATTAGGCATCACATTCTTAGGGATCACACACTTAAAGGAGATATTATTCTTCAGTTTATCGGAACACAAGATCAACTTGCTGATATTTTCAAAAAATCATTACCTTCTGATAGATTTGAATATATTAAACAGAAGTTATGAATGATAACCATAAGGTAATCTTTCTTAATTAACTTTCTGTTGAAAAAGTCTCCTTATAGTAATAAACTTCTTTTCATAGGGGGAGTACATTTGATTGTTTGTTTAACAAAGTTTTTCAAAATTTGTTTTCAAACTTTTCGGAACGAAGATTTCCGGAATTGAACTTCTGGAACTAAAATTTTCGAAAATGGACATTCTTGTACAGAATACTTCTGGAATGGAAGTGTTTGTATTGAAAATTTCTGGAATGAAAATTTCATACTAAAAGTTTCATAAAGTAATTTTCATACCAAATTTTTCGTAATGTATTTTTCGTACTAAGTTCTTCGTACTGTTTTTCTTCTTATGTTTGTTTTTCGTACTGAGTTTTCCATAATGAGTTTTTCGTACTAAGATTATTTTTCATAGCATAATTTTTGCGAAATATTCCATTACGAATAATCCTCCTCAGCCAATCCGAAAGGTATGATTTCCCTACTCAAGTTTTCGTAGTCATATTTTACTTGCGGGAATTTTCTTGTACTAAGTTTTCGGATTATAGTTTTCCTAACTCTTTGTTTTAATAAAAACCTCAAAAAGATCGGATTCAAGATTTCAAACGTCAGATCTGATCTCAGCTCATTCTAACCGTTAGATCAACTATGGAAGGTGAACCATCATCTCCTTGCCTATATAAAGGGGACCCAAATACTTGTCCCACATCGATCTCAAGCTCTCGCGTCTCGAATCTCTGCCTCCCCGATTTAAGGCCGTTCCGAACTTCATTCTTCTCCGTTCCGAACTTCTCAGAGGACTTCAGATCCGAATGTCTGCGGAATTAGCATCTCAAGAAATGTCATCCACTAAGCCTATTTCACAATGGTTAGTTTACAGAGAAAGGTTAGTCCATCCGGTTTTCTTCAGCAACTACGATTCTATTATTTCAAAGAATATTAGGTTGAATGGCTGGGAAGATGTTGCGGTGTCAAAAACCGGGAACCAAGATGAAGTATATTCAGACTTACTTGTCGAGTTTTATGAGTCAGTTTCTTTTTTCAAGGAAGATAATAGGGAGAAGTTTTCTTTTAAGTCTTATGGAAAGACTTACAAACTTTCTCACACCAAGGCTGCAAGCTTGGTAGGGCTGTCTTATGAAGGTGAAGACGAATTTATTTCACATGTGTTTCCAGACTCTAAGGGTAGTTTCAACAAGGAAAATGCCTTATAAACTCTCGGACTGGCTGATGACAAGGCTCTGAAGATTGCAAGTCTATCTAAAAATTTCCGGATTCTGGAGTTATGGGTGCAAGGACTTATCGTACCGAGGAAAGGTGATAAAGATAGCTTGAAGAAAAGTGAGATCTATATCTTAGATTTCTTGATAAATCTAAGGAAGTTTAACTTGATGAAGCATATTCTTCTTACTATTGAAAATTTGAAGAAGGGGAATCTGAGAGCTCAGATTATTATGTATCCAGCAATCCTCTCCACGTTGATTGTTCGGTGCCTTGATTCCTTCAAGGAGGCTTGAAAATCTAATCCAAGAGTTTGCAAGATCATGCTGGTCAACGATGGTACTCTGAAGAGGATGGATGTGGCTTTCAACAAGGAAACGGGTGAGTTCTTCGATTTTCTATGTCAAGAAGAAGCGACTCCGAAAGCTGCTGAACCGGAATCATCTAAGCCAGTAAGGAAGAGAAATCTGAAAGAAGTGGAAGTACAACCAGAGAATCCTAAGTCTATGGAAGTCCATTCCGTGCCTCTTAAGCCTAAGAAGAAGAAAGCCTATCCTGATGAGGTTGTTACAAAGTGGAGAGCTGATAAAGAGAAAAGGAAAGAAGGGGATCCGCAGTTCGGATTGGACACTGCGGAGGCTAAGGCCTTGAAGGAGAGAACTGCTGAAGAGCTTGAAAAACAAGCAATGCAAAAGAAGCTCAAAAAGAATATGTCTGAGGCTGAGGTAGCTCAGGCTTTGTTGAAATTCAATGAAATGGTTTCAGAAACTATTCCAGTTCCGAGATCTTTCACCTTGGAATCTCTACCTGAGACTCCAGGAAGAAATTTTGTTGCTCCAGAAAGAGCTGTTGCTAAGAATACTGAGGAAGTAGAGCAAGTCGAGCAAGTGGAACAAGTAGAAGAGGGTTCTGAAGGAAGTGGTGAAACCGGAGATGTGCTGAAACAAGTTGATGATTACAAAGGGACACCTTCGGAACACTTATCACTCCAAACTTCTGAAGCTGAATCTTCGAAGCTAGTTACTCCAGCAATGGAAGAAGAGAACAGAGATGAAGAAGTTTCTTATCATGGAGAAGAAGAACATCTTTTACTTGATGTTGCTCAGAAAGAAATCATAGGGGTTCGTGTTCAGGAAGTCACTGATGAAGAAGATAATGTTGTTCAAGTTTCTGATAGTGAGAAGAGAACTCTGGAACATGATTCAATTCTGGAAAAAGACAAGAGAAAGAAAATTCTTGCTGATACTCCGAGCTCAGAAGTGAGGAAGAGGAAGGAAGTTGGTAGCTCTTCAAAAAGAAAGCTTGAACTTATTGAAGAAAAAATTTCGCCAAGCAAAGTTTCAGATTCGGAGTCATCTTCATTGGGACATGAATTTGTTGTTCAGTATTTGAAGAAGTTGGTGGGAACCATTCCGACCTTCTCGAGTATTGATTCAAGATTCCAAATGCTCCAACATGCTTTAAATCAGAAAACTGAATCCGTATCTATGGTTATGGACAAGTGTGTTGAAATAGAGGCTCAGTTCAAAACGTTTTTCATTGGCTACGAAGCTCATAGAAAATCCAGCAAGAGAATGAAAAACTGGTCGAAGAAGACTGTGGAAGAGATGAGGTTGCTCGATGAGTTTGCAGACAATGTTAAAGATGCCTTTGAGACCGAGGACAAGAAGATAAATGAGTTAACTGCATCCTTTGAAGAGAAGATGACAGAAGAAAAGAACTTCTGGATTCAAGAAGTGAGAGATCTAAATGGGAAGCTCAATTCCGTTTCTCAGAACTGGATGTTTGAAAGGGATCATCGGATTGATTTTGAAGAAAGGATGAAGGCTCAGGAAGAGAAAATCAAAGCCCAAGAAGAAAAAATTGAAGCTTAGTCTGCAAGAATAGTCGTCTTAGAGAAGCAAGATGAAGAAGATAATAAAGACATAAAAAAGATCAAGACTATTTTAAAGGGGCTCATGTCAAAGGAAAAAAATCCGATATAACCTAATCCGATATTTTTTTGTATTTCTTTGTTGCTGAGATTTCAAATTTAATGAAAGTTGTGCTTGTCGTTTCTTTTGTTGTCATTACTAATATTTCAGGTACTTTGTTATTTTTTTTCCATTCCCTCCAATTCTTTTTGAAAATCACAAAGGGGGAGAAGGAAAAGATCCTTAAAGAAAAAGAAGAACTCTAATAAGAGTTTATCAAAGTGGGAGAAGAAAAAGATCCTTAAGAAAAAGAAAAACTCTAAATAAGAGTTTGTTTAAGGGGGATCTTTTTCATTAAAGAAGACATTCCTATTCATCACTCCAGAAATCTGAATGTGATCCATAGAGTTTCAAAGCCGAAGGGGGAGTTAGTCGTATTCATCAATATCCTTAAAACAAAGGGAGATAAGCCTTAATGTTTTTCTTTCTTCTTAGAATTTCTTTTTCATAAGGATTTTTGTGCTTTCCAAAAAGGGGGAGATTGTTGAGTCAATAAGGTTTTCCTTATGACTTTTCCATTCCTTCTTGTTTTGAAAATCACAAACACCTTATCTTAAGGAAAATTGCTTTTATAAGAAAAATTGCTTTCTTAAGGAAAATTCATTTTATAAGGAAAATCGCTTTTATAAGAAAAATTATCCTTATCATATTTTCATCCATATTTTTCTTAAGTATGAGATTCGGATTCATTGTCTCGGAATCGTTGAAACTTTGATATAAAGCATTCTGTTTTAGGATTCAGATTCTGGACAAGAACTATAAGGAAGTTTCATTCCGAATTCCGGATATGAACTCTGACTAAGTTCTATTCAAGAATCAGGATACGAATTATGAAGAAAAATTCTCATTACGAATTCTAATGAAGAAATCCCATTCCGAATTCTCATTACGAATTCTGATGATGAATTCTCATTACGAATTCTGATGACGAATTCTCATTACGAATCCTGGTGATGAATTCTCATTACGATTTCAGATGACGAATTCCTATTCCGAATTCTAATTTCGAATTCACCTATTAAACAGAATCTGATTATCTTTGTTTTATACACTCTGAATTAATTCAGACTCCGAAAAATATCTTTGTTTGACTCCGAACTTTTATATGGCTTACTCTTCTAAAATTTGTCTACTCTTTACTCTTGTTCTTTACACTCCGAACCTTCACTCCGAAGATTCCATTCCGATCTTTTATGATAGAGTTTAAAACGATGTCGTACATTCTGTTACACTTGTTTTGTTATAAAACGATGTCGTCTATTTTGTTATAAACTAACCGTTGTCTATGTGACACGTTTACAGGTCCCTCCGATCTTTAAGTAAAATATGACCGTTGGAGAAGGAGCCGACCTTACCTATAAATAGGAGCTCATTTGAAAAAGCTTGTTGCTGTTGATGGCAAAAGAAAGTGCTAAAAGGCTGACAAATTTGCTTCATGTGATTTCTAGAGAGAGAGGCTCTTATTAACTCCCAAATATTTGTGCGACTCCGAATGTTGGTGATTACATTCGAGGGCTTCCGGGGAGAGAAAGACAGAGGTGCCGACTACCTTAAAGTTCGAGGGCTTTCTTTCTGAGAAAGACAGAGGTTTCCAATTACCTTGAAGTTGAGGATTTGCAGGGATAGCAAGACAGAGACTATGATCTTCGTATCGAGGGCTTACTCTGGTGTGGGTAAGACAGACTTGCTTGAAAGTATAAATCAAAGGACCTTTATCCAAGTTTGTTGGATACCCTTCTCTTTGGGATAAAAGACTTATATCTTGTAACTTGTAGTTTTACTACTTGTGTTTATTCCGCTGCATTTTTTATTATAAGTAAAGTATAACTTTCTTATACTTCCTTACTTGTACTCTATTTCATTTAGATTCTATACGCTTTAAGGTAGAATCTCATATTGTAATCATTTGTTAAAATTCAATTTCTGGAACCATATTTCCGGAACCCTTATTCGGAATCTCTTTCCTCGTTTGCATTCGGTGTTAAGAGGTGTTGTGAATTTGCTTAGTTTAACTTTGTTAAACTTAGCCTTTTCCTTTGCTTAAGGAAAACATAGTTATTCTTAACTAACATTAAAGGTTCCAAAGGAATTTTTAAAGTATACAATTCACCCCCCCTCTTGTATATTGAGCATCTACATCACTATTTCGATCCTATAACTGGATCATTGAAAAATCACTTCTTCAATTCCTAAAAAAAATATCATTATACAATCCAAACAAATTTAAACCCTTTTCGTGTTAACTTTATTTGAATTCTGCATAACCATCCAAATTTTTTAACATACCATCGGAAATAACATGTTAGTCCAAGAAAACTATGAATCTTTTTAAAAAATTTAGGTATTTTCCTTTCATCAACCACTTTTTTTGGTAGGATCAACAGCTATTCTATTTTTATAAAAAATATTCCCATGAAAAAATTATGTTTCAACCAAAATTCAGACTTTCTTAATTTTTAATACAGTTTCTTTTCTTTTAAGGGTAGAAAAACAACCATTATATTTTTTTCATGCTACTTTTTACCTTTATTATATAAAATAATGGAATCAATAATCACAACCGCAAACATATCCTATAACTAATGAAATATTCTATTCATAAGATCTATGAATATAGTAGGTTCATTAGTTAACCCAAATGGAACGAAAAAAAATCATAATCCCCATACCTAGTATAGTACTTATTCATTGAGATGTTTTCTTCCATTACTTTCAATTGATGGTACACTGACATCAGGTCAGCGTTCGAAAAATACTATACACCCTTTAGCTGATCAAACAAATCAACGTTATGAGGTAAAGGATACTTGTTTTTAATAGCGATTTTGTTGGAGGCTCCATTATCAATGAAAAGTCTCATTGAACCATATTTATTTTAAATGAACAAAACCAAAGATCCCCAAGGCGACGTGTTATGAAAAATGAGTTCTTTATCAAGAAACTCCAACAACTAGTTTTTCAATTCAATAAGTTACATATAATCTATTTGATATGGGGGTTTTAAAATTTTCTTAGCATCCAAAACTAAGTCAATTGTGAATTAAACTTCTTGATTATGTATAACACCAGGTAATTCGTTAGAAAAAACGTCATGGTATTCATTTACCACTAGCGCATCATTAATCTGAACAGCTCCATTATTTTTAGCAATATGTGCAAGATAAATTTCATTTTGAATTTCAATAGTTTCTCAGATTTCTAATATGTTATGGATTATATAGCTTCATTCTTGTATAAAAATTGATACACTTTCTAAAACACAACTTCTTTAGCTCTACAATAAATCATAGCATAATAAACAGAAAGGCAATCCATACCCAAAATGACATAGAACTCAACTAGGGGAAAACTATAAGGTTTGAAGGTAAATTATTTCCATATAATATAAAAACATATTCTTATAAGTCTTATTTACTATAATATTTTCCCCTTGTGTTTTAAAAATAAGTTTTTGTCTCATTTATTGAGGTGATATTTCCAATTTACCATAAACTTTATCATAAATAAAGGAATTTATAGACCCTATATCTAACAAAACTTTAAAAAAACTATGTAAACAAACAAGGTACCTGATATAACTTCACTGGATGGCCTGACGTCTGTAGATGTAGTCATAATGGATCTCACTAAACCTTTATACTTATAATCTAGATTCTTTGAATAATTCAGATCTCTCTATGGGCAGCCTTTTTCATAATGACCCATCTCACCACATTTAAAACACTTTAGAATTTTCTTATCAGGATTAATCATATGAACATTTTAATTACAATATGAGGTCATATTTCCAAACATAAAAAATAGAAAGAACTTCCTAGTTTTATTACGTCATTCACCGTGGTGATTTTTAACACACATCTCACAAACTAGAAGCTAAACTTTCTTACCATTAGATTTCTGTGATTGATTCTTATCCATCGCTTTCCATCCGGAACCCTTATTCAGTTTGTTTTAAAGGTACACATGGTCTTCATAAAACTCCATATCTACCCTCTCCACACATCATTAAGTTTTATCATAAATTTTTAACTCACAGGAAGCAAATTCCCTTTAATATATTTCCCTCAATTTTGAGTAAAGGTGATTGATTTTTCTATCAAGATCCTAAATAAGATTTGGAGCATAACTTTCCATTTGGGTGAAGTTCACTTCATACACGACCACTGAATCTTCCTCATTTTTCCTCAATTCAAGGAATTTATTCTCTATCCTAGGTCTAACCTCCTTAGGAAAATATTTTTCTAAGAAAATACCTTTAAATTCAACTAACTCCAAGACATCAATCTTCTCTCTATCCCTGATATTATTGACCATTAGACGCTACTGATTAACTTAACCTTCAAAATGATTAATGGAATGAATAACCATTTGATTATATAAACATCCTGTAATATCAAATATGTTTTAAAGGGCATTAATACATCCTTCAACTACTACTGGGTCAGCAGATCCACAGAATTTAGGAGGCTGTTGCCTCGTAAAATGTTCTAAATTCATAATGTTTCTTTGTGGTATCTCTTGTTGTTCTCTTGCATGGATTTCACTGCCATTTATTACCTATGTCAGTTGAGATATTACTGTCACAAACTTCTTAGTTCTAATTGCCAACATTCTTGATTGTGGACACGGAAAGATATCAACCTCTTTGTTCCTTCGAACTTCAGCTTCTCGGCTCCTTATGTGGAAAACTATTCCGGTTAAGCATATCTTAGATGAAGAAACATGGTAATATTTAAATTATATTCCAGTTCAAGATAAAAATATGGTAAAATAATTTATGGTATTCTATTAATATCATCCAAACCCGTAGTGTAGTCTAAATCATGCTATAATACCAATTATAATGTATCGGCCTTAAACATTACATATTCTAGTTATTTCTACTAGATTTCTCTTCATTACATTCCCAAAGTTATTTTCTGTTTAGTGTTTTATAATGTTATGAAATAAATCATATAAATCATCCCATAATCATAAAAAGTAGGTGTTGTTAAACAGTATCCATTTCTTCCAAAATATAAAATTATAAACACCAAACAACAACATGATTTCTTTGAAAAATATGCATAACATTTAACATGAATTACTTATTTCCCTTACACATCCTTATAACATGTGAAAAAAATTTAAAAACATAGGATGGGAATGAAAAACTCAATAAGGGATATAAAAAGAAGGAAATAAACCATTTATCCCATTAATACTTATAAACATATGAAATCATTTTCTCAAACACATATTTCCCACCCATAAAGAATCATATACATACATTCTGAAACATGATATTTCCAAAAATAATAGATATCATAAATAGAGAATAAAATTATCTTCAAGAATTATATACTTAATTTTTTAACCCCCATGAATACCTTATGATTTATAACCCTCACAGTTACCTTTCAATGTAACCCTTACATCTACCTTATAGTTTAAACATCACTGTTGCACTTGGAGAAACCATACAGTCAGCCTCTAAATTAAACATACCCCATGCATTAGAAGGAGAAACAGGCCCCCTTCATTATTAACAATGTCCATGAACTAGGACATAATCATAAAAAATGAATAATTTCATAACAACATTACTTTTGAATTTAGTAAAATAGAAATTGAAAAGAGGATTTTTAAAGGAAAGTCACTTGAAAATATTATATAATTGAAGTGAGATTTAATATAATGAAATTATTATGTGTATAAACTATAAATACAGATAATAAATCATAATATAAATGAAATTAATTACCCAAATAATATCAATATCTCATCATTAATGAATTATAAGGCTATCCCAAAGAATGGAAATTGGCTTAATAATTCCCTTACCTCAAGTTTACCTTACTTGAAACTTATTTAAACTTCGTTTATAATGGTTAAAAGAGTGTATTAATATTTTAAAGAAACATATTTATTTTTATAACACCTTATTTGATCATTTTATATCATCATACCACTCATTAATAAATAATATTTTGTATCCTTCCATTGTTTTAGGTGTGTTCTTTACATGATTTTTAAGGTCGGTTTGTAAAGGATTTCCATGTCGAATGGAACAAAAACACTATAAGTGGAATGAAATGGTATTAATATGTTTCTAGAATATTAAATCATTCCATAAATCATTTTTTACATGGTATGAGGATTAATTATTAGATAAATCATTAATGATATATATTTAGATCATTATGGTGGCTCTTTGATAATCACGAACTATTTTAATTATATAACATAATATTCTATATATATGTATACTATATAACAATAAAGAGGATATATAATCCTATTTAAAATTTTTTTCAACAATTAAAATGGATTTATAACTAGTTTTGAATTAATAAATAGAAATCGAAAACATGTCATTCACGATTTTGGTAAATCGGTACATTATGGACGATGTTTTTATTTTTAGAATAACAGGGGGAGAATAAGTAAATTGATTTATTTTTCCATAAACATGATAAAATATATAATATATATGATTTTGGATCTTTCATGCCTCTTAGATGAGCTGAGCGGAAATAGTATAAGAAAATAAGAGAATTGAATTGAAAACACAATAAAATAAAAGAGGATTTTTACCTCTTGATCTCTTCTCATTGAGATCCACGTTAAGGCCTTTGGTTTTGGCCATTTGGTGACACCAAAAGGTCTTGAAATTGAGGAAGATCCTTGGTAAAATGGTTTTCTAAAATTTAGACATTTATACAAGCTTTAAAGGTGTGATATGAATAGGGGATGAGGGTGGTATTTATAATGGAGGATAAGAGGGGTTTTCTATCATTTTAATAACTAGTTTAATATTATTTCTCAAAAATATTAATAGTCTTGATTAATGTTACCAAAAAAAGTAATAAGTTCAATTTATTTCAAAATAATATCAATTTAAATCATCCATGACTCAACAATGATGTATAAATTCATTTATTTATCATTTTTCATAAATTATCGAATTTAACCATTCACTCAAAATTAATGTATTTCAAAAAAATTCCAAAAAATTCACCCTAACCATTTTTTTATGTCTATAATTAAAAAATGAACTCCATTTTTTAGATTAAATTTATAAATATGATTAATTTATTTTTTAAATAAAAACATAATTTATTTGATAAATATCAATTTTAAAATAATAACTCATTTCATATCACCTTGAAAAATTAATCATGATATCATTATCTGATAAACATAAGAAAATAAAATAATAATATGATTTACTATACATAAGATTCATATTACTATTCATATGGGTATGTTACTATTCACTAAAAAACAAGTTGGTTCTATCAGACTCCAAATAACTTACTGATCACAACTATAGATGTCTGTTTTTTTTAAATTCAAGACATAGAAGCAGAATTTTTTTTAATGGATTATTTATAACCATCTCCTTAAAAAAGTTTAATTATGTAGATACTTAGTGTTTCATTCATTTCAATTTATTTTTAAAACCACGTTGTGTTACATTAAGGTTGATTATAATGGAATTAATAGTGAATTAATGAAAATAATCATTATGGAATGGTAAATAAAAAAACATGCATTCCATGTAATCAACAAACTAAGGAGGATGTGCATATAAAATATGGAAATATAAATAACTAAAAACACATTCCATTTAAATAACATGATATGAAATAGTCAATATGGAAAGGTAATAAACTAAAAAAACAATCCATTTGATCAATAAACTGAGAATGAAATGCATACATAGACATTTTATAGGAAAAATTTCTCAGATAATAAATATTGAATATTAATGATGGAAATGCTTAATTATCAGATTTCAAGTTTCATGGGCACATGATACCTTTACCATCAAGCAATTTCATAAGATGTTTTATAAATATACTATGAAGACCTTTCTTATGAAATTTTAAATCTATGGGTAGAAACCTATCTATTCTTCTTGGAAACAAACATGAAGAATTTTTCACCAACTAATTTTGTCTCATAAGACTACTAATGCATTAAGAGTCTTACTTTAAATGGTCCCCAATCTACGTCTTCAATTTCCAAATAATTACTCATATAAATAATAATAAATTTAATTCATAAGAAATATACCTTATCAAATTTCTGTATTTACTAATGTTTACAGATTTATCAATATTTTCCCCTTAAAAATAACATTTAAATTAAACACCATATTTAAAAATGATATAATGTCTTGTTAATGAATATATCCATGATAAATGATATTGATAATAATGGTAAATTCAATGTTCAATAATCATATGAAATTAAATATTTCAAGGGGACTAATAAAGGAATCATAGTAGTGAATTTCAATATTGTCCTTAGTCAATGGAATCATAAATTACATATAGGAAGAGTAAGTATGGTATCAACAGAACAAATCCCAAGTGGAGTAAAATAATGGGGTTTTGTCTTTTATGAGTTAAAATACTATAAAACATATTTTAAAAACATTGTCGATGAAAATATCCTTTTCATTTTGAAATCAATTTTAAAATAAATTTATTGTAAAATAAATGTGTGAACAAATTTTATTAAAAATTTACCTTTTAAACCTACAAAGTTAGATTCAAATAAATGATGATATGTAATTTCATTCATATTTTATATGGTAAAACGAACATTCATTTTGAATGGTAAAAAAGTTAGAAATTTTCCTTGTTTGGTATGTGATAAGGATGTTACATTGAAAACAAATTAAAAGAAAACATGGGTAAAAATTTATTTAATAAATAATTTTTAAATGTTAAAAACATTTTTTAGATTATTTTTAATAAACATTTTCTAGAACAAAATAGGTTCTCTAATTAAAGAGTGAAATGAGTTGGATTTTCGTAAAAAACGTTCTAAAACATTTTGAGTACCTAAGAGTGGAAAATGGGAATATTTATTGGAAATGTTCCTGAATAACTAGAGGATAAATAAATGAAAGGATTTATTAAATATTTCTATAATAATTTCGTATAATTTAAATTCAAGTGTAAAATATCCTTAAAAAATGAGATTTTGAAGTAAACCCTTAAAAAGGGAATAATGATGATGTGATAATCAATCAATAAATAGATGAATTGTTTTTAAAGTTTAAATACACATAATGTAAGTTTAAATACAAAAATATATAGTAAAAATTAATTACACAAATAATCATAGAATATTAGAGACAACAAGGAAGTATTATAACCCAATGAAAAAGAATCAGGTTATCAAATTATTTACCACTTTGTAACATATAATTCAAAAATCATTAAAATAAATAATTAAAATTAAAACTCAAAATACCATGAATATAAAATAATTCTTAACATTATATATCAAAATTTTCAGTAGATACACCATAACAAAGGTATGTTGTAAATATGGAATTTATCTAACAAATGTAAAAAGTGAGATGAAAATCCATTACCATTCTTTTCATTTTGAGGGAACATCATTTAGCCTCATGTATAATTGTTTTAATCATTTAAATAACTTATAAATATCCATAATCATATTTATAATATCATACATGATATTATTATAATATCTTATTACCCATTTGTTATTAATGTTTCATTATTTAATCTATTTGTTTTCTTAATTGGCTAGTTTTCCGAGTATGTTTTTACTCTATATTTTTTGTTCTTATTATATAGATCATGATTAAATTATATAAAGTCTTTATAAAATGATTTAAATATCATATATATTCATTATATATGTATTTATAATAATCCATAATGTTTGTATATAGGAAATGAATTGTACCGTTCATAGAGACTAAGGGATGTACGTACACATGAACACTACTTCCATTTCATTGTCATATTTAAAAATTAAGTGATATATATATATATATATATCTGTTTGTGTCTGTGAATTTGTTTGTGTGTGTGTAATCATTCCATTTTCCTATTTATGTCATATTTTTCAAATTATATTATTAAAATCATCCCCTAATACATTCCATGTATAGTATTAACGAATTACATCGCTTTGAGGGGTCTTTAGTCCAAAAATCAACAAACAATGTTATTGTATCCCAAAAAAATGTAAACAAATAATATATGTGTTATATAATAATTAAATATGTATAATTACTTTATAAATATCATATATAACAAATAAAAATATTATTTCTATAATAACACCCACTCTTAGAAGTGGTAAAGGAAAAAACAAACAATAATCATTTCGCGACTCGGTAGTATGTCGTACACATGAAAGGTAATTTTATTTTCCCATTTGATGGTAGTGTGTGTAATTGTAGGTTAAAAAATAGAACAAAAATATCATTATAATTTGGATACTTATTATACTATATAAACATGTAATTAAGAATATTTTAGGGGGTGGAGAAGGAAATAAAATAAAAGTGGTCATTGAAGAGTGTTGCCTCATTTTTGGGTAACTTATTTTTGTTTATAAAAAATTAATTTCTTGGATTGATTAACACCCAAGGTGAGGATTATATGTTTAGGATGGGGATCTTTGGATTTTATTGGTGCTGAATTTTTGGGGGACAAATTCATTTAGATTTGTGCATAAATGGGATAGGTGAGTGCCTTTTCATAGTGGAGGAGGAATGGAATTTTTGTAAATTTTTAAAAAGGGAATTCTACACAAGTTTTTCCCATGTAATGTTTCTCCAATGATGGTAAAAATTATATCCAATGGATTATAGTGTAATGTCCTGGTTCCGGGTTCTGCCCAGAGGTGCCCTGTGCCCCAAATATGGTTGGTCACATGGCCTCATATGCATTTCTCTGAACGCCTGAGGCTACTGACTATCAGTGAGGAATATTGGTGTGATAGTGGGGAAACTATGACCTCATTGGCAGAGTAACAAAACTGAAGTAAAAAAGATAGAAATAGTGGAAGCAATAATAATACCATACAATTGTAAATGGCGGAGGACTGAAGAAATAAATAAATGTAGAATATATATAAATGATACATGATATATATGTCTATGATAGAATCCAAACAAGTCCCAAATATAGGAATATGGTACTAAACCAAAGTAAAAATATAAAAAAAGTAAACAACTTCTCAACATTGTAAGCCTCAGCTTGGTCCCATGCTCTCCAACACCAAAGCAGTCAAATACCTAAATTAGAAGGGTTCTTGCCCTTATCTATACCTGTAGCAATATAATCATTTTAGCCCCAAAATTTTGACTCAAATAGATTGTGAGACAAATCCCAGTAGGAAACCACCCAATGATCTGTGTCTAATAGTCAATGAATATATATGGAAAGAAATATGTAAAGAGAAGTAGTAAACAAGAATGTACTCAAAAGTAAACAATCCTACAGTATTGTTTGCATTCAATTTCATATATCAAGTAAGCAGATAATCACAAATAGGTAACCGTCTGGTAATTACTCACAACCTAACCCCTCTGGTTCAACCAAAGAAGTAAAATCAGCCCTCTGGGAACTTCTCAGAGTCTAAACCCTCTGGTTCAACTTTAGAAAAGACTCTATGAGGAAGAACTCACCATCAATTCCTCATGTGGTCTCGTATCGGTAACTAATAAGAACTCTGAGGAAGCACTCAAAGTCCAATTCCCCTTGTGGTCTATATCTAGGATACAACAATCACTTTTAGGGAGCACAAAGTCCATCCCCCATATGGTCTCAAAAGGTAAAGTTACCAGACACTCTGGAGAAGCCCTCAACGTCTATTGTTCCAAGGGTCTACTACACCAGGTCCTCACAGCCCTGTGTAAGTCAATCCTTCACAATGATATACTACAACCAAATTAAACCTCATGAAATACATGGATAAATAGTTGACAGCATCTCGCAGTATTTTAGATAAAATCACTCTATACTATAATACTCGGAATGGAAAGTAAAACAACAGCCTAATAGACAAGACTAGACCAAATGGTAAAAACAAGAAAACATGGGAAAACATCCATATCTTGGTAAATATAATCCTATTTGTAAACAATTAACCTCTATCTAAAGAAACAAGCATAGTGGTCAATAAATGGGCTAAAAACAATAAACACACAATACCCCCAAACATGGGTTTTGGGAAATTTTTCACATATAACACAAATAATAACTATGGAAAGGAACAAACCACCTAACATGGAATTGTATAGATGATATATGTGATCCAAAGTCCTTTAATATCCCTAGAACTTTGTAGATCTACAAAAATGCTAAAAATGATCAACCTAGGATAACTAGTGAAAGAGGAGAGACTATGTGATGAATTTCAAGAAGAAGGAAGAACTCACCGATGTGATTTCAATGCAACTGGTGGAGTTTGAATCAGAGAATGGATGTTGAGTTGTTTGGTTCGAGAAGATATGTGGCCATAAGGAAGCTCGTGGATGAGATGGATGAAGAAGAAGTGTGTTCAGTCCATTAGATGTGACGCCAATCCATTTAATGAAAAAAGTACAATGTGTGTACTTTATAAGTACATGGAGTATACTTGGCTTAACTATACATACATTAGTTAGACTCCTGTTCACCCAACATGATTGTGTGCTCAGCCGTAACACGGCTGGCACACATCTACATGTGACAACTGAGTACACAATGTGTACTTATAAGTCCATGGCTGGGACTTATATGTACACAGCGTGTACTCTTGAAATTTCCAGAAACTCATCTTTTTCACAAAAACAACTATAAATCAAATACATACCTAAAAAATAAGATGCATGTTCTTACAAAATTACCCTCATAAGAATCCTCGAACATCTCTAGTCAATGTGATCATACATCGGCCTCCCTCTCCCATGTATCGTCCTGTACTTTCCCATCCTACAATAGAACCCATACCAGAAGAATAGACCGGCAATGTAGAACCTTTTCCCAAAGATAAACAATCTAGATATGATGATCCTCGAACAGGGCATCCACATCTAACTCAAACTCTATGGGTTGAAAAACATGAGACGGGTCTGAGAAGTAACGTCAAAGATGGGAAACATGGAAGACATTGTGCATTGCTGGATACCTCTGAGGTAATTAGAACTTATAGGAAACTAGACCAAGTCTCTCTATAACCTCAAATGGCTCGAATTATCTTAGTGAAAGATTACTTTGTGTCGTAATCCTATTGTGTCTCAACCTCGGTATGACATGCATGAAAACCTGATCTCCGACCTCGAACTCCAGAGGTCATATCTATTGATCAGCATAAGATTTCAGTTGAGATTGTGTATTAGTAATCCTCTTCTGAATCTACTCTATCTTCTCTATGGTCTCCTAGACAAGGCGAGGTCCCAGCATAGCTACCTCTCCTACCTCCAGCCATTATAAGGGTGATCGTCATGGCCTACCGTATAAGGCCTCATAAGGTACCATCTGAAGAGATTCTTGAAAACTATTATTATAGGAAAACCCCACATGAGGTATGTTCTTATCCCATGAACCTACAAAATCCATGATGCATGCTCGATGCATGTCCTCATGAACCTATATTGTACTCTACAACTGGTCATCTGTTTGAGGATGGTAAGTTGTACTCAAAAGTACTTGTGTACCCCAAGCTCTCTAAAGTCCCTGCTAGACCCGAGTAGTAAGCCCTGCATTCCTGTCTGAAACAATGGAGTGTGGAACCCCATGTAGACATACAGTCTCTCGGATTTATAGCTGTCTGAACTCATCAACACTGATGTTCTCCTTGATTAGAAAGAAGTGAGAAGCCTTCATGAGTGCGTTAATGACAAACCATACTACATCATTTCCTCGAGGTGACCTCGACAAACCTATCACGAAATCAATCGCGACATCATTCCACTTCCACTCTAGAATGGGTAGCTACTGTAAAATCCCTTCTAGTCACTGATGCTCTACCTTCACCTGCTGACAGATGGAACACCTCATTACAAAACCAGCAACATCTCTCTTCATTGCTGGACACCAGTACTGATGGTGTAGATCACGATATATTTTGGTGAAACTATGATGATCTTCCCAAACTGAGGAATGAAATTGCCACATCAGCTCCTTGCGTATGTCTGTTGACACCCATATGTGCCCATGAAAATGAACATTCTCATCCTCACCTATTGTCCATCTAGGAATAGGGTCTTCTAATGAGACACTCTCCCGTGGGAATAGGCCTTCAGATTCTGATAACTGCCACATCCGCACTTGATCAAGAAGACTGGAGGTAACAGCTATAGAAGAAAGAAACATCAGTCTATGTTTGTCGTGCACCTCCAAATGAATCACGGGGAATAGATCCATAAGTTTCCACTCACCGTTGGCCTCCTGAACTGCTTGTATCTATGTCCTCATACTCTATGCATCAGCCACTCTGTTTACTTTCCCTGGAATGTACGCAAGCTCAAAGTCAATGGACTGAAGGTAATCAACCCATATTTTCTATCTCAAATTCAGGTCGTGCTGAGTGAAGATATACATGAGAATTTTGTGGTCAGTGAAAACCATAAATTGATCTTCCAATAGGTAATGTTTCTAGTAGAGTAAACCATGAACAAATGCAGCTAACACAAGATAGTGCATCAGGTATTTCCTCTCATGTGTCCTCAACTACTGAGATTCTAATGCAATGACTCCTTCCCCCTGAATAATCATTTATCCCAGCTTGATACCTAATGCTTCTCAATACACAGTATAGCTCTTTAATGGACCTATAAAAACTAGTATTGGTGCTGAAGTCAACCTCCCCTTCAACTCCTGAAAGCATGAATCACATGAATCTGACCATAAGAACATCGTACCCTTCTTAGTCTGGTATGTCAGTAGCAATGCTAAGCATGAAAAACTCTGTATGAAATGTCTGTAGTATCCAGCCATCTCTAGAAGACTATATACTTCAAATACATTCCTCATCTTCTCCTACGAAACTTCTTCTCTCACTTTCTCTGGGTCTACTGATACTCCGGTCTCTGAGATAACATGACCCAAAAAAGTGAATCCATTCTATTGAAAATTGACATTTTGAGAGCTTAGCATATAACATATGCTTTATCAGTGTAAAAAAAATGATCTCAATATTTGTAGAATCTTCATGTAGAGTATGATAGTACACCATGATATCATCCATGAAGACTACCAAGAAATAATCCAAGTATGGATGGAACACTCGGTTCATCAGTTCCATGAAAACTGCAAGCGCGTTCATGAGACCAAACAATATAACCACATACTCATATAGAACATACCTACTCCAGAATGTTGTAAAAGGTATATCAGATGGTCTAACATGAAACTGATGGTTACCAAACCTCAAGTCTGTCTTCGGGAACACCCGGGCTACATGAAGCTGATCAAAGAGATCATTAATCGTCAACAAGGGATATCGGCTCTTGACCGTCAACTGGTTCAATTTCTGATAATCCACAAAAATTCTAAGGGTATCATCCACCATCTTCACAAACAAGACAAGAAAACCCCATGGAGATGTACTAGGTCAGATGCAACCCTTTTCCTACATATCCTACAACTTCTTCTTGTGCTCTTGAAACTTTGGTGTAGCCATCCTATAAGGAGGAATGGACACTGGTTCCACTGTTGGCACAAGCTCAATTGAAAATTCTACCTATCTCTCTGGAGGAAAACCTGAAAATTCCTCTGGAAAGATATCTCAAAATGATCAACCACTGGAGGAAATTCCATCTATGAAGTCCTCTATTTATCAAGATATAGACTAGCAATATGGGTTGTAACTTCTCTCAGCCCATGATGCTCAGGTCCCGCACTTCTCTCCTGGACATCCCACATTCGCTTATGAAGAAATGATCTATCACCTGGTGATGTAAAACTCACCCTATGGAAATAGCAGTTGACAAAAGCTTGGAAGAGAACTAACAATTCCATTCCACGATTGACATCATATCCTATCATCTATAATATATAGAGGTCCCATAAGAAGTGACACCCACCAACCTCAAGAGGGAACTCCTTGCCCTGACGTACACTAGTCGTTCTAGTCCACAATGGAGTTTCCATTGTCAAGAAATCAGCAGGAGAAAAGATACAGAGCCCAAGGATCTCTATAATATCAATACATAGGAGTCTATTGGAAGAATCTATATCGAAAAGAGAAGAAGCTAAAACTGAGGCAACTAGAATCGTACCTCAAACAGTATAGGGTTTTGGGATCCTACTCTGGATGTGTCTGCTCCACCACAAAATTCTAGCCTGTAACATGGCCCTATGACCCTGCCTAACTACCCTGATCTGATCCACCCTACTATCGCTAAAAGCCTTGTGACTGACTACCTTGGCTTCGACATTCACCTCGGCCTGAACGGATGGAATAACTCAAGTTCGCTGACTGATATGAAACTGGTGGTGCTGCTTCTAAATGAGGTGTCATAGATGAACCCATCTCACCAAATGTTGGGGAGATGATCTTATAGAACTGATGAAGATTCCCCATCATGCTTTATGATCAGCACTCCAATGGGTCTCTCGGACAATGTGTCCTCATATTCCCGCTCTTCCCACACTAGTAACACACCACCTGGCTACTATAAGACGTCTCTCTCCCCGTGGATGTCTACGTGTAAAATCCCTACGGCGCTTCCTAGAATTAATAAGAGGGATACCAACCCTATATATCGAACCAACATGGCTCAGAACACTAGAATCCCACAGATTGTGCTTCGTGATCATCATCTGGATTATTATAGAGGTGATGGAATTCAACCTGACAATATTCACCTGAGATCAAATGTTTTGTCTAAGACCATCCTCAAACATACATACCAAGAATAAATCATCCCCTCCTAGGATGGGTGAAGAGTGTTGCATCTCTGTGAAGTTAGATGAATACTCTATAACTGAAAGAGTACCCCTCTCTAGAATCCTAAACTCTTGGACTCGATCGGCCCTCAAATCTATTTTTAGAAGTAGTCATAGAAGGTACACTGGAACTCATCCTAGTTTATAAACTGATAGTGTCCTGCCTATGAGATCACATCCCACCATCTCTTGGTGGAATCCTGAAGCATATACGTATCAAGATTAACCCTCTTCTATGGAGGCATCTCCAGATGCTCGATGATCAAAAGCATGGCCTCTAACCATGACTCTGCAGTATGAGGACCTCCATCCCCTGTGAAGGTGGGAGGATGTTGCTACTGAAAAAACTATGTCAAATCTACCATAGATGAGACAAGATGTGGTACTACACAGATGTTCTACATCATCCTCACAAAGCCTTCTCGAAACTGTGCATCGGCACCTTTATCTGGAATATCAAATGGTGCCATGAGTGACATGACTGGAGGTTCTGCTAGAAGTCCCTGATCTTCCCTGACTAGTGTCTGATCACTACATTGAAACTTGCATACAACCGGAGGACATCTCAGTGGCATGACTCTGCAAAGTCAAGTGAACACCTTAGATCAAGAATTCAATGACCAAAAACTATAAATGCAAGAAGGGAAAAAGAGAAATAAAGAAATCAAGTTTTTCAAAACATAGATACACGAGGTGTTTGGGCCAAACATGGCGTGCTTCCTTAATCCTTCACATGGGCTTTAACGTTTTCTAACCCAGGTCGTGTAACACCCCAAACACATAGAGTGTTGTCCTAACACACAACGTGTACTTGAATCCTCTTCTCTTAGCCGAGTTCATCTATATGGATAAGTAATGCAGTTTTCCTAGAACAATACTACAAGGAATTTTTGTGCCAGACATGGCATGTACTAGAATAAATCCACTGACCTCTGTTATTAGTCACAAGACTTGTTACACAGCTCACTCTACATGGCATGTTCCATATGGACATGTCATCTACCTAAAATATTTCACCAACCTCTATTTTTCGATACACGATCAGATACTTGGGCAACACTACACGACTTGTTCAAGCTTGAAACATCGTGTATAACTTTTGTTTTATCCACCTGTGTTGTTATTCCCATGGGTGGACACATGGTCTCCAAAACACGGCATGTACATCTGGTACATGGCGTGTTCCTCTATGATTTTCCAATAATGTGTTTCTGCCCACACATCCAGTAACACAATTTGATATTACAAGGCGTGTATATATAGTTCACGATATGTACTTAAGAAAAACAGTTCCTTCCCGAACAGAAGGATTCATGGTGGGTATTCAATATTACAAGCTGTTTATTTTCGGTTTTTCTAGAGAGTAAGCCTCCAAAACTACTCCAGAACCCAGAAAAACCTAGAAACGAACATTTATGTTCCCAATTCAGTCTTGTGAGGGCCTATACTCCCCACAAATCAAAGCTTGGCATCTTACACATGTCATAAACAGGAAACCAAGGCAATGAACACCCAAAATACGATCCATGGGGGGTCATAAAACCTCAAGAACCAAAGTTTTCTATTCATTAAAATAAAACATATGCAATCCAATAGCCTATTAAAACAGGTATTCTATCATGTAATCTATCACAATAGGATGCATATATAGCACAACATATATCATAACAACATGTAATCATTAATGCAACCTAAATGTCATGGAAATAATGCATGACATGTGATCTCTAGCAAGGTCTAATATGATGCATGAGATAGAATACCCTCATCACATTAGGTTGTAATAGAAAGAGAACCTCAATAAAATCAACGATAACAACACAATGCAGGTGAATCACCAAATGGTGAAACCTAATCAAGTGTAATAATTTCAAAACCAGAAAAATTTATATATACGAGGTAAATTGGCTTTTCTCTATACACGGGTCAGCTACTCCCAGGCACACCTTATTACCATGTACCTATTCCTTATTATCCATAGTTATAAGCTCCATATAGTAAGTCAAGGAGAAAGGAATTCCTTTGATATAACTTTGTAACATCCTGGTTCTGCGTGCCGCCGAGAGGTGCCTTGTGCCCCGATCCCGGTTGGTCACATGCCCTCAAGCGCATTTCCATGAATTACATATGCATTCGACTAGCAGCAAGGGACTTGGGTGTGATAGTTGGGAAACTATTCCCTCATTGGTAGAGTAATAAAATGAAATTAAAACATATATAAATTGAAGATGTGGTAATAATACAATAAAAAAATAAATAGTTGAAGACTAAAGAAATAAATAACTGGAGAACATATATAAATGATGTATGATTCATATATCTAGGAAAGAATCAAAACAAGTCAAAAAAAAATGGAATACAGTAATTAACCAATATATAAAAGAAAAAAAATTAAACAAATCCTCAACATTGCACGCCTCAGCTTGGTCCATGCTCTCCAACTCCAATGCATTCAAGTACCTAAACTGGAAGGGTGCTTTACATTAATTATACCTATAGCAATGTAATATGTTTGGGACCAAAAGCATGACCCAAATAGGGAGTGAGTCGAATACCAGTAGGAAACCGCCCAATGATCTATACCTAACATTCAGTGAATATATATATGGAAGGAAATAAGAAAAGAGAAGAAGTAAACAAGAAATTACTCAAAATTAAACAATCCTACAGTTTCATTTTCATTAAATTTCATATATCAAGTAAGTGGATAATCACAAAAAGGTAACCCTATGGGAAGTAATCATATCCTAAACCCTCTGGATCATCCAAAACAGTACAAGAAACCCTTTGGGATGTTCTCACAATCTAACCCCTCATGTTCAGATTTATAAAAGACTCTCTAAGGAAGCACTCAACATCAATTCCCCATGTGGTCTTATATCGGTAACTAATAGGCACTATGAGGAACCACTAAATGTCTAATCCCCCTATATACCATATCGAGGAATATAGAGACTCTATGAGGGAGAAATATTTCCACCCCCCTATGCTCTTGCAACGTAATGTAACCATACACTCTAGAGAAGCCCTCAATGTTATTTCTCCCAATGGTCTACTACATGATGTTCTCACACCCCTGTGTAAGTCAATCGTGCACAATGATATATGATGGTCATAGTAAACCTCATGAAATACTTGGCTAAATTGTCTACAATATATCAAAACATTTCAGATAATATCACTCCATCCAATAAAACTATGAATGGAGAGAAAATCAGTAGCCTATCAGGCAATGATATACCAAATAGTCAAAAGAAGAAAACATGGTAAAACATCCATAGCTTGGAAAAGTTAACCCTATTCATAAATAATTATCCTCCATCCAAAAAAACATGGCATATAATGAAATAAAAGGGAAAAAACTATAAACATTCAATACCTTCGAACAAGGGAATTGGGAACTTTTTCACATATTACTCAAAGAATAACTACATAAAGGAACAAACCACCTACCTTGGTATTGTACGGACGATATATGTGAAAATCAGGACATTAATTTCCCTATAACTTCTTAGATCTAAAAAATGATCAAAATGTTCAACTGAGGATGACACGTGAAAGAGGGGAAACTAGGCGATGATGTTCAAGAAGAAGAGATAACTCACCAATGTGATTCTAATGCAACCGATATAGTTCCATTCCGAGAACAGATGGTGAGTCTGGGGGTTCAGAGAAAATAAAAATCCATACAGTTGATCCTAGACGTGACGGGCGAAGAAGAAGTTTGTTCTATCCATTAAACATGACCCCAATCTATTTAATAAAAAAAATACACAACATGTACTTTATAAGTACACGGTGTGTACTTGCCTTAATTGGCCCTGCTTTAGGCAGCCTCTAGGTCACCCCACAGGGTTGTGTGCTTGGAAATTACATCGCTAGCACACATCTACGTATGGAAACAGTGTACATGGCATGTACTTATATGTACACAGTGTGTACTCTTGAAATTTCTAGAAACTATTCTTTTTGATAATAACAACCAAAAACGAAAGACATACTTGAAAACAAGATCAGGGTTCTTATATATAAGGTCGAAATATGTACATCCATGGTCTTTTGGATAAATTCCTAGGTCATTTCAACTCTAAAGATTAAGGATTAGTCCTTTGTTAAGATAATAATTCTCATAATCAATATAATTAATTTTAATCAAACGCACTAATGTTTTTGGTATGAAAATAAGATTAACTTATTTGTAATTATAAATAATTCTGGTTCAAAATGTGGAATCAATTTTGAAAATTTCAATCACATAAGGGAATGAAATTTATTTAAAATTAATATCATAGACGGAATGACAAAGCGGGGTATTTATAGTAAAAATGTTTAATGTTTGCTCGGTTTTTATATCAATTTTCATTGTGAAATTGATTCTAATTTCCTAAATTAGATTATTTGACTTAAAATTTATCTAATTAATGTGTAAAAACCTTAAAAATATAATTTAACCTTATAAATAAATCATATGATAATGTAGTTTTGAATTAAAATTCATTTGTTTCATTATTAATCAAAAAATGAATCTTTATAGAAAAATAAAAAATATTCACCCTAATATAATTTTCAATATAAAATTTCAAAAATAATGTTTATTTTGATATATAAAATCTATAAAAATTCCAAAAAAATTGGATTGAAAATAGGTTATCTTTTAAAAGGAGGCAAAAGTGCCTTTATAAAAATATAGGTTTTTATACATAAAATTGGGTTTGTTCTTATGTTATGGATATAAAATATATGGGATGAATGCTAAAACATTTTATTAGATATCAAATATATATATATATATATTATAATAAGTTATTTAAAACATTTTATAACTTCTAGTTTAATTGCTAGGTTATGACTTATTATATTAAATTATAATATTTTAATAATATATTGTTGTTTGGAAAAACTAGGTCATGCATGTAACACAAGTCAATAAAGAAACTCATTGTTCATTCAATGTAATCTAACTTAGTATTTCTTGCATTTTAGGCCAAAGGATATATTAAATTTATTTAAAATATTAAATATACCATAAATAATTGAGAGACTACACACTATCAAAAAAAATATAATCTTTTTGATTTTTTTGGGTATTGCACCTCCAACCATCCTGGGTAAACTCCCTAATGGATTTCTGGTAAAAAATTGTAGGTCCTATGTTTTGAACATGATTAGGAATCAGTCATTCATTTTCACACCACATTTCTAACAAGTGTGGTTGAGCTTCCGATGTTTCAAATATGGTAAACACTCGATCTCTACCCATCGTTCATCCATGATCCAAACATGTAAGTCTTAGATTAACTAATTTATACATCTTGGTATCATAGTAAAATTACATACCCTTGTTTTAACTAGTAATTTGTGCTTACACATTATAGTAAAACCCCCTTAATATTTTTTGTTTCCCCCAACGATCATGACTCATGTGGGATTAGAATTTTTTGTAAGGTGTGTACTGATGTAGTTGAGCTGCACAAAGGATCCCTTAGTCCATATGTGATGACCGTAAAACTAGGGGTTTAGTTCCAAGAATAATGACTATAATTTATATGTAGGTCTTCTATCTAGACTAGGTTTTGTGGAATTTGGCTCTCCTATACCCTTATTCACATCTTTTTTTTTCATTTTTCACACAACATGTCCATCTAGGATATTATAACTATGGCCCAAAAATTATGACTTTAAAATGTGTGCAACATCCCTATAAAAATATGTTAAATAATGAGATGTGTCCTGATCACATGACATTAAACTGTAAAATGATCTATCCTTACTATATGACATTAAAATTTGTGTCCATCATCCTCACCATATGATGTACAACTATTTATCTATCAACCTTTTTTCATGATGTAAAACTATAGGTTATCTTAGTCCCTTTCCTGACACCCATTCCTTTAGTATCGATCATATATTGTATCACTCATATTCCTTCATTCCTTTCATGATGGTCTTGATATATCTCTAATGGAAAATGGGTTTGACCTTTGTTCAGACCAATACGCTTTCACTAATGTGCTCTAATCCATGGTGGCATGATTCTTAGAGTGTTGGAGTTCATTTGAACATTCCATCAATCTATTCCCACACCTTGAATGCCACTTACAAGATTTATATCCTCTTACACATCTGAAGGGACCTCCTAATGACTTGGAATCATTCCATTTTGGATCACATTATTTCCTAGTCTAACATCTGGTAAGATTTCAGATGGCATACCATGTTAGGTTTGGTGTTTTGAATATGTTCAGCGGTCGACCCTCATTTTGGGTCCATATTCTAGGGTAATGGTATAGATGTTGTGTTTCAAACATGGTCAGTAGTTATAATTTAGTTCTATAACACTCTCCACCGACTCTAGATTTGTGTAATTGAGATTAACACTTCCCATCCCACATTATTAAGGTCAAATTCAATACACCTAGATTAATCCCATTCATTCACTAGAGTGTGTTGGAAATGAAAATTGGTTGTTTCAAGATCCTTGTTCTCTATCCATATCCTCTCTTATCTTGGAAAATTCTATTGGTCTATCAATAATATATATCCCCATGTTCTCGATGACTATCCAATACTCTCATATGAAGAGGAATCACAAGGTCATCCCTTGTTTCTCACACTGGTAATGACCAATGTGAGCTGAGGGGTCATGTAATGCCCCGAATATTACAGAATCTTATAAATAGAAATTATTTTTTAAATTACATTAATGTTTTCATATTTTAATGAAATAAAATATAAAAGATAAAACAAAAATCATCTAATTTAAGAACTTAACACTGAAGTGTCTTACAACATACTGAGTTTACAAGGAAAGCTCACTAACAAAATATACCAATTAAAAATCCTATTAAGATTATAGGAAGACCACTCAAAACAACAAGAAACCTAAGAAGATGATAGGGGTCATTATCATCTATTAAAACAAACATAATTATGGCTGAAGCCACCGCATCCACACTAAACACCAATAGAATGACTTCAACCATCTTCTCCTTCTTCTTCAATAACCTTATGCCTAAGACACCCCAATTTTTTGATTTATAGGGCACTAATCTGACCGTTGCCTCAGGGTGACCATAGAATACTAACGGCTATAAATATATCCATTGGACACATTTGAAAATTAACTGAAAACCTGGTATTTTTAGTTCTTCAAATATGTGTAAATTTTTTTTAATTACATAATTATAATGAAGTTATTCATGACATCGAAGATTGTTATTGATGGAATCATTTTTCACTATTTAATTAAGCAGATAGTTACTTAAACTATTATATAAATAATTATATGGGTTTTATGAAAATACATAATTGAAATATCACAAGAATGAATATATCAAAATCATTTGAGTTTTATATAAAAACCCTTTTTCAAAAAAAGGATATACATATATATTTAAAGTAATAATTAATAGATTAAATTTATAAATTTATGATTACATTAATTTTTAGAAAATAATTAATTTTATGATTCTCGTTTAGCAAAAAATATAACGGTATAAATATTTCAATGTTAAACATATGAAATGTGTTGAATTATGAATTTTTAACAACTATTTTCTTAAAACTAATTTAATGTTTAAATTTAAACTTATAATACATGTTTTATGACAATATTTATATAAATTACATAATGGAATTAACTAAATAGTGATAATGATATATTAGTAATAATTAAACAAGAAACAAATTATAATATAATGTACTGGTGGTATGAAATGGGAAACGTTTTGGACAAAAAATGGGTATGATTGAAAAAAAGGAAGTTAACATAATAGATTGTTAAATAATATAACTTTTGACTAGATTAAAAGTTGGTATAATAATAATAGGTTATTAAAATACCAAAAGAAAAATAAATAAAAAGGGAGGGAAGGAAATCCCGTATGGGATTTGGGGGGAACCCAGTTAGGGTTAGCGTGGACCAAAAAAACAATAAAAATTGTGAAAAAAACCAGACATAATGAAATTAAAACATTATAAAAAAGACATAATAATATCAAAAGTGGTGTTTCTGAACTCCACTTGTAGGTCGGAAGTCTGGTGCCATGGGAGTCCATTTTGTTTTTCTGGTTTTGAGTGTTGCATGCATTCTTGCCTTCGGGCATCTGACAATGGGGGTCTCGAGTAGGTCGGAGTCGTGTCGCGAGGGTGTTGCACTGGTTGACGTCATGGAGTCTTCGTGTTGTGGTCATCCACTCTATCATAGCTCCCCTTGTTGTCTTTTTCCTCCTCAAGACCGAACCATTAGGCCGTCACCCTGACCCCTCTCACTCTCCACTTCTCACAGTTAGCCTGTGACCCCTCTAAGGATCCCTTAGCCCCTCCTTTCCATGATCCTACTTCCCCTTTCACCTCATTCCTTATCCTTCCAAGATACTCTTCGGGTGAGGTTTTAAATAAATCATATATATGTTTCGTTTTTCTCTTATAACCATACTCAGAGGGTTGTTTTCACCGCTGAAGTCAAGTGTAGGGTCCTCTTGTGTTGGAGCCGACACCTTTGGATCCTTTAAAATCCTCTTTCATGCAACTGAACCACATGAGTTCGTTATCTTCACCTCACCCTCAGTCCCTCCAAGTCCTCCAGCGAGATCCTCCCTCGTCCGACCCTCCTCTTCTATCTATTTAAGGGATTATTTTCATCTGATTTTAATTTACAAACCATCTACATATTTATATTCTATATACACAATTTTGTATATTTATATATATGTATATCAAACCCTTCTCAATTTTGAGGTATTTCAAACAAGTATATAACCTCTTTTTGATGTTCATGGTGTGGACGATGTAAGAGTGTTAGTATGTTCAATTTTTTTAAATATATTTTAGATACTATAGAATATACAAATTTATGTGCATGGATATATATATATATATATATATATATAAATTTCAATACCACCCTTCTTTATGAAGATCCAAAAATGATTATCCAGTTTCACAAAGAATGTTACATATATATATATATATGGGCTGTTTTGAATATGTCATAATCGTGCAAAACCCCTTTTTATATGCTTTTCATATGCGGTTGTTTATAAATTGAAGTATGTAGTTCAAAACAAGTCTGGTTTATAGTTTTGAAACGATGATTTACAAATATTACATAATGGTTTAGATGCGAATTATACTTTGGGTTCAATTAGAATTGTTCTTCTTATGAAAAACCCAATATATACTTATATGCATATTTGAGTATGTACATGTATACCTAAGGCTCAACCCAAACAAGAATTATGGATTTTAAATGGTGATTTCCAATCTTCAAATAATGTTTTTAGTTGGGAATTATGTTTTGTATTCAATTAAATTTGTACTTTTTATAGAACCCAAATAAATACATATTTGTGTATTCGGGTATGTACAAGTATACATACAACTCAATCAAAATACATTTTTATAATTTTTAAAAGATGATTTCCAAGCCTTAGGTAATATTTTAGATGCGAAATTTCATTTGGGTTCATTTGGGTTCATTTGGATTTATATTTATTATGTGAAACCCTAATTTTAACATATGAATATACACACGGTCACACAAGTTATATACCTTACATGGTTTGGTTTCCAATCAAGTGATAATGATGTATTAAAAATATTTTAATGTATTAGTTGCTTTATTAAATTAATAAACATGGTTTAATAATGTGAACCCATATATACACCTTATGTATATACGGTTGTATATATATATATATATATTTATATATTTATATCACATAGTTTTTTTTAAAAACCCAAATTTCAAGTATTGATCATTATGATTAGTGTTTTAAACTCAACCAATACTTGAAGGGTAATTAATAAATGTTAATTTCTTTGTTTGCTAAATAGACATGAAATTATGTCAAACATATATTAATTTTAAAAGTTTTAATTATATTAACTTCATATCTTTTTAATTTGTGAGATTAGTTTAAAATTGATTTAAAGTAACATGTCCAAATGGTGCTTTACCTAATGCAATGAATGTTGTTGATAATTCAAGTTATGTTTGAATCAATTTTCATATTCATTGACTCTTTTATCATTATAATGAATGACATGTATTCCTAGTAAGAATTAATTTCCATGGACAAGGTACTTTAATTAAGAAGCTATAATTTCATGTGACAAACCCTAATCACCCACCATTTTATATGTTATCTTATGTGCAAAGAATGTTTACCATACCATGTATCCATTTGATTATTTATTGCCAAATTTTCAATGTTATTTCATGAATTTTCAAACAAAATGTGTAAGGGTTTCAATGTTCATTTTTATTTATTATTGTACATAATTCATGCATATGACATACCATGTTAATGAAATAAGAACTAAATTACCCAATGTAGTATGGGACAGCTTGGGTAATATGAAATAAAAATTAAATATTCAAAGTGGTATGGGACACCTTGAATATCAGAACTTATTTACATATGAGAAATGTATTGGACTGCCGGGTTGGGGTCTGGTTAAAATAAATCTCTCCAGGTTAGGGATTGGTAAAAGTAAGCCCTCTGGGTTAGAGACCAGTAACAGTAATCTCCATGATTCATCGATAGTTCTCAAGATAATCATATTGGGGTTTTACGGGTAGGCCATTGCATGGGGCCTTGACACAGATACCATGAGTCCTTCAGTATACATTTTCCCATTATGTTGCAGTATATGACAAACCATGTGATTATTTCGACTAGGGAAATATACTTTTTAATTGAACCATTACCTATGAGTATGAGATTAAAGTGAACATGGCATATGATGAGACAGTGATGATGCATGATCTATATACCTTTCCATAATTTTTTATGAAAATGTTAGCATTACTTTTATCATGTCATAATGTGAATTTTCATAAGTTGTAGTGAAATTGTTTATGTGCAAATCTGATAATGTTCATGCATAGTAGTAAATACATACCATGCATGCCATGCATACTTTACTTGTTAGTATTTATGCATTTTTATAAAAACATTCTTACTAGATTTCAGTTAAATATTCAAATACTTCTGTATAAAATGATTTTATTGTTTTATAGTGACCTTGGAAGTGTCCTAATATTTTCCCCAAAGGAATAATTTTGATATATGTGAAAGTATTTTCAATGTATGTTTGAAAAAGTTGTATTATGTATTTTCAAAAACCCCTTACTGAGTGTCTCAATGCTCACCCTGCATTTTTGATTAATAATTTTCAGGTTACAATTTTTAACAGATGGAACATTTTAGAATGCTGCTAGTTTTCCCAGAACCTGATCCTCATGAGCCTATGTAATTTTGGGACATGATGTATTATTTTGTAAATGTTTGTAATGAAATTTTTTAACATCATGTCTCATGGGCCCTGGTTCCGAGCACTCGGGGGGCCGGATCCTTACAGTTGGTATCAGAGGATAAGTTCAGAAAATTTTAGAAATACCAAATAATAGAAATATGTAACTATGACGGAACCTTCCAATGTGGCTTTTTATAATATTCAGATGGAAGATGAAATATCACTAACAAGTCTTTTTTCCCTTCCCCCTAAAATCCTCAAGACTATAATCATTAAGTCGTGTATGGAAGACTATGAACCCTTTGGGAACCTCCGACTATCATGCAAGCTTCTTTACCAAGTGTCGAACAACTCAAATATCCCTCGACTCTTCCATAGAACGAGTCAAGTTTAATATCGTATAAATTATGCACAACTAGCGTACCATACACGTAGGGGGAAATATTATGAAGGTATTTTCCTATGTTTTACCTTATCTTCAAACTATATGGCTAAAAGGGTTTTCCAGGAAGCTGTAGAGGAGGGAAATCTATGTGCAGCCTATCTTTTTCAAGTCATGAGTTTCAGTCTTTATGGGAGACTATTTGACATCAAACCCCTCGACTTTAAGGTAGTATGAAGAATATGTAGGGACCAAGTTCATATGGATATCACTGAGCATTATACCACTCAAGCCTCTATCAAGAATCCCAATTGTTTTATGCGTGAGTTTAACCTCACTTGCCCATGTTGTGTCTGGACAAGAGAGATCGAGGAACTGGGAACCACCATGGGAATAGAGTTGAGGACATCAGTGAACTGGTTACAGAGATGGGATCTATAATTTTACAACCTAGTTTCATTATGTTCTTTTCCTTTTTAGTTGATAAATCCTAGAGTGTTTGAGTAAGGACATCTCTAAGGATGTCTGGGAGGCTATGTCAACGAGTCAGTAGGAGATCGTGTGGTAGACTCAGGCACTGATGTATAAAATTATGTGTTATTGAAATATTATATGTTTTCCATTATTTTCACTACTTTATCTGAACAATTAAGTGAATTATCATGGATGTATTTTCAGATGGATGGACAAACAAATATCTCATCCTTGCCCGATGAAATTTTGGAGAAAATCATAATCTGGACATGCACCGTGGACTATCCCTCTTTCCTCCATCTGTGAGGATCATGTCAATGATTTTTTGATTTTTCCAATAGCCATAAAATTCTTCATTTCTGTAAAGGGGTTGAACATGTATTCTACCTCATCTCCACTACCCAACTCCCTTATTATAGGCGGTGGGGGGATACTTCTAAGGGTTTTTTCGATGTTTCACGCTGGAACATAATTTTTTTGCCAGAGCATGTTTCCTAGTAGCTGCTCAAGATGGGAACCGCATAGCATCCTTATTTTTCCAAATTCTAAACCTCGGTCTATATGATCGCATCATTCCAATGTAATATTTTGAGCGTGATATAGACCGACAGAGTATCAGAGAATATGTCTATTTGGACATCCTCGATTTTATTACCACTCGAGTTTCTCTATTGATGCATGTGTTTAGAACACCTGAGCAGGAGTCCAAGACATACTGATCAACGTGTCTCTGGAACAGTGAAGCAGAGGAACATAGTACCACCAGGGTATTTTATTGACCAAGCCAAATCTCCCATTTTGGTGATGCGGATCGTCTGGTGGTTTTCTATTTTAGTTTATGAATAGAATTGTGAGGACACAATTCTTTGAAGGGGGAAAAATGTAACACCCCAAATATTTCAAAACCCTATAAATAGAAACTATATGTTTAATACCATTATATTTTTCTTCTTTTAACCAAATAAAATATAAAAGATAAAACACAGAACTTCTTATTCAAGAAATTAACACCTAAGTGTCTTAGAACATTCTGAGTTTACATGGAAAGCTCACTAACCAATGTACCAATTAAAAACCCTATTAAGATTACAGGAAGACCACTCAAAACAATGAGAACCCTGAGAAGACGATAAGGGTCTTTAGTGTCCATTAAAACAAAAATAAGAATAGCTGAAGCCACCACAGCCACACTAAGCCCCAAAGGAATGACTTGAACCATATTCTCCTTCTTCTTCAATCACCTTAAGCCTAAGACACCCCATGTTTTGGATTTATAGGGAACTTATCTGACCATTGCCTCAGGGTGACCAAAGAATACTAACGGCTATAAATATAGCTATTGGGAACATTTGATAATTAACTAAAAACCTGGTAATTTTAGTTATTCAAATATGTGTATATTTGTTTTGAATTATATAATTATAATGAAGTTATTTGAGACATCGAATATTGTTATTGATGGCATCATTTTGTGCTATTTAATTAATTATTTAGTTACTTAAACTATTATATAAATAATTATACGGGTTTTATGAAAATACTTATTTAAACTATCACATTAATGAATATATCAAAATTATATGAGTTTTATATAAAATTCCTTTTTTGAAAAAAAATTTATATACATATATATATATATATATATATTAATAATTAATAGTTTTAATTTATCAATTTATGATTAGATTAATTTTTAGAAAATAATTAATTTTATGAATCTCGTTTAGAAAAAATTATAACGGTATAAATATTTTAATGATAATCATATGAAATGTTTTGAATTATGAATTTTGAACAACTCATTTCATAAAACTAATTTAATGTTTAAATTTAAACTTATAATACATGTGTTAGGATAAAATTTATATAAATTACATTAATGGAATTAATAAAATATTGATAATGATATATTAGTAATTTTTAAACAAGAAATAAATTGTAATATAAAGTAGTTGTGGTATGAAGTGGGAAACGTGTTGGACAAAAAAAGGGGTTTGATTGACAAAAAGGAAGATAAGATAATAAATTATTAAATAATATTACTTTTGACTAGTGTAAAATTTTATATAATAATAATAGGTTATTAAATTACCAAAAGAAAAATAAATAAAAAGGGCGGAAGGAAATCTCATAGGGGATTTGGTGGGGAACACGGTTAGGGTTAGCGTGGACCAAAAAACAACAATAAAAAAATGAGAAAAAAACCAGACCTAAAGAAATTAAAAAATAAATAACAAACACATAATAATATTAAGAGTGGTGTTTCTGCACTCCATCTATAGGTCGCAAGTCCGGTGCCGCAGAATTCCATTCTTTTTCTGGTTTTGAGCATCTCATGAGTTCCAGCCTTCGGGCGTCTGACGCTGGGGATCATGAGTTCCAGCCATCGGTTGTTGGTTGTCTCAGAAATATGATCAAAGTAATAAAATAATATAAAAAATATGTATGAGCATGTTTATTATTAAAAACCAAATGTTTCATAGGGTCTTCCACATATTGGTTCCTCTCTTCAACCAAATGTGCCTTTAAAGCTCCACCTCAGTGATCGATCTCTCATGTTCATCCAGCCTCTTTAGATTGGCCTCAAATATCTACTGACACACTTACAGATATTATTTATCTTCTTTAGACTATGATAGAACATCATCATCCATGATCCACTACCAATCCTATTCCTCCCAAAATTCAACCTCTACCACCTATATCTCAAAATCATTGGCCTCAGACACTGCCAATTGATCCCTCAAAATGCTATTGATCTTAGCCTAAGTTGAAAAACCACCACATGCTCATGTGTCCGCCCCTCCAGATAGGAAATCTTTCCCTCATCTTTCTAAAGTACCTAGTAGCCCATAGCCTTAGGGTTTTTCCTAGCTATATAAATCTCCTACCACTATAAATTTGTTTGTTTGAACAGGAAGTCCCAATTAAGCACATGAAGGGTTATAGAATCCACCCCACCAGTCCCTAGACATACTAACCAATGGTGGAGAGGTCCGACTCATTTTGTCAGTTTAGCTATCTAGATTCAAGTGATAAATTTTCACACATTCCTATACGCATTTCAATAGAAACCCCTATTATCCTCAATGAACTCTTGTTTTGAATCCTCAAAATCTTTAGGTGGAACATGCTAATGAGAAGGAAATAAAACCAATATATTTTTGTCTAGATCCCCCATGATTAGGTATTCTAATGCGACTGTATGGGAAATGGTTATATCTATAGGCATAAGTGGCATGATGATTATCCTTGGGAGAACTTCCCCATTCTTGAAAGATGCCAAAAATTAATCTTTTTATATCACTGAGATGGATTATGTCACCCCTTATTTAGTTTCTATAACCACCACTGATGTCAACTCTGAGGTAGGCACACCTGATGTGTCCTCCTCAATTGTCTCATCTATTGATGTCATATCCACTTCCTATATTATAATTCTGACCCCAGCTACTACTTCTAGTTTAACCACTATATGAGCTCCTTCAACCATCCCTATTGTAGACCTTGTCTCCACCCACTCCATTGAGGGTGTGGTCTCAGTAATCCACTCTATTGGTTCCTCTATAGCTAACCCAACTACCATGGCCTCCTCATCCCTTTCCTCTATGAGATTTGTGTCTTCTATCACCACCATTACCTTATAGACAACAAATATGAGTGTTGGAAGAAGTGTTTGGTTTCCAATCTTCATTTGAAGGACCATTCCAAAATATTTCATTCATGCATAGGACGGAAATGAAAATAGTAAAATACTTAGAGGTGGAATAAATATAAGAAAATTACACACTCTAGTGAGAAGATCATGAATATTCTGGGGTAGTTCCTTAGGAAATGTACCCTCTAGGGCTTCTAGATCAGTAATAGGAACTGATGTCTGACTACGTGTAGCTAAGACATTAGGATGGTATGATACACTCTCCCATTCATGGGTTCAGGTCCCTTCACTCTAGATTTTAGTTCCTTTATAGACCTCCCCACCTATGCACTTGATTATTGCACAAGTGAAAAATGAGAAGAGAGTTAGATAGTAGTTCTAAGGGATAGGTTATAGATGAGGAATGTAAGATCCATATATTTAGCCGATCAACAGCAATGCTTCTTCCTGTAGGGGAGCATCTATAAGAAAAACTTCTCTAAGACTCATTTGACTCATCGAGAAAAGGAGTTTATATAACTAGTTCAGCTGCAAACAATTATAAGTGAGAAGACCTATCAAGAAACACATTCACCTGATTAGTCAGTATAAGTGCAATGTTTTGAGAATACACCAGTTCAACCAACTCCATCGTGTAACACTCCCCTTCACCCAAATACATTTGGAAACTGGCCTTCGTATGATCAATCTAGGCGAGACACTTATTTCACTAGATTATATGCCTCTACATACCATGAACATCGAAACATTCCATGAATCTATCCCAGTTTTCCCAAGCCTCAAGATAGACATCATTGATTGGAATGTCCATGCGGTGTAGCCATTTCATGAGGGCTTGGAAATATTTCCTTGGGACCTACCCATATGGATCCCCTTCTTCTTGAGTTCTTCCACTCAAAGATGTTAGGATTGGTGATGCTTCTCTTCTCCCTTCACCTATTTCCTTCTTAAGAACATGAACTACTGGTCCCCCTTCTACTGCCCGGCCTCCCAGCCCAGCTCTTCCATTGCGACACACTATAGTCACTTCTCTTACTCAAACCCACGATGTAGGGATCACCCCTTTATTATTTCATATATAACACTTTATCATAATAACCGTAGGATATGTGCTCACCAAACTCTCTGGGTAGTCATGAGTAAGCCTGTACTTGGAGATTGGTAGCGACACCTCATTCCACATCCTTCCAACTTTACATGTAAACATGTGCCATAATTTTCTTTACCACTAAAGGGTGGAAGTCATTACACAACTTTGAGTACACCTTCGAAGTAATCCTCTACAAACACTTAAATTACCTTTAAAACATGTGTGCATTGAATTGATCACAAACCATCTCACAATGGACTCTGTATACTAGTATCCCACATATAACATCCAAAAGTTATGATCTCTGCTTCTCAATACCAATTACTTTATTAGTCACCAACCTATTCAATTGAGAGAATAGGTGGAAGGTGAATAAATCTTCCAAACCAACCTTATCCATCAATTCATATAGGCCCAACTTTAAAGGATGACTCCCTGAAATGTTTGGGATTTTCGGATGAAATATTGTTTTGGGAGGTAAAATTGGGTTTGGGTACTCATAACCCTAATGTGTATAGCCACATAGCTATAAAAAAAGTGGAAATGAACATCCACCCGCAATGGAATCTTCCCTTTGTTGATATACCAAAGTACCTTCTATAATGTTTCTAGCATTAGGATGAAAATGTTGAAACACTACCCTATCACGTGAATCACCGTCATTGTGAGGGTTTTTGGTTGCACCCCATGTGTGTATCCCTCACTGAGAGAATACACCCACAAATGAGCATCATGATGAATCCCCCCAATTTGACTATGTTTTGGGCCCCATTATTGACACAGTATCCCCACATATTCCATTAGATTTATTCAAGAATCCACCAGAATGATCCATCCTTACCCCACTATTATCCCTGGGACGTGTGCATAACTTATTTGGAAACATTCTTTCTTGCTCCTCCCCCTCAAAAGGATCATATACTAGTCTGGTAATGACTATATGTTGCACTTCTCGAAAGGAACATCCCTTAATCCCAACTTCTCTTCATGGGTCCCATACTCCAAATCTAGCAATTCCTTTGCTCGGGCCAGAATTTTCTCTTGATCTCCCTATACATTCTACAAAGGAAGAAATCCATTATAGATCACCCATGAATTAGAATCCCATATATTTTTTGATGGTCACAATGTCGGATGTCGACCTCCCCATTATGTAGTTGAAATTTATTGTTCCTTGGTGACCATCTTCTCAGTATCTCAGGAATGATCTCTAGTGTTTTGTAAAAATGAGATTGTGAAGCCCATGTTGTTTCATAGATTCCTACCCACTTCATCTCTACCTAAAATTCACAGCATGTAGTGCATACCCATTAGGTCCAGGCCCAAAAAGTTGTGAATTTTCCCCTTATTGCAAATATCATACGTCGTTCCATCCCTTATACGGGTCCCCCAAACCCACATTATGGATTGTCTAATACTATAGTGGAGATGAATCATCATCCATGTTCTCCCCATAAATTATTTTGACATGGTTGTAGTGGAATTCCATAGTGATGGGTACATGGTATGTCCTCATGTGGCCAATAGTAGCCCTATTCCACCGGTACATTCCCGGTATACCCCTGAACCTGCAGGTTGGCTAATCCCTACTCACCGCTAGAATAAATATTTCATCCCTCAATATGAATCCAATATGAGACAACATCTTTCACAAACGATATTCCTTCAATGCCTTGAACAGTAATCCAAGAAAATATTCTTGGTCAGAGGCACTTCAGTCGCAATCCCCGATCATGATGTTTTTCACCATATCTTCCCTCAGAGTAGCATTTGTGCTGACTTTCTGAGAATCCATCAGATTGAATACATAAGTATTTTTTTAGTATGGTTTTCAATTTTTTTTCAGAATTACTATTTGTGAAGCCACTTCATGGAGCTTTTGTCTTCTGTTCTCGCTTCGTGAAGCTATGGTTTGCGATGTTCGATTTTCTATGTAGCATTCATAGAGAAGAATGTCCAAAAGTCTGGTTCTCTAAGGAAGCGTTCACTGAATACATTCATGAGGATTGTGAGCTTCACAAAAAGAGATAAAAAATATTTTCTTTTCCTGATGCCAAGGGACATTAATGGCCCCAACCCCATTGTATTTATAGTAATACAATGTCTTGGGCTTCATGATGGACTTCAAGCCAATGAAAATTGTGAATCAACATCAAGAATGTTATTCATGAAAGGGATAAGATTTCCAATCTTTAGGGTTCCTCCCTCAGAATACAACCCTGCATTTTTTAATCAGATCCCATTTTATTATAGGGAAAGATTTGTCTATAAATATGTAATGCATGTTTAGTCAAGAAATACGTAGATGTTTTGGCCGGTTTGGTGCAAATCTAATCCAATACATCTCCAAAAACACTCTTAGGGGTATTCTTTATGAATCCCTTCTACTTTGTGTACATCTTAAGATCATTGTCATAATGGACGACAAGGCCCCTTCATGAACATGAAAATTCTAGATGATTTCCTCCGTGCTTCTAGTAGTGCCTTCTGACAATGCAGAGAATTGACAGTGGCCTTCGTGAGTCAGATGGAGTCACACCCATTCGCAAATCCTGATATTTCTTCATGAACAACATCCCATCTTCACGATTCCCCTTGAATATAAATATCCCCCTCATTCTAATATTTTATTGACATTTATCTAACCATTCATCTTCTAAATTTCTCCAGATTTATGAACCTCCCATGCATCGCTTACCAGACAAAAAATGGAATATATATGGAACTTAGGATTCATAAAACCTCATGTCATGTGTTCTTTAAAGTATCCACACTTGTTGGACATGAATTCTGCAAAGGTCTCTAACCTTTTCAAAGAAATAAGGTCCCATGGTGTATATAAGGCCTCGGAAAGCATTCAACCTTTATGAGGAACCCTATTCTTGATCTTGGACTTCATCTTGAGGTAGGACTACCCAATTTCAAGAAAACTATTACTTCGAAAATCCCCGGACCTCTGAAAATCAACTATCTATGAGGCGCTATTATTTATAAATATCCTCTTTTGGTGTTCTATATGATGCATCCCTTCTATTGACACCTCTTTGTGACGGTTGAGTGCCCAAATCTCTGACACACATCTAGGTCTGGTCTAGATGCCCCACGAGTACCAATGTGACATGTTACACTTATTCCTATTGACCACACTACTTCAAGTGTGGCTCAAGATTCGCACCTACCTATTGATTTTCCAAATAGGTAATATAATTCTTTTTTCTTATCAGTATAGGCAAGGTATTGTGGACCTCAAGATTAGACACTCCTCCACATCATTAAAACCTTGAATTTATAAATCCATTACCCTATTAAAGGTGCATGTGAGATGGTTATATAAGATAATGGGTAATAATTGAGTACCCCATGTCCAAGTTGCATGAAGTAAAACTTTCGGGAACCATTTTCCTCAACACATGATGTTAAACTGTGTACTTACCCTGTGTAGTGAGAACGGGATGCCCTATGTGTGAGAGGAATGTGATGTTCTCTATAATTCCCACCCTCACAGGGAATGAGATACTCTTAAAATGGAATTTTTTCCTCATAAAATTGAATGAAATCCTCCTTTAGGATATTACATACATAAGCCCCAAACCATCTCTTCCTAGTGCTTCTTTCATGATATGAGTGTTTTGACTACTGCTTCCACTTATATCTCACACCCATCATGACTCATGTGGTCTTAGAGGTTTGTAGTGTCCTTGATGTACTCCAAACCACCACCACGTGACTTATCTATAGATATAAGAAACAAATTCCATCCATACAGGATTCATTCATATGTAATACCCAACCATATTCTCTAAATTGGGCCTCCTCCAAAGGTGTAATCCCAAATACATGTGAACTACATGGGAATTGATTCATAACTAACTGGGATACATAGGAAGCCACCAGGAGGTTCAAACCCAACATCCACATCCATCATGATCATCCATTGGACACATCCCTACTACGATCGTGCCACTCACATGGGATACCACATCTGCTCCAAGTACATTGGGTTGCTCCATGCATAAGCCCCACAACAACTCCAACCAAGAGAAATCCTATTGTAATGGGTAGATTCTATGCATAACACCACACTATCCCCCATCGATGCTCCCTTTATGATGTGAACTTCCATACCTCATGATGTTAAACTACAAAGACCAGTCTTGTCATACGACCGTAAACTTTGAAATCGAACTATGTGGGTTTTGATTCCAGTCTTCTATGTTGGGTACACAGGATGCCTCTCGAATGTTCAATCTCAACCAATGGTAAACATTGGTTCCCCCTACTAGGGATCCACCACCGTAATCCACCACCATGGTTTTTTTCGATCAACTTTCACAGTGTGATATCTTAACTTTTTGGGACACAACTCCTAGATCCACCTCCATGACCATCATGATCTATCCATCGGTAAACCATTTAGGAGATATCCCATAAGGACACACCAGCATGATCGGAATCTACAAGGTAACTTGATCAATTTACCCCATCTACACAATTTTTTAAACCCATGACTCAAAATTATACCGCATAAGAAAAATGGGACGCATAATGAGAAATAATTGGAAGATAAGTGTCCATGGAACTAGCTACATCATGTATGGTTGATACATTAATTTCTCATTTGATGAATAGGATTTGGGGAAATGGTTTTTAATCATCATAATAACATATCAGTATTTTTATGATAATAGGTTAATCATTTTTTATGTATTAAATAAATTTAGAGATGGTTTCTGAGGATATAAAATTTAAAGAGAACAGTTAATATTTATATATCTTCATTGAGAGACATCCTTTGGCTTACATGTTAAGACTTGAAAGATTGATCTCAAGATAATAAAATAATCTCTAAGATAAATGGATGGAATATTGGAAGGTTTTTAAGAATTTATATAATAAAATAGAGGGATAAAATATTATGAATAATGGAGGAAAAGAGGTTCCCTTTTATAAGATAGGGTAGAGACACACTTGTAATTTCTTTAATGGTTTCAATAATAGAATGTCACTTTCATATGAAAGTAGCAACAAATAGACACATAATAAATTGTAGGATAATATGACATTTTAATTAATTTTACTGATAATAATTATAATGGCTTGGGTGGAATTCCCACCTTTGCTCTTAGTTTAACACCCCCCCTGAGTAAACTCGTTTTAACATTAACCATGGAAATAATATTTTGTTATATTTACTATTCACTACAACAAAAAATTAAATTGAACATATTAAATTATATTAATTATAAATATTATAAATATTTAATCCAAATTACTAGATTCAATTTCTATAATATGTTGAAAAATTTTTAAAATAAGTTTGCAAAACACAATGAAATCATATTTTAGAAAAATTTAATTTTTAAGCATAAAACATAAATTGCTTCCATTACATACCTTGTGAAAAACAAAAAATAAATTGTTTAAATATATTGTTGAGTATATAATATATAAATTTCCTTAAAATAATTAACCAATAAAGACTAATGTAATTTTTTTAGAACAGAAAATAGTCCACCCAAAAAATTGATTTTAGATAGATGTGTTGTAACACCCAAAAATCATCTTATACTAAAAGAGAGTATAATGATGATTTTTATATAACAAATTATATCATTTTTAATTAATTTTGAATTATTTTAATTTAATATAGATTTTAATGATAATTGGAAATATACTTGATAATAAATGGCATGTTTATAAGAATCATTATTTTTTAAAATTCACTAGAAAATAAATCACTGTATAAAAATCCAAAAAACTAACCCAATGGTTATATTTTTACGAATATTTAAAATATGATATAAAATTAAAATTAGAATTTCATAAAATGGTAAAAATTAATTATTATTTCCATGTGAAAAATTTTAATAAAAACCATTTTTGAATAAAACATTAATCTATAGTGTAAAATTGATATGTAGAAAATTGAATTCTTATTTACTATGAATAAATAAATACCTTTTCGTTATTTAAAAAAATTATAAATATTTTTCATAATTTGGTTATATCAATTCATTCCTATAAATTTTAATGGCTATTTTATAATGGGAACTTTTAAATGATATTATTTTTATTGTACAAAGCAGTTTGTATAAAGCTCAATGTCGCATTCTATGAAATCTGTCCAGAATATTATTATTTTCAACCAAATTTCTAGGGATTGATATCTAACTATATTGTGGTAGTGGATCATCTTGATAAACTTTCATCTATTGTTTTCAATTTCATAAATGAGAATACATTAAAATGGTTTGGAGTGCTCAAGTCATTATTCATTGATAATTGAAATAATTTCATGTTTTAAAAGTTAAAGGATTTAATGGATCAATATCGGTGATCTCGTAGTACTGAAACCACCCATCACCCCGAGTCTAGTGGATAGGCTGAAATTTCAAATAGATAAATCAAAAAAAAAAGTTGGAAATTGACTGTCAAGTTCTAGAAAGGATTGGTTTATCAAGTTGGATGATGTTCTCTGGGATTATTGAACTACATATAATACCCCTATAGGGATTTATTATTATAGTATACTCTTTGGAAATACATGTCATCTGTCTAAGGTATTACATCAAAGTCCCTTTTGGGAATTTAAGGACATGAACTATCATTTTATATATTCTAGTGAGAGAATGTTTTTTGAGTTGAGTGAGGTTGAGGAAATTAGAAGAGATTCATATGAATATTATCATATTTACAAAGAAAGAATAGAATCTATTCATGACATAGTCATTCGTAATATACAATTCAAAGTTCGTCCAAGGGATATTTAATGTTATTGTCATGATTTATCTTGGAAAACTAAAAAACAAATGTTATTTACCCTTATCCATTCTAAGAGGCGTTGTAAATGGGGCTATTGAGATGGATTGGGAGTGGAATCAACCATTTTTAGTGAATATGAAATGAATAAAACACAACATTTAGGGGACATTGATGCCCTTATTTGTTATCTCCTTGCATGAGGGTTAATCTTGTATTGAGTTTAATTAAGGACTATAAACTCAATGTATCATGGGAATTGACCAATGAATCTGGTTCTTATTTGATTCCATTTAATATTATTTATTAAATAAAAATAATATCGATTGTTAATCTCTTTTTCATGGAATAAATATGAAACCTTGATCATGGTGATCACCTTGGAACTTTGAATCTCTCAGCAATTAAGTTCATATGGGACAATGAATTCATAATTTAGGAAATGTTTATGCATGACTAAATTCACATTACTATTTAAATAACCCCCCCCCAATAATTTTCTAGTTTTATTCACGCCCAAAGGAAGTTGTATCTGGGATAATATAGACTAATGAGTGTCCAACTAGTGGTCCCTTATAAAAATAAATTTTAAACCCAAGACAATGAAGTAGTAGTGGAATCAAATTTTCCTTTATAGAATAAATTAGTATGGATGAGTTCTAATTATATTTTGTGGGTGAATATATTAAAATAGTAATATAATTAAATGTGGTGGGTTCTTAAATTATTATTTGGAGATGGTTTCCTAACATCAAATCATTCCCTTACCACTTCTATAAAATCAAAATTTTGTTATAAATTACTCATCATCTCTCTATAACCAAGTGATATATCACCTAAATTACCTTATACTATAAGTATTGAATTGATATGGGTATTATAATAGTCATTGTAACTCCAACCATCATATATCTTTGGGATTGGATATCTCCTCTGACCCTACTATTCCCCAACTACTCGTAATCACGTGAAGTGGAGTGAGTTTGAATTTTTATGTGTGCAATGTAGAGATTGAAAGAATATAAATTTAATGTTAATAAGAATAAGTAAATATATTTAAAAATAAATACATTCAAATAAATATAGATTGATCAATATAAAAGAGAATCAATTATAATATTGAATTCCATTATAGGGAAGTAATGAAAATATCCTTAGATCAGCCACTAATGGTTCATTTTTACGTCACTAAAGTGTTAAAACTAATGAAAATAAAAAAAATGTATGAAATTATGATACATACATCCAATATTAATGTTTTTATTAAACACAAAATCACTTTTAAGGGTAAATTGGGAACCCTCACAGCTCAATGCATTCAGAACCAAAGGACATAACAGATTTGTTAAAGAAGAGAGTGAGTTGTTTGGAAACATTTTCCCTAAGAAAAACCTAGGGAATAGAATTCACCTGGGGGTCGGGGGGATCTTTCAAGGTACCCTCAAATTGAAGTTCCATGTTGTCCCATGCTTTATTTTATTCCTCCACTCTAATCTTCCCCATGTTGAGGACTCTACAGAGGATGCGAGCCTGTTTATCATCCCACTCACCTCGCTCATTTGTAGTGTCCACCTGGATCGGTCTCATCTTATTCAGTTCCTTAATATCCAAAGTAGCTTCAACCATTTCATCATCTAAAAGAAAGTGTAAATCCCTATTTCCAGCACACTCAGTTTTTAGTATTTCTCCAAATCAGCACAATCAAATCCTTTTTAGTAAATCATTCTACTACAATGATAGTTCCCAATACTTTTTTGAAAGAATCTAATATAAATTACTTTCTACTCTGAGAAGGTGATGATTTATGTGATTGGTAATGTATTTGTATTTTAAATCATTGTATAGGGTTGAAAAAATAGGATTGATCCTTTGATGTTAGACCTATAAATATCTAGATGTGGGTCATGGAAGTAGATTTGAATCTGGAAAGTGCTTGGATAGGCATGGGAACTGGAATTTGATATGTATTGTATTTAATGTTGTCTTCGATTTTATCAGGATTTTTTTTCGTTGACACAAAAAAACTAAGGTGGAATCTATTTCCATTAAATCTTCAACTTGGAATCACATCATCTTCAAAAGATGACATTAATTTTGTTTTTTTTCAAGTGTATCCAAACCATCTTAAATTCCAATCATTAAAATCTACAATCTTGTTGTTCCTTCATGTTTGAGAAGTTTTTTATTCATACATTTTTATCTTTGATCAGCCTTGTGTTCCATTATGACATCTCATGCCTCAGTTGAAACTTATATTATCATCAATTTACCAACGAATTTGGTGGGACAAACATTTTAATAAATATATATGAACAATACCAGCATTGATTCATAGCCTAATCTTAGGCTTATCTATTTAACTGAATAAATATGTTCTATATAATCATGCACTTGAGCTAACATGAAGAGCTCAACATCTCAAATGATGGCCACACATTCATTAATATTCACCCAGGAAATAAGTTTAACACTTATCACAAACTTATTCAAGATTAAAAAACTGGTGACCTAGTAAAGTTTGAAGTCCTTTCATGACTCTTCCCCTGTGGCATGTTTCATGACTACCCCAAGATCATCTATAATAGGATAGGGGTTTCTTACTATCACTAAGTAGGCATATCCCAAAAATGGAGGCTTTTGTTTATGTACCTATATACATGCACATGTCTCCAAGAAAATGTTTTGAACTGAAAACACTAAGTAAAAAAGAATAAATATTTCTAAGATACCAAAAACAGAGTACGATATTAAAAAAATAAATGTAAACGTGTCCATAATAAAAGCCCAACCCAAAGTAAAAGTACAATCTCCTGAATCTCATTTGAATAAAACACTACCTAAAGTGTATGTATAGAAAAAACTATCTGATGTCTTTGAATCACAGTTCATTTTTAGGGTCTCTCTTTAAGAACCACCTTGTTCTGGTCCACCAAGGACTCTGTTGGAGCATTGGTCATCTACAAAATACATGACACATGTGGGAGTATCCCATGCATGGGTGAGTAGAACAATACTCTGTAGGGACCCCAAAACCACAAAGGTGCATTACAAAGGAAACACATGAAGTACACCACAAAGGAAACACATGAATTATATTCAATATAGTTAGATCACACTAGTATAATACTAAATCAAAAAGATAAGGATTTATAGTTGTATTCCACAGATATTTGAGTCTCTATGACACTAAAAGTGTTGTCAGTTCATGAAGTGTTGATGGTGCATGTAGCATCAATGGTACATGGAGCATCAAAGGTGCATGGAGAGTCTTTATCACAAGGGGTGTTAGTGTCACCCAGATCATCAACGGTGCCTAAAGAGGTAGTGGTGTCTAGGATTTCAATGGAATATGAAGCTTTTATGGCGCACGAAGCATCAATGGCGCATGGAGTGTCAATGGTGCATGAAGCCTTAATGGCGCATAGAGCGTTGATGGAACACAAAGCATTGATGGTGTATAGAGCTTCGATGGGAAATGGAGAATTGATGGTTCATGGATCATTGATGTTGCAAGGTGTGTCGGTGGAATACCAAGAGTTGATTGGTTAAGCATCCCCCATGTCATGTAGTCACCAAGATTACATAGTCACATCCATCCACAAGATTTTGCTAATAGCGTGCTTGTTCCTAGAGAAACTACTCTTAAAGCCATTATGTGTTAAAATAACATTCAAAAACTCACTTAGAGTGTCAAAAAATTTCTACCTCATCACAAGGGTCTCAATGAAACAAACGTCTCATCAAACTGACACACAGTTTGAAAGATACAAACAATTTAGTAAAAAGGGTTTGGACAAGTCTAGGTCTGACCTAACCGAGTCTAGTTAACCCAACCTAACCTGGTCGATCTAGTTTTAACAAATAGACTACTAGTTCACTGCCCTCTAGGCCACTATAGTGTCCCAATTCACTCCCCCCGCCCCACCGTATATGAGCCGGCTCCTTCAGTGCACAGCTTGGTCGTGCGCTCCTGATTGAAGAGGATGGAACCACATCCTAATCCCCTAGTCCTATGGCCCTATTGCTACGGGGTCCTATTATGAAATGAACTCTGATCCATGTACCCCCATATCATCTAGCATGTTCTGTGCCATTTTGGGCTCCTCCTCGAGTGTAGTCCCACTGGATCAGGGCTCTGCACCCCTGTCGGAACCCGACCTCCCACTGGGTTGTGCACTTCCCTGGCCATTAACGACCTTACTAGTGGCATGTCATTCCTCGTGCCCTCCACAATGATCCACTTTCTTACTTTTGGGCTCTCATCTCACCTCCTCAATGTCATGGTAGATCATAACCTTCGGTCTCAGATCGTTGCGCCATTGATTGTGGGCACAACGTCGATCGTTCACGTAGGGTTTCAAAGGGTGAAGAATGCATGAAGAAAATGATAGATTTATGGGGTGGTATTAATCACATATAAACCCAAATAACATATTTTGACCTTGTTCTATCGGCCTTGATCCATTCATGTTAGCTAGATCATGAATAAAACAATAGCAGAATAATCACCGAGATCTATTCCCTTTATTCCTGAAATAATTATTCATCCCAAACGAATGAATGAACCACAGATCAGCCTATTTGTGGGTTGGATAGCTTTTGATGATTTATTTTAAGATCAAAATAATTCACAAAGATATTGATAGGCATCATTGAGGTTGGATCTGTCATTGATGAAGGATAGAGGTATGTTCCATCATCGATCCTTGATCCACCAACGTTCGTTATTGAGAGAGAGCTTCTATCCCATTTCCGTAGGGGAATTTCAGAGTTATGGTGATATCCATGAATTATAATGAAATGTATTATAAAAAAAGTAAATCTCCGATGTTTCAACACTTAACATCCAAATAAAATATTTTTATTAAAAATTTAATGATGTTCACATTCAAAAACAATATTTTGCAGTCAGCGGATAAAAGGTCTTTCCTGAGGAAGAAAACCCCTTACGAACTCAACGGTGGTCTTGGATTTTCATTTTGAGTAACCAGTTATGATTTGTTAGAATTTCAAATAAAAATAATTTTTATTTACTTTTTTTATTTCTGGTTATGACCCTTATGAATTTTCTATAGACGACCTGCTTCGTCCAATTCCATGTCATGCCTAGAAAAAATCCACTACTCTAAGCTCAACGGTACCCTCTGATTTCTGATTTGAGCACCCTTTTATGAATTATTTTAATTTATCATAATATTCACATGTGTGTTCTATTAAAAACAAAACATATTTCAAATAATCATTCCATACACCCCAACAATCAGAATCACACACCGTCTTAGCACATGGTCTAGTAATTTTCCCTGTAAATTTATAAAAATAAAAATATAGAAAATTTTTGTCATTAAATTTTCCCCCTTATGTATTTATGTACCCGGAATCCAAAACAGCGGCTACTCAACAAAAAGATGAGGGTACTGAGCACGAATCTGAGCCTCCCACTCCCAAGTTCTCTCTTATAGATTCTCGTGCTATCATCGAATGCGCACTAGAGGAATTTACTACCCACATAGGATCCTCTCTAGTCGATCTTCAATATCCACCGAGTATTCCATAAAAGTCACAACATCATCAATGTCTAGCTCATCCTAGTCAATGACGTGTGATGGATCATGTAAATACCTCCTTAGTTGTGACACATTGAAAACATCATACACCTGATGAAAATTTGGGGGTATAGCTAGGTGCCACTCCACCTTGCCAACTCTACTCAGAATCTGAAAAGGGATGATCTATCTCGGAGATAACTTGTCACCCCAGCCAAATCTATGCAATCCCTATTGATGTGAGACCCAGAGGAAGACATGGTCTCCCTTTTCAAAATTCATAGGCCTATGCCTCCTATCAGCATATGAATTATGTTGGATCTATGCAGTCCTCATCCACTCCGGGATGATCTGAACCTTCTCAGTGGTATCCCATACCAACTCTGAACCCATGAGTGCTGACTCTCCAGGGTCTTTTCTGTATAGTGATGACCTTCATGGTTGCCCATAAAGGCCTCAAATTATGTCATAATAATTGTGGAGTGGTAGTTTTTGTTATAATAAAACTCCACCATAGGTATGTGGTCCTCTCAACTACGTCCAATGTCCAGGATTCAAGAACATATCATGTCCTATAGAACCCATATAGTTTTCTCTGTCTGGCCATCTATCGAGGGATGAAACAATGTGATCAAGTGCTCTCAAATGCCTCCTAAAATCCCTTCCACAACCAGGATGTAATGAAAGAATCATGATTTGAGATTATCTTTGTTGTAAATCCATGAAGATGAACTATCTTTTTCACATAGAGGAATCACATGTTCTATATTGAACTCTACTCACAGATCGGTAGGAAGTGGGTCGACATGGTGAGTCGGTCAACAATCACCAAGATGTTATTGTGTCCCCTAGATATGAATGGTAAAAATGACATGAATTACATAGATATATCATCTCAATTACACACTATCACATCATGGGGATGACTCAAATTTATTGAAACCAAGTGCTCATCCTTCACTTGCTGACAAGTGATGCATCGAGAAATGAACTCTACCACTACCTTCTTCATTATTTCCCACCAGAACTGACATCAGATGTCTTGATACAACTTTTCCACTCCTGGGTTTACTGACAAAGGGGAATTATATAACTTCCTTAAGACCTCCTCCTCAATGTCACTATACTATTTTTTATCCTCTAATGAAAATTTCTTTCTCCCCACCTTTCGAATATCCATCCAGGGCATGCCCTACGGGCATCTAAGCATGTGTAGTCTCACATTAGGTATCTCTAAAAAGTGTATCCCCAACACATTCTAAGAGTCGAGTGAAACTACCATATATTGTATATAAGTTGTTCCATATCCATCCACAATGTATATCTACAATGAGGATAACTTCTTTGACAACTCACTCAGCAACTGCAAGCTAGATCTCTTATTGAGAGCATTTGCCACTACGTTACCCCTCCATGGTGTATATACAATCTCAATGTCATATTTCTAGAGTAACTATATCCATCATATATGTCTAATGTTTAGATCCTTTTGGGAGAAAATATACTTGAGACTCTTGTTGTCAGAGTATAGGGTTAAATGCTCACCCATCAGGTAGGATCACCACATCATCAATGAGAAGACAATCACTACTAGATCAAGATCATAGGTTGCATAGTTCTACTCTAGTTGCCTCAACTAGCTTGAACCATAGGCAATAATGGAATTCCCATGCATTAGGAAACAACCAATCCTGATCCTTGATGCATCAGAAAACACCACGTACACAATACCCCCCTATGGTGATCTTAAGATAAGAGAACTCGTAAATCTCTATCGCATCTCCTGAAATCACTATTAGAACTTCTCTTTACACATGAAAGGATTCCCCATACATGTCAAGACCGTCAAGGGAACTGTTACACTAGAAAATTTTGGTAAAAACATCCAATAGTACCAATCCAAACCTAGGAAACATTGTACCTAGGTTACACTCTTGGGTGGCTCCCAATAAAGAATCGCTTTAATCATAACTGTATATACTGCCAATCCAGCCTCTGAAATGGTGTGTCCTAGAATGTGGTCCTCCTAAATCTAGAACTAACACTTTGAGAGCTTCTCATAAATATGGTTCTCTTAGAGTGTTTCTTGGACTATCCTCAATTGTATCACTTCCTCCTCCTCATATGCCGAGTACACTAGAATTTCATCAAAGAAGACCACAAAGAACAAGTCTATATAAGGTTGTAAGATTCTATTCATGAGTCCCATGAGAACTTCTGAGTTTTTCTTCATGCCAAACAACATCACTAAGTAATTTTAGTGGATGTACCGACATCTAAAGTCTATATTTGGCACATCATTGTCCTATACACGAAGTTGGTGATAGCTAGATATGAGGTGTATCTTTGAGAACCACCTTGCTTCCTTCAAATGATCAAAAAGGTAATAAATCATATATAGTGGATATGTATTCTTCTTGTTCACCTAGTTTAGGTTTCAGAATTCCACACATAACCTCAAGTTCCTATCTTCCTTCTTTGAAAAACATCTAGTACTGCCTAGGGTGAAATATTTTGTCTTATGAAGCCCTATTTATAAAATTCCTTTAGTTGTACCCTTAACTAAAGAAGCTCCGTATGAGGCATATGACATGCAGGTTTAGATATCAGTGTCATCACAGGGTATAAATCAATGTGTATGTCTACCTCCCTGTGAGGAGGTAATCCAAGAATATATTCTGAAAAGGCATTCTCATACTCATCCACCACTATAGGAAACCGATGACTCGTCTCATCCACTACATCGAGGGTCATGCTAGCCAACTAATCTATGATTGGATAGACCCTCCTACTTGGGATTCAATCCTACACTACATGGGTTTCCTTTTTTCCGAAAAAGGAAAACCTGGTCTCATCTCCGTGGATACACTACACTGTGCAACTAAAATAGTCAATCCATACATGAACTACAGATAACTAGTCCATACTTACAATGATGTCATAATCCCTTGATGATGCCACATAGAGATCCCATCCAAAACACTTGCATCATTGAGTAAGAGGACACTTTTGTCACCAGTGTGTGATTTTTGAATCTACTCCCATAGGAGTATCTAAGCATGGGGATTGATTCAACTATTCCACTTGAACTACTATGTCTCGAACAAGGTTCATGGTGAGAAAAGAGTGACTAGAACTTTTATTTATAAAAAATACAAGTAAGGTGGAAAAGAGACAAATCGTACCTCTAATCATAAATGAATCAGTTGGGTCATAAGCCTCTATCTCCTGAAGCTGGCCTCATACCTATCCACTAGCTCCATGAGCCTTTGGTGGACCACCTAGTGGTGATGATGATAATACCTCAAACCTCCACCCACCTCCTACTGCCCGTCCAACTCTTCTGTCAAATCCACTGCTTGGTGGACCACCCTATTCTTACCTTCACCTCTGCCTCAACAGTCCCTTGAACATTTTACGATCATCTGTATGGAAATTAGGGAAATTTCAAACCATGTATCCTGAACCTCCACACGAGTAGCACAACCTATCCCTTAGATGACTCACTCCACCCTGGGAGCCTTGCACCACTGACCCCATGTCCTGGTATCATCCCCTGAACTGTCTAATCTTATTGGATATCTGTTTAAGTTATCATCTAGCTACTACTGAAGATTCAGCTACCTGACTCCTTGTGGTAGCTCACACTTCCCGTGTCTGCTCCTTCAGAAATCTTTCTAATAGCATAGATCAATCCAGTACCCAAAATATGTATGAATACTAAATGATATCATGGATTCCTTGATCTCTTGATTTAGTCCCGAATCGATTATTTGGGCCCTAAAAAATGTGTCCCGCATCATATTAGTAGACTAGCGAGAATGATCCATAATCCTTATTGAGTACTCTGCTACTATCAGGATGACCTACTGTAGATGTAGTATCTCTTGTACACACACAGAGTATATAATTTCTACGAAGAACTCCTCCTTTAAGAGATTCTCAAATCCTGTCCATGTGAGGGAAATCTCCTCATGTGTCTGGATCACTACGCTCCACCATCTCCCCGTTGTTCCATGTAAAAGAATCTCAGCAAGGACATACATCTGGTCGAGAGTTTTCCACACTAGGAGGAAGACATGGTTGACAGCATCCAGTCAACGCTCAGCTTCCTGGGGGTTTGGCTCACCCTTGAAGATGGGAGTTCGATACCTCTAGAACACATGTAACACATTTAGCCAACGCGAATCCTCTACTGGTAACTCTGGTAGTAACTTATACTCTCTGGGTGGTGGTATCAATGGTACACCACCCAGGGGTTCTATCTATGGTGCTGGTCCCGGTACTGATGCCTTGATGCTGTGATGATCTTCCTCCATATCACACATAGGAAACCTGGATAGCTTTCTTTGTTGAGGCATCTTGAAATAGATCAAAATATACCACATTCAATAGAGTATATCGAATGAGCTGACACTAAATCAATAAGGAAATAAGAACACACTAAATTATATATGATGCATGTACCATTTATTTTCCCTACAACTAGTGTTTTCATTTTCTGATTCAAATTGTAGATTTCACAGTACTAGTGTATGGATACATTGGTCACCGCACCAACAATGGAGTCCCTGGTCTGAAATCTAATTTCAAAACAATTATAAATGTTTCCCTAATCCAATCTCTTAGACATTTAGTTCTTTAAGAAGTACTTAACAGCTCAGATACCACTCTGTCATGTCCCATCCCCCAGGGCCCGTGTGGTGACTACCCCAAGCCCACATCCAATAGGGAAAGGTCTAGAAACTAGCACCGAGTAGGCATATCCCACAAATGGGAGGAAATTTATTAAGTACCTAGACACACACACACACACACAAACACACACATCTCTAAGAAAAACTGTTGAAATGAAAACACTTTGTAAATAAGAATTCATACCTATAAGATACCTAAAACATAGTATGATAGTACAAAACTGAAAGTAAATGGGGCCAGGATACAGTCCCAACCAATAATAAAAGCACAAGATCCAAAATCTCATCTTAAGAAAACCCTAACTGAAGGGTATGTATAGAAATAACTATCTAAAGTTGCTAAAGCACACCTCATCTACCAGGCCTCTCTCTAAGCACCACCTGGATTGAGTCCACCACAGACTCTGTCAGTCGTCTGCACAAGACACAACAAGTGCGGCCATAAAACATGTAAGCATGATTAAAAAAATACTTAGTAGGGACCCCGAAGCCAAAAAGGTACACTGTAAAGGAAACACTCAAAGTACACAAAATAGGAAACACATGATTTATAGTCAATATGGTCAGATCACACATGTATGATTCTAAAACACGAAGTTCAAGATTTCAAGTTATAGTCCACAGAACCTTGAGACTCTAGGACACAAAAGGTTTTGGCAGCCCACAGAGCATCAATGGCACATGAAGTGTCGATTGTGCATGGAGGGTTAATTGATCATTGAGCGTCAGTGAAGAACAGAGCATCATTGGTTCCTAGATTGGTAGTGGTGTCTAAGTTGTTGATGGAACACATAGAGTAAATGGTGCATGATACATCAAGGGAGCATGGAGCATCAATGGAACACAGAGTGTCGATGGTGCACAGAGTGTTTGTGGAACATAGGGTGTTGGTGGTGCATTGATAATTGGTTCATCATGGTGAATAAATGGTTCAACAAGACCCCAAGTCATGTAGTCACCAAAATTATATATTCACACCAAGTCGTAGGATTTTTGTCATGATGTGCTTATTCTGAGAGAAACAACACCTCAAGACATTATTTCATAAACCAACTTCCTTGGAAACTCACATAAAATATCTCAACAGGACCACCTCATCACAAGGGACCCTACACTGCAAATGGATTGTCAAATGGAAACACAGTTTGAATGATACGACCAATTTAGTAAAAATGGTCTGGTCCTGGTTCGGTCTGACCAGGTCCTGCCAACCTAACCCGGCTCAGTTCGCCCGACCTAACTCGACCCAATCGGTGTGCACTAGCCTGAACTGGCCAATCCCACTAGGCCACCAGAATGGCCTAGTTCGCCAAGCCTGGCCCACCGCATGCGGGTCGGATCCTTCAGCACACAACTTTTTTTTGCACCGTCGGTCAATGATGTCTCCAAATTCAACGCATAAAACACCACATCCTATCCCCTGGTTCTATGAACATGTTGCTGCGGGGTCCTCCTCTGACAAGGCCTCCCAGTTGTGTCCCACTGCAACAATCATCGTGACCTCCTACTACGATGCCAATACACCACCCATGTACTACTCCATCATAGGATCCTCCACTGTCGTGATACCATTGGACCATATTGTGTGCCCCCATAGGAAATAAGCCCCCTACCAGGCCAAGTGCTAGCCTCATCATTAACTACCCTACCGGCAATCAGCCATTCATCATGCCATCCACCGTGATCCACCTCCTACCTGTTGTGATCCCTTCTCGCCTCCGCAATTCCATTGCAGATCACAACCTTTTGTCTTGGATTGTTGCACCATGAATTGTGGGTGCAATGACCAACCATTCGCATTTGGTTTCAAAGGGTGAAGAATGCACAAAGAACAAAGTAGATTTAGGGGTATGGGATTTAAAACATGAACACCCAAGGAATAAATCATGGACTTGTTCATTCATCCTTAATCCATTAATGTTAGTGGGGTTATGAAGAAACCAATAGAATAATAATCACCATGATAAATTCCCTTTATTTCTGCCATGATTATCCACCCCGTAAGAATGGAAAAACTATGGAACAACCTATTCGTGGGTTGGTCCAATTTCATTATTTGATTCTAAGAAGGGGTACAGAAATCACAATGAGATAGACACCCTACCTCAAGGTTGGATCATTCATTAATGAAGGACAGAGATCTGTGTCATCGTCGATCCTCGATCTTCAAGCATTCTTCATTGGGAGAGAGCTTCCTTCTCCTTGCCTTAGGGGAATTACACGGTCCTGGAGATAACCCTAAATTCCTTTGTCATGGAATACAAAAAAAGGAAAATGCCACTACATCAAAATCTAAAGAAAAAAATAAAATATTTTTGTTAAATATTTTAGTAACATTCACATCCAAAAAATAACTTTTGCTGCCGACCAGCACCGATCGATGTTAGGTCTCACCTAAGGAAGAAAACCCCTTATAAAATCAATTGTTGACTTAGATTTCCATTTTGAGTAACTGGTTTTCAGTTATTAGGATATCAAAATAAAATAATTTTTATTTAATTATTTTATTTATATTTATTCCCCTAGTGACTTTTTCAACATATGACCAGTGCCGACCAATTTTAGGTCAACGATTGGTAAAGACACTGCTTTATACTCAATGGTGCTCTCATATTTCTGATTTGGGCACCTATATAAGAGTTATTTCAATTTTTGCGAAAAGATTCATACACATGCTATTAAAAACTTAACATATTTTAAACAATCGTTCAGGGAACCCGGGGCCTCAGAATTGCACTTCGTCTTACCACATGGTCTCGTGATATTCTCAATCAATTTATAAAAAAATAGAGAAAAGATGAGTCATTACAAGTACCCCTCCATTTTCATCTACCTAGAAAAAGATCAAAACACATGTCAAAGAACAAAATTTTCTAATTTATTCATTCAGGCTCTAATCATACTCAACTCATACCAGGCTCAATCAGAATATTCAACTCATCGAATGCATAGAATCTCAGATGAAGTCTTTGATGTCTCATTTCATCAAGATTTCAAAATAAATTGGTGGTTCATCTCAGAATGGAATTAGTTAATATATTTTTTGTATTTATATATCATTGAGAATCTGGGTGGATTCACTCATTCAGGAGCATTGATTTGGATTCAATGGAGCTCAAAATTCATCCAACAAGATCTTATAAATCTTACTTATTATATTGATTTATTTATTATCTGCATCGAAAGGTGACCTGACTTCAAGTGTATGAATAATATAAAATTTTAGTCTACTTTATTGTGCCATGCCCGGTTCAGTGATTTATTCATCTAGAAATGAATATGTTTGGTTTAACTTTTTTTTCTATTATTTATTTTTTCTTTTTTGGGATATCTCATTCTTCTAGAAAACCAGATTGGATTGAATTATTATTTTTTCTTTCATTCACGATTATCAAACTCTGGTTGTATCAAGTTTGGTACAAATTTATCTATAATATATTTCTTTTAGTTGGGATTCTACTAGCTTTGATTGGTAGTTCAGAGGTTATTCATCAATTGAGATTAACTGATGTCTTGGGATTAGCACTAGTTTATTTAGATTTGGTGGTTTCATTATTTTGGTGGGTTTCATGGTAAACTAAGGATACATTTGACCATGGATGAATTTATGAAATCACATTGAAAAATAGACCATTAAGAGGGATTGATGTGGTTGATGGATGTATTGCAATTGACTATAAATATGGTATGAAGATAATACAGGTGGATAGACTAGTCGATTGTGCGAAGAGGGAGGAGTGATCAATTCATTCCATCTGAAAATTTCCATTCAAGGCTTGGTTGATTCTGTTGTTCTTTTTCAAAACCCCTATAATAGTATCCGAGGGGGCACATCATAGTAGCATAACATTAATGGAAATGTTTTAACCGATACTCACTTTTAAATGTTATTTTTCATCACATACTGCAAGATGGAAATTATAACTTTAGGTTTGATCCATAATTATAAAAATATAATGTTATTCAGCAAAGATAATTATGGATGGTGTGAAATAGCTTAAAACCTTTGACACATTTTTTAGTCCACTATAAAAATAATAAAACATTTTTTGGGGTGTATTTATTTAATTAATTTAAAAACGATGAAGATGAATATTGGTTTCACCATAATATATTTCTCAAATTAATATTTGAAATTATTTAATATAGAAAATTCAAATGATTTACTCGCAATTAAAACCACATTTTAATATGGATTTCACAACATTAAATTTAAAATTACATTCATCAAAAACTGAATTTAGTTCTAGTATGGATTTTAAAGGATGAATCGAATAAAAATTTAAATCCTCATATAAACTAATCCTATGTTTGAAATTAAAAATTAAAAATGACATCCCAGATTATCCAAAAAATCAATTTATGGATTCATGTTAATTAAAAATAAATGAAGAAATCAAAAATAATATTTGAGCCATTTTACTATTTTGTTTCAAAAATAACAAAAACAATTAAATAAAAGAACAATATTCCAAAAATAAATGAAATATTTTTTTCTTTAAATCTAGAAATTGAATAATAACTAAAAGTCTATATTTTAATCCAACTTATAATAAATCCCAGATTATCCAAAACATTCCAAATTGTATTTTTTTTAACTGAGGTTAATCAAACTAAGGGACTAAATTCAATGAAAAATGGTTTAAATGTTTTAAAATTTCTAGTTCACATTTCTCTCTTGGACATGAACAATTTTACTCTATGGAAATACTTTGAATTTTAAAGGATGGAAATCCTTCCTCGACCTAATAAGAAATGATAAGAAAGATAAAATTCATAGGTCCCTCCATTGTTTCAATTATCTTGTATCTTCTTATGATTTCAATTTATTAACACACTTCAATTTAGTCAAATTTCCATGTATAAGAGTGTATCATATTTGATTTAAGTGGAATCAATGTTTCAATCAGAAGAACTTAAATTTTACCCTTCCCCCTAATTTTCTAAAACCAATTTTAGATTTTCGACAACATTGTTACAACTCAAATGAATTTTTTATAAGTTAATTTCCCCTAACTTCATCTTAGTTCAATATTCTCCTCACATTAATTATTTAATTTTTTCTATTAGTCACTTTAATGATATTTTTTTTGAATTTTTACTAGCCATGTATGTGAAAATAACTCTGAAAAAGCACTTATTGAATATATAAATAGGGCTTACTCATTTACTCGGTCCCTAATTTATTAGAGATTCACATTGGCATCCTAATTTCCCATTTTAATCTAGTTTCAAAGGAGTTATATCAATTTTATTGGATTTGGATCCATAAGGATTTATTTTCAACAAAGGCTTATTTACCTCTTATTACGTTCAAAAGTATAGTGGCCTCATTTTGTAATTATTATTTAACAAAAATATTTCCACTCACACTCCCTTTATTATTTTTAAGACCATGTTATCCAAGAAATTAGCAAAAAAGTCACTCATAATTCATATAAATCTTACAATTTCATAACCAGTAATCTTCCCTCCGCTCTATTGTGGTATTTACAGTAGAAACAACATCATTCAACACAATTTTCCTAACATAAAAAACAGTTCATTTTTTGAAAAACAATCCAAGTGAATATATGTAATGGTTATAGAAACTCCATTATTTTTTACACTTTTTATTTTTGTTTAATTTTTTAATTATTAATTAACCCTCCAAAAATCTAAAAACAAAAATATATAGTCATTATTTACAGATTCAAAATAAATTGTGTTTTTTTGGAAAATAGATTAAAAATTGAAAAATGGGTATTTACATCATAAAATAATTTACCTTATCTCACTTACACATAAATCCTAAACAATTCTATTAAATTTCAATCATTCTATTTTTTCAGGGAAATGGGTTAAAACATAAAATCATTTAAAATAGTGTGAAGGAAATTGAAATTGTAAATTCATTATTTACTGGAATTAGGGAGTAGTTTGGAATCCCCAAAGGGTTATTTTTAGATCGTTATAAAAATTATTTAGCTTCTATTTAACCCCATTAAAGGGGATCTATGAACCAACTCCCTTGATTTAAACTTTTTTAAATGGAAAAGTATTAGAAACTGTATATGGTCTAGTACACCTAGACTAATTTTTACGTGGAATCAGATTGATTCATTAAGAGTAAAATATATATTTGTCTCATACTTAAAAGCTTCATTTTTTATGATTAATTTGTGGACATATTTAACCTTATCCTAGTGTAGGAGGTTGATCTTGTAATCTTACCTCCTTAGTTCCTCCAATTCTATATTCTATAGTTTCCTCTATTTTCCATATTTCCCAAACCTATGGTTAACTTATTTGGAAACCTATATGGCTTTATTCTTCATCTCAATAGTCAATTCACTATTTTATTTAAATAGGTATTTCCATCCGGGGATGGGGAAATCTGTGGTTCTAATTCAGATTGGTTTTCCAATGATGTTTTGAACTCATTGTTACTTCTACTTATAGCTTTCATATGCAAGCACAACAAGAAAGGTGGAAATTTGAAATGTGTTATTTCTGACATATAGGAAAAGATCGTAAAATTCATAAATATCTACATATTTCGATAAAAATTTATATGAATTATAAAAACATTATTTTACATGGTTAACGGTGACGAATAATATTTTTCACCACTAATAATTGTTCATGAAAATATTAAAAATGACGGATCATGTTATCCATCACAATAGTTTTTTGTAAATTTTTTTAGATGGATAAAATGATTCATCACAAAAGGTCATGTCAACAACATTTTTTTTATGGACTGTCGGTCACTATAACCCTGTCCTTAAAACGCTAATTAAAACACATTGGGACCCTTTTCTTTTCTCCTCCCTCTGCCCCCAATTTTAACTTCTTCCTACACACAACATCCCCTACGCGCACCCATCAAATGTCCCACCCCATGATTCATTCATCACTCATGTTTTTCATTCGATTATGGTTTGAATCCCCCAAGTAAAAAAACTACTCTTCTATCCTACATCCATATTTTTATTATTTTTTTCCCTCTCACAGCAATTGGTTTGGTGGAACCCTATAATGAAAAATTTACCTAATTCTTATTGTTTATCTAGTATTTATTGTTACTTCAAGTTTATTCTTCAATATTTTAGTGTATTCAATCAAATATGAGATATTCCAACTCCACATAGGTTTATACCATTTGATTTGAGGTATTTTCGCAATGTATAACATTTATATTTGAAAAATACTGTATGTTATATATACATATAAATATTTATATTGATTCTTTTTGAGACCTATTTATAGATATATATATATAATTTTTTTCAATGTGGGTGTGTATTTATATATAATCATGCCAAATGTGGAAATCAATTTAAATGGAAACCTTAAAGATTTGATTCTTGATTCATGATAATTGGATGATTTTTTGCGATTAAAATATTAATTTTGGAATTAATATTATATATTAGGATGATATTAATCTAGATAGGGTGGAATTTTTATTTATATTTGAATAAAAATAATATTCAATTTCTTATTTTATGTTATTTTTTGAAATATGATTACTATGGAAATAGTTTATTGGGGTGTGTAATATTTATATAAATGTGAAAAATGATAATATAATTATATTTAATTGGTCAATTATTGATATTTAATGAAATATAAATTATGAAATTTAATTTATGGAATGAAGATTCCATATAATTTAAAAATTACAAGTAATAGTAGTGGGTTATTTAATAAATGATAAATAATTCTGAAAATAATTTAATATAATAATTCATGAAGGAATAAAATATTGCAGCCTTCTAAAAATAAATATAAATGAAATAAAAATTTTATAAAAAATCATGTTAAAATGAAATAGTTTATCCAAACATAATGAATTTTTTGGAATTGTTTTAATGAAATTATAAAATACTATGCCTAATTGGGATTATTCAGAAAGCATTATTATAGTGAAAAAAGTTTTAATGAATTATGATAATTCTTGGATTATGGATGGGATGTTATAGTATGTTTGATTTCTATATTATTAGTAAAAGGAGGATTTCATGAATCCATAATATTATGAATATTTCATGCAATAAGTGCTAAGTTTATTTTATGTTATTATATTATACACAGATATATATAGGGAAATATTTATAAATAATTTCAAAACATTCTTTGAAGAATGTTCTTTCAGTGAAAATGTGTATCATGATTGGTTTTTATTTATATAGTATATTGGAATATGGTTTTATAATTTTTTATATATAAATATATATATTAACATGAGAATATAAATATATAAAGGTTTAAATAATCAGTTTTAATTAATTATTTGTAAATATGAGAAAATTACGATAATTTGTAAAAAATTGAAAAAGAAAATATATGAAATACTAGTAGTTATTAAAAATTAGTAAAATTTATTTACAAATAATCCATAATCATTAAATAATTAGTATTAGTTAATAAATTATTTTATCAATTAGTTCATATTTAAATAAATCAATAATTATTAAACATTTTGAAATACCTTGTACAAAATATAAAAAATAATTATTATTAAAAATTAGAAGTGATTATTAAAAATGTAGTAATAATTTAAATAATTTTTATGTATCATTATTTTATTATTAATAACTAATAAATAATTATTCTATATTGGTAACATATTGTAAATATTAGTATTAATTACTAAATAATATTAATAATTTATAAATATAAGTATATTATTAGAATTTGTAAGAAACTGTAAAAAAAATATGAACTAATTTTATTATTAAAAATTAGTGACATTTCATAGAAAATATAATATAATAATAAATAATTAGTTTTACTTAATAAATAATTGTATAAATTAGTAATAATTAAAAAAAATTAATAATTAGTAAAAATTATTAAGAATTCATTATAAGTATTTATAATTATCCATAATTAAAGTATAATAATAATTAGTAACTAGTCGCAATGAGTTAAAATTATTCTTATTTCTGTTGTTTTTTTGATACCTATGGACTCAGAATATAGACACTGGTTTCAATTATGCGATCATGATTGGATAAATTGTCTCACTAATACCATTATATATGGTGAAAATCCTATCTACATTGAGGGTGTTAAAAAATTTATATCATTTGCATCATGAAATTCAGAATTTTATTTAAAGTAATAAATTAAATGTCTCTGTAAGAAATATTATCTTAGGAGATTCAAAATTATTTACAATGTTGGACTTTATCTACTATGTTTTATCTTTTGAAAAGATTATATTTTATTGTATCAACATGCTCATTTTGTTCAGAATAATGTTGTGTCCTTTGTAAAAAAGATGAGGTGCTTGATGCATATAATGAGTCAGTTAATCTATCACTACATGAATTCACACTAGGGTTTCCATTTTTTCATTTTGAGTGTTGATTGTGGAGGTTCAAGTATGGTTTCCCAATTTTTTAGGCCCGGTTCACTATTTTCATCTCATAGAAATCGCAAACATCTCCCGCATTCATAAAAAGGTAAATACCTACTTTCCAAGGGTATGCATCCATTTGAGTTTTCAACCCCAATGAAACTTGGGAACTTTAATTGGTTATGAGGATGGGAGGTCGGCCTCATCAAACCCTTTTGGAGGGAATTATTTTCTCTTCTGGGACTCTTTTAAATATTTATGATATGTTCAAGAAAACCTTCCAAATCCTGATATGGGTCATTTTACGCTAATAAAATGTTTTGGGGTTGAATCCTTTTGAATTAAATGGGAGATTCTATTAGTGAGACCATTAATTTATATCTATGGTTCTTTATTTGTTTCCTGTTATTTTCTTAGCAACGGGTGGTTGCTTATATTTTGAATCCATATAACCAAATACTCTGTTTTTTACTTCCATCTATGGAAGAAATTTATGTTCCAAGTATGTGGTTGAACCATTACGAGGTCTCCTACATATACTCTGTATATCAGGAATCAAAACTCACATAGTTCGTTTGACCTATGATGTTAACGCCCGCCAGATGGGCATCATAAAATTCACAAAGGAAGAAATACATGAAAATGAGTTTTACTTTCCCTACAAATAAAATAAATATTAATGTGGCCATGATCATGTGGATCTTATGAACCCACAAGAGAAAACTAGTCACGTGACCAGAAGAAGGTCATGCAGATGGTCACATGTAGTGTATAGCCTATGGAAGATCCAGTGAATCCCCTTTTAACAAGTCCTTATGCTCTTGTAAAGGCACGCTAGGAAATTTTTAATCATACAGTGGTAGTAAGATAAGAACCCTCATGTCATGTGATTGGTCCACGGAAAGGTGCGTGACAAACCATCCAAAAACATCGTAAAATAGGAGGCAAATATCCAAAAGCCGAGATCCTCTTGTGGTCATAAAACTCACATTATAAATCACTGATTGGGAGAGTGATGGACCTCTAAAACACTTGAGAAATGTCACAAAAACCAAATGCATTTTTAAAATAAAAAAATTAAATAAAAAGGGGAGAATGTGGAAGGATTTTGTGGTTGAAAATATCATACGATGTACACTTGGTGATTCACAAGACACCGTAAGAACCCAGTTACAAGTCCACCTCATCGTGTGAAATCCTATTGGCATGCCACCCCCATCACGTGAATAGACTCAGACATATCCATGTAACCTCATGCTCCCCCTTTGGCTTCATAAGAACAAATAGGTGGATTTTCCCATGAAGTGATCATGCTTATCCACAAAACCCTTTATTAGTCATGTGATGCATCACTAAGAGGTAGAATGACTGCCTTTGACAACATTCATACAACCTCACAAGCTCCCAAACTTTGTAATGTAAACAACGGAAATAAAAGGTGAGAATTTTGGATCCTCTTTCAATCATAAATATCATACGATTTGTCTTTGGTGATCTATAGGACCCCAAAAGAACCCAATGACATGTCTCGATCATCTCAAAAAATCTCACTTTCATGACACCCTCGTTGGGCAAAGGGCCTTAGACACATCCAATAATACTTTCACCCCCCCTCTATCCCCATAAGGAAAAATAAATTAAATTCCCAGGAAATGATCATTCATAACCACGAAAACCATTTTTGGTCACATGATGCATCACCAAGAGGTAGATTTATTGTCATTGACAATATTTATACAACCAAATGATCTCCCCAACCATTGTAAAACAAATGAAATAAATAGGGAATAAAGAGGGAGACTCTTACAGTGGTAAACATCATGTTATGTGCCCCTAACAATTGTTGGGGCACTGTATCTACCCAAAAACATCTTTTCCTCATCTCATGAGAACTCCCTAAAATCCATACTTGTCTCAAGAAAGGTCCTAGAGAAGTCACATAAAATCTACTGAAGTTCTTTCAACAACATATTAATCTCGCAAAGGCACTAGGACATGTCATCCTAGCATTATGAAAGTCCACTATCATGTCTATATGATTTAAAATAAACACTTAATGGGAAACAATCCAATAAATAAGGCATTGACTGTTTGATATCACAGTCACTAAAAATCATGAGATGACCCCAGAGTGACTTATGGGAACTTTTGAAATGCGTGATGTTTTATCCCTTCAATGACTCTATCCTGGATTCATGTGATACAATCCATGAGAAGTATAAAATAATTGGGTTGGTGATGTCTATAAATACCCCCACCACAATATGAAAAATATTGCCTTAGATAGAAGAAAAAACTCTTGGAATCTCTAACCGGCGCACCCAGGCATCACAGTGGATTTTTTAGAGCGGCTGATATCAAGACTGAGAATTTTTACCATTGGGTAAGATATGGGGAACAACTATAGAGATCATGAAACATGCATAAACACATTTTGTGATCACTCAAATATCTCACAGAGAACTTCTGGTAGGTCATAGGAAGAACATCCCACATATTTTCTATGAAATGTGAGATTTAAAATAAGCTAACGGTAAACAAATATAATGAATATGAAATAAAATGCAATAAATAAGACTAAAATATGGGGGACATATAAGAATAATATATACTATGATCCTCATTCTCTACAAATGAACCACCCAGTTCATACGAGAGCACCCGGACATGTCACCCATTGCTTGCGAAGCTATCTGGTATCACCATCCAAACCTTATAGTGCCCTTGAGATATCTCTTATGACTCATATAGAGGAACCAAAACATGTTAGCTGAGTCTCACAATAACACTTGGTCATGCCAATTGGATCTTACAATTCCCTCTAGGAATGACATCTAGGTCTCATTGTGCCCCCCTGTCATATCAGTTTGGATTATGCATCACCCTATAGAGAATTCACATTGACTCTCATGACACCCTCCATGCATATTAGCCAGACTTTTCGATGACATTAGGGCATGTAAACTAGATCATCAAACTCCCTCTAACTATGTCAACTAGGATCATATGATAGCATCTAGGACAAGCCATAAATTTCTTGTGATTCCATCCATACAAGTAATCCTTGATCATTAAGATACTTAATACATGACATAAAAGTAAAGAGATTCCCCTCAGATGAGTCAAATGGATCATGAAATTTTCTTTTAACATGCCAAGTAGTCATCCTCCAACATGTCTTTTAAAAAATCAGGGCGTGTCGAGAGGAAAGTTAACGCATAATAGGCAGACAAGAAGAACAGGTCAAATAGACATCCTAGGACTTGATAACCTTGTTAATCATCAGTGTCTAAGTCCTAATCAAAAGGGAAACCTCATTTTGTAATCTTCGACTAGTGGCATAATATGATATGTCCCATTGTAGGTTCCTAAAAAAATTGAAAGGGGAAAGTAAATAGTCCCATTCTTTTGGAAAAGGAATGAAAACAATTTGCATAAAATTTTAATGAAAAAAATTTGACGAAATTAAAATTTTTCAAAAGAATCAAAGTGGCCTTCATACTGAATTCTGGGAATGTTATGTGAAAGGAATCAACTACGAATGGGGTAGTATGTATAATGGAGGCGATGATGCCAGTTCCACCATGAACCATGTCATTAGAAGAATGAAGGCAGGAAAAATTCAACCCATGTACTCTCCCCAAATGCATCATCCTCCACATATCACATCATTGGAGAAAATGTGATGCAGAAATAATCCCCTGCATACCATACCCATGAACTAACCAGTTCGCGGATGAGGTGAAGTCGGTGGAATCCCATGAATGAGATAATTTCGTTCATGGGATTGAGGTAGTGATTTTCAGCCCCACAAACCACAGCCGTACAAACCTCTGTTTACTGAGTCATCCATACAGCAGGTGATTTCTTTGTGGGCTTCTGTAAAAGGTGTCACACGACCTATAGATATAGCTTCCCCGACACACTATAAAAGTACCGGAATGGTAATTGTGAAAGTGACTGGAACTTGGATGGGATGACATGGAAACTATGAACAGAAGACATAGAAGATGAACAATATAAGAATTTCATAACCACGAATGATTTCCAACATGTATAAATGTTCTACATACCATAAAAGTAAGGAAATATAATAATAATGGGCATACAAAAAACCTAGTAGGAAAATCAGAAACTATAATCCCTTCTTGGAGGAACTTCACATGATCTATAGGTTCAATCTGCTTTCTTCAATCTAGTGAACCATATAACACATCGTTATGCTAGAGAAACCATGTACCATATAGCATTTCTCTAAAATGATGGAATCAAGCATCGCATAGCACCATGTTCTTTTAATAGAACCTGAGGATGCATACCACTATGGTATGTAGACTACACCTAAGTCTGTGTACCACTTTGGTACATGGACGACCCATATACTTGCTGTTAGGTCCACTAGGCTGAATACCCTGAGAGGGGGGGGGTGAATCAGGGTATGACTAATTAAAAATTAAAGCCCGTTCTGATCTTGTTTCGCTGTTAAGCAAAACACTCTTCTCTCTCTTTCCTGCTGCACAATATAAACAGAAAGTAAAGCAAGCACAGGACACAACAATTTTACTTGGTTCACCGCTAAGGGCTACGTCCAAGGAGCATACGCCGACAGGTTGCCGGTCGTACCAAGTCCACTAAACTTCACTAGCTGTGGATTACAATGTTCGGGCTAGATCACTTCTATGCCCAGGCTCACTGCCTATACAAGGTTTAGGGTCAGCTCACTGCTTTCCCAAGGGTCACTCCCTATTTCTCTCTCTCTGGCTCACTGCCGGTGGAGAGGATCACCTTCTTCCTCTTCCTAAGCTCACTGCTCTTGGAAGGGATTCACTCACAGTTTATAGACCTGTAGGTCTCTTCATTTCCATTAAGGAATGCATCTTTCTCTGTATGTAGATGCTCTATTGAAGTCCAACTTTCACCCGCAGATGAATCTCACTTTGCACCGGATGTACCGGGCAACCTCAAGTTTTACGCGCAACCCTTACGGTGCCTTGCACGCAATTTCTATGCTTTGCGCGAAATTCCTTTTTCGCGCAACCTTCAAATTTTACGCGCAGCCTGGAAACTGCCTTGCGCGCAATTCACTGCCTTTGCGCGAAATCCACTTTTCGCGCAACCTTCCTTTTACGCGCCAACTCAAACTTTCTGCGCAGCCTTTGCTTTTCGCGCAATCTGACTTTACGCGCAAACTTTAAGTTTACGCGCAACACCCTTTCAAACTTCAATTTCGCGCACCAGAGCTCGGGTATTTTCTATGTCTTGAACTCTACCGAATGGAGGAGGGTCACTTCATATTTATAGGCAAAATCGACCCCCGCGCGAAAAACCCTCCTTGTGCGCGTAATCCGCTTTGATCTTCCGCGCACAAACATTTTCCGCGCACTGCTCCATAATTTCGCGCACCTCATGCCTTTGACATTTTACGAGCTTCGGACCTCGTAACACCTCTTGCGCGAAATACTTCATCCGCTATTTCGCGCGCCACTTCAATTTTCCGCGCACGCCTCCAAAATCGCGCGCGCCTCATGCCTTTACCGTTTTTCAAGCTTTCGGCCTTGAAACATCTTTTGCGCGAAATACAATTTCGCGCAACCCGCTGTTTTGCGCGCCACACTTCAAGATTTCGCGCAACCCTCTATTTTTGCGCGCCACGCTTGATTTTTCCGCACACCTCCTTCATTTCTCTCTCCTCAACCTTTGCCAACAACATATCACTCCATTTTCCATTGGCGATTTTCAGGCCCAAAAAATTGGCAAACACTGGAAAACGGCGCCACCTTGTACTGCTCTTTTGTACCGCCTCCAGATCGTCCTTTCCTTTGTCAAAGTTCTTTGTCAACATGGAATGTCAACAACTTCTCGGGAACTCGACAATTCTCCATGGAAACCTGCTTTGTCAACAAACACAATCAACCCAAGAATGCTGCAATGTTACCTTGAGGGATTTTTGCCCAACAATCTCCCCCTTTGGGTTTGTTGACAACTCTTTACAACTCTGCTCAGAAATATTTTCTGCACTTTGATACCTCACTGAGTCTTCTTCCAGCTGCTACCACCATTCGCCTCTTGCGATTATGATAGCGTTCAAGGATTCACTTAACATGTACTCTAAGCCCACATGAGCAATGCTCGGCGTGAGAAACAAGAGTAGTATGAAAAGTTCATCAATGAATCACTTCATGTCAGACCCCAATTGTCGATTCCACCCTGATACCAATTCTTAAAAGAAAAAAAACCGGTTGTTGAACCACACTGATACCAATTGGTGAATTCTTAAGTTGATACCAATTATTGATAGCTGGACACTGTCTCACACAATTCCAACACCACTGTTCTGCTTTTATCACGATCCTCAGCTGTCGTGATTTCTATGATTTGATCGATCACGTCTAGCATCGTCAGATTTAAAAATCTCTCCCCCTTTCTCATTGCTCCCCCTTTCTGGCTGCTCCACCTGTCAGCTTCTCCCCGTATCAATTATGATTTATCAAATCTCCGCACTATTTTCTCTCTTGAACTAACACTTTTCTCCCCCTTTGTCAAGCACTTTTCAAGCACTTTTCTCCCCCTTTGTCAACGAACCCAAAGGTCACGCCTTTGTAGTCTGTAACATAGTAGAGAACACATATCAGCACATTAGGGAAAAACACACCATACCTCGGGGAGAGGGGGGAGGGGGGGGGGTCCCACATCCACACAATTTCAAGTGCGGGGAATCGACTGAACTCCCAGAGCCAGTCGATGCCTCTCAAAAGCTTCCTTGGGTAAGGCCTTTGTCAGAATGTCTGCAACCTGTAGTTCTGTAGGCACGTACTCCAACTTTACAATTCCCTGCTCAACCTTCTCCTTAATAAAATGATACTTAATCTCAATGTGCTTTGTCCTTGAATGATGGACGGGATTTTTGCTAAGATTTATAGCACTTGAGTTGTCACACTGGATTCCGATCGGAGACTTCACTTCAACTCCCATATCTTCAAGCTGCTGCTTCATCCACAATAACTGTGTGCATGCTTGAGTGGCCGCAATATACTCAGCTTCTGCGGTGCTCAATGAAATGCAATCTTGTTTCTTGCTTAGCCAAGAAATACACAATCCACCAAGATAGAATGCACCACCTGACGTTGATTTTCTATCATCGGCTGAACCGGCCCAGTCTGCATCAGTGTACCCCAATAACTCTGTCTGAGATTTGTCATTGTATGTCAAGCCGAAGTCCACCGTGCCCTTAATATACCGAAGTATTCTTTTTACTGCGAGCATGTGACTTTCCTTGGGATTACTTTGATATCTCGCTGCTTGGCATGTGGCGAAAACAATATCAGGCCTTGTTGCGGTTAAGTACAACAGACTTCCAATGATTTGCCTGTATTCTGTGATATTAACTGTCTTTCCATCCTCATCTTTTGATAATTTCATCCGGGTAGCCACCGGAGTCTTCATCTCCTTGGAATTTTCCATTCCAAACCTTCTCAGGACCTCCTTGGCATATTTAGATTGAGAAATGAATGTTCCATTCCTTCCTTGTGTGACCTGTAGACCAAGGAAAAACGTTAGCTCTCCAATCATTGACATTTCAAACTCATTTTTCATGAATTCAGAAAACTGTCTGCACTGAGCTTCATCTGATCCACCAAATATTATGTCATCGACATAAACCAACACCATCATCCTTTGATTACTGTCATTACTGAAATAGAGATTGTAATCAACTCCTCCACGCTGAAAACCAAGCTTCTTCAAGTACTGATCAAGCCTTGAGTACCATGCCCTTGGTGCTTGTTTCAGCCCATACAATGCCTTCTTCAGCCTGAAAACTTTGTTCTCATCCTCATGAATGAGAAAACCATCTGGCTGCTCAATATACACCTCCTCTTCCAGAACCCCATTCAAGAATGCGGATTTGACATCCATCTGGAACACTTTGAACTTCCTTTGCACTGCGATGGCTAGGAATAATCTTATTGTCTCCAGCCTTGCAACCGGTGCAAATGTCTCATCAACATCAATTCCCTCGATTTGGGAGTACCCCTTGCACACTAGTCGTGCTTTGTTCCGAATCACTGTGCCATCTTCATTCATCTTGTTGCGATAGACCCATTTGGTCCCAATGACATTCTTGTCCGCTGGCCTCGAAACAATCTCCCATGTCTGGTTCTTCTCAATCTGATCAAGCTCTTCGTTCATGGCCTGAACCCAGTTTTCATCTTCAGCTGCATCAGAAAAACATTTCGGCTCCACTTGAGACAAAAACGATGCTTGCTGTGATGATTTCATTCTTCGAGTCTGAACTGGAGCTGTTTGATCACCAATGATATTCTGCCTATCAATCTCAGCTCGACTCTTTGTCTTCCTCGCAGACACCGACTTGACACTTTCCTCTTCATCATCAGTATCTTCTTCTGAGTCAGCTTCTGCCACTTCTGCTCCCCCTGGGTTGCTTACCTCATCATCACTTTCATCCAGGAACTGTTCACTGGGTCGTTGAGCAGTCTGTTCATTTTCGACTATAGTGACATCATTACTCTCAACAATTTTTCCCAGCCTCTTGTTGAAGCACTTATATGCTTTGCTTTTCCCTGAATAGCCAAGGAATATCCCTTCATCTCCTCGTGCCTCGAACTTCCTATGATGTTCTTTGTTGAGAATGAAACATTTACTTCCAAAGATTCGAAAGTATTTCAACGTTGGCTTCTTTCCGTACCACAGTTCATACGGAGTCTTCCCTTGCTTCGGGACATAACAGGGACCTGTTTGAAACATAGACCGATGTCAAAACTGCTTCCTTCCAAAATTTCTCTGGTAGGTCCTTATCAATAAGCATTGTTCTGGCCATGTTGTTAATGATCCGATTCCTCCTTTCTACCACTCCATTCTGTTGGGGAGTTCTTACTGATGAAACTTGATGCCTTATCCCATGTTTCTCGAGATAGTTTTCAACCTGATTGTTTGTAAATTCTGTACCGTTATCAGTACGAAACTTCAGAATTTTCTGCCCAAGCATCTTTTCTGATTCCCTCCTGTACTGCTTTATGCAACTGAACACCTCTGTCTTATGGGTAATGATGAATACCCAGGCCATTCTGCTGTAGTCATCAATGAAAAGAACATAGTACCTTTGCCCATCTATAGCTCGTGGTGAGATAGGTCCACATACATCAGCATGCACCAATTCGAGCACTCGAGTTGCTTTTTGTTCCTTTGGCCTGTATGTCTTCCTGATGATCTTCCCTTGTTGACAAGAATCACACGTATGAGTGCGATCACGTGATAGTTTGGGAAGGTCTCTAGCAGCATCACACTTTACCAGATCTTCCATAGATGGTTGACATAGATGACCAAGTCGCTTATGCCACAGCTGATTTTCTTCTTCTCTGGATAAAAGGCATGAATCTTCTTCCCCACCTACCAGGTAAAGATTCCCCTTTGTTCGTTTTCCCTGAAGAATGACTATTCCATCTTTTCCTTTAACAAAACCCATCTTCTTGGTAAAAAGTATAGAGTGCCCAGAGTCACATAGTTGACTGACGCTAAGCAAATTATGACTGAGACCCTCTACCACCAAGACATCAGCATGTCTCATTTCTTTGCCCCCAAACTTGGATTTTCCTGAGCCAACAATCTTCAGGCCTTCATCATTTCCAAACTTGACAACTCCTTCTTTGTCATATTTTATGCCTGTAACCAGATCCTTATTACCCGTCATGTGGGATGTGCAACCACTGTCAAGGATCCAAACACCAGAACGATCTGATGCTTTAAGGGCAATTTCAGCAACTACGGCCTTCTCAGTTTTCTTCTTCCTAGTCCATACTTTTTCTTTCATACTCGGCATGGATTGAGGCTTCTGTTCTTTCTCAGAGTATGATGGACCAGCTTCATCTTGCAAAACTGCAAATCTGTTCTGAACTTTTAACTCACTTGTCGGTTTACTGATCTGCTGCTTGCGATCATTTTGATTCTGCTTTGACACATTTTTCTGAATGGCCGGAGTGCAGTACCTAGCCATGTGTCCAAATCCTCCGCACCAAAAACAGTGTCCTTCAAAAAATGTTCTGGGAAACCGTTCTCTGTTTGGCTGCCATCTCTGTTCTTGTTCCCTTCGATATCTTTTGGCTATGGAACACACATACTGTGAATGTCCCATCTTTCCACAACAGTAACACCTGATATAAGGTGAATTCCTTCGTGTTACTTCAGCACTACGAGTTTCCCCTTTGGATCTCTGAGTATTCCGATTCTGCTTTGTGCTCAAATTCACTTTCAATCTCGGAACAAGTGCTTGCGGTCTAACTTCAACTGCCGTAGATTTTTGTTTCTGATTAAGCCATGAATCAGCCTTAACATCTGAGTTCAATTGCTGCTTCTTTCCTGCTGAACTACTAGGCTCTTCTTTCTTCTTTTCCGTCTTCGTAACGACCTGATTTCCCAAGAATGTGTTGGGATTCAAAGGTTTTTCCTGGTCTTTTACTTTTCTCCGCAGACCGACAGCTTCCTCTTCAAGCTCTTCAATACGCTTGACGTGATCTTTCACTTTTCTACTCAAGCAGTCGATCTCCCTTTTCTGCTCTTCAATCTTGAGCTTATGCTCATCAACCTTTTCTGTGCGCTCTGGCCTGGAAGACTTAAGATTTTCAATTTCTTTCTCAAGCTCAGACTTCTCTTCTTCTTGTTGTTGCATGTAGAGTTTGGCATCACGTACTATCTTATTGGCTTTCTTTGTTTTTGCTCGCCAAACATCTATCTCTTCAAGAGCTGCTTCTAATTCAGCTTCCATGTCAACTCTCCCTTCAATTTCTTCTTCTTCTTCATCAGTTTCAGTTTCTTTCTTTTCTAGAGTGCTACTAGCAACAGCCACCATCGCATTTTGACCACGATCTCTACAGTTTTCTATCTCTTCAACTTCTTCACCCTCAGACTCAGCTGAACTATCAATTTCTTGGGAAAGAAGATTCTTCTTTTTAAAGAAATTTCTCTTGAACTTCTTCTTCCCTTTCACATAGGCTGAAGATTTTTTCATGGGAATCTCAACTTCATCTTCATCGCTTTCTTCTTGAAACTTTTTGGGGCATCTTGCAGCAAGATGACCAACCTTTCCGCATCGGAAGCATGCTAGTGGAAGTTTCCCTTTAAACTTTCCTTTTCCTCTTTGCAGATTTGAAGAAAGGAACGACATCACCTCATCTGACTCTTCTTCCTCCTTAGAATCTTCAATAGTGAGCCTCTTCATGGCCTTAAATGCCACCTCTTTGGATTTCCCCTTTTCCACAGCATCGTTGTCATCATTTCTCATTTCATATGCAACAAGAGTGCTGTGTAGGTTATCCAATGTTAGCTCTTTCGGATCTTTATCTTCCAACACAGAAACTTTCGGATTGAACCGAGGTGGAAGCTTTCTCAAGATGCGCTTTACGATTTTAATGTCTTCGATAATTTCTCCAAGACCCCGCATGTCTTCTACCACAGCATTTACCCTGTCAAAGAATGCATCAACAGACTCATTCGGGTTCATTTTGAGATCTTCATACTTGTTCCACAACACTTGCAGCTTTGCCTCTCTGACTTTTGTATCCCCTTCATAAATATTCAAAAGTTTTTCCCACATGGCATGTGACGTTTTGCATGACATCACCTTTGTATAAATGGGATTAGAGAGTGCTCCCCCTAAGGCATTTATTGCTTTGGAATCAGCATCCAACTCTTTGTGCTCAGCTTCTGATAATGCACCACTAGTAATATCAGCTGTGATACCATGCATAGCTGCTGAAAACACATCCATTCCCAAAGATCGGAAATAGTGTTGCATTCGATTCTTCCATATCTGAAAATTACATCCGTCGAAGATCGGAATCCCTCTATGATTAGTGACCTCCATTGAGAGAAGACCAACTGTTAACCTTTCCCTCTGATACCACTTGTTAGGTCCACTAGGCTGAATACCCTGAGAGGGGGGGGGGTGAATCAGGGTATGACTAATTAAAAATTAAAGCCCGTTCTGATCTTGTTTCGCTGTTAAGCAAAACACTCTTCTCTCTCTTTCCTGCTGCACAATATAAACAGAAAGTAAAGCAAGCACAGGACACAACAATTTTACTTGGTTCACCGCTAAGGGCTACGTCCAAGGAGCATACGCCGACAGGTTGCCGGTCGTACCAAGTCCACTAAACTTCACTAGCTGTGGATTACAATGTTCGGGCTAGATCACTTCTATGCCCAGGCTCACTGCCTATACAAGGTTTAGGGTCAGCTCACTGCTTTCCCAAGGGTCACTCCCTGTTTCTCTCTCTCTGGCTCACTGCCGGTGGAGAGGATCACCTTCTTCCTCTTCCTAAGCTCACTACTCTTGGAAGGGATTCACTCACAGTTTATAGACCTGTAGGTCTCTTCATTTCCATTAAGGAATGCATCTTTCTCTGTATGTAGATGCTCTATTGAAGTCCAACTTTCACCCGCAGATGAATCTCACTTTGCACCGGATGTACCGGGCAACCTCAAGTTTTACGCGCAACCCTTACGGTGCCTTGCGCGCAATTTCTATGCTTTGCGCGAAATTCCTTTTTCGCGCAACCTTCAAATTTTACGCGCAGCCTGGAAACTGCCTTGCGCGCAATTCACTGCCTTTGCGCGAAATCCACTTTTCGCGCAACCTTCCTTTTACGCGCCAACTCAAACTTTCTGCGCAGCCTTTGCTTTTCGCGCAATCTGACTTTACGCGCAAACTTTAAGTTTACGCGCAACACCCTTTCAAACTTCAATTTCGCGCACCAGAGCTCGGGTATTTTCTATGTCTTGAACTCTACCGAATGGAGGAGGGTCACTTCATATTTATAGGCAAAATCGACCCCGCGCGAAAAACCCTCCTTGTGCGCGTAATCCGCTTTGATCTTCCGCGCACAAACATTTTCCGCGCACTGCTCCATAATTTCGCGCACCTCATGCCTTTGACATTTTACGAGCTTCGGACCTCGTAACACCTCTTGCGCGAAATACTTCATCCGCTATTTCGCGCGCCACTTCAATTTTCCGCGCACGCCTCCAAAATCGCGCGCGCCTCATGCCTTTACCGTTTTTCAAGCTTTCGGCCTTGAAACATCTTTTGCGCGAAATACAATTTCGCGCAACCCGCTGTTTTGCGCGCCACACTTCAAGATTTCGCGCAACCCTCTATTTTTGCGCGCCACGCTTGATTTTTCCGCACACCTCCTTCATTTCTCTCTCCTCAACCTTTGCCAACAACATATCACTCCATTTTCCATTGGCGATTTTCAGGCCCAAAAAATTGGCAAACACTGGAAAACGGCGCCACCTTGTACTGCTCTTTTGTACCGCCTCCAGATCGTCCTTTCCTTTGTCAAAGTTCTTTGTCAACATGGAATGTCAACAACTTCTCGGGAACTCGACAATTCTCCATGGAAACCTGCTTTGTCAACAAACACAATCAACCCAAGAATGCTGCAATGTTACCTTGAGGGATTTTTGCCCAACACTTGCCATATAATATGCTATATGAAGGGATCCTCATCCCACATGAAGAAATGGTATGCCAAATGGGGTATCATTGGGCATCCACTTTCTTATTCTGATAATGACCTTCAATTCTCATATCATCCTCCATAGACTCTCCACAATCCAGTTCAATGGAATTAGGCCAAAGCCACTTCCAAAGCCACCAGACCCATATGAAAAGACCACCAGGTGCATCAGCATGCCCTTCTGATTATTCATACCCATGGTAAGAGGGGTCACATAAGTAATCCCCACAATGGTACATACCCTCGAAATGTCCTTAAGTATAAATTCCCATGGTAACCTAGGGTCCAGCCATGGGATACTGATGTGAACATCCTCATTCTAAGGATCAAGGGTATTCACTTGTGTTTCCTTTTGATGAGGTCTATTGATAAGTCAAATGGATCATTCATTCCTTCACCTTAGAAGAGGAACACTACTCCCCCCTTCCCAGAACCCATTACAGGTCAATCCCACTGAGGTAAGCCCTTAGTCATTCCATGGGAGGTGGATATATTACCCATCTTCATGTAAGTCCAAGACACGTCTGAATAGATCACCAAACATGAATATCATGGATATCAGCATGAGAGATAATTGGAACATTCAAAGCCCCCCCCCATCTCTATCTCTATATGGGCTCATGGACATGGATTCTTCCACCATCGTCCTCCTCCTTTTCCATTAGTGGTAAGAGAAAGTGTGTAGTTTTCTGAATCTACCTCTTCCTCTTGTTCCTCACACCATGGATGACTCATGTGGGCTGAGATGCTAACAATGATTATGGCGTCCACAACATCCAAGGAATGAACAACAAGAACTATAATTCCCACTATAATTGGGATATGTAGGAAGCCTTACTAAGGCTCTAGATCAATGTCCACTGATCCATGAAATGAGATATCATGCCCCCAAAAATGGGCTTCCTCCTAGTTGTAATCCCTGAGAAAATGAACTATTATAACTCTGATTCCTTTCACAACTAGGATACATAGGATGCATTCATAAGGCCAGATATCAGGGGATATTTTCCCTAAAAATTGATACAAAAAATCCTCACACCTCATTTGGGCTTCCTCCGAAGTGTAAGACCCAATAATCTATAACATCATAGACATTGATTAACAACCAAATGGGATACATAAGAAAACCTCCCCAAGGCTCAAGCCTAATACTTGATGGACTATATCTATTCCACCATCTCAATGTTGGTTCGCTCTCATCCTCACCGAATGATGTTAAAATTCACGGGCTACCGAACCACATGGGATTTGATTCCAAAACCAACTGGGATACGTAGGGAACCTTTTAAAGGTCAAAACCTAGATCAATCCTAATGTTATCTGAACTACATACATAGTAGGATCATATTCCCCCACAATAGAGAGCCTAAAATTCATAATCGCATGACTTTAAACTATGATGTACCCCAAATATAGTTAAAAGGTCCCTTCCCCTGTGTGTGGGATAGACCTATGTAGGGAGCCTAATTTTATAAAACTCATACTTTCAAGCATGGGTCCATCTCTGAAAAGGATATTCTGATGCCACACCCTACATGTGAGTCAGATCAATGAAGGTAAATTCAAAATTTTATTGACAATCATGGCCTAATTGTTTATTATTCATCAATCCACACCCATTACATCTATCAAAAATTATTATTTGGCTGATTTTGGATCTTCATGGACCTCCCTGGAAATCAAAAAGGGAAGTTCAGTATCCTACTGACACCTTTGTATTACTATACACACAATGCACCAGTGGATCTGCATGTGTTTCCCACAAACCAACATGTCAACCAAAGGAAAATCCTTCCCCAAGAGAGACTATTCCTATTTCTATACGCTCAAAGTTTTCCCATCCCCATATCATTTATCCTGATCTAATATCCCTCAAGATCATGTTTTCCACTTTTCGTTCTACCCACATACTAGATATTTCAGATCATCCTAGCCTAATTATCCTCCATTTACTTGGGGCTTCTATATCAATGTCATAAATTCACGACATTAAAACTACATGATTTTTGGAAAATTAATGTTCATTCTTAGGACTCAATATGCCAAATAATTTCATCCCCTCGTGATCATGTTCACAAAATGAATCCACATAGGAAGGTCTAATGAGCATCCCAACTAATGGGTAGTCTCCTATACAAAAATATCCCCCCTCCCATACGTATTAATGAGATCCATTTATGTGAAAATCACAAAATATATACATAAAGAATGATTCCATCCCTTAAATGATACATAATGACATTCGAATCTCGTATTTTGAGTCTATCCATGAAATATAATTTTCTCATCTCTACTTGTGGACGAGTCAGAACTATATAAAAAACCAACCCACATGCATAGGATAAAAATGCCACCACTTACCCCAGGTATTCCTAGTAATTTACAACTTGAAATTTACTATTTAATGTTTAGGTATACCTCCTGTTCACAAACCAAACACTATGTTCATAATGGTCTGAATCCCCATAATTTTCCATGACTATTGGAAATTAATGGATAATGTCCTATGGACACCTTTGTATGACTATGTGTAAAATGATCTGGAGGCTCTACATAAAGTTCCCACAAAATGGCCTATCATCCAAGGTAAAATTAGACCTCATGAGTGGATATTAGTAAATCTTTAGGCTCTTATAAAATTTATAAACCACCTCAATCCATGAATTTGAAAACCCCTTGGATTATAGTTTAAATATTTCCCCTTTTTAATTCATAAAGATAAAAGACATTTTTTTTCAAACTATCATGGAAAAGACGAATCATTTACCATTCCCAAGTTAGGGTAAAATTATTTTTCAAAAACAAACTCAATGTCCTGGTAGTACGTCGTTTAATTACACCATGCTTTAACCCTCCTTACACAAGTTTAATTCATGTAGGAACAATTTCTCCTCCAAAGATAATATAAATGTCCCTATTACATTCAAACACAATTCCCTTAACTGGACACCCATTTTGGTCCCCAATACAAAAAAATACAATATTCTATAAAAATTTATTTTCTATCAGAAATGGATGGCCAATGTCTTATGGACACCGTTGTTTGACTATGCACACAATTCCCTAATGGATCTACATAATGTTCCCACAAACAAGCCAATTAACCAATGGAAACATCATCCTCATGAACAAATTTTCCTACTTCCATACACCCTAACGATTCCATGCTCCACCTCATGTCCCACTTCCATAAATCACAAAATCAGGGTTAAGAAAAATCAAACACATGCATCTGAATGTTATTAGGACCTCCTCGGTTAATGAATCCTAAATCGGGGCCCTTTACCTACAAATCATGTTCAATGTTGTTCGACCTAAACCAACTGTAAATATAGTCTATCTTGAAATAAAATAAGCTACCATTGAAAAAGATAAATAGAACTCACTAGGATGAAATCTTGCAAAGGTAAACCTAGATAAAAGTCACGTACCAGATCTCTGAACCTAACATATGGTTTAGTAAAATCATCATGTAATCAAACAAATCAAAAGAGACCCAAATATTGTTAGGTCAAAAAACTACAAAGGGAAGCCTAAGAAAAAGTCAATTTATACCTACTAAACATAAGTCATAATTGTTTTTGGAAAAAATAGGTTCCTAATGAAAAAGTGACAATGTTTTTATGGATTACATGTAACCCTAGGAACAATAAAACTACGCTCGTTAAGCCCCTTAACTTCAGAAAACATTAAGGCATGATTGGATCGTTTCAATTATCTCAGATTGTAATTAAAATTGACATCAAATTGAGATTATTATTTTAATGTAGTCAATTATGATTGATTGATATTGTAGGAAACGGTAAAGAAGAAGCACTGAAAAAAAAATATTTTCATTCTATTACAAAAATATGTGGACAGCATCCACAACCTGGAGCCTCTCCATGTGGGTAGGACACAACCATTACAAAAGATGTTCAGCAGACTCAAAGAATTGTATCAATTCCTAATTCGACTCTTCAATTTCTAGAAAATATTTAATAATGTCATGTTCTCACCCTCTAAACCTACATACAATGCCTCCGCCTCATGTGGTACCTTATAGACGGTATTTTCCCCTTCCTCTACTAGCCATTTCCCCTCATCAACTATGGCCACAGTACAAGCTCATTCACATTTAAGCCACTCTAGTTCATTACTCAGTTATTCTAGATCTTTATTGGGATGCTCTGCTACAGACCTTTATTTCACAAGTTTTCTCCACTGCCTCGCGACCGCTCTATCTAGATCAATAGCTTCATTCATAATAACATATCTGGCCACGAAAATATGAGTCATGTACTCTTTAGTGAAAAGAAGAGACTCAAACATGCCTAATTGCTCCCTATCCATGACCACCTACCTCACTATGTCATAAATACCATGGTAATAGAATCATATAAACCCTATAACTAAAAACTGATGATGTAGTTTGAGATGTTTTTTCAGAAAATAAATGAGTGGTGTTTGAGATATCAATCTCAAAATGCTTTTCCGTGTCCTTTGGAGGCAAGGATGAAGGCTTTACAATCCCTATATGAAAGTCTCAAAATTGTTCCTAGATTATGGAACATATTTAGAAATAAATGTCACCATGGGAGGCCCTGACTCGTTGACTTCAGTATGACTTGACCTTATGGAAGTTGCTTCTCTGGTTGTTATGATAGGAGGAAGAACCGAGGTGTCAACTAAAAATGAATGTTCTTGTTCTTGTGATCCTAATGTCAATAGTAAGATAAGTGAACACTCTCCGTTTCTGAAGATAAAAAAATAGAATATATACATGAAATGGTAGGTAGGGCGGAAGACTAGCCTCCACCTGCCAAAATATTAATATCTTCAACTTCCATTATGGCCTCACCACTCAATAAAGAAGGTGTTATATCTTCAATACTAAATTGAACATTGGGGTTGTCCAAAGGCACCCAAAAATGGGGCCATGACTGATTGTACCAGCGGCATCCAGGAAGGCCACCATAAGATCAATTACAAGAATAAAGCTATCCAAGATAATCAGCCTAGAAAAAGGCATGACAGTCAATTCTAAACAATGGGGAGCCGGGATCACTAATGCCCTTGTGGTTGCAGAGAAAGGCATGATGGCTCATTCAAACTTTTTGGGAGATGGGATAATGTCCTACCCTGTAGTTGTGACTTTTGGGGGAGTGGGATCAATATGCTCAATTGGGACATCAATCTCCTTAGGTACTCCCTCGATAAGGGAAAAGTTCATTTGGCTTGGGATAGTCGATACCCTGAGACATGGAAGCCCTTTGACATCCTGAGACAATCGGTGATCTTAACCCAATTTTGGTATTGCTAATAAATTCTTCATGTACTTATCTATGATGGCAGTATTAGCACAGTTTCGACCTGAGGTGAGAATTTGGGGAAAATAAATTGGTCTGATGAGTGACAATCATTTGTCTGTTATTATAGATAATTTCACAACGGGTTCACCATTTTTGTTTCAAACGGAATCATGTCATTATACTTTAGGGGTAATTCAATTGACCCTATGGGGAATGGGTAATTTATACTTTTTGTATTAAGAAGAAGTATCCACATTTGAATGGTCCCATCAGGTGATTACAGGGGTTAAGTATTTGTGCAATCTGCCCTCTTATGATATGATTTCTTCATATGGTATCCAACGGGTTCATTCATGGAGCCAGAAACACCCAACGGTCATTTTATATATGATTAGTGGACCTACATTCCAAAGGCAAGTGCTTGTTGTATGGTTAAGCCAAATACACTTGAGGATTCCATTGGTTGAGAGGATGGGAATTCAGGCTCATCAAACCCTTTTAGGTTGAATTATTGCTTACTGTGGCACTCTCTTAAAGATTTAATCCATGTTCATATGTTCATGAATCCCCGGTTGATTCTCGAAGATTGTATCCATGGTTAACCCATGGGATGCAAGATCATCATGAATATACATGGATTTGATGCTATAGAGATAATGCTAACATAAGCCATGTAATGAGGCACTATGTAGTTTATCATCATATATGAGGGACATAAGGTGGTTTGATGTTGATTTCATACCGATAATATGGGATTCCTACATATCCTTGTGGGGGGAATTAGAGCCCACATAGTTCAGTTAGAAGGAATTGCACCTAGGAGGGAACCCTTTGAAATTTGGGAGAACATTTTATCGAGATTGACTATTGAGGAGAGTGTGCCATGAGCTCAAGCCTTGGATAGGCATCTTACGTATCTTGGATAGATTAGGAATCAGAGTTGTCATAATTCATTTATGGGTTGTGACTTCATTAGGTCTTATGCATGGGAGCTGACCATCTGAGAGAATCGAATCGGGACTTACACATAAAGAGGATTCCCTTTATTGAGTGCATTTTTGGGGTGAAACTTTTGAAAAAGGGTTCTTATATGATCTTGGGCCTTATGTAGGAATCCTATGTATCATAATTGTGGTGGAACTAGTGTTCGCATAGTTCGTTTATTGGGTTTTCCAATGTCATTTCATCACAAACCTCTAGGCCCACGTGGGTCATGCTTATTGTGAGAAACAAGAGGATGTGAAAGATTCAACAAGGGAATAAATTCTCTTCTTTTCACATGGAAAAGGAGGATTAAGGTTGTAGAAGTGGTTGTGTCTACGATCCCAATGGAAAAAGGAAATAGAATAAGGTGTTTCAATTCCCTTGCACGGTCTCATGTCCAGCTGAAAGTGGGAGAGGGAATGAATCAATGAACCTTTCAATGTGGAATGAAATTGAAAGTCATGTGGTCTGGATCTCAGAAGGCTAGGGTCTTACCTCAGTGGGAGTTACCTTGAGCTCGTTATGGGGTATACTATAGTTTAATGTCATATGGCATGGTTGATGGAATCACAGTTTAATATCATGTTGTAGGGACCAATACCATATAGTTTAATTTCATGAAGATAGGACTATAACTCATAGTTTACGGTAATAGTGTTAGGACTAATGGAATCAAATTTTAATGTCACGTTGCATAGAATAACACAATACAGTTTAACATCATTTGGTCAGGATGATAACTCATAGTTTAAGGTTATAGAGTTTAGACTGACGGAATCACAGTTTAATGTCATGTTTCATGGACTAATATTGTACAGTTTAACATCATTTGGTTAGAATGATAACTCATAGTTTATGGTCATAGAGTTTCGAACAATTTTCATTGAATTCATGATTATATGGAAGATAATAAGGTTGGGATGCTCTGAAATTCCTCGAACATGAGAGGGAAGTAATGTCTAAACCATGACTCTAGGGATTCTCAAATCATGATAAATGATACGGGGCATGAAATCCATTTGGAGAACGAAATTAGGGAAAGCCTCTCCTAATGATGGATTTTTCTTTTGTTTATTGTACTTTTTTTAGGAAGCATATGTAGAGCCACTAGAGTATGATGTGAATAGTCAAGTAAAGGAGTCTAAAAGAAAATGACTGTCCATTTTCGATGGCCATAGTGGTTTATGAAGATCCAGAATTTCCTGATACACAGAGTTTGATAGATGGAAAGGATGTGTTCGGGCAGTTAAGAAACATTATAGCTGCAATTTTCCATGGAGATATAGTTCAACGTGTTGTAGGAGGAAAGTGATAGGTTTTTTCAGAGCTACATGAGGAATGTCTCTTCTCATGGTATTTAATGGATGGATGTTTGGACGACATAAGGGAACAATGGAAAATATTGTCGACCTGGCCTGAAAGTTCATGGTGTGACCTTCCATTTTTCATGGGGGGTAGTGACAGTAGTAAAGGGACTAGCCTATAGGGTTGTAATTTCATCTCATCATTGATCTCAAGAATGGGTACAGGGAGTAGGCCTCGTAGTATGGACCGGTGGGCACGAACGGTTTTCCATATAGGGTTATCTGTGTAGGAGCTGGCTGCATAGGAGCATCCACGTAGGAATGGGATGTGAACTATTAGTCTATGGAGGATGTTTTTCATGAAGGAGTCTTACACATTTTATAGTACATGGACTATTTTGGGAATAGGATATTCCAAGAACCGTTTTCCGGATAAGACGAGCTGTGAATTGTTTTCCACAAAGTGGTGTTCGTGTACTACATTCTACATAGGGATTCTGAGTACTGTCTTCCACATAGGGAGCCTGAAAACTATGTTTCCCACATTGGAGTATCCTCAAAACAATTTTATTATATTTTTTTTGTTTTATGGTTTTCAATGGAGGTTCTTCATATTACAGTTTTTGGGGAGGAATTACACAAACTTCTTTCTACATATGGTTCGCAGGATGGAGTATGTTAACTGCTTCGGGTGTGGGATAGAATCCTATGAACAACTTCAGGTGTGAGTGAAATTTCACACTCACCCTCTATTTTCATCATCAATTTTTCACCTATCCCATATGTCTTCTATATTTGGGAGCTCTTTCTCCTACTCTTCAGATATCCTTTTTCAGTTCCCCCGATGTTCTTTTTATAGATTGTCAGGGAAGTTGTATATGTGAATCATACATCACCTTTTTCAGAATATTGTGGAAGAAAATCATGATCAAGGATAACTCAATAAAACAGTATTTGTGGATATTCAATTCATAGGGAACCCCCAAATACAACTCATCCACAAACTACTCAGTTTGTAGGGATTGTATCTAGGGTGTACCTCCATCCGATTTCCACAAATGAAAATGGTTCATGGAGGCTTCGGTTCATGGGTGAAAATTCACCATGAATATCTTCATTCTCTTTCCAATGCCTCATGGTCTAGTGAATCATAGGCCATCCACATATCAGGGGTTCACATTTTATTCCCTCCACAAACCTTTCCTAGTAATCAGTATAAGGCTAGGATGGATCCCTTTGAAAAAAAAAGATTGTATCATGTTTCTTCTCAAATTTTAAATCCAACGTGTATTTCATTGTTTCTCCAAACTTATGGGAGTATTTTTCTTCCCTTTGCTAAATTTTTGGGACCCTTCAAGAATTCATGGTTGTTATATAAACCTTTTAATGCTCCTCCACTATTGAGGCTGAAGTTGTCTGATTTTGGGTAGGTTTTTTCAGAGGGCTAAAAATCTTCATAGTCTCCTTGATTGGTCCTATGTCTCGACACTATTCAACCAAAAATTTTGGGGGTCCTTCTCCAACAAAAAAAGGAATAGAAGTCATAGATTTATTTGAAAATTCATCCAGATTACTTATTGGTGCTTCATTAAAATATTCACATGATAATTGGTGAACAAGATAAAATCACTTGGTATGACATCCAGATACACAGGTATGGAAGAAACTCGTAATCCCCTTTTTGAATCATTTTGATAGTTGGGTTCCTATCAGTATTTCTTTTTACACCATGGGGATGGATCCCAGATAGGAATATCCACTGGATCTAGGAGAGGAAATTTCCCAGAGGGGTCTATAATGACTACCTTCATATGTTCTCTGGATATGGGGGATCCTTCTGTAGCATCCCCCACATCTAAAAGGGCATGCTCCCCAGCTAAAGTTGATATGGGGGTGTATACTGGAAAAAGAACCATCCCTCAAGACTCCTCAGGTCCCTATAGAAATAAATAGAAGATGTTTTAGGAATATATCAATGAAGGAAATTAAATGCAGGGTTAGAAAATTGAATAACCTCTCCGTTGATATTAATTGTCTCTAAGTGTACCACCATCAATACCACCTAGTTAGACCAGTAATGCCTGTGTTTGGGAGCATGGAGGCATGTATCAATCTCACTTAGGTATGAAGCACACTCATCTGGTTGTTCTTTAGTGGAAATAAATGCGGGGTCAATGGATTCCCCCAAACTCAGAAGGTCAAAGTGTCCCCTTTGAAGTAACATCCAACTATCTTCATTGGAAGTGTTCATCCTCAAGTCATCCTAGAACATCCAAGTGCTTGAAAATTCGACCGTAATAGGGATGGCTAGTGCTGGATGATTAATCAGGAGAAGCGAGGAAGGTTTCATCAGTCCTAGTTTCTTCATGGGTTCCTGCACACCTATGGAACCCATAGGGGATAAACACTAATGGGGATCTGAGCGTGAGTGAGGAACCTCCCCTACTGCAGCCGTAGTAGAAAAAACAGCAATATCGTCACCCTCTAAAGAGTTATTATCATCATCCTTCTCTTCATCAGCCCTTTATCTCAGTATGAAAGTACTCAATTTGAGTATTTTCAATGATTATGCTGAGAATGAATCAGGGTTACAAGGTCATGAACGTAATGGTTTTCTCTCTTAGTCTCAAAATCATATGAAATGTCATCAGGTGATGACATGCAGCCCAGATTGGGAAGGGAAACCTCCTTCTCTTGAAGGAACTGCCACAAGGCATGAGGGGACTGATCAATAAAAGATGGGAGACTCCTCAAAGTATCCCATTGATTTTAGGCCACTCGAAAATCAGCATCATAGGGGATGGGTGGTTGGTTCTCAGCGAAGGCCTCGACATATTGTGAGGTTACACCCCAAGCTCTCAAGACCTTCCTTGGGGGAAAACCAAGAGTCCTCTTATGTGATTTCCCTAATGGGGGAATGCTATGTATATTCTTTTTTCTTCCTATTGGCCTAAATGGCCAAGGTTTTGTACTAGTGGGATTTGGATCTTCCATCTGACCATCTGTATATGATTGAACCCAGGCATCAGCATAACCTTTTGTAAGGAAGGTTAAAAACACTTGGAATCTTGAATATTTATCTTTCACTATGTATCCTCTTGGGTAAACATTAGCCACAATTGACAGGATATCATGAGATGTTTCTCCTGGAGCATGCTATTGAGGGTATGGGTAACAACATCTAGAAATTGTTAAACTTACGGCAAAAATTGCAAGGCGCATATCCCTCACAGATAAGTTCCCCAACAATAAAGGAAACCAAAAAACCCTCTCTTAAAGAATAGAGGTATCCATGGTTGATAAAGTCTTCTGATCTAGAATTCCCAATGGTACCAGTAGGGGAAGCGTAAGGTCAATAAATAAAGTGGTCATGATAGTTTATTTGAGCCATCAACTCTTGTTTGTTATTTTTATTCTGGTCTTCCTGCTTATCATATGTGGCCCAACCCACTAGTATAACCCGTGTATTAATCTCAAGATACAGCTGAAGAAAAACATGTGGAATCCATAGGGGAAGGATAAATGTGTATCTTCCTATGTGGGATCCTATCCAACCCCATATGATTTGGATGGGCCCAATAACCTGATGGGGTAGGTTCCCCTCGCTGACCCGACCTAGTAAATGGTGGATTTTGGCCAGCACTGGAATGTCAAAATTGAATCACATATCTATGGCTGGTTGATCATCCATGAAACAATTGGTGACACTCACACCATAGGATTCATGCACCAGTAGAATCCATCCACTCAGAAACATGTCCAGGAATGCCTCCGACCAAAACAAATGGTCCACATTAGGGACGAGTTACCGTCCCCATCCACAAAACTAGACCTCCTCCAAGACAGGCCGGTATGAACCTGCTCGAATTCAGGGTTCATTGGTTGAAAAGGACCTATTTTTGCGCACATTAGACTGTAAGACACTTTTCTTTGAAAAGGAATTAATTAGGTTCAAGAAGGAAATGTTTTTCTTTGGGAAAAGATTGATATTCATTATTATTTTTGCTTGTTCAATGAGAATTTTACCCATAAGAGTAGTCATATCCTTATCATACTTAGTGGAATAAAGGTGTGGAAACTCTTCATTCAAATCTCCGATAATGGGGACCCCTGAAATCAGCCGTACATCCCACAAGCTAATGAATCCTCCCTCTGGACTAAATTACTGGTATTGGTATCTGGACTCCATCTATTCAAAAGTTGTGAAATACGGGAGCTAGCCCAATGAGAATAGGTATGGGATACCCTAACAACCACATATAACCCCATGGTCTGCAATTCAACCCATAATTCATCACAACTATAACAAACCTAGAAAGTCCATCCCCAATCCAAACAAGACGAACCTCCAGAACAAAGGTACCACTTTGAGGACCATCCATATTTCAAATTTGATATGGCCATCCATCCATTGAAATGGTAGGAGTGGGTCATTTCATCTAGCATCCATCATGATTCTTTCATAGTCTGAGGGGCGTAGTTCAATAAGGACCCACCAGCTGTATCCTTCTATGTGAGTCATATTTTAGATGAAATAAGGGCCTTGGGAATGGAACTATTGATTATCCAAGTAGCAGGTTGATCGACCTGATGTGGTTCTAGAATATATGTATCAGAAAGCTGGCCATATATATAAATGGTAATATTGTCTAAAATCAAATACTCTCTTTAACCCACAGTAAGAAAAATTGTGAATGATTGATGTAGTGGGATAACATGTATTTTTTCATGAACAGAGATTCCATATCCCTCTACTTTACATCAAAAGATGATAGAACAAATATTTTAAATTATTTTATTATTAATTTCAATGTTTTTAATCCGATCATTGTTTTATTTAAAGGGAAATTGTAACATTTTGTGTTTTAAGAGTAATTGTTATCTTAATTGAAAAAATTGATTATTTTGGATTTAAATAGTTTAAATTTATTTCAATGTTTCGGCCATAACATTTCATTAACTGATCCAAATTGAAACATTCTTCTTTTATAGGTTCTTATGTTCTATGGGATTCATTTTTTCCTACTAGAACCAAATCTGAATCCATCATCTGGAAGCTCAAATCCATCTCACAATTCAAGCCTTGAAAACTGTGCATAGAACATGATAATTTTATTGTTGTGCCCATATATCATAAATGGAGGAACCAAGTGAGCTGAACATTTACGTAGATCAATATAACCTCTAGGGGAAGAGGTTTTATTAATATGGTCTCATGTTATTCTTTCATTATCATGGACCTAAAATCATTGTAACTCGGTGCATTGGAATACAAATAGTCATCTTGGACAGATTAAATGTCGTGAATAAATAGACCATATCTCTCTCCAAACTTGGTCAATCAAGATGGAATGTCATCGGTAGACATAGTAGAAGTAAACGAACATCTTTCAAGAATCACACATTCCAAAATTCAGTCATTAAAGCGGGATGACATGTGCATACATTCTGAGAAGATATTTGTAGCCAATTTTCCATTCCCTCTCCCTATAATAGAGTGTCAATTTTCATTTCAATGTGTTGGAAACTTATGAATAGATATTTTTGGAAATTTTATTTATTTTAATGTATTATATTATTTTTATTTCATTCAGTAATTTCATTTCATGTTTTCATTTATGTTTTCTCCTTTCTCTCTTTTTTTCTCTCTTTTGTTTTCCCCCTATTTTCTTCATCACTGTGAACTCTTATGCTTATGATCATTGGTATCTAACCTAAAGAGGTTCCTAGGGGATTAATCTTTTGGTGAACCCAATACATTGAACATTCATTCTTAATGTTTATTATTTTCTTAGAGTTACACTGAAGGAGGTCTTAATGGGAATGGTGCCTTTGTGTCACCACTTGCCATCCAAGGTTTAGCATTCACTTCGGTCAATTTCTCCCTTGATTGACGAGGTGTATGAGTGGTATCTCGGCAATATTTGAGTGTACTATGTATTCAAAACCATAGGAATAAGTTAATATTCATGCATACGATGGAGCATGTTCATTATGTAAATTTGATACTAAAAATAGAGGACAATGGTTTACTCTATAAAATCTTCTAAGAGGATCTTTTTTCTATCTAACATCATTCTATTTTCATTTATTTTGATTTAATTTCATTTTCATATTTAATTTTATTATTTCATTTTCAATTTTAATATATCTATTTCTGGTCATTTTTTTCGTAAATATATATATATATATATATATTTATAGTGAATTATATGTAGTCAGTGATTGACTGTGAAAGCTCCTCAAGAGATCAACCTTGGTCAACCACTATGTTGTACTTAGTATAAATATTTTTGAGGGCATGCATGATTAGGGGTAGTAAAAAACCTATCACATTCTTGGTGATAATCCACTACAACTTGTTTACTAGGGATAGTAATAATCTATAACCTGTTCGGGGGGTCAATCCAAGAATTATCCCTTTTCTATCATCTTTCTTTGCCTTTTTTTATTTTTCTTATGTGATTTCATTTCATTATTGTAGCATTAATGTGGTAGTAGATAGGATCATAACTCAAGGATACCATTGAACAATATATGAGGTTGTGTCTTTCCTTTTCTTTATTTTGTTTTCTACCCATTTTAAATTTTGTGTGAAAATATTTCTTGATCTGATTTTAGCTATAGAGAGGGTAGTAAATGGAATAAGTGTGGTGGAGGGATATCAAACTGTTTTAAGAATTTTGAGTGTTCTTTTTTTTTTATTTTTTTTCCATTTTTTGTGTGTTTTTTGGATTCTTAAGCTGAACTGAATACTTTGGAAAATTCAAATAATATAGGTATTTTTGGCACATTACTTGATTTTAATGTTTTGATAAATTAAAAAATTGTTGAAAAGATTTTGTTTCATGATTTCTGATTATTTCATTTGAAGAATTTTTATTTATTGTGAAACCCATGTGCATTAGTGTCATCCAAATTAAAAATCATTACGAACCCAAGAGGTTTTTAAACCTGTTTGAAATCTTCTAACATTTCTCCTTTTCTTGAGAGTCTTGAGACATGTTTTTTGAGCCATAACCCCCTATTTTTCTCTTTTTCAAATCTATTAGAGTTCATGGAATGTCATAAAAATGATTGATGCATCACTTTGAAATCCCTTTTTTGCATACCACTCTACTTTTGGCCCACTTTGTCATCCGACCTTCTTTAAGACCCTAGTATCCAATAATTACCTTGTTAGTATGCCACATTACAAGCCATTTATCCCTTTCCAACTTCCTCTATAAGTTAAATGTAATATTATTATTGAACTTAGGTGTGGGGGAGGGAGAAGATGGGCTGTATTTTTCTATCTTTAATAATATTTTGGAGCTTGATTTAAAGTTTTTCCATATTTATTACTGCTTAGGTGGAAGAAATTTCATTATCGAAAGGTGTATGGTTAGCCCAAAATATCATTACAAATATGGGCTGGGTGTTTATCAATTTTTTAATATCAAAACCTTCCTCTCATTTCCTCAAAAACATGATTCTGAAGAGAAACCTAGATCTATATTCAAGATAAGATAATGCTACAATTGGGAAAAATAGGGAAGAAATTAATTGATGCTGAAATTTCAAGTGCGAGCTTCCAAATGTAAGAGGTGTTTGGAGGTGAATCATTTTTGAGCTGATTGTGGAGCACACCATTCTTGAGAAAAATTGGTTTCATGCATTTACTTCACATTAGAGCTTAACATTCCTCATTCTGGCTCAGATGTTTTTACATTTAAAACCTTCCAACCCTCAGCCTCAAAACAACCCATGTAAAATACTTCATGATTGAAACATTTTTTACTATATGAAGTGTAGATATTAATAGTATATCAAGCCCATGGAGATCACACATGTTCTTGGGAATGTGAAGAACTCCAAATAAAATATATTTTAGTGAGGAGAGAAATATTTTTACGGGAATGTAGGTATGACATGACTATGAGGATTACCATTATATTGAATGTATTATGATTTTTGAGGATTTTTGAAATTTTTATCGATGTAGGAGGCATGATATTTTCTTTGATAGGATGATTGAGTTGTGTTGTCATTTATGCTTTGGGAAGTTTGTTTTGACCTTGGTTTAATATGATTACCCATGAGTGTAATGTTTAGGTGTGGGGGAGTTGATAAAAAAAATATTTTCAATTATTTTATTACAAATTTAAATTTTTTTAATCCAATAAATGTTTTATTTAATGTGAAATTGTCTCATTTTATGTTTTAGGATTATTTTTGAGCTAAATTGAAAAAATGGATTATTTTGTATTTAAACAGTTTTAATTTATTTCAATTTTTCATCCATAATATTTTTTTCACTAATACAAATTGAAATATTATTCTTTACTAGGTTATTATTTTTGATGGGGGTCATGTAATCCTTCTGAACCCAAAGCTCAATCCATCATTTGGAAGCTCAAATCCATCTCACAAGTCATGCCTCAAAAATTGTGTACTGAACAAGATAATTGTATTGTTGGGCCCATAACTCTTAAATGCCTGAACCCAATGAGATGAAATTTTACATGAATCAATAATACATCAGGAGGAAGACGTTTAATTAATATGGTTGTGCAATATTCTTTCATTCCCAAGTCCATAAATGCATTGGAACTCCGTGTATTGGAATAAGAATAGTCAGACTGGCCAAATTAAATGTCAGGAGTAATTCGACCATATCTCTATCCACACATGGCCAATAAAGATGAAATTTCTTAGTTTGATAGAGGAGATGTAACCGAACAAACTTAAGAAATAACACATTAAAAAATTCTGTCATTAAAGAGGGATAACATGTGCATACATTCTGAGATGATTTTTGGATCCAATTTTTCATTCCCTCACACAATAAAAGAGTATCCCTTTGCATTTCAATGTGTTGGGAACATAGGAATAACCTTTTTTAGTAATATTATGTATTTTATTGTTTAAAATTCTTTTAAATTCATTCTGTAATTTCATTTCATGTTTTAATTTATGTTTTATCCTTTCTCTCTTTTTCTTTCTCTCTTTGGTTTCTCCCCCTATTTTCTTCATCACTCTGAACTCTTATGCTCATGATCATGAGTAGTTAACCCAAGGAAGTTCCTGGGTGAGTAATATAGTGGTTAACCCATGGTATTTGACATTAAATATTAATGTTTTGTTTTTCTGTAGTGTTAGACTGAGGGGGGTCTTAGTGGGAAAGGCTCCTTTGTGTCTCTACTTGCAACTTGAGGTTTAGCTTTCACTTTTGTCACATTCTCCCTCAATTGAGGAGGTGGATGTACGGTATCTCGGTGTTCATTGAGTGTACTGTATATTCACAGCCATAGGAATAATGGGATTTTCATGCATTGGTGTAATTTCATGAATTAAATTTGAAAATAAAAAATAGATGACGAAGGTTCACTCTAGATAATATCCTGGGAGGATCTCCATTCTGTCTAACATCATTCTATTTTCAATTATTCTGTTTGAATTTCATTTTCATATTTAATTTTAGTATTTCATTGTCATTTTTCATATATCTGTTTCTGGTCATTTTTTTTCATAACTATATATATATATAATGAATTATAAGTACTGAGTGATTGACTGTTAATGCTCCTTAAGAGATCGACCTAGGTTAGCCACTCTATTTCACTTGGTATAAATATTTTTGAGAGTTTGAACGACTTGGGTTAGTAAAGAAACTAGCACTCACATGTGGATAATCTCCTAAAACTACCTAAATAGGGGCAATAAAAACCTAGCACCCATTTGGGGTGCCAAACCAAGAATTCTCCCTTTTCTATCCTCTTTCCCTTTCATTTTATTTTTTTTATTATGTGTTCTTATTTCTTTCTTGTAGATTTACGGTGGTAACAGTTAGAAGCGTAACTCAAGGCTACCACTAAAAAATATATCAGGTTGTGTATTTCATTTTCATTATTTTGTTTTACACCCAATTTAAATTCTGTGTGAAAATCATTCTTGATCTAATTTTAGCTAACAAGAGGGTAGTAAATGGAATAAGTGGTGGGGTGGGATTTCAACATATTTTAAGAAGTTTGAGTATAATTCTATTTTGTTTTCATTATTTTCATTTTTTGTGTGCATTTAGGGTTCTTGAGTTGAATTGAATACTTTGGAAAATTAAAACTATCTTGGTATTTTAGGCACATTTTTTTATTTGAACATTTGAGGAATTAAATGATTTATGAATGGAATTTGTTTCTTGATTTCCAATATTTTCATTTGAAGATGTTTTATTGATTGTGAAACTCATGTGCACTAGTGCTCTCCAAATTGAAAATCATGCCCAACCCGAGAGGTTTCTAAACATGATTGACAAATTATATCATTTCTCCTTTTCTTTAGAGTTTTGAGACATGTTGTGTGATAACGAACTTTCTATTTTTCTCCTTTTCAAAGCTATTAGATTTCATGGAATGTCTTATGTATGATTGAGGCATCAGTTTGAAATACCTTTTTACATTCCACTCTAATTTTGGCCTACCTTTTCATATGATCTTTTTTAAGCCCCTAGTACCCATAAAATAATTTATTTGGTAGCCACATTACAAGAAATTTATCCCATTCCTAGATGCTCTAGAAGTTATATTCATGATTATTATTGAACTCAATTGTGGGGGAGAGATAAGATGGGCTGTATTTTTTCTATCCTAAAGAATCATTTTGAGAATAATACGAAGTTTTTCAATATTTATTTGGATTGGGCTGAAGAAATGTCATTATGGTAATATGTATAAGTGGCCCAAAATATCATTACTAATATGGGCTGGGTGTTCACACAAATTTTTTAATATCAAAAGATTCCTCTCTTTTCCTCCAAAACACGATTCTGAAGAGAAATCCAGTTCTATATTCAATCTGAAAAAATTATACAATTGGGGAAAAGAAGGATGAAATTCATTGATGATGAAATTACAAGTGTTAAATTTTCTAAGTAATAGGTGTTTGGAGGCTAATAAGTTTTGATCTGATTGAGGAGCACACTATTCTTGAGAAAAACCATTTTATGCATTTACTTCACATTAGTGATTAAACCTCCTCATTCTGCCTCAAATGTTTTTACATTTAAAACCTGTCAACCATAAACCTCAGGAAAACCCATTTAAAATACCTCATGATTGAAATTTTTTTGACTCTATTAAGTGGAGATATTAGGAGTATATCAAGCCTCTTGAGATCATAATGTTCTTGGGTATGAGAAAAACTCTACATAAAATATCCATGAGTGAAGAGATAAAAAATTTTCTGAGAAGGTAGGTATGACATGCGTGTGACGATTAAAATGATATTTAATGGATAATTATGATTTTTGAGGAGTTCTGAAATTTTTATATATGTAGGAGGCATGATATTTTTTTGACAGGTTGATTGAGTTTTGTTGTTATTTAGGCTTTGAATGTTTGTTTTGACCTTGGTATAAGATGATTTCCCAGAAGTGAAATGTTTATGTGTGGGGGAATTGATGGAACAAATATTTTCAATTATATTATTCTTAATTTAATTTTTTTAATCCCATTAGTGTATTATTTAAAGGGAAATTGTCACATTTTATGTTTTAGTAGTATTTTTTAGCTTAATTGAAAAATGGATTATTTTGGATTTAAACAGTTTTAATTTATTTCAATGTTTCGGCCATATCATTTCCTTCAATGATACAAATTGAAAAATTATTCTTTTATAGGTTCGTATGTTTTATGGTATTCATTTTATCCATCTGGACCGAAAGCTCAATCCATCATTTGGAAACTCAAATCCAGCACACAAGTCAGGCATCAAAAATTGTGCATAGAACTGGATAATGATATTTTTGGGCCCATATCTCATAGATTTCCAAACCAAGTGAGCTAATGTTTTACATGGATCAAGAATACACATGGAGGAAGAAGTTTCATTAATATGGTCATGCCTAATGATTTCATTCTCAAGGCCATAAATGCATTGGAAGTCGGTGTATTGGAATACAAACAGTCAGCCGAGACAGATTAAATGTCATGAGTAAATCGACCGTATCTCACTCCACACATGTCCAAGATAGATTGTCATTAGTGGATCGATATTGGAGCAGTAACCGAATAACATTCAATAATCAAACATTCCAAAATTCATTCATTAAATTGGGATAACATGCGCATACAATCTGAGAAGATTTTTGGAGCCAATTTTTTCTTCCATCTCCCTATAAAAGAGTGTCCTTTTTCATTTCAAAGTGTTCGCAACATAGTAATAGCTTTTGTTTGTCACGACCTGTCTCAGTGGGTCCTGCATCGTGACTCCCCAAGCCTACTTCTAATAGGCTAGGGGCTGGTGACTAGCACTGAGTATGAATATTATTACATGGGAGGCATTGCCTAAGAACCTGTACACATGTACACATGTCCAATCCCACAAACGATGAAATGTAAAAAACCTACTAGGGAACAAAATGCATGAATACAACTAAACCCAACCAATAGAGTATGATGGAAAGTAAAGTACTGAATTTAAAATGGGATAGAATAAAATCCCACCAAATATAAGTGTCTGAAAATAGCAAAGTCAAACCTGTAAACAAAAAGAGGTATTGGGACTAATCATCGTAGCCAAAGGAACGCCTTGGCCTATAGGGAACTCAGAAATCTTGGTGTTATCCTATTCTACCCTGGACTCTTTCAAAAGGGTGCTTGTCTGCACAAGACACGACATGTGGGGGAAATACACGTGTAGGAGTGAGTATAACAATACTCAATAGAGGGCCCCAAAAAACACAAAGCAAGTACACAAAGGAAAGGCATAGTCAGCTCTACATAGTATATTTCTACTGAACAAATAACAGGATATCACAATCTAGATATATTGAAAACTCGGATTCGTGGACTAGAGACAAGTCACACAACCACATACTCCTATCTAGGTATTCAGTTCTATGATTTTCACGAATCACTCATTCTAGGAGAACACACTCCACGAGTCTGGTAGCTCTGATGACATCTATCTGAGACGTATTGTTCGTCGGGAAACATCACGAGAGGTAGTTAAACTTATTATAGGAGACACACTCTTGAGTGGGAAGATCATGATAGAGATATGCACTCATTATGGGAGACACACTCTTGAGTGGGAAAGATAACGATACACAGATGAGGATCACGGCCAGGGCCATGGCGGATACCATGACTCATATGGATTCACCAGTTAGGTGGATTCACCAGCTAGGAATAGGATCAACACATTGTAGAGATGGTCATGTTGATGCCTAACTCTTCATAGGGTTAGGAATGGATAGAGGATCTCGCTCCTAGCCTCTCAGAGGGATGCCGACTCTATCACATAAAGTCCTACATAACAGATTATACCCCTGTAGAAAGAAATGATACCTGACCTTCAGGGGATTGAGAAGAAGGGGGACAAAACAAAACGAAACATCTCCATGATATGGTGGAAAAGAGGACCATTCCATTTTCCAAAACGTACATGTTGTGTAGAAAAGTTACACGTCGTGTCATCTAACCCGGGGTACTGCCCGTGTATAGCGGCCCCTATCATAAGGATGGTCATGTTGAAACATTAGCATACAGTATGTAGTAAGGTGTACACACTGTGTCCGAGTGACTGGGGTTGGGTTCGTGTATGTTGTCCATGTGACCATACACAATCATCAACCCGTGTACTCTATCTCATGCAATAAGTACAGGGGGTGACCCACGATACTGGCCTCACCTGGCTGTGTGATGGAGTAAATGGTCATGTACTCCATCCCGTGTCTGTGTATACCCTGGATACACTCCAATTCCCACATATTCACCTCTGCCATGCTGCGTAGAGAGTACATGTTGTGTTCTGAAGCCGTGTAGTCCATCCCTTGTCTGTGTACTTCCCAAAATACATGTCGAGCTTCTGGGAAAGTCCAACACACAGTGGGACCAGGGTCACATGTCGTCTGATTCCTCTGACCCTCAAAACACTATCCACCACCACAAGTACCACACGACGTGTTCTTGGGAAGTACACGCCTGGTATTTTGGATATTTATAGAAACACGGACCTCCACCGTCGATCCTCCAGTGATGTCCCGTTCATCGATCTGGTCGTCTGATCGATGTGGAACACCTAGGTTTTCGTCTCCCTGACACCATGAATCCACTTACATTGTTTTCGTACCTCCGATCGGCCCTAAAAACATGTTCTTATCTTCCCGTGCTAAGAACTCTTGAATAATGGCCTCTACCGATATGAGATGATTCGTCATTCATCATGGTCATCGCACCAACATAGGGTCGTTGCGATGTTGGATCTCCAGTTTGGGATCATTGTGTTGAAAAACGGGTGCGCAACGATCTGTTGTTCATCACCCCGTAAGGAATGCGAAGAATGGGTGAGAAAGAAAGGGGGAAATAAGAACCAATAGAATAGATTTGAGGATCGAACCACTACCATCGTTCGTCATGGAATTGATTTGCTCCCTTTAATAGGATTAAACGGATCAAAAATCAACAACAATGATCCACATGGATTAATTCCTTATAATCATCCCAATAAACCCCTCCCGCAAGAATGTACGAATCCACATATCAACTTGTGTGTGGTTGATCCGTGTTCATCATTTAAATTAAAAAATAGGGAACGTGGAATGAAATAACAACCCCGACCTTTAAGAAATGTTCGATCGTTGAAGAAAGGGTCGCACTTCCATCGTCGTCGTGATCCTTCAACTTCGTTGTCGCAACGATTCACAGATTTGATTTTTCATCATTCATCTTTGAGAGTCTCCTCCAAAGCACCACATATTCTACAGTGTTTCCTCTCAATACATTCCAACGACTGACATCCCAAAAAAAGGGAAAAAAATTTGTAATTCCATTAGACAACCATAATAATGAGTCAGTATTGTTGTTTCTGAGTCATTATGGCATGAAATTAATTACTGAAACTATTTCCTTGTCGCTGCACTGCAGAAGATGTTTCAAAAATAAAAATAAAATAAAAATCACAATTTATTTTATTCTATTTTACTAAAAACTTATGAAAATTAACTTTTTCCATGGACCCATTCTGGTAGAGGTTATACTTGTTCTTAGGTAAATTCATCATTCCATACGCAATGTCGCCTCCAGATTTTTAATCCGGGAATCTTTTTGGAAACTTCCACAACCGCGCACATATGCCGACTCACTTAACTTAATGAAGTTCAGACCACTATTTTGGACTTATTGGGCCTCTAAATGATGTGTTGTCTTCATGTATGGTCTCTTAATAATTCCATATAATATTTTAAAATAATACATGGAAAAATCCGAGACACTAAACTCTCCCCACCTTGGGGCTTTGCGTCCCCGAATATCCAAACAAGAATACTAAAAAAGATGTGGGTACTGGGCACGAATTTGAGCCTCTCACTCCCACGTGGTCTCCTGAAGATTCCCATGCTGCCACTGAACATGCACCAAGGGAATTGATCACCCATGAAGGATCCACTCCTGCCGATCCTCGATCTCCACTGGGTACTCAGCCAAAGTTGCTACATCTTCGATTTCCAGCTCTCCCCTGTCGATGACATGTGATGGGTCATGCACGTACCTCCTCAGCTACGACACATAGAAGACATCAAGTACGCGATGCAATTGTGATGGTAGATCTAGGTGGTATGCCACCTTGCTAACTTTTCATAGTATCTAAAAAGGTCTGATGTACCTCAGAGATAGCTTTCCACCTTGGCCAAATCATTGTAACCCTCGTCGAGGTTAGAACCAATGAAAGACGTGGTATCCCTCCTCAAACTCCAGAGGTCTCTGTCACCTTTTAGCATAAGACTTCTATCGGCTTTGTGTAGCCTTAAACCACTCCCAGATGGTCTGCACCATCTCAGTAGTAGCTCTCACCAACTCTGGACCCATGAGTCATGACTATCCGGGGTCAATCAAACAAAGAAGTGACCGGTAGGGTCTCCCATACAAATCCTCAAATGGTGACATACCAATAGTGGAGTGGTAGCTATTATTATACAAAAACTCCACCAGTGTTAGGTGGTCCTCCCATCTAGAACCAAATTCCAAGATACATGCTCGCAACATATCCTCCAAAACATGAATGGTCCTCTCCTTCTAACCATCAGTCTTTGGATGGAACACCGTTCTCAAGCATAGCTGAGTCCCAAAGGCCTCCTGCAATCCTTTCCATAGTCGAGATTTATAGCAAGTGTCTCAGTCTGAGACTATCTTCGAAGGGATTCCATGAATATAAATTATCTCCCGCACATAGAGGCGTCCCAAGACCTCTACAAAACTCTACTCCCTAATATCTAGAAAGTGGGATGACTTGGTGAGTCAGTAAATGATCACCCAGATGGAATCATGCCCCTTGGACTTCTGTGGTAATATTTTCATGAATTCTATTGAAATTCCATCCCACTTCGACTCTGGAACTTCTAGGGGGTGAGCTACTCTCTCTGGAACCAGGTGCTCAGCCTTCACCTACTGGCATGTGAGGCATCAGTAAACGAACTCTGCTACAACCTTCTTCATGCCCGACCACCAGAACTATCATCAGAGATCCTGGTAAATATTTTCCACTCCAGGATGTACCACCAAGTGGGATGTATGAAACTCCTTCGGGACCTCCTCCTACAAAGCCACCGATATAAAATTGTGTCCCTTTAAAAGAAGTATGTTCTCCACACCTTGTGAATATCCATCAGGAGCATGTCCTATGGATAACTGAGCGCGTAAATCCACACAGTCAACATCTCCTAGATGTGCCTCCCTAACCTATTGTAAAAGTGGAGGGGAGACAACCATCAACTGTAGGTAAGTTGTATCCTCTCTGTCCACGAAGAATAACTGCAACATCGCTAACTGCTCTATCACCACAATCAACAACTTTGATCTAGACCTTCTACTAAGACAATCCTCCGCCTAGTTCCCCTTCCCATGAGTATAGATGATCTCGAAATCATAGTCCTGGAGGAACTCTATACAATTCCTCTGCCTTAGTTTCAGATACTTCTAAAAAATGATGTACTTGAGGATATTGTGGTCAAAGTAGATGGTGAAATGCTCTCCCATAAGGTAGTGTCACCACATTTTCAATTCGAAGAATACTGTAGCCAACTCGAGATCATGGGTTGCATAGTTCTGCTAATGTGACCTAAGCTGGCGTGAACCATAAGTAATCACTGCCTGCCTCTGTATCAGGGCTCAGCGAAGGTCGGTCCCTAATGCGTCATAGTATACTATGTACTCAACACCCTCCTATGGAAATATCAATATTGGGGCTCTCATCAAACTCTATCTCAACTGCTCGAAAGCCTTGTGGAACTTCCTTATCCACATAAAGGGTTCCCCCATCCTAGTCAGGGCTATTATTGGGGATGATATTCAAGAGAAATATGGAATGAATCTCCAGTAATACCCTGCCAACCCAAGGAAGCTTTGCACCTCCGTCACGCTCTGAGGTGGCTCCCATGATTACATTAACTCCCCCTTGGATGTGTCCATAGATACTCCATCTGTTGAGATGACATTTCCAAGAAAGTGTACCTCTTAAATCCAAAACCAGAACTTCTAGAGCTTCCTATAAAACTGGTTCTCCCGGAGTACATCTAGAACTATTCGCACGTGTCTCGCATGCTCCACATCTGACGCCAAGTACACTCGGATTTTGTCGATGAATACCACTAAGAACTGGTCCATGTACAGCTAGAATATTCGGCTCATCAGTCCCATGAACACTATAGGGGTGTTTGTCACACCAAAAGGTATCACAAAGTTCTCATAGTGACTGTAGCGACATCTAAAAGTCATCTTCAGTATATCCTCATCATGTACGCGTAAAGGGTGATAGCCTGATCAAAGGTCAACCTTGGAGAAACACTTTGCCGCTCTCAGCTGATTGAAGAGGTCATCGATTCTAGGGAGTGGGAAGTTATTCTTCATTTTCACCTACTTTAGGCATCGGTAATCCACACACAACCTAAGACTCTCATATTACTTCTTGGAAAACAAGACTGGGGCCACCAAGGGTGAAATATTGCGTCTCAAAAAACCCTTGCTCTGTAAATCCTCATACCGCACCCTTAGCTCGTAAATCTCTACAGGAGCCATCCGATATGCTGATGAAGAAATCAGTGTTGTCTCAGGGTGTAAGTCGAGGAAGATGTTGATTTCCCAATGGGGAGGTAGTCCTGGAACATATTTGGGAAATAATTTATCATACTCAGCCACAACTATTGGGAACTGAGAGCCCAAAATATCCACTGCTCAAAGGGAAAGGCTATCCAATTCATTAGTGATCGGCTACACCCCCTTATGGATGAGCCCATTTTGTGATGCTTGGGTCTCCTTTTCTCCAACAAAGGAAAACCTCATCCTATCACGGTGGACACACCAAACTCTTTTCCTAAAAAGGTCAATCTATGCATAAACTAAAGATAACCAATCCATATGGAGAATGACGTCCTAAGGACTCGACACTACCACCAAGAGGTTCCAACCAAAACTCTCTCCTCCAAGGGTAAGATCAAACTATCTACAAAGCTGTTTGATCAACATGTCTCCTCCCTCAGGTGTCTTAAATCATAAGTATTGAGTCAACGGTTCTACAGGAATCTCAAGGATTCACACATGACATGTGGTGATGAAAGCATAACTGGCACATGTGTCTATAATTGTGGTAGATAAGGTAGAGAAGACATAGATCGTACCTCGTATTATCCCCAAAACCCCTGGGTCGTACTCCTCGACCACATGCATAAGTCCTCTCCCATGTCCCCTAGCTCCTTGAGCAAAGTGCGGACCTCTAGGGGATGGTGGTGGATGTAAGTCAAAGAGTCTGCCACCACTTGTAGCTCTCCCTGCTCCTTTGCCACGTCTGCTGCCTGGCGGGTCTATCTAATCCACTCTCTGCCTCTGCCTATGTGGTCCATCCACCAGTTCCCTGTCAGCAGCTCGATGGGTCAGACAAAATCTAGAGAGATGTCCCCAACCATCGCACACGTAGCACTGCTTCTCCCTATGATGACTGGATCCCACCAGAGAGCCCTATACTGTCGATCCCCTATCTTGGGTCCTTCTCTGACATCTCTCATGTCATGATCCCTACGTCCAACGTCGGCTCCCCACTGTCGAGGTCTCTAAACCCGTATGCCTGCTGCTGACTGTCGTCGGCTATCTCTACTTTTCCAAGAAGCTCTCAATCACCAAGGCTCTCTTGACCACTATAAGTTTAAATTCATAGAGTCACAACACTAGCTCAGATGTCTCGTTTTAGACCTCACTCAAAGGTCTGAGATATGAAGTAATAATCTCTAACCATATCCATCAAGTAATGAGTGAGGTTCCTGAACCTCGATGAATAGTAGGCTACCATCATACTGCCCGGCCGAACTTGAAGAAGCTCCTGGATGTGTACCTCTCTCAAATAATTGGAGAGAACTCCTTCCTGAATAGTTTCTCAAAATCCGTCCATGAAAGGGTCTCCTTGTCATGAGTCTGCGTGGTCAGACTCCACCATCGTCCCACCGAACCCTGGAGAATGCTCGCTCCTAGGATCAACATGTGGTCTGCTGGTGTCCTAACTAGACAGAAATCTCTAGTCACTACCTCAAGACAGTCCTCAGCCGCCTGAGGGTTGAGCTCAACTTAGAACCTAAGGGGTCTCTGTCTTTGGAACTCATAGAGCAAGATAAGCATGCACTCCTCGTTGGTCGGTACTGCAGGTACCCTGGGTTTCTCCACTGGTGGTGGCATAGCAGGTGCACCACCTGGTGGAAACACGAGGGGAACTAGTCCCTGTATCGAATCCTCATCACTGAGGGGGTCATCCTCGTGATCGTGCTGATGAATCCTAACTGGAATGCATCACAGAGGCATCCTATAAAGAAACAAGATGTAGCATGAGTACATATGGATAGTTGACTAAAAGGACATGGAAAACACAACCCATTCCTATATGATTCATGTACCTTTATTTTATTTCCCTGCAACCAGTGTTTTTGTGTACGGAGTCGAAAAGATGGTCATTAGAGACATGGTGTATGAATAAGTCGGCCGTTGCACCAACACTAGAGTCTCTTCCCTGAAATCCGAGCACGAAACACTTAACACTATTTCCCCTAACCCATCTCAAGGGCTCTTGGTCATAAGGTAGGACCGACCACCTCTGATACCACTCATTCATTACCCATACCAGTGGTGCCTACGTCGTGACTCCCTAAGCCCGCCTTCAATAGGGCAGGGGGTGGTGACTAGCATCGAGTAGGCATATTACTACATGGGAGGAATTGCCTAATAACCTATACACATGCACACATCTCCAAGAACAAAAATTATGAAATGTATGGGAACAAAATCCATGCATAGAAGTAAACCCAACCAATATTGTACAACAGAAAGTAAAGTACTAAAAGTATACTGGGCTAGAATACAAGCCCACCAAAAACAAGAGTCTGAAAACTGCAAGGTCCAACCTGTAAACACCCAGCGTTTCTAGGACTGCTGATCATAGCCAATGAAATGCCTCGGCCTATATGGAACTCAGAATGCTCGGTCCTTTCATGGCCCTCCCTAGACTCTGTCAAAAGGGTTCCCATTTGCACAAGACACGACACGTGCGGGCAAAGCCCATGCAGGGTTGAGTATAACAATACTCAGTAGAGGACCCTGAAAAACACAAAGCAAGTATGCAAAGGAAAGGCATAGTCATCTCTATACAGTATATTTATTATGAAAATAAAATAGTAGATCATAATCCAGATATATCCAAAACTTATACATGTGGTCTAGAGACATGTCACACAACTTCATACCCTCGTCATGGGATTCAGTTTGAAGATTTTTACAAAGCACTCATTCTGCGAGAACACACTCCAGGAGTCTGGTAGCTGTAATGACGTCCGTCTGAGAAGTAATATTCATTTGGAAACATCACAAGAGGTAGTTACACTCATTATGGGAGACAAAATCCTGAGTGGGAAGGTCATGATAGATAGATGCACTCATTATGGGAGACACACTCTTGAGTGGGATAGATCACAATACACAGATGAGGATCACTTCCAGGGCCATGGCGGATACCACAAATCATCAGGATTCACCAGTTAAGTGGATTTACCAGCTAGGTAGAGGATCAACGCCTAATAGAGTTGGTCACATCGATGCCTGACTCTACCTAGGGTCAATAATGGATAAAGGATATCGCTCCGGGCCTCTCAGAGGGATGCCGAATCTATCACATAAAGTCATGAAGAAGGGATCATACACCTATTGAAAGGTACAATACATGACCATTAGGGGAATGATAAGAAGGGGAACTAACCCAAATGAAACATGTCTATGATAGGTAGAAAAGGGGACCATGCCATTTTCCAAAAAGTACACAGCGTGTAGAAAAGTTACACTCCATGTCGTTTAACCCCAGGTGCTGCCTTTGTACAACGGGCCATGTCATAAGGCTGATCGTGTAGAAAATTATGTACACACCATGTAGTAAGGTGTGCACTCCATTTCTGATTGACAGGGGTTGGCTCCAGGTACGCTGGCCATGTGCCCGTACATGGTCATCAACCCATATACTCCATCCCGTGCAATCGGTACATGGGGTGACCCGCGTTACTTGCCTCACATAGCTGTGTGATGGAGTACATGATCTTGTACTCCATCCTTTGTCTGTGTATCCCATTTATACCCGCCAAGTCCCACGTAGCCACCAATTCCATGCTGTGTAGAGAGTACACGCTGTGTTCTGAAGCCATGTAGTCCATCCTGTGTCCGTGTACTTCCCAAAATACACGTTGTGCTTCAGGGAGAGTACTCCACGCCGTGTGACCAAGGTCACACGCTGTGTGATTCCTCTCTAATGCCCAAAACGCTAGTTTTCATCCCCAGTACCACACGGCATGTTCTTCGGATGTACACGCTGTGTATTCTGGAAATTTCTAGAAATGCAGACCTTCGTTGTCGCACCTCTAGTGATGTCTCGTTCATCGATCCGGTCGTCCAATCACTATGGAACACCTGGGTTTAGGTTTCCCTGACACCACAAAGCCACTTCTATTCATTTCGGACCTTCGATCGGTCCCAAAAACATGTTTTTATATTCCTGTGTGAAGAATTCTCAAAGAACGACCTCTTCCGATCCAAGCCGATTCATCATCCGTCACGGTCGCCACACCTCCGTAGTGTCTTTGTGATGTCGGATCCTCAGTTTCTGACCATTTCATTGGAATATGTGTTTGAAAAGATCTATTGTTTGTTTCCCTGAGAAGAACATGAAGAACCTGAGAGAAGGAAAGGGGGATAGAAGAACCAATGGAACATATTTGATGAACAAACCTCCATCATCATTCTTTACGGCGTTGATCTACTCCCTTTAATAGGATTAAACAGTGTTGAAATAAACAACAATAATCAACAAGGATTAATTCCCCATAATCATCCCAATAAAACCCTCCCGCAAGAACGTATGAATCTGTGGATCAACTTGTTTGTGGTTGATCCGTGTTAATCATTTAAATACAAAAACAGGGAAAGAGGAATGACATAAAATCCCCTACCTTTAAGAAAGGATCAATAATTGATGAAAGGGTCGCAATGCTATCGTCGTAGAGATCCTTCAACTTCATTGGCGCAGTAATTCACAGCTTTTATTCGTCATTATTCATCGCCGAGACCCTTCTCCGATGCACCACAGATTCTCCAGAGTTTCCACTCAATCCTTTCCAAAGAGCAACATCCCAATAAAAAGGGAAACATGTTTGGAATTACATTACGCTATGGTAACAATGAGTCATCATTGCTGTTTCTAAGTCATTACGACATTAACCTAATTACTGAAACAACTTCCCCATCGCTACGCTGGAGTGGATGTTTCCAAAATAAAAATAAAACAAACATCACAATTTATTTTATTTTATTTTACTAGAAACGTCCAAAAATTTACATTTTCCCTTGACCCGTGCCAGTCGAGGTTTGACATGTTCTTAGGTAAATTCATCATTCCTAACGCAACAAAGCCCTCAGATTTTTAATACGGGCATCAGTTTGGAACCTTTTATAACCACACACATATGCCGACTCACTTAACTTTAAAAAAGTTCAAACCACCATTCTGGGCTCACTGGGCCTCGGAATGATGGGTCATCTTCGTACCTGGTCTCGTAATAATTCCATAAAATATTTAAAAATAACACACGGAAAAATCCGAGACACTACATTGTTGGCCATTTTATGTAGTTTAGTGTTTTTTCTTTTACATTCATTATATAATATCATTTCATGTTTTATGTTATGTATTATCCTTTCTCTCCTTTTCTTTCTCTCTTTTTGTTTTCTCCCCCTATTTTCTTCATCACTTTTAACTCTTATGCTTGTGATCATGAGTAGCTAACCTGATAATGTTCCTAGGGGATTAATCTAGTGGTGAACCCAAGGCGTTGAACATCCTTTCTTAGTGTTTCTTATTTTTTTAATGTTAGACCGAGGGGGATCTTAGTGGGAACGGATCCTTTGTGTCTCCACTTTCCACCTGATGCTTAGCTTTCACTTCTACAATATTTTTCTCTCAATCGAGGAGGTGGATGTGCGGTCTCTCAACGAATGCTGAGATTTCCATATATTCACAACAATATGAAGAGTAGGATGCTCACACATATGACGAAGTGTGTTCATTAAGTTAATTATAAACTAATAATGAGATGATGAAAGTTCACTCTAGGTGATGCTCTAATGAATTTCTCCTTTCTTCTAACATCATTTTGTTTTCAGTCAATCTATTTGCATTGCATCTGCATATTTAATTATAGTATTTCATTATAATTTTTAAAATATTTATTTTTTTTCATTTTTTTCATAAATATATATATATATATATATAAAGTGAATTATAATTAGTGAGTGATTGACTATGAAATCTCCTCAAGAGATCAACCTAGGTTTGACACTATGCTGTAATTAGTATAAATATTTTTGAGAGCGCGCATGAAAACGCTTCATCAGTAGATGAAAGGGGATAAATAGTATCACCAATGATAAAAACATCCTTAGAAACAACCTATGGAAGATACATATCTTTTTTAGAAAATATAATAAAAAAGGTAATTTGAATAAAGTACTTGGGAAAAATATGAAATAATTGACAAATGACTAAAAGAAGTCGGCATGAAGTAAGGCTCTACATATTGAACCCTAAAAATGGTTTGCAGAAGGCATTACCTGTGAATAGATAGAATGTGGAATTCCCCACATGGTGCATTCCCATGGATTGTTGTTCAGTGAAATAAAAAGTTCACGGATTGGGTGATCCGCACATTAATCCTCACTACGTAGTAAGTCATCAGGTTCAGTTTGAAAATTCAAGTTAAATTCAGAGACTTAAAATTTTGGTTTGTGAATGAGGGAGACTGTGAAGTGTTTTCTGTACAATGAATGACAAGCCCATTTTGTGGTCGATTGATTCTATGAAGGGCCGATAAGCATAATAAATGAGTCTAAGATGAAAATTTTGAGTGATTTTCACTAAGAAATCTGGTAAAGGAATAATGATTTGGGCCCCCTATATGTAGGCATGTCCCCTCCCCTATGGGTCCACCTTTCCAATACAAACCAGGCCAGTTCAAGATATATTTATATATTGGAATAGCTTCCTCTTCATCCCAATAGAATCCCATTATAATGGGGAGAATTTTTAGGGTCCTAAAAACATTGCAAAGGGAAAGTAAATACCCCTAAGATTTTTGAAAAGGAAAGAAATATAATTGGATAAATATATAAGGACTAATTTAGAAGAAAGAAAATAGAAAAGGAAACAATGTGGATCACATATTGAATTCTAGGAAGGGTCCACATAAGGCATCACCCACGAACCATGACATAATTGGAATATAGGTAACGATGCTAGTTCCACCACGAACTGTGTCATTGGGGGAATGAAGATATAGAAAATTAAACCTGTGAACTGTCCCCACAGATAGAAAACTCCTCATACCACGTTATTGGTGAAAATATGATGGAGAAATAAGTCCCCACATACCATCCCTGTGAACTAACCAGTTTTCAAATGTTGTAAAGCCGGTGGAATTCTGTGAACATGACAAATGCATTCAGGGGATTGAGGTGGTGATTTTCGCTGCTACGAACCATAGCCCCACAAGGCTCATTTAACCAATTCATGTGAAGGATACGTGATTTCATCATGGGATATCGTAAAAGGTGATGCATGACCCATAGATATAGCTTCTCTAACACTTTATAAATGTGTCAAATGTGGAATTGGACAGGATGACTTGGAAAATATGAGTGAAAGACTTCAAAGATGAATGATTCATAGAGTATGGAACTGTTAATGATTTATAAGAGGTATAAACCCTCTACATAAAATAAAAAAAGGAAAGACAATAATAATGGGAAAACCGTGAACCTAATTAGCGAATTGTGAACCATACTCCCTTCTTGGATGAACTTCCCATGAATTGTAGGGTCAAACCCCTTTCTTTAATCTGGTGTACCGCATAGCAGATTGCTATGTGGGTGAAACCCAGCATCATTTACTGCTCCTCTACACTGATGGAATATAGTGCCACATAGCACCATGCTATGCAGAAGGAACCTCGGGCCGCATGCCACCATTATACATAGACCAAACCCAAGTCTGCATACCACTTCGATACGTGGATGGCCCCCTACACTCATAGACAATTGCTATGCAGAGGGACCCCCATCCCGCATGAAGAAATGGTATGCATAATGGGGTATCTTCGGGAATTATAATTTCTGTCTCTAATCATGCCCTTCCATTCCCATATCATCCTCCATCTCCCCTCCACAAAACAATCCAATGACATAAGCCTCATGCCACTTCAAAATCCACCAGACCCATATGAACAAACCACCGGGTGCATCATCATGCCCTTATGAGTCTACATATCAATGGTAATTAGAGTCGCATAAGTAATCCCCAAAACAGTATGGACCCCAAGAATTTCCTTAAGTCTTTATTCCAATGGTAACCCGAGCACCAACCTTGAGATACTGATGTGAACCTCCTCATTATAGGGATCTAGGGTAATCACTTGCACTTCCTTTTGATTAGGGCGAGTGATAAGTCAAAGGGATCATTCTTTCCTTCCCCTTTGATGAGGAACACTACTCCTCCCCTTTCCCAAAACCCATTACAGGGCACTCCCACTGAGGTAAGCCCCTATTCTTTCTGTGGGAGGTGGCACTCTTCCCCCTATTCATCTTATCATAGGTCATGTATGGATAGATCACCAAAAATTACTATCCAAGATAACAACAGGGGAGAGAATTGTTACATTCAACCCCTCTCTCTCTATTGGCTCATGGCCACGGCCTGTTCCACAATCTTCATCCTCCTTTTACATAAATGGGAAGGGAAAGTGTGTGGTTTTCTAGATCTACTACTTCCTCTTGTTTCTCACAGTGAGCATGACTCATGTGGGCTAAGAGGATAATTATAATTATGGAATCCACACCATCCCAGGAATGAACTATGAAAAATATGATTCCCATCATAATTGGGATATGTAGTAAGACTTCCTAAGGCTCGACCTCCATGTCCCCTTATCCATGAATTGAGATATCATGCCCCCTTGGAAATGGTCTTCCTCTAAGGTTTAAGTCCCAAGAAATGAACTATGAGAACATTGATTCACACCATAACTAGGATATGTAAGACACCTTCCTAAGGCATGATCTGAAGGGATATTTTCTCTAGAAATTGATCCCAAAAAATCCCCCCAACTCAATTGGGCTTCTTCTTAAGTGTAATTCCCATCAATCCCGAACTACATGGACTTTGATTCGAAACGAACTGGGACATGTAGGAAAACATCCCCAGGGTTCAAGCCCAAAATTTCACTGACATTATTTGATCCATCATGTCCACATTAGTTTTCTCTTGTCCTCATCGCAAGTCATTAAACTACAAGGATTACCAAACCATGTGGTTGCTGATTCCCAACCAACTAGGATACGTGGGGAACCTACTCAAGGTCTAAACCTAGATTAACCCTAATGTTTTCTGGGACATATCCCTGATAGGTTCATGGTCTATTAGAAGATAATATCTCTTATGGTTCCTTTGGGTTGCTTCGACATAAGTCCTAAACCAAGTTTTCACTATGCATCTTTCACCTGGACGTCCTCACTGCATGATGTTAAACTGCATGGATGGGTCCACATCACATGACCATAAAAGGTGATGTGTCTAGTAAAGTGGCACTGAAATACATGGCCTCTAATTCCTCTCATGTGGATATATGGGAATCCCATATTTTGTGTTCAATCCCAACACCAAAACAATTTATGTGCCAACTGGATGATGATAAAATCCAGAGCACCTCACCACATGGCTAAAACTAGTGTTTTCCCAGTAATTCCTAATCCATTCATATATGTGGTTAATATTTCATCCTAGGTATAACCCATGGAAACATTCTTGGGAATGAACCAAGGATTCATGAACATAAGAACATTTCCTAAATTTATTAGAGAGTCCCAATGTAGAGAATAATTCCCCCCAAAATGGTGTGATGAGCCTAACCTCCCATCATCTCGACCATTGGAGTCGTGAAATGTTGTTGAAAAAATCATCCAATGAGAACCTACCTTCGGAAGGCTGGTCCATAAATCATGAATAGAAGGGATTTTGGGTGTTTCTGGATCTATTTATAAATTCTTTGGAGACCATCTGAGGAAATAGCATCTAACGTGGACCAATTTCATTAAAACTTAATCATGTACAAGCACCCACTAGGACCATTCAATTGTGATGTCTCCTTTGCAACATAAAAAGGATACACTGGACAGTCCCTGTGGGACCACCTTCTCACCCACACACCAAGGTACACGTAAGGAGTGGGGTGTGACATGAATTGGGTTGAAATACTCTCATATAAGGGAATCATCATCATGTAAACCCTAGTGAAATTAATTATGATAAATTTCATTCCTACCATAACCCTGATACATAGGATGACTTCCTAAGGCCAAAGATTCATATCAACCCTTAAAACGGCTACCCCAGTGCATCATTATTACATCTATAAGAAAGTAGATGAATATTTTTCAATCCCTTTTTTCTCACAATGATCATAGTTCATCTGGGATTAGGGAGTTTAATTGATTAGATCATTCACATCATAAACCTCTACAAACACAAGGGAATCCCATGACTTGATAACCTTGTTTTTCCTTAGTTTTTAAGCCCCGATCAAGAAGGAAAAATTATTATATAAGACCCATCCAAATGAACATGAGAAATATGAATCCTGCTACAATGAAGATACGTATTAATCATATCTAGGGCCTGAACTATGTAATAAAACATCCAAAGGATAGTCCAAGAAAATATGACCAAAATTGAAACGTAATTAAACTGATTATTTTTCATCCCTTATTTCTCAGAGTGAGCCTCGATCACGTGGGATTAAGGAGTTTTAAAAATCATATCATTAATATGACAATCCTCTATGACGATAAGGTAAAACTCATGTGTAACCCCCAGTTAGTGGAATAATATGATACATCCAACATATATGTTCAGCATCAGTGTGTAAGCCTCGTACATTTGAACATTGAAGACTTTGATTCCATGAATAACTAGGATACATAGGATGACTTTATATGTCTAAAGAACGAACCTAAATGGGAATCCAATTTAGTGAAAGTCCCTTTATGTCACTAGAATTTCAACTAAAAGGACCCAATCATTCCCACGAGCATATCATTCTACATCACCCATCAGCAGATTGAGATGTCAAATGAAATATGATGACACTGATTCCTGGTATAACTAGGACATGTAAAATGACTTATTAAGTCCCTACCTCTATAAAAAATCTCAAGGAATAATCCAGTACATAATCCCTACATTCACATGTAGTGAGGTTGATTACTTGTTATCCATTGTTTATCACAACATGCATAGCTCACCTGGGATTATGGAGGTAAAATAATAATATGATTCACATTGTGAATATCTACTAGCCAGGGAAATCTTAGTATGTAATCCTTAATGAGTTTCATGATATAAACACCCCTCACATATGAGGGAATCTACCTTGGGGTTAGTCCCAAGGCTGTGAGAGTACTATGGTGACTATAATTCATACTATAACCAGGATACGTAAGACATCTCTTTGAGACTAAAGCTCAAAGATATGGTACATAAGTTCCCACACATATATTCATTACACAATATGTTAAGTTACATGGTTTTAAAAACTACATAGGTTTTGATCCATTCAATAAATAGAATACATAGGACACCTCATTATGGATCAATCCCCTCATTGGAATAATAACTACAACCCTATATGGAAGAAAAATATAATGTTCTTGGTTATATAGATTTTCCATATGAGAAAATATTTATTACTAAGAAATGGATGAAGAACCTAGGATACATACAAATGTATTCACTAAGGAGATCCCCTTATTCTGTACATAAAAGGGGTCAATCTATGATCATTTTTAGGGTAATCGATCTCGTATTTGTATTATGAATAGATTATTGAACATATCATAAATCTATAAGAATGTTCTATAGTTTCCAACAATTCCCCCCTAAAGAATGGTGCAATGAGCCTGGCCTCCCATCGTCTCAACCAATGTGAGTCCCTAAGTCTCATTGGGTCCAAAACTGTAATTCCCTAACCCCAGAAGCCCGAAGTCAGTGCATTATTTTAATACATTATCATGATTACAAGGAATAAAGTATCGAGGGACCGATCCATTTAGAATTCTTGAAGAATAGATTATATATATGAACATTACATTAAAAATTCACACAAAACTTAAAAAAATCATTTGAGGATTCCATTATTCTTCTAGCATAAACCTGTATATAAATCATAGTACACTTCTTGGCATCTTGGGAAAATAAAACATAATAAAGGGATGAGCTCAGATGCTCAGTAAGGGTAAATAATTTAGCGGAAGCTATAAAAATTTAAGGTGAAAAGTGTAATAAAAAAAGGCCTTTTTAAACATAATCTTGAACATAATATGGAAACTTTAATCTAACATTACCATATAAACATGCACATGGATATTCTACTATTATAATAATCACATGTAATAACTAATTTCATAATGAGGGAATGCATAATGTCATACATCATAACCTCATAGTCAAGGAATCGTGCCAATAATACAAATAAAAAAGTTCAAGGCCTTGTTCCAAGACACTAATTTGTCTCATGAGATCTTCTGATGCATCAAAGGGCTATAGCGGGCTCCACCTGTCCCTTACTAAGTCAAATGTAATCCTCATATGAAATTGTTGAAACTTAACATAAACAGTCATATTAAAACTAGCATAATAAATTTCAATACTTAAATCATAAACCATGAATGGAATAAAAGTATCACATCCACTATCAAACATATCATAAATCATTCAATACAATATGGAAGATTTTATTATAATAAATAAACCTCAATCAATAACAATATCCATCAACGGATGTTGACATTAAAACTCTTTGAGAGAAATATCACATTTTGTGAAATCGTTTAAAAGTCACAGTTATAAAGGATGTCATTTAAAATGGATTTTTGAATCAAAGTTTCCCATACCACATTGAAACTTTTGAAAGGAATTAACATTTTAAAACAATAATGGCCAAAAAAAATAAATCCTTAAAATCGTTTTGAAAACATGGAAATTAGTGAGAAATGATTAGAAGAATAAATATTTAAAACATTTAAAATGATGTTTTAGTTATAGAGTCCCTTAAAAAATTCTTTTGAAGACTCTTTTATGAAACATGGACATGGTTTATAGATTTCTCTCAGTACATACTTACATATAAATAATCTCAGATAGTAATGAGATTCAGAAATTAACCCTTACCTTGTATATTCCTTTAGTTGAGGGTAAGCTTAACTTCCTCTATAATGACCATAGTATGTTATTCAACTATACCAGAACCATAATAATATTTATTATATTATACATGATTCATTTATGACTTTATACTAACCATTTTTTTTAAAAAAATCTATGTTAAATTTACATTTCGGGTAATAATCACTTTTTTTATGAAATTTGTTTTAAATTGTTATTCTGGATCGTATCACTTAGATCCTGATTTAGATACTTCCAGAATATAAAAAAAGATTTATATATCATATATATTCAGAATATAAATATGTATGATATATGAAATGGAAACATCGTTCATGGAGACGGTAGTCTGTACGTACGCATAAACATTGTTTCAATTCTCTTATCATATAGTATAGAAGTAAGTAAACAACATAAATTTATCAACATAAATATAAATTATTATAGTAGAAATATTATTTATATATCTAATACATAATAAATATATATATATATTTATTTATAAAACATCTTGAATTGTGATCGTAAAAGATGAATCGCATCGTGTCGTGGAGACAGTAAGCCATACATACGCATAAGCGACAATATCATTCTATTTATGGATAAATAGTTTGTAATTTGATGCTATATTATATATAAATAATCATTAATATGATATATTTATTATTTATATCAATTATAATCATTATTATACAGGTCCAAATAATGAATTATTGAATACAAAACCACACCATGATGTGAAGATGGTAAGCTGTACGTACGCACGCATGGTGACCTGGTCTTTCATAGGATGAATAGAATAATAAATTTGGTTGTACCCTATTTATAATAAAATTACATTATGTAGAAGGTAATGGTGTTATTTTTTTGGTATGAAAACAACAAATAAAGAGTATGTCGAAGAAGAAAAGAACATTGATAGAGGTTATGAAATAATTACCTCTTCTTTGGGTTCTTCCTTTTGATTTGATCAAAAGGGCTCTTTTGGTTGGATTTATGATCAATGTAATCCCTCTAGGATTAATTAAGGGTAGTTGGGGGGATATTGGATTAGGTCTAGGATTAATTAAGTGTAGTTGGGAGGATATTGGATTAGGTTTTTTCTCAACCAAAGAGCTTTGTAGGTTGGATAGTGGGAGAAGGGAAAGTACCCTTTTATAAGAGAGGTGAGGGCCACTTTAGGAAAAGTTTGAAATATTATTTTATTATAAAATCATTTTCAGTTTATAAAGTCTTAAAATGGATTTATTTCTAGGATATGTTGTTGATGTATTTAAATCCTCTCAACCAATAGGTTTTAGACAAGTTTAGGTCACCATATTAACCTTATCTTTAAGATTTAGCTCTTAGTTAAATAGTTTAACTTTTACCATATCTTCATGTATTTTTATATTTCATGTTTAATAAACATACTATAAAATGACAAGAGAACCTCAATTGGTTCATTAATGACATATATATCATTATATAAGTCCTTTGTAAGAACCTTATATTTTTAGGATTATTATATCATTTAATAATATTTTATTACTTTTAAAAACTCATTTATGTCATTTTTAACACTATTTAGTATTCGGTTTTTTAAAAAATAAAAAAAAACTTTATTACCTCATAAAAATACATTTAATCAACCCTAACATGTCATATTAACCTATAAAAAAAATTTAATGCCACAAAAGTCTCAATTTACATTTATTTTGATATTTATGAAATCAATTATTTTAATCTTCATTAATAAGGTAATTGCTGTATCATCAATGTGTCATAAATAAATTTAATTATTTAATATATAAAAATTATAAATAAAATACCTTGACTTATTAAATAATTTTATCTTTATATGTAATATTTATAGTCATAAGTATCTTATCTATGACCCTATATTAAAAATGTTTTATTTATTAAAATTTAAATTTAACAATATTAACTATTCATTAAATAAAATAATAATTAATGTTCTAATCAAATATATGTGGATCAAAAAGGATCATATTTTATTAAAAAGGTTGATTTTGGTTAAGATAAATGTATCCAATGGAATTAGGACCTGTGTTAGGGTAATTATAAAATCATTTTTAGCTTTAATTACCCAATTTAATATTAACCGTGGTAAATAAAATGCATAAGTTACTATTAACGAAAAATTATTTTCATCCTATTGAACCACATTATACATACTGAAATTAATAATTTCTCTCAGTTTTTAAAATTCAATTGACAGAAGTGGTAAAATTAGGTTTTATCCAAATTTGAAAATGTGTCTATAAGGTGGGTAAATGACATTAAAAAGTTCAATAGCATTTTATATGTCTAATCTTATTTTAAAATGACTCCAATGAATTAAATTGGACTAATATAGGTATTATGTATCTATTTTCACTTTAAAATAAATATAAATAACAAATAATAATTTTTTATATAAAATTCGGTTTTAAACAATAACGTAGTGTTTTTCACTATTCATCAAAAATTTAATGTTTTCAGAAAAAACACCAATAATTCACCCTAAGATAATTTTTATATTAAGAATTAAAAAATGAAGTCTAATTTAAAAAATTAAAAACATAAAATTTTCATTAATTAATTTAAAATTAATTCCGGTTGTCAAAACCAAAAAGTGGGGTTTTAAAAAATAAAAACTATCAAATGATTGACATGTGGTTATGTTCAATTTAAATGTGAAATTACTTATAATGAAATAAATTATATTAAATAATAAAAATATAATCTAATTTTACTTTAAGACCACTCAAATTCTGAATTTAACACTATAAATGTTTTTGATTGAAAAAGTTGTTTTTAATTAAAATTTAGTATTTTCATTATTCATCAAAATTTGAATGTTACTAGAAAAGTACCAAAAATTTATCCAAAGCAAATTTTTATGTCCCAATTCTAAAAAATACTTTAATTTCACTAAATTTAATATATAAAATTGTCAAATATTGGATTCAAAAAGGGTTCTTCATTAAAAGGAGGAAAGACTGAATTTTTTTAAAAAATACTTCTTTTATCTGAAAAATTGAATTTGTCCTTATATTATGTCTAAGAAAAAGAAAAGTTGAATGTTAAAATTATATAGGATATATATATATATAATTTAAAATGTGTTTAATATTATTCATAACAGATTTTTGAACGACTATTTTCATAAGTCGTGGTGCGCTCTAACTCGATGTTGCGTGTAGCAAAACCTATTGAATTACATTAAAGAGATAACGTACAACGAACTCTTGGGGTGTTACATTCTACCGTCCTTCAATAAATTATGTCCTCACAATTTGAAATTTTTCTTCAAAAATTAATGGTTGAATATATAAAATACCTTTGTGGAAAATCCACATCGGAAATAGGGTTAATAAAATTAATCTTAATAGGAGGGAAAGGGAAATAAAAAAGTCACCTCCAAATTAGGGTTTAAAATAGAAGAACATTGGTGGAAATTATAGACATATAAATGGAGGGAAAACGTAAATATATATGGGGAGTTATTGATGTCATCAATCACAATCAAGTGAATAATCAATGTAAAATTTAGGGCCTCAAAGCCATCAATCTATGATGATTTAAAGTATCATCGGTTCAAAAAAACATAAGGTATTAAGATAACACATTTTTTTAGATACTTTTTTTTGTGTAGGAGGGATTAATTTACTATCAACATAAGAACTCAAGAAAACATACTTGATTTCATTACCTTTCATAATCATATTCTGATCATTTAGTTTTGCATAGATATATTTTCACTTCATCCATTACACTAGAAAATGAATGTTCAAAAATGATTTTTTAATGCCTGAAGCACATTTGATAAATCATAAGGTCCACAAATTTTCACTTAATCCTCTAAATTTTTACTGAAAACCAAATTATTTGGTCAAATTATCCAACAAATTATACTTTAACCTCATACAAAAATATCAAATGTTCAACTTAATCAATTCCAACCTTTAGAATTATCCAAAATAATTGTGTCCAATCATGAAATCCAAAAATTATTAAGGAAGGATAACATAACATAATGAAGATAAACATGTTAATACCTTCATCATGTATTTTATTAAAACATGGTATCAACCAGAATTACCATAAAACCTTATTTTAATATGTATTCTCTTCCTTATTCCTTCGATAAAACAAAGTATACTAGCTATACTCCTTAAATCCATAAATGTTGTAAACTCCAACAATAATGGAATATAAAAATCATTAATCAGTTTCAAGGTAGTCAATAATATCCAATATAATTTATCCAAATAAATCATAATTTATTCCAAAATCACCACCTTAGTATTATAACCTTATTAAGGGTTATCTTTCCTACAACCATGTATTTTCCAAAAGGATTAACTTGATATTGAGTCACTTTTCTTAGAACCATATAATCTCAAATCCTCAATGAAATAGTATTGTAGTACAATACTTATTTATTTCTATAATTAATATATTAAGTACATCATTGATTGAACAGTCAAATGACATAATTCATCAATCCAAATACACCAATACAATAATTATTACATGTCAACTGTAGTAACAAGTTCTTCTTGACAATGATCCCTTTGATTCTTCTGATCTATATTTCATTGATGCATAGTATATTTATTTGTGTATTTCCCCATTTCACTACTTTTTAAACACTAAATATTAGTCTTTTATTTATTCATTTTCCATTATTTTTTCTGATAACCCTTTTCTCCATACTTAAAATGAACACCCAGTCCATTCAAGCATTTCCCAGTGTGATTATTTCCAAAGTTATCACATATGGGAAAATCCTTCATTCCCGCATTCCGTTTATCTATCTTTCTCATAATCATACTCTTCTTCTCTGGCTTCCCTTAAAATACATATGACCTAGATAATTCTTTACATATCATATTAACACATGATACTATTTACTCATATGAGGAGAATACATGGGAGGATATTTCCCATCGAAATATTATCTTAATCAATGAAAGATATGATCCTTCTTACTCTTTGGATCATGCGTATTGATAGAGTTCTCATTCCTTCTATTAGGCACCATTTCTAAATGATTACATGCACTAGGTTAGATCATATAATAATTTATAATCATAAAAATAGAAAACATCTCAAAAATAATTTAATATTTTTACACATTTAGTATCATAATCATAAAACTGGTTTCTATGCCGACATATTTAATCATAAACCCCTCATAATTGTTTGTAAATAAAATGTGAATTATCCTAAGTATATCCCCCAGTAGTGTCAAACCAGGTCCATTTTAAGGCATGTTTCCATGTACCAGGATACCCGAGGTCAAGCCCAAAACTCCTCGTTAGAGTTTTCACTCCTTGGTACATCTGTGCCAGAGCCCCCTCTACCTATTTGTATCTATATAAGGATGTATTTTCTTGGAAAACCCACATAATATTTACACTACCAAAATCATTGGATGTTCTTCGACAATAATCCTCATAGTATATCTTAGGGTAATGTTCTCTAATAAGAGATTATGTAAATAAAATTCCAAGGTTGTTGTAAAACCTTCTCTGATACCAACTATAACGCCCCAACCCCAGAATCCTAGAGTCGATGCATTATTTTAATACATTGGAATGATTACAAGGAATCAAGTCTCGATGGACCGATCAGTTTATCAGTCTTGGAAAATATATTAGATACATGAACATTTCATTACACAGTACAAAAAACATAAAACAAAATCCATTGAGAACTCCATTATTCTTCTAGCATAAACCTGCATATAAATCATAACACAATTCTTAGCATCCAGAGAAAATAAAACATATGAAATTGGTGATCTCAAATGCTCAGTTAGGGTAAAAAATTTAGTGGAAGCTATAAACATTTAAGGAAAGATATATAATAAAAAAAGACATTTTTAAACATAATATTAAACATAATATGGAAAAAATAAATCTAACATTACCATATAAATATGCACATGGATATTCTACTAGTGGAATAATCACATGTAATAACTAATTTCATAATGAGGGAATGCTTAATGCTGGACATCATAACCACATAGTAAAGGCCTCAATCCAAGACTACAAATAAAAAAAAATCAAGGCCTTATGCCAAGAGACTAATTTGTCTCATGAGACCTACTGATGCAATGAGGTGCTATAGTGGGCTCCACTTGTCACATACAAAGTCAAATGATTTCTTCATATGAAAATATCGATACATAACATAAAAATTCGTATTAAAACTAGAATATGAAATGTAAATATTTTAACCATAAATCATGATGTGTATAAAAATAGAACATCCACAGTCAAACATATCATAACTCATTCAATACAATATCGAATATTGTATTATAATAAATCAACCTCAATTAAGAATAATATCTAGTTAAGGATGTTGACAAAGTTGAAAATGATCAGTAAAACTCTTTGAGAGAAATATTTTTTTTATAAAATCATTTAAAATTCACGCTATTATAAGTATTTCATTTAATTTTTTTTAATCAAAGTTTCCCTTACTACATTGAATCTTTTGAAAGGAATTAACATTTTAAAACAATCATGTCCATATAAATAAATCTTTAAAACCATTTTGAAAACATGAAAATTAATGAGAATGGTTTAGAAGAATAGATATTTAAAACATTTAAAATGGTTATTTAGTTAAAGAGTCCCTTAAAATAATCCTTTTGAAAATTATTTTATGAAATATGAACATGGATGATAAATTTGTCTCAGTACATACTTATATATAAACAATCTGGGATAATAATGAGATTGATAAATTAACCCTTACCTTATACATTCCTTTAGTTGAGGGTACATTTAACCTCATTTATAATGACCATAGTATGTTATTGAATTATTCCAAAACCATTTTAATATATATGATATCAAACATGATTCATTTAATACTTTATACTACCCATTTAATAATAATTTCCATGTTAAATGTTCATTTCGGGTAATAATCACTTTCTTTATCGTAGGTGTTTTAGGTTTTTATTCGTGATCGTTTCACATAGATCATGATTTACATACTTAGATAATTTAAAAATTGTTTTTTATATCAAATATATTCATAATAGAAATATGTATAATACATAGATATATGAAATGGAAACTCTGTTTATGGAGACAATAGTATGTACGTACGCATGAACGTAGTTTTTGTTCTCTTATTGTATAGTATGGAAGTAGGTAAATGACATATATTTATCTAAATAAATATAAATTATTCAATTAGAAATATTATATCATGTAAATAATACTTAATCAATATATTTGTTTTATAAAAATTCTTGAATGGAGATCGTTGAAGATGAATCTCATTGCATCGTGGAGACGGTAATCCGTACGTACGCATGAGTGAAAATATAATTCTATAGATGGTGAAGTCACATGTAAGTGGATGGTATATTATATATAAATAATTTTTAACATGTAATATTTTTTATTTATATCAATTGTACTCATTATTATACTGATCCAAATAATGAAGTGTTAAATAACAAACTACACCACGACGTGGATAAAGTAAGTCGTACGTACGCACCAATGGTGACCTTGTCATTCATCGGATGGATAAGATAAGGAATATGGTTGTACCTTATTTGTAATAACAACATATTATGTAGAATTTACTGGAGTTATTATTTTGGTATGGAAACAACAAAGAAAGAGGAATTAGAAGAATAAAATAACTTTGAAAGAGGTGATGAAATAATTACTTCTTCTTCGGGTACTTCCTTTTGATTTGAACAAAAGGGATCATTGGGTTGCCTTTATGGTCAATGTAAGCCCTCTAGGATTAAGTGAGGGTAGTTGGGAGGATATTTCAGAAGTGGTTTTCCGATCCAAATGGATTTGGATGTGTTATTGTGAGAGAAGGGGATGTACCATTTTAGAAGAGAGGTGATGGTCACTTTAGAAAAAACATGAAATATTATTTTATTACAAAATAATATTCATTTTATAATGGCTCCAAATAACTTTATTTTTAGGATAAGGTGGGGAAGGATCTAAATCCTTTCAACCAAGAGGTTTTAGACATTTTTAGGTCACCATATTAAACTTATCTTTTAGATTTAACTCTTTGATAAATAATTTAACTTTTACCATGTCTCCTTGTATTTTTATATTACATGGTTAATAAACATAATATAAAATTCCAAGAGAACCTAATGTGGTTCATTAATGAAATATATATCATTTTATAAGTCCTTTGGCAGAACCTTATATTTTTAGTATTATTATATCATTTAATAATATAGTATTTTTTTAAAGTCATTTATGTCAATTTTGACACTATTTAGTATTTCGTTTTTGTGAAAGTCAAAAAAAGATGATTACTTAAATAAATACATTAAATAAACCCTAAAATGTCATATTAACCTATAAAAGTTTTTTAAAGAATAAAAATTCTCAATTTAAATTTATTTTTTAATTTATAATATCGATTAGTTTAATATTTCATTAATAAGGTAATTACTGCATCATCATTATTTCATAAATAAATTTAATTATATAATGTCTAGAAATAATAAAAAAATAAAATGATGTATTAAATATTTTTATCTTTCTAATTAATATTTATATTCAATATTATCTTATGTATGGCCCCGTATTAAAAATATTTCAGTTATTAAAATTTGAATTTAACACTTTTTAATCTTCTTTAAATAAAATAATAATAAATTTCCTAATATAATCCATGTTGATAAAAAAAGGATCAGATTTTATTCCTCATGTTTATTTTGGTCAAAATAAACTTATTCAATGGAATTAGGTCATCTGTTAGTGTAATTATAATATCATTTTTACCATTAATTACCATATTTACTTTTAATTGTGATAAATAAAATTCAAAAGTTACTATTCACCAAAAAATGATCCTATTGAACCAAATTTTACTTAGTTATATCAACTGTGCATCTCAAATATTTGAAATTCAATTCATAGAAGTTGTAAAATTATATTTTATTCAAATTTACAAATTTGCATACAAGGTTGGTAATAGACGTTAACAAGTTCAATAAATTTTTATATATCTAATATTATTATAAAATGACTCCAATGAATTAAATTATAATAATATAGGTATTTTGTATCAATTTTGACTTTATAATAAATCTAAATAAAAAATAATTATTATTTAAATAAAAGTCAGTTTTAAACAATAACAGTGTTTCTCACTATTCATCAAAAATTGAATGTTTTCAGAAAAATAGAAAAAATGAACCCTAGTATAATTTTGATATTAAATATTCAAAAATGATTTCTATTTTATCAAATTAAAAACATATAATTTTCATTAATTAATTTAAAATTAATTCTTGTTCTAATAACCAAAAAGTGGGTTTTTAAAAAGTAAAAACTATCAAAATATTGACATGTGTTTATGTCCAATTTTAATGTAAAATTACATATAATGAGCTACATTGTATTAAATTATAAAAATGTAATCTAAATATACTTTTAAAAAACTAAAATTCATAATTTAACACTATAAATTATTTCTATTGAAAATTTTTTATTCAATTAAAATTTAGGATTATTCATTATTCATCAAAATATGAATGTTAAAAAAGGATCACCATTACAAGGCGGAAAACTAAATGTTTTTTTAAAATAATTCATCTATATGAAAGGTTGAATTTGTCCTCATATTATGTCTAAGGAACAGAAAATTTGAATGTTAAAATTATATAGTATATATATATAATTCAAAACTAGGTTAATATTATTCATAACCGCATTTTGAACGAATTGTTTGGTAAGTTGTGGTGTGCTCGAACTTGGTGGTTCATTTAGCACAAGCTATTTAATTAATTTAAAGAGATAATGTACTATGAAATCTTGGGGTGTTGCGGAAACCCCAACTGTCCACTGACCTTTGGAAAGGAGGCATGTACCCTTTTGTGGATGAGGGAACCATTGGTAGTTTCTTTTTAGAGTGTAAAGGGTGACATGATGTCAATGATTGTGAAATAAATTTAACCCCTACAAAACAATCAATGGGCCACACTAAATTCACATCAGTCATATTATTTTTCATAAAAAAAATTGTGGCACCAATGTGAACTTAATCATGAAAACCCCATCAGAACATAAAATTCATAAGCTACCCAGATCTTATCAAACCATTTTTCATCAAATAACGATGTCCTAGATGTATCATTTTTTTCAAAAAAAAATGGAGAACCCAATGTGAATATCTCAAATAACATAATTATCGGTTAATATTGCTTTAGGAAATTTTGTTTTGAATATTTTACACAAATCAAAAAACAATGAGCATGATGAAAACCCCTAAAAATCAAGGATGGTTGGTTTACCATATTTCGGGGATAATTTTTGGCACATCCTATGAAATCAAAGCTTATAAGATTGACATAAATATTACAGCTGATCCTTTGTAATTGGGGTTCCCATGAATTAAGTCCACCCCCTCTTTGACAATACCATAAGAGTTGAATGGTTTGAACAGGAATAAATAAAATCGTGTTAAGCATGAATATCTGATTGAGCATACATCATGCATATGATATTTCCCTATTTATTGAAATTGTTCCTTATTATCTCCAAGACTGCAGATACTTCTCTCATCAACAAAATCTTGATATGAGATAATGTCATCATCCAGAAATTGTTCTGGAAATCCAACTATGGCTCCATCCCTCACAAGTCATAAAATGATCTCACCTACTTGAACTCTTTAATGTCAGGCGGAAAACACAATAGTATATGAGTATGATTGATGTGGTACAATCATGACCCTCGAATATTCTCGTGAGGTTCTCCATGTACTAAATACAATAGGTCCAAATATTACAAGGGAAGTTGTAGCTAAGCTAGTGGCCCTCATTGCGACAACCAACCACTTCTAGATATTATCCTCATATCATGATAATCACCACATTTATTCTCTGATAAAGGTGAAGTGGGGAGTCAAATATGGCTATATTTTAGTTTAGGGGCCACTGAGGGGGGATCACCTTAACCACTTTCTCTAGTATTATCGCACTGGCACCCATCAGTCACAGGTCTTGGGTACCACTCGACACACTTCCACCTTTGACACCTATGCATGGGAAACAAGGTAGATATGGCAGGAAAAGAATGAATTAGATATCTAGGAGTGGGATCATATTGAGACTCTCATTGAAGATGTTTTCTAGCATATTATGGTAGTAACCAATGAGTAGTCTCATATCCCTACTCACTCAGAGCAGGTTTGTGGGAATATTCCCATAGAAGGAATGGGGGAGGTGCATATCCTCGCCCTTATGCATCAAGCCCATAAAAATATTCTAGAGGCATAAATATTACATAATTGGGATCATATCTGGGCTTCAATAAAAAATATATTCTAGTACATAGAGACTATGTAAAAAATTTAGGCTTATATCCCTACACACACTTCTCTAAAATGCTAATACATCGTAGTTATAGCTGATGAACTCACTTGTCATATTTTCACATTAGGATAGATACAAGGACAAGCACATATTCCTATCCATGTCGTCTGAGAAGCTCAACTTTATGATCATTATTTACAAGTGGTTTCTTTAGAGAAATCATAGATTCTAGCTCCCATGTAGGAGGATTATCAACATATTTTCTTAAAGTATGAGGCATTGATCCAGATTCATATTCTCATTCCAACCGGGGCTCACTAGGTGATAGTACCACATGCCTTGGAATATGGGAACATGCCTAACAAAAAATTCCAATGACATATTATAATGTCCAAGGATAGTGCTCAAATCCCCATTCTAGTCAAGGCTCATCATGTTAGGAGGGAACATGCCTCGGGACTGGCTCGTATTCTTATCCAAAAAGTATAGAGGCATATTCCAAAGGCCAAGTATCAAGATCATATCCCCATTCTAGATGGGGATAACCAAGTGAGAATGAAACATTCCTTATGAGAGGCTCATATTCCTATCAATTAATCTTCTTGACATATTCATGTGTATCATGGAATCCAGACTCATATTCCAACTTCTTTCAATGAATGACTACACCAACATCCTTCCGCGGAAATACAGGTGGAGGCTCATATCCCTTCTCCCATTCTATAGTTCTATGAACATATTTTAGCAGGGAATGACTATTTAGACTAGGATCATATTACTACTCCTACTAGGGCTCAGCAAGTGAGAAAAACACATGCCTCGGGGTAGGCTCATATTCCTTCCATGAAAGACCAGTAGCATATTCTAATGGCTTAGGATAAAGCTAATATTCCCATCCTAGACAAGGCTAAATATGTTAGAATGGTCCATACCTTAATATGGGATCATATTCCAATTATCAATGAGGAACCTCATTGGAATATTCCTATAGCTTCATAGTAGAAGGATCATACTCCTGCAACACCATATGGTTATCAAAATGTTCCAGAAACCATTATACAGAACACTCATATCCCTACACAATTCCAAAAGTAATTTTAGAATAATATGATCATGATGTATAATGAGACCCATATTCCTAATATACTCAATGCCTTGTGCCAAGAAACTAGTTTTTCTCATGAGACTGACCGATGCATCTAGGAGCTATAGCGGGCTCCACCCGTCACATATTAAGTCCAATGTAGTCCCATATGAAATGGTTGAAACATAAAAAAAACATTCGTATTAAAACTAGAATACAAAATGTAAATAATTCATCCATAAAACATGAATGGTATAAAAATAACACATCCACAGTCAAACATATCACAAAATAATCAATAGAAAATAGAAGTTTTGTATCATAATAAATCAACTTCAAATAAGTGTAAAATCCATCAAAGGATGTTGACATAGATGAAATCAAAACTCTTTTTAGGGAAATATCTCTTTCTGTTTTGAAATCATTTAAGAGTAATATATTTATAAAATAAAACATTTTCATTTAAAATATTCTTATAATCTTGTAAGGGAAGCTTCAATGATTTTATAACGTCGGAAAATAGCCACACCCTCCGTATAAGTTAAAAAATATTCTTACCTAAATTCTGTCAAAAAGGTTAAAAAGGACCTTGTTTGGAAAACAGTGAAAAGATTCCTTTATAAACCACTTATAAAAGTCAACAAGGGTATAAATTACTTTAACCCATATTCTATTAAATAGTAAAAATGTTTTAAATACATTTTTAAGAAACATGGATGTGGATGATAAAGAAGTCCCAGTACATTATTACGTATAAACAACCTCGGATAATGAAGAGATTGCGAAATAAACCCTTAACTTGTACTTTTCCTTGGTTGAGGGTAGGTTAACCTCCTTTATAATGGTGAAATAATTTTTATTAAATTATACAAGAATCATATAAATTAATATGATATCATATATGATCTTTTAACATTGATTTGTTAATAATATCTTAGTATTATTGTTGTTTCAGGTGTTAACTTACTCGTTTTCTTTTATATGTTTTGTTACGTAAGCAGTTTTTGACATGGATAGGTTGTATCTTAATCATATCCAGAATGATATAAAGTCCTTAGATACTATTATTAATCATAAAATGAGAATTAGACTTTAATGGATACTATGGAGAATGAATCCCATCGCGTTCATGGAGACGGTAGTCCGTACGTACGCACGAGCGACAATATCATTCTTTTGATATAATTGGATGGTATATCATATATAAAGAATCATTATCATGTTATATTTATTATTTATAATATTTTACTCCTAAGGTTTTTTTTGGTCAAGATACACTTGTCCAATAGAATTAGGACATGTGTTAAGGTAATATTAATATCATTTTTACCCTTAATTACCCTATTTACTTTTAGTCGTGGTAAATAAAAGTAAAAACTTACTATTCACCAAAAAATATTTTCATCTCATTGAACCACATTTTACTCCTTCATATTGACCATGTCTCTCGGATTTTCGAAATTTCACTCACAGAAGTGGTAAAATTATGTTTTATGAAAAATTCAGTTTTTTAACTACCACTTAGTCGTTTCACTATTCATCAAAAAATGAAGTTTTTCATAAAAATACCAAAAATTCACCCTAGGATAATTTCGATATTCTGAATATAAAAATGAAGTCCATTTTGAAAAATAAAATTTTTAAATTTCAAAAAGTGGGTATTACTATTCATAACGGCTAGTTTTATTGGTTGTGGTGTGTTAGAACTCGATGTTGCGTACAACACACGCTATTGCATTATTCAAAGTGAAGCGTACTGTAGAAGCTTGGGGTGTCACATTATCCCCTCCTTCAAATAATTTCGTCCTCAAAATTTCTAGAATACTACCGCATGAAATGAATCGGGTTGTTCTTCATCATAAGTTTCTCGGGTTCCCACGTTGCCTCTTCTATCTTATGGTTTCTCGATAAGACTTTTAACAGGAGAGTCTTCCGGTTTCTCTATACTTGTTATCTCGTATCATGAATCTTGACGGGATATTCGCAATAAGACAGATCGGGTTCCAGTTCTAATTCCTCATAGTTTAGTACATGTGTTGGGTCAGGCATGTATTTCCTCAACAGAGATACATGGAACACATCGTGAACTTTGGAGAGACTTGGTGGCATTGCCAATCAGTAAGCTACAGACCCAATTCATTCTAGAATTTCGAAAGGTCTGATGTACCTGGGATTCAATTTACCTTTCTTTCCAAAATGTATGACTCCCTTCCATGGAGATACCTTCAAGAAAACATGATCCCTGACTTGAAATTCCAAATCCTTCCTTCGATTATCAACATAGCTCTTCTGCATACTTTGAGCAGCTTTGATATGGTTTTGGATTACCTTAACCTTTTCCATTGTTTCCTCCACCAGTTCTGGGCCTAAAAGTTTTCTTTCACCAATGTCATCCCAACTGGTTGGTGTGCAACATCTCTTTCCGTGTAACGCTTCATATGGTACCATATGAATACACTAATGGAATCTATTGTTATAGGAAAATTATACCAGAGGTAAATATTGATCCCACATACCCGAAAAGTCAAGTGAGTAGGATCTCAACATGTCTTCTATGGTTTGAATAGTTCGTTCTGATTCACCATCTGTTAGAGGGTGGTAGGCAGTGCTCAAATGAAGTTTAGTATCCAAGGCTTTCTTAAGACATTTCCAGAATCTTGAAGTAAAACGGTGATCACGATCAGAAACAATTGATAAGGGTACTCCATGAAGTCTCACAACTTCATTAATATATAATATTTCTAGTCGTTCCAGTGGTAGATCTTCTCTTATACCAAGAAAATTTTCTGACTTGGTAAGACGATCAACAATAACCCATATTGCATCGTTCCTTCTAGGAGTCTTTGGTAGTCCCATGACAAAGTCCATCGTAATATTGTCCCATTTCTACTCCGGTATGGGAAGAGGTTGCAATACTCCACCAGGATGTTTCCTTCCGGCTTTCACTTATTGACAAACCATACATCTTGACAAAAAATCGGCAATCTCCCTCTTCATGTTATCCCACCAAAAATGTTCCTTAAAATCTCTATACTTTTTGGTGCTCCTAGGGTGTATAGAGAAATTGGAACTATGAGCATCATCCAACAATTACCTTTTTAGATCAGGTATATCGGGAACACAAAGCCTCTTCCCGAATTTTAAAATTCCTTCTTCATAAACAAAGTCTCTCAATCTCCCATCATTCACAGTTTTAATCTTCTTTTGAAATTCTTCATCATCAGTCTGAGAACTCTTAATACTTTCTAGTAATGATGGTTTGGCAACCATTTGAAAAAGCACTGATGTTTCACCTTCCATGGTTATTCCCATGTACATCTTCACTAGATCCATGAAAATTGGATCCCTTTGAATTCACATATTGTTCAATACTCTATGATCTTTTCTTCTCAAAGCATATGACACTCTGTTTTCTTTCCCCGGGTGGTAGTGTATCGTACAATCATAATCCTTGAGTAATTTAAGCCATATCCTTTGCCTCAAGTTGAGTACTTTTTGTGAGAAAATATACTTCAAACTCTTGTGATCAATGTAAATCTTACATTTTTCACCATAGAGGTAGTGCCTCCATATCTTCAAAGAAAAGATCATAGATTCTAGCTCGAGATCATGAGTAGGATAGTTTTTTTCATGAATTTTCAACTGTTGTGATGCATAGGAAATAACCCTATCATTCTGCATAAGAACACAACCAATTACATTCTTCTATGCATTACTATAAATAACGATCCCATCATTCCCCGATAGTATAGTCAATATAGGAGCATTGACTAGTCTTCTCTTCAGTTCTTCGAAACATTCTTCACACTCTTTTTTTCAAACAAATTCAACCCCTTTACTTGTGAGCTTTGTTAATGGGTTAGCCAATCAGGAAAAATTCTGGACCAAAGGTCGATAATAACCTGCCAGACCAATAAAACAGCGTACCTCAGTTATACTCATAGGTCCTGGATATTATTGGATTTCCTTGGTCTTAGATGGATCAACAGAGTATCCATATTTAGAGACAATATGGCCAAGAAAAGAAATCTCCTGAAGCCAGAATTCACACTTGTTAAACTTCCCATATAATTCATGTCTTCTCAGAGTCTTCAGGATAATGCATAGGTGATTTTCATGATCTTCATATCTTTTTGATTATACCAAGATATCATAAATAAATACCATCACAAATTCATCATGATATTCCTAGAAAACACTATTCATCAGATCCATGAATACAGAGGGTGCATTTGTCAATCCAAAAGGCATTACTGTAAACTCGTAATGCTCGTACCTGGTTCGAAATGCTGTCTTCAAAATGTCTTCCTTCTTCACACAAAACTGATGGTGTCTAGATCGAAGGTCAATCTTTGAAAAGTATTGAGCTATATGTAGTTGGTGAAATAAATCATCAAAACTTCTCAGTCACCAAGGGAGGTAATGTCAAATATGCCTACCAAAAGTGTACGTAATGATCCAAATTCTAAAGAAATAGAAAAGTAGGAAACATATCATACTCCAAAAAAATCTCTAACTCTGGTAGATTTCTTTCCTAGAACATTCGCAGCCTGGGAACCACCCCACCAAATGGAACCCTCATTGGATGAATAACTCATATTTTATTATGTCAATATGATAAACTAGGAAGACCCCTTTTCCAATGATTAATATTACTATGAATATTATTTTCCCACACATAACTAGGGAATGAGAGGCCTCATTCATAGGAACTGAGGAAACGATGGACAACACGTTCATGGTCAAACCTAATATTTCATTCACGCCCCTACATAAGACATATATGCAGCTAAGACAAAAGGAAAAGAACTCCAACAAGACCAAAAGATATATGAATGTGTCTCAAAACCCTCAAGAAACTTCCCATACTCTATTTCCCTACATGAACACCTACTGGAGGTTGAATTTTCTGATCATCCAAGTCAATATGGAAGGCCAGTGTCACCTTCACCACTAAAAGTATATGATCCATAAACCTATGAAAAAAACTAGACCATCCACCTTAAATGCCTCAATTTCTGAGCGACATGTCAATGAGCATCTCTGATCGAGAAGTGCTGACCTCTACACAAAATTATGAAATTCTGAAAGAGATAGAAATTATACCAACAAATCTCTCAGTCATGGATGTGCTACATATTTCAAAAGAACTTGAAAAACTCGTTGAAGTCCTCCAAAGACCAAAGAAGTTTGAGACATAAGTTATTGCAGCTGAGGTTTATCAAGTGGATACCATTCGTTTAAAATTTCATGTCACCATCTCATTCACTTACTAGGATCAATAAGATATCATACTAGGTAACATGAAGCCCCTATATATTTTGGATAGACATAATAAAGTTGGAATTCGAAGGGCTCTAATTTAAAATGGTTTTGGGGATCAATCTCATCCTGATTTGAACCCTTAAAGTTTTAGGATACAGTAAGGAGTACCTATCTCTGATTAATAGGGACATTCAATGGTATGATAAGAATGATAAAAACCCTCTCGAGAAGATCAAACTCAAATATCTGTTTTGAGAACTCACATCTAATGCTGATTTTATGTTTATCCAGTAAGACTATGCATAAAATGTCTTTCTTAGAAGGCCCTTTATCAATATCCACATAGTGGTACATTCAATATTTCATCGGTGTCTAAAATAACCCATCGATGGAAAGGAGGTAATACTATAGTGTGACAATTCCACCATTGATACTTTGTGAGACACATATGAAAAAGTAGGTTATAAAAAAATTTAATTTAAAAACCCAATGGTGGGTGATGAAATATAGGTCGAAACCCCTAATTGATTGGGTAGCACCCCTTAAAATACATAGTGAATGCTTGAAAACAACTATGTACTCCCCATAAATATAGATGAGGTTATGTAATTAACCCTAGATTTCAAAGTTATTGTTGTCCTTAGTGATAGTGTAAAAAAATCAACTCTAGAATCTCTCTGCAATGACTCCGATAGCAGGGGATGATGATGTCTCTTTTCATGGACTCTCTCTTCTCTATAGTGATAGAGAAGACCCCAAATCACCAAATTCTTCTGAAAATATCTCCACAAAATCAGAAGTGTAAGAAGATGAGGATGACCTTTGAAACACCAATCCCACATTTTAGGAAGGAAACTCCACTACCATAAATGAGATCAGGTAAGTGAATGTGGGAACAAAATAAGACCCATGGACAACACTAATTAATGACCCCATTCCCCTCAAATAGAAAAATATGTATATTACATTGATAATGAAATTTTTATATGTGTTCTCACGGAAAAGTAGAAAAATTATTAGACAGAATCCATATGTGGATATGCACCATCTCATCTTACACAGCGAGCATAATGGATTCAAGTAGGTAGATTATGGGAAGCACCCCTCTCAGGCCACTAATGTAGAGCCATAAGTTGAAAAAATGATCAAGTCCAAATTTTTATAAAAATTAAAATACCCAAGATGTATTTGAATCAATTTCAATATCAAGAAAAGGTATGAGAATATTAGGGTCTGCATCAATTTTAGATACCTTAATTAGCAGTTCCAAAATAATGATTTCTAACTGATGATCATAGAAAATTTTATCGATGAAAATACTAACTTCTATTAACTTGCCTTCATGGATGGTTATTCTGAGAACAATCAAATAATGATATCCCTATAAGATGAAGAATACACTTCCTTTAGATCGTCATAGGAGATCTTTTGTTATTAGGTCCTGACCATTGGCTTAAAGAACAACATACCCACTTATCAATGTTTCATACATTATATCATTAATCCATTATTGGTATGAATATATGAATGTTATATTTGAGGACCTAGTGGTAAAATCCTTACAGTGATTTGATCAAATTACATATCTAAAAACAACCTTTTAAAATCTATGAATGCAAAGTTTAAATATGAATCCACATAAATTTTCCTTTGAGGTAATATTAGGGATGTTACTTTCCATTATAGTACATCATCGTTGAATTGAGGTTGATCCAGAAAATACTAGTGATATTTTAGAAATTCCACCCCTAGAAATCTCAAATAATTGATCGGATATAAGGAAACCCCGCCTGTATTCATAATTTCATAGCCAACCTAGCTATAAAATATCTCCCCATTACTAGGATAATTAAAAAGGGGATCACATATTAAAGGGATGATGACTTCCAAGAATCCTTTGAATGTATCGAGTAGTATTTACTACACCCACCGATTTTGATTCATTTGATGGAATGGAGGAAACTCATCTTATATGTGGCCACCATGGAATGATAATTGGGCTCCCCCCTCATAAAGAAAAATGATACAGGGAGAATGAATAGTCTCTAATACCTCATCCAAACAATACTATGTTCTGAGACCTGATACTCTATTATCAAGAAGAACTAACTTGTAATCATCTTCAAAATGAAAAAGTTGAGGCATTACTTAGAGAACCAAAACATCCATATGGCCTCCTATATTTGTCTAATAAATCACATACTTGACCAGCCTATATTGACAGAGAACTTTTCCCAATGGGTGATCATTTAAAAAGTGTACGATATTCCATTAGTATCACAGAAATTCTTGAAATATATGTACTTAGATGATTTCCTCACATCACATCATGCGATGGAGAATACCCTAATGGACACCAATCTTCAAGATGAGGAAGTATTTTATGCCCATGACACTCCCATGACATGGTAGATGTATTTTTATAGTTCCTTCTGAATTATAATCATTAAAATTTATGTCAACCCAAGACTCAATCAGGTTGACATAGGGATTGTGTTTGTCTCCCCAAGAAAAATTAGTTTTCCTTACTATTTATCACAATCCAAAGGATTCATTAATAATAAGGAAGAACACTAATCCCTCTTCGTTGGGTTGGAACTAGCTCTACATATAAAACATTCCTTCCTAAATATCAAATGGTATTCATAACTAGTGATAAATTAGATCAATGATGAATATGCTATCAAAAAGGAAGAACTAGTACAAATCAATAGCTACGTCTAGGGATTAATGATAGAGTTTCATTTTGAGCCCACATTTCATCATGTTCCCTGAACATAGAATATTTGAACCAATGCATTGGCTAATTCATCCATATTCTTGGTTGACCCAGATCAAGAGAAAGCAATCTTCCATATCCTACACAAAAGAATGGTCTCATCAGTCATCATCTCTAATATGGAAGAAATCAGTCAGGTAAAAACCACCATAGATCTTGATAAACCTATATCCACCTATAGATGTATAGATACCATATTTATTTATCTTGAAAATGGGACCCTGCCAATGGGTTGAGATGAAAGGGCATAAATTCGGCATCGTCCAAACAAACTTTACCCTATATGGTGTTCAAAATGATTAGAGGCCCCTCTACAAGCATGGATTTGAAGGAATCCTCCTCATATTCATAGTATAGGGAGAGATTATCATCATCATTGGAGAAGTACATGTGGGATCCTATGGTTCTTTTCAGTCTAGAACTAGGCTCTCCCACCAAATTAGGAGGTTGTGTTACTATTAGAAAACCATGAAACAGGACTATGTGGAATTCACCATGAAATTTCATGCATGTCAGATCCATACAAACTTCATCCATCATCCCCTGATAATTCAACATACACCAAAATATTTCTTATTGTTTACCATCTGGGTAATGGATGTTGTGAGGACATATCCCCCTTCCATAGCTAAGCATTTCATGTACTCCCTTATGGCTACCGAATTATTTTACAAAAGGGTTGAAGAAATAGACCTAAAAGAAATCCAAAGGAATAATATCATCATCTTCATAAAGTCCTATATCATCAGAAGGTTCAAAACCTCTCACATAATATTAAAAGACAAAGGAAACAACTTTATTTCCATATAGATTAAGAAACTATACAAGGGGTACAATATTGAGTCCAGTCACTCATCTCACTATCATACAATAGAAAATAGACAAATAGAGGCCTTAAATGAGAATCTATCAAATTCACATTAGATGATGTGAACAAGGATAAGAATTCTTGGACGAATAAGCCCATCCAAGATATATTGGCCTACTATAACTCCACAAGTACTTCTACACATGCAATGTTGTACAAATTGGTTTACGGGACTGATGTAGTTTTACCCAAAAAAGTATAGATTCCTTCCTTATAAATACCCATTTGTGTACAACTCTTAGATGGTGATCAATAGTAGAAGTTGTTGGATGAATTGGAGTGACTCAATGAGAATAGGTTGCATACATTGAAAAACATTGAAGTCCATCAAAATTAGATTCCATGAGCCTTTAACAACAAGTTTCACCTCTATTCATTTTTTCAAGGAGAACTTGTGTTGTATCCTAGGACCATAATGATACCAAGAATGAATCCTATAATGTTGGAACCCAAATGTTAAGGGCCTTACATCACATATAAGGCCTATCATAATGGAGCATTGTCATTGGACATAATGGATGTGTAACGCCCCGAACCCAATTTCCTAGAGTCGGTGCATTATTACATAACATTGGCATGATCACATGAAAGATCAAATCTCGAAAGACCAATTAGTTTAGTAGCCTTGGAAACACTAGATATATTCATAATGTTTTACATTACATCATAAAATGAAAACTACAACAATATAGTCTCCATAGTCCACACTCTTATCCCCTAATACAATCCCTACAGGTCATTCATAAATTGCTTCTTCATATCCTGGGAAAAATAAAACATAGAAAAGGGGTGAGCTCAAATGCCCATTAAGGATAACAATATAGTCACATGAAATATAAATAACCACTTTCATAGTGATGGAATGCATAATGCCATACTATCATAACCACATAGACAAGGCCTCGTGCCAAGACTACAAGTATTATTTTTTCAAGGCCTTGTGCCAAGAAACTAGTTTTTCTCATGAGACTGACCGATGCATCTAGGAGCTATAGCGGGCTCCACCCGTCACATATTAAGTCCAATGCAGTCCCATATGAAATGGTTGAAACATAAAAAAAACATTCGTATTAAAACTAGAATACAAAATGTAAATAATTCATCCATAAAACATGAATGGTATAAAAATAACACATCCACAGTCAAACATATCACAAAATCATCAATAGAAAATAGAAGTTTTGTATCATAATAAATCAACTTCAAATAAGTGTAAAATCCATCAAAGGATGTTGACATAGATGAAATCAAAACTCTTTTTAGGGAAATATCTCTTTCTGTTTAGAAATCATTTAAGAGTAATATATTTATAAAATAAAACATTTTCATTTAAAATATTCTTATAATCTTGTAAGGGAAGCTTCAATGATTTTATAACGTCGGAAAATAGCCACACCCTCCGTATAAGTTAAAAAATATTCTTACCTAAATTTTGTCAAAAAGGTTAAAAAGGACCTTGTTTGGAAAACAGCGAAAAGATTCCTTTATAAACCACTTATAAAAGTCAACAAGGGTATAAATTACTTTAACCCATATTCTATTAAATAGTAAAAATGTTTTAAATAAATTTTTAAGAAACATGGATGTGGATGATAAAGAAGTCCCAGTACATTATTACGTATAAACAACCTCGGATAATGAAGAGATTGCGAAATAAACCCTTAACTTGTACTTTTCCTTGGTTGAGGGTAGGTTAACCTCCTTTATAATGGTGAAATAATTTTTATTAAATTATACAAGAATCATATAAATTAATATGATATCATATATGATCTTTTAACATTGATTTGTTAATAATATCGTAGTATTATTGTTGTTTCAGGTGTTAACTTACTCGATTTCTTTTATATGTTTTGTTACGTAAGAAGTTTTTGACATGGATAGGTTGTATCTTAATCATATCCAGAATGATATAAAGTCCTTAGATACAATTATTAATCATAAAATGAGAATTAGACTTTAATGGATACTATGGAAAATGAATCCCATCGCGTTCGTGGAGACGGTAGTCCGTACGTACGCACGAGCGACAATATCATTCTTTTGATATAATTGGATGGTATATCATATATAAAGAATCATTATCATGTTATATTTATTATTTATAATATTTTACTCCTAAGGTTTTTTTTGGTCAAGATACACTTGTCCAATAGAATTAGGACATGTGTTAAGGTAATATTAATATCATTTTTACCCTTAATTACCCTATTTACTTTTAGTCGTGGTAAATAAAAGTAAAAAATTACTATTCACCAAAAAATATTTTCATCTCATTGAACCACATTTCACTCCTTCATATTGACCATGTCTCTCGGATTTTCGAAATTTCACTCACAGAAGCGGTAAAATTATGTTTTCTGAAAAATTCAGTTTTTTAACTACCACTTAGTCGTTTCACTATTCATCAAAAAATGAAGTTTTTCATAAAAATACCAAAAATTCACCCTAGGATAATTTCGATATTCTGAATATAAAAATGAATCCCATTTTGAAAAATAAAATTTTTAAATTTCAAAAAGTGGGTATTACTATTCATAACAGCTAGTTTTATTGGTTGTGGTGTGTTAGAACTCGATGTTGCGTACAACACACGCTATTGCATTATTCAAAGTGAAGCGTACTGTAGAAGCTTGGGGTGTCACATTATCCCCTCCTTCAAATAATTTCATCCTCAAAATTTCTATAATACTACCGCATGAAATGAATCGGGTTGTTCTTCATCATAAGTTCCTCGGGTTCCCACGTTGCCTCTTCTATCTTATGGTTTCTCGATAAGACTTTTAACAGGAGAGTCTTCCGGTTTCTCTGTACTTGTTATCTCGTATCAAGAATCTTGACGGGATATTCGCAATAAGACAGATCGGGTTCCAGTTCTAATTCCTCATAGTTGAGTACATGTGTTGGGTCAGGCATGTATTTCCTCAACAGAGATACATGGAACACATCGTGAACTTTGGAGAGACTTGGTGGCATTGCCAATCAGTAAGCTACAGACCCAATTCATTCTAGAATTTCGAAAGGTCTGATGTACCTGGGATTCAATTTACCTTTCTTTCCAAAATGTATGACTCCCTTCCATGGAGATACCTTCAAGAAAACATGATCCCTGACTTGAAATTCCAAATCCTTCCTTCGATTATCAACATAGCTCTTCTACATACTTTGAGCAGCTTTGATATGGTTTTGGATTACCTTAACCTTTTCCATCGTTTCCTCCACCAGTTCTGGGCCTAAAAGTTTTCTTTCACCAATGTCATCCCAACAGGTTGGTGTGCAACATCTCTTTCCGTGTAACGCTTCATATGGTGCCATATGAATACACTAATGGAATCTATTGTTATAGGAAAATTATACCAGAGGTAAATATTGATCCCACATACCCGAAAAGTCAAGTGAGTAGGATCTCAACATGTCTTTTATGGTTTGAATAGTTCGTTCTGATTCACCATCTGTTAGAGGGTGGTAGGCAGTGCTCAAATGAAGTTCAGTATCCAAGGCTTTCTTAAGACATTTCCAGAATCGTGAAGTAAAACGGTGATCACAATCAGAAACAATTGATAAGGGTACTCCATGAAGTCTCACAACTTCATTAATATATAATATTTCTAGTCGTTCCAGTGGTAGATCTTCTCTTATACCAAGAAAATTTTCTGACTTGGTAAGACGATCAACAATAACCCATATTGCATCGTTCCTTCTAGGAGTCTTTGGTAGTCCCATGACAAAGTCCATCGTAATATTGTCCCATTTCTACTCCGGTATGGGAAGAGGTTGCAATACTCCACCAGGATGTTTCCTTCCGGCTTTCACTTATTGACAAACCATACATCTTGACACAAAATCGGCAATCTCCCTCTTCATGTTATCCCACCAAAAATGTTCCTTAAAATCTCTATACTTTTTGGTGCTCCTAGGGTGTATAGAGAAATTGGAACTATGAGCATCATCCAACAATTACCTTTTTAGATCAGGTATATCGGGAACACAAAGCCTCTTCCCGAATTTTAAAATTCCTTCTTCATAAACAAAGTCTCTCAATCTCCCATCATTCACAGTTTTAATCTTCTTTTGAAATTCTTCATCATCAGTCTGAGAACTCTTAATACTTTCTAGTAATGATGGTTTGGCAACCATTTGAAAAAGCACTGATGTTTCACCTTCCATGGTTATTCCCATGTACATCTTCACTAGATCCATGAAAATTGGATCCCTTTGAATTCTCATATTGTTCAATACTCTATGATCTTTTCTTCTCAAAGCATATGACACTCTGTTTTCTTTCCCCGGGTGGTAGTGTATCGTACAATCATAATCCTTGAGTAATTTAAGCCATATCCTTTGCCTCAAGTTGAGTTCTTTTTGTGAGAAAATATACTTCAAACTCTTGTGATCAGTGTAAATCTCACATTTTTCACCATAGAGGTAGTGCCTCCATATCTTCAAAGAAAAGATCACAGATGCTAGCTCGAGATCCTGAGTAGGATAGTTTTTTTCATGAATTTTCAACTGTTGTGATGCATAGGAAATAACCCTATCATTCTGCATAAGAACACAACCAATTACATTCTTCTATGCATTACTATAAATAACGAACCCATCATTCCCCGATAGTATAGTCAATATAGGAGCATTGACTAGTCTTCTCTTTAGTTCTTCGAAACATTCTTCACAATCTTTTTTTCAAACAAATTCAACCCCTTTACTTGTGAGCTTCGTTAATGGGTTAGCCAATCAGGAAAAATTCTGGACCAAAGGTCGATAATAACCTTCCAGACCAATAAAACAGCGTTCCTCAGTTATACTCATAGGTCCTGGATATTATTGGATTTCCTTGGTCTTAGATGGATCAACAGAGTATCCATATTTAGAGACAATATGGCCAAGAAAAGAAATCTCCTGAAGCCAGAATTCACACTTGTTAAACTTCCCATATAATTCATGTCTTCTCAGAGTCTTCAGGATAATGCATAGGTGATTTTCATGATCTTCATATCATTTTGATTATACCAAGATATCATCAATAAATACCATCACAAATTCATCATGATATTCCAGAAAACACTATTCATCAGATCCATGAATACAGAGGGTGCATTTGTCAATCCAAAAGGCATTACTGTAAACTCGTAATGCTCGTACCTGGTTCGAAATGCTGTCTTCAAAATGTCTTCCTTCTTCACACAAAACTGATGGTGTCTAGATCGAAGGTTAATCTTTGAAAATTATTGAGCTCCATGTAGTTGGTGAAATAAATCATCAATGCAAGGTAGGGGATACCTGTTCTTTATTATTATAGCATTGATCTCCCTGTAGTCGATACATAACCTCATAGATCCATCTTTATTTTTAATAAAAACAATAGGGGCTCCCCATGGAGAAATACTATGGAAAATAAATCCTTTATTACTCAATTCCACTAGTTGTTTCTTTAGTTCAACTAATTCTACAGTGGCCATTCTATAAGGGGTCTTCGATATAGGCCTTGATCCAAGAATTAAATCAATGGAAAACTCAACTTCTCGTTCTGCAGGATATCTAGTTAAATCTTCCGGAAACACATCTACATATTCTTTCACAACAGGTACATCCTCTATTTGAACATTCCATTCCTCACCCACAGTGATTTCATCATCTTCCTCCCCAATAATTGAATTTAGTTGAGCTACAGGGGGTGGATCTAGATAAGAATTAGGTGGTGACGATTCTGCTCTAAAGATAAGGTGTTCCTTATCATTATCATCAAAAATCGTAATCTACTTCTTCTTACAATAAATCATCGCATCATGGTCTGAAATCCAATCCATACTGAGGATTATATCAAACTAAATCATAGGTATGATGATGAGAGTAATGGATAATGAACATTTATGTGCACTAATGGGGACTGATTCACAAAACATTGTTGCAATGATATTTCCCTTGGGTGTTTTAACTGACAACTCCCTTGTTAAATCAAATTGGAAATATCTAATTTTCTTAGAAAACTGGGAAGATATGAAACAATTCGATCATCCTGAATCAAATAATGCATTTTCTAAACTTGAGGAAACCATTAAATTACCTGCCACCCCGTCTTTCGGAGATTATACCTCAGCAGTAGTGATAGAATAATCTTGGCCTTGATCCCTTGGCCTTTTCTGAGGTAAGTTCCTCTGACGCTTAGGACATTAATTTGCATAATGTCCCATCTCCCTGCAATTATAGAACTGAACATCGGTAGCTTCCTTCTTCCCCTTGCAATCATGAGCATGGTGGACTTTTCACCACACTTGTAACAGACTCCGATTCCTTTTAAGAAAGTACTGGGGTGTTTCTTCCCACACTTAATGCAGGATGGCTATTCAACATTTCCCTTATTCCCGTTATTTCCATTCACAGATTGGTCATCAGATCTCTTCTTCTCTTGCTTTGCTTTAAAGTCATAAGACTTAGAGAATTCCTTTTCTGTCTTGATATCACATGAGACAATGTCTTCATACGATGAAAAGGATTGTGAGAATAATTCTCGATGGTGAAATGGTTTTAACCCATCAAAGAAATGATCAATCTTACTTCTTGGGTTATGTATATAATCTCCAGCATACCTTTCTAACCTTGTAAAGTTAGCCTCATACTTTGCGACATTCTCATCCTCCTTTTGTCTCAGACTCAGAAATTGTCTTTCCATATCTTCTCTATGGTCACGAGGAAAGTATTTTTCTAAAAATAGATCCTTTAACTCCCTCCATTCCATATTTGATACTTCATCATCTTCCTTCGTGTTTTGAATCAATGACCACCATTGATCAGCATCTCTAGTGAGGCGGTGAACTGCCATGATAACCTTTTCCCTTTCACTACTCCCCAAAGCCTGAAATATTTTCTCTAGGGAATTTATCCATTGCTCATCTACTAAGGGATTTGTACTCCAATTGAATGTTGGTGGTTGTTTCCTCATAAAGCAATCTAACATTGACCCTCCACACTGCGGATCGGGGTGCTCCATACGGGTAAGGTTATTATTCATAACCTGAGTGAGTTGTCCCAGAATGGTGATTAGCTGATCAGCACCAGTTTCATCACCAGCTCCACTATAATTATCTTGAGAAGGAGGTAAATCCCTATATGGAGTGCGTGCATTGATATGGTTTCCATTTCTTCCACTAGGCGCCATTTCTAAACAATGGCATAAACTAGATCAGTTTATGAATCAAAATACATAACTCCATACTTATAAAACACTTAACATAAATTGAACTATTTATGGATATAATCCATAATCATAAAAATGTTTTCATTGAGGAAGTATATACTCATAAACCTTTCATAATTATTTGTAAAGAAAATGAGAGTTATCCTAAGCATATCCCACGAGAGTGTCGTAACCAAGAGTGTATCAAGGCCCATTGTCGTGAACCAGTTCCCATTTGAGTTTAGCTCAATGTGGTGTTTTTGGGTTTTACCCCTAGGTACATCTGTGCGAGAGCTGCGTCTACCTGCTCGTATCTAGACAGGGATGTATTTCTCGGAGAACTCATAAAATCTCTACAATACCAAAATTATAGGATGTTCTTCTATACTAAGCCTCAAATTCCATATTAAATCTATGTTCTCTAATAAGATTTTATCTTAATCTAGTTTACAAGGTCTGTACTAAACTTCCTCTGATACCAACTGTAACGTCCCGACCCCAGTTACCTAGAGTTGGTGCATTATTACATAATATTTTCTTGAGAACAAGAAAGATCAAATCTAGAATTACCGATTAGTTTAGTATCCTTGGAAACACTAGATATATTCATAAAGTTCTAAATTACATCATACAATGAAAACTACGAAAATATAGTCTCCATAGTCCACACTCTTATCCCCTCATACTATCCCTGTAGGTCATTCATAAATATTTCAAATCCTGGGAAAAATAAAACATAGAAAAGGGGTGAGCTAAAATGCCCAGTAAGGATTACAATATAGTGGAAACTTTCATAAATAAGAATAAACATTTAAGGCAGTGTATAGCTAAAACAAAAGCCTTTTAAACATGAACATAAACATAGTATGGAAAAAATAAAATGAAATAATCCCATTTACTTATTCACATGGATATTCTACTAATCGAATAATCACATGCAATATCAATAACCACTTTCATAATGATGGAATGCATAATGTTAGACTATCATAACTACATAGCCAAGGCCTCCTGCCAAGAATAGAAATAATATTTTGTCAAGGCCTTGTGCCAAGACACTAATTTGTCTCATGAGACCAACTGATGCATCGAGGGGCTATAGCGGGCTCCACCTGTCACATATTAAGTCCAATGCATTCCCATATGAAAAGGTTTAAACATAACATAAACATTCGTATTAAAACTAGTATTAGAAATGTAAATAATTCATCCATAAACCATAAATGGTATAAAAATAACACATCCACAGTCAAACATATCACAAAACCTTCAATACAACATAGAAGTTTTGTATCATAATAAATCAACTTCAAATATGTGTAAAATCCATCAACGGATGTTGACATAGATGATATCAAAACTCAATTTAGAGAAATATATCTTTCTATTTTGAAATCATTTAAGAGTAATATATTTATAAAATAAAACATTTTCTTTTAAAATATTCTTATAATCTTGGAAGGGAATCTTCAACGATTTTATAACGGCGGAAAATAGCCACACCCACTGTATAAGTTAAAAAAATCATTCTTACCTTAATTCTGTCAAAAAATTTTAAAAAGGACCTTGTTTGGAAAACGACAGAATGATTACTTTATAAACCACTTATAAAAGTCAACAAGGTAATAAATTACTTTAACCCATATTCTATTAAATAGTAAAAATTTTTTGAAATGAATTTTTAAGAAACATGGATGTGGATGATAAAGAAGTCCCAGTAGATTATTACGTATAAAAAACCTCAGATAATGAAGAGATTGCGAAATAAACCCTTACATTGTACTTTTCCTTGGTTGAGGGTAAGTTAACCTCCTATATAATGGTGAAATAATTGTTATTAAATATTACAGGAATCATATACATTAATATGATATCATATATGATCATTGAACATTGATTTGTTAATAATATCTTAGTATTATCGTTGTTTCAGGTGTTAAATTACTCGTTTTTCTTTATATTTTTTGTTACGTAAGACGTGTTTTTCATGGATGGGATTTATCTTAATCATATTCATAATTATATCATGTCCTTAGATACTATTATTAATCAGAAAATGAGAATTATACTTGAATGGATACGATGGAGAATGATTCTCATCGCGTTCGTGGAGACGGTAGTCAGTACGTACGCACGAGCGACAATATCATTATTTTGATATAATTGGATGGTATATCATATAAAAATAATCATTATCATGTTATATTTATTATTTACATTAATTACACATCATTATTATACCCATTCAAATAATAATTTATTGAATAACAATTACACCATGACGTGGAGACGGTAACCCGTACGTATGCACGTATGGTGACACGTTATTCAAATGATGGATAGAATACTGAATAAGATTTTACCATATTTATAATAACATCATAGTATATATAAGATACTGGAGTTATTATTTTATAATGGTAATAACAAAGAAATAAAAAGTGGAAGAAGAAAGGAACTTGAAAAAGGGTGGTGAAATCATTACCTCTTCTTCGGGTTCTTCCTTTTGATTTGATCAAAAGGGCTCCTTAGGTTGGCATTATGACTAAAGGAATGCCGCTAGGATAACGTTAGGGAAGTGGAGAGAGTATGTGGGCAGAGTTTGGCCGAGAAAAATGTCTTTGAAGGTGTAAATTAATGAGAATCGGGAGTGCCCTTTTATAAGAGGGGTGAGGGGCACCTTTGGAAAAGCTAGAAATATTATTTTATAATAAATTCATATTCTGTTTCTAATGGCTCAAAAGTGTATTATTTAAAGCTTAAGGTGGGTATGGGTCTAAAACCACTCAACCAATAGAATTTATATAGGTTTGGGTAATTATATTAACCTTATCTTTTAGTTTTAACTCTTAGTTAATTAGTTTGACACTTACTATGTCACTTTGTATTTTTATATTATATAGTTAATAAACATACTATATACCTCAAAGAGACCCCCAAGTGGTCTATTAATGATACACCTATCATAATATAAGTCTCTCGGCCGAACCTTAGATTTTTTTGAATTTAATATCAATTAATAATATAATATTTTTTTAAAGAGTCTTTTATTTCAATTTTGACACTATTTGGAAAATTGATTTTTGTGAAAATTATAACAGAATGATTACAACAAAAAAAGTTAATTAAATCAATACTAACATGTCATATTAACATATAAAATGAGTTTAATTCATAATAACTCTTTAATTATATTTATTTGGGTATTTATAATATCCATTATTTTAATTTTTCACTATTATGGTAATTACTGCATCATCATTGTATCATAAATAAATTAAATTATTTAATGTATAAAAATTATAAATAAACTATCATTATGTAGGAAATATTTTTATATTTCTAATGAATATTTACAATTGAATATATCTTATGTATAACCCTATATTAAAAATTTTTTAGTAAATAAACTTTGATTTTAACTCTTTTAACTCTTCTTTGAATTAAATAATCGTAAATGTCCAAATCAAATACCAGTGGACCTAAATGATAATATTTTACACTTAATATTGTTTTTGGTCGAGATACACTTGTGCAATAAAATTAGGACATGTGTTACGGTAATATTAATATCATTTTTACCCTTAATTACCCTATTTACTTGTAACCGTGGTAAATAAAATTAAAAAGTTTCTATTCACTAAAAATTATTTTCATCTCATTGAACCAAATTTTACTCCTTGATATTAATTGTGTCTCTCGGATTTTTTTAAATTCTACTCACAGATGTGGTAAAATTATTTTTTATGAAAAATTCAGTTTTTTAACTACCACTTAGTGGTTTCACTATTCATCAAAAAATGATGTTTTTCAGAAAAATACCAAAAATTCAACCTAGGCTAATTTCTATATTTTGAATCCAAAATTGAGGTCCATTTTGGAAAATAAAATTTATAAATTTCAAAAAGTGGTTATTACTATTCATAACGGCTAGTTTGATTGGTTGTGGTGTGTTAGAACTCGATGTTGCGTACAACACACGCTATTGCATTATTCAAAGAGAAGCGTATTGTAGAAGCTTGGGGTGTCACAATATGGGTATCATTTCACCCCCCCCCCCCCCCCGATACTGTTATGTTTCTCAACAAATAAATTGAATATTTTTCATCAAGAACCCCATGTCCTGAACACATAATGTTAAACTGTATGGAGACATCCAGATTGCATGATGTTAAACTGTATGGAGATGTCTTGACAACATGAAGTTAAATTGTAAGGAACTCATCGTAATCACAAAATGATAAACTATATTGAACTCATCCTGATAGAAATATTTTAAAATTAACATGATCTTTTATCCTAATTTCATGATGTTAAATTTCACAAGACAATCCTCACCACATGATATTAAAATGAACAGGAAGCACCATCTCACTAACTACAGACCACACATGATCTAGACCTATGTGAGGGAAGAATGAAATTTCCCTATACCCATGTGAGCATTTTCTCTACATAAGGAATCTCTTTATCCGAGAACAACATGTGGATTTATTCCTACCATCATATGATACAAACTAATTCCAAGTCTTGGCATGAACCACAATATTCTTTTTCATCCATGTCAGGTGATCCTCATGATTACCATATGACATAAAACTTCATGGATTCATTGTGTAACATCACTTTAACATCAGGTGATCAACATCCTTACCTCATGAACCAAATAACAGATTTCATTACTAAATAACATAAAAATGAAAAAATCCATGGTGTAACATCCTGTTGGTCGGAGTGGACACTCAAGAGGGGGGTGAATTGAGTTCCAAAAAAAATTTATGTTTAAAATTTTTCTCTTAAAATCCCCTTATTTAAAAACAAGTTTAAACTGTAGTGAATTTATACAGAGTGTAAATGTTCAATTAGTTTCTCAAAGATTGATTAGGTCTCAGTTAATTTAATCTGAAGATTAAATTTACTTTTGAAACTAACTTACTGGTTTCCAATATGTATAAACCCTTGCTAATTTAACTATCAAAGTAACATTAAAACAAATTTTCTTTCAAAGTACTTAGCAGCAGAATATGAAATATATAGTATACTTATGACTAAAACTAAAATGTACAGAAGATGTAACCAAGAGGATCAGTCTCATGCCGAGATTTAGTCCTCTCAAACAATTTATATAAATTGATCCACACCCTGAATCGGGGTAAAAAATTGTGAACACACTATCCTGGTACAAAGACCTCTACCACAGTTCTATGTGGGAAAACAAACAACAGATCACAGCTATCTAGGTCCTATTTGAGCTCTACCACTATCCACAGTGGGATACACGGGAGTTATTGAGTTTTAATGAGGATTTAGTAATCCTCCACCTTAGCTCAGGAGACAGTGTGTGTAAATAAACAGGGTACACACACTACTCAAAATGTAAATGAAATAATCACTAAAGTAAGTGTGAATGAGTTTAGAAAACCTTTAGTGATTAGTAGTAAAGCTCTGGAATCGTTTGATTTGTCAGAAAAGCTTCCGAGTCCTTCTTTGGTTCTTTTTCAGAAAAACAAAGTATAATTTTCTTCCTTGATTCCAGGTTCAGCTTATCATCCTGAGTGCATGAAGTTTTTGTTGTAGTTCTTCACTCATGATGCAGCTTGTGTTCTCCTCTAGAAAATAATTTCTTCGTGTATGTCCAGTGCCCTTGGAGTATGGATGTATCCTTGTGTGAATGCACCACGTTTGAATGTTGTTGAGCCTTTTTCTTTTTCACCCTTCGTGTACCTTCTTAGTTACTTGATTCTCGATGTATGTACACCCTGTGATTGCTTCTGTGTTCACTCATTTATCAGTTAGGACTTTATCTTCCCTTTTATAGCTTTCCACTCCGGTAAATGGGAATGATTACCTTCTTCAGGGGTACTAGGTACGGTTCCCTGACATGGCAACAGAAATCATTAAATAACATTGAATGCATTAAAAATATCAAATGTAACTGTTAGCTTAATAAATAAATAGTATCAAGAGTCTAGAGTCTGACTGGTTGGTCAATCATTAGTAGCCTTCGGTTGGTAGATGTTTACGATGGACTTTGTGTAGCAGTGACCTTCCATCGGTAGTTCTTTGAACTTGTATCGGTAGCTCTTTGAACATGTATTAGTAGCTCTTGATATCGGTAGATCTTGATATCGAAAGCTCTTACTCTGGGTATCAGTAGCTCTGTACATATTGGTAGCTCCTTCTATCAGTAGACTTACTCTATTGGTAGCTCGGTAGACTTGTTCAATCAGTAGCTATATTCTGTAATGGTGACTCTATATATATCGGTAGCTCTTCATCTATCGGTAACTCTGTTATGTCAGTAGATCTTTGTATTGGAATGTCTGTATCGGTAGATTTCTTAGCCCCAGTGATTGTGTGTATCGGTAGACTTATGCACATCAGTAGCTCCATTCTGTACTATAGAAAAACTTTTAATATTGATAACTCAGTATCGGTTGCTTGTTCTATGATTACCGGTGGACTTGTATATATCATTAGCTCTACGTATCGGTGACCTTAGCTTATTGGTGACTCTTTATATCGGTAGACTATATCTATCGGTAGACTATGTCTATCGGTATACTAAGTACTGGTAGCTCTTTATCAGTAGTTATACGCAGATCAGTGACTAACACTTATCTGTTTTATGAAAAACATATCCGATTGGAATAGAATTACTTCAAAACTTATATAAACAATGATAAAAATTGATTAACATATTTCAATGATTATTTTAATATTATTATCATCTTGATAATAGAATATCATAGATTGAGTGAATTAGAATATAGATATACATTAATTGGGATTATCAAAGTATGTGAAATCCTATTTGGGATTATCAAAATAGGTGAGGTCAATAATATTTTCCCTTTATGATAATAACAACTTATTATATTATAGTTTTAATATAATGAGTAGTTGTATTAGAGGATATATCATTACATTCAATTGTCTCAGAGAAAACAATATAATGTATTAGTGGTAGAATTAAGTGCAATGATATCAGATGGGAAAATCATGGTAGCTCTTCCATAGATAATATTGTGCCCCCTTTTTGAATATTTCTCCTTCTTTGATAGAATATTTCTCCCCCGTTGTGATAATAAAAAAGTGGGAAACAATAAAAAGAAAAAAGTAACATAATGAGAAATAAAAGAAATCCAATTGTATGATATGTTGAAAAAAGGTACATAGACAAAAAAACAAAACACAAAGGATTCATGTCAAACGTCTTAGCTATCTATTCAATCCACATCGTCATTGTGAGATTTTCCCTTTGGATCAAAAGAGGATTCAGACTAGGTGGATGTTGGTGAAGGCTTAGGAATTATAGAAATGATCATAGGAGGCTGAGCCACTGACATTGTTCCTGGTCGATACTGAGGAGTTATTTTAGTGATCATAGGTGTATGGCTTCGAATGGCTTGGGATAGAGTAATCTGAACAGGACAAGCAGTAGAAGAACATGTAGGTAAGGCGGGAGGTACAATCACTGGCCTAACATCAACATTCAGGAAAGGCAGTAAAGGATTTCTGAAATCCATAATTATTTCTCCTCCTCTTTCCATAGCAGATATGAAATAATCCTTCTTCTCTATGAATTTGTCCAAGATGGAGTCAATTACCATAGTTTGATGACATTATCTTTGAAGGCTTGATTGACAGGAGGTAACTTCATGTTCTCCAACATAATTTTGAAGTGATTATTGAGTTTATGATGGGTGTAAACCTTTTGGAAATAGTAGTCCACCTTTTCTTTCACTTCTTTCTGAGAGGCAGATGATTCTCTCGTATAGTCTTGGACTATCTTGATTATTTCTCTAGCTGAATCTCTAGTAGAAATCACAACTTTTTTCAGGTCTGATGAGTCCATAGAGCCACTGCTTGAAGATAAACCAAGCTCCTCCTTCATCACAGCATGAAAATGGTTCAAATTCACCGAGGGTTTAAAAGCAACAGAACCAATAGATAAGGTTTCTGTTTCCTTAAAGTTTTTGGTCAATCCAATGATATGATTTGGGACATGGGAATCCTGGGTTTTAACATGATCTTTCATTGAGGTTTTAAAACCTTCAAACACTAAAACCATCTGGCTTACAACACTTTTTTCATAGGATAAGTCCTTGTCTGCTTGGGATTTTGAACTCATGTAAGATTCTAAAGAGATAAATGATTTCTTTAATGCTTCGACATCTGCTTCCAGTCTAGAAACATGAGTCGGCAGTCTATAACTTCTTCCACTATTTCTGCCACAAAGGTTGACAAATTACAACCTAGAGAGAGTTCAAAAGATTTTTCCAAATTACCCATCTCTTCAACCAATTAGTGCTTCAACTCAGCAACAGAAGCACTAAATGACTCTTTCAGCTCATCCTTTAAGGATTCAAGATTAGCTCTGGTGATCATATCAGTAGGAGCAATTACAACAGGTTCTCTTTCAGATGCTATGCTAGCCACTGATTCTTTCATAATCGATTCGATTTATGACACTAGTGAAGCTTCCATATTCCTTGTCTCTTCCACGAAACTATCCTTAAGCTTTTTTGTCAAAATATCAAGGTCATGCATTCTGACCACATCTTCAGGTAACCACTCAGTTTCAACATAATGAATGATTTTTGGTCTATTGAGAGATGCCTCAATATCAGAATCAGGATAGACTAATCCACAAACCACAAAACCTAGGTCCTCTGCCCATTCCTCAATATCAACAGCCACTGAAACATTTGCAAACATGGTTTGATGCTCCCCCTCAATGGGTGCATTCTCTTTTACAGCAAGGGCATTCTCAGTGGGTCTTTCTTCATAAGGAGAATATTATACTATCAATTCTTTCTCTTCAATACCTAGAGTGTCCTCTGGATTAGGTACAACTTATTCCCTTTCTCCTACTACATCCTCAGTAGGCACAACTGAGCTACCAATTATTGTACTCATACATAGGAAGAGAGAATAAGAGGCTTCAGATTCATTCTCCTTTTCTTCGTTATGCTCAGGTGTTTATTGGTCTTCCTCATCAGTAGGTGTCTCCTATTCTACTAAGTATTTCTTTAAAGAAGATACAATTTCAGCAGCAGGACTTGGAGGTAAGTCCAGATCTCTTCCTTTACCAAAGAACTCTCTTCTTATTCAGTCCGATAATTGTACTCAGGTTCTTCTTCATCGTGTCCTAGAACAGGATCCCTCACATCCTTAGGTCTTGAAGGATAATCCACATGATTAAATTTAACAAATACATTCTGGTCATCATTAACACACTCTCCTCTCCATGGGTTCCACTTTATCTTCATGTATTTGAAAACTATGGTTGTGATACATAAGTTATTCCTTACAACAACTGTCTCATATTGAGACACAACTACCCATTTCACTTTGAACATTACTGAGATCATCTTGGAAAAGAATAGGGCATTAGTCTTTGATTTTGGCCTTGTCATGTCTTCCATTTAGATCATCAGCAATCTTCACAGATTCAATTTTACACAATGTCTCAAGAGATGCAAGAGATAGATATCCTGATATCTTAAATTCTCAAAGTATCCTCTCCTTGGTATTAAGACATGCTAAACAAATTTGAACAACAATATGTTCTCTCTATCCATTTTAGCAGCCACTACTTGTCTTTGATTTACATCACCAGTGAGATACTCCAAGGCAGTCTCATAATCGAATATATCACTTATAGGTGGCATAGATTTTGATACATATCCAGATACACCTTTGTGCGGAACCTGTAGACATTCATCCCACTCAACAGATGAAAAAGACATATCCTTTCCATTCACAAAAGAAGTCACTCGGTTCTCATTTTAAGATTTCTCAAAGCTTACAAACTGATAAAATTGTTTCACTAGCTTCGGATATTAGGGGCCGTTGTTGTTTGAAAACAAATCTACCCACTTTTGATCTTCCAACACTTCAATCACTAACGACTTTCTAGGCAGCAACCATTCCATGCACAACTCTTTTTCAATCACAATAACTCTGTTCTACAAATGAGGATTCACTGGTCCCCTACCCAGCCTAGTTCTACCAACACTACCACTTTCTTCTGGCTTGGACTTCTTCTTCTATTCTTTCTGCTCATCAATGTCATCTCTGATGGTATGAAGTTTGTTTTTTTCCATCACTGGTTCGAGGGATTTAGGGTTCTCGAGAGATTCAGGAGATAAGGTTTGAGGGTAATTGTTTTGAGGCTCATTGGATTGAGAAGTAGCTAGGAATTTGTTTTTATCATTTAGGAATCATAAAATAAATAATTAAAATTAAATAAAGTAAAAATGATTCAGATTCTGGAGACAAATAGAAGTTTAAATTAGCGCACTCTCGGTATGGTTTATTGGTGATAATTCCTATTAGTGAGGTCCATCGGTGAGGTTACATCGGTGAGGTTACATCGGTGAGGTTACATCAGTGAGGTTACATTAGTGAGGTTGCTACCGATCGAGGTTAATCATTCCAAACTCATGTCTAATGTAACATAACCTATCAGAAATAAAAGATTTGGTGAAAATGTCATCTAATTGATGTCCAGAACCAATAAATTCAAGAGTAATATCACCCTATTGGTAATGATCTCTCAAGAAATGATGCCTTACATCAATGTGTTTGGTCCTAGAGTGAGATATAGGGTTCTTAAAAATGTTTATTGCACTAGTGTTTTCACAGTTGATAGAAACATGCATAAAATCATATCCATAGTCCAAAAGATTGTGTTTCATCCATAGAATTTGTGCATAGCAACTTCCAGCAGCTATATACTCTGCTTTAACAGTGGACAAATCTACATAATTCTGCTTCTTACTACACCAAGATACTAAGGATTTTAAAAATAAATGACATGTTCCAGATGTGCTTTTTCTATCCAACTTGCAACCAGCAAAGTCAGCATCTAAATAACTCATTGACTTAAAAGATTGTCCTTTTGGGTAAAACAAACCTAAGTTTACAGTGTGTTTAGGATACTTAAAAATTATTTTAACAGCATGTAAATGAGATTCTTTTCGATTATCTTGAAATATTTCACACATACATACACTGAATATAATATATGGTCAACTAGCAGTAAGGCAACGTAAGCTTACAATCATACCTCTGTAATTGGTTTGATCCACTAGTTTCCCAGTTTCATCTGCATCCAATTTACAGACTACACTCATAAGAGTATCACATTCCATAATACTATCCAAACCAAAACATTTCAAAATATCCTTTGTATATTTACTTTAATTCAAAATAATACCATTTTCATTTTGAAAAAACATGGAATCCAAGAAAATATTTATGTTCTCCCGTTAAACTCATTTCTAATTCATTTTGCATACTCATTGAAAACTCAATACATAAAGAATGTTTGGAAGATCCAAAAATAATACCATCAACATAGATTTGTACTATCAAAACATCTTTAGAAATTAGTGTAATAAAAATAGTTGGATCAGTAATCCCTTTAGTAAAACTTTTTGAAATAAGAAAATTACTAATTATATCATACCAAGCTCTTGGAGCTTGTTTTAAACCAAATAATGCCTTAGAAAGTTTAAAAACATGATTTGGAAAATGAGGATTAGTAAATCTAGGTGGTGGTTCAACAAAAACATCTTCAATTATAAAACCATTTTGAAAAGAACTTTTGACATCGATTTGATATAACTTGAAATTAAAATGAGCAGCATAGGAAAGTAAGATCCTAATAGCTTATAATCTAGCTAAAGGGGAAAAGGTTTCCTCATAGTCTATACCTTCCTTTTGAATTTATCCTTGTGAAACTAGCCTAGATTTGTTTTTAACTATATTTCCTGATTCATCAACTTGGTTTCTAAAAAACCATTAATTGCCTATTGTCAAAGTGTCCTTGGGTCTGTCAACTAATTCCCAGACATTGTTTCTTTCAAATTGATTTAACTCTTCTTGAATATCCATTACCCAAATTTCATCATTGATATCATCATTATCATTTTTAGGTTCTAACTATGAATGAAAATCATGATGTTCAACCTGGCTTCTTAGAGAAGCTCTAGTCTGTGTCCCTCTATCAAGATTACCAACGACATTATCCAAAGGATGATTCATTAGAATCCTAGTTGATCTAGTATAGGTAGGACTAGAAATTTTAGGTTCATCTATTGGATCGGGTTCAACAGAAGCAGATTCTGGAATATATCTAGAACTGGATGTTTTTACAGCAGGTTCTTTAGATTTATCATTAAGGTCCAGAACATTCAAATCTTCTTCAAGATTTTCAAGAGAGGTTTTAGGCTCATGTGGATCAGTTTCACAAAACATGATGTGAACAGATTCTTCCATACATTTGGTTGTTTTTTAAAGACTCTATAGGATTTTCTAATTAAAGAATAACCAAGACAAATTACTTCATCACTCTTAGAAGAAAACTTATCAATATTATCCTTTTTATTGAGAATAAAAACATTTAATCCAAAGACTCTAAAATAACTAACTTTTGGTTTTCTATTATTCAAATGTTCATAAGAGGATTTTTTATGAACAGGTCTAATTAATACTCTATTAATAATATAACAAGAAACATTCATAGCTTCATCCCAAAAATAAATAGGCAGGCCATACTCATTATACATGGTTCTTGCAATTCATGGAAGGGTTTTGTTTCTTCTTTCTACTACACCATTCTTATGAGGTGTCCTAGGAGCAGAAAAGTTGTGACTGTAGCCATTGTGTGAGAAATAAGATTCAAACTCATGATTTTCAAACTCATGTCCATGATCACATCTCAGGGTTTTAATCTTATGTCCACTAAAGTTTTCTACAGACTTGGAGTATTTAACAAAGTAAGAACAAGCTTCACTTTTGTGGGCCAAGAAGTATACCCAAGTATATCTAGAAAAATCATCTACTAGGACATAGACATAGTAATTCCCATTTAAACGAGAAACTCTTGAAGGTCCAAAAAGTCCATGTGAACCAACTCGAGAGTTTGAGAAGTTGAAACTTCTTTCTTTGATTTAAAGAACACTTTATGTTGCTTTCCCTTTTGACAGGGATTACAAACTTTGTCATTTGGGGATTCAAGTTTGGGTAGGTCTCTAACCAAGTTCTTCCTAGTCAATTTTATAAGTGAATAGATTATGCAGTTTCCTAATCTTCTGTTCCAATGCCAATACTCTTTATTAAAACAATTTAAACAAGTAACATTTTTCTTAGCTAAAGAATTCAGATCAACAGCATAAACATTTTCATTTCTTAAATCAGAAAATACTAAAACATTTTTAGAGTTAAAAACATTACAAGAATCATTTTCATACATGACATTAAATCAATCATCACATAACTAAGAAATATATAAGATATTGTATTTAAGTCCATCAACAAATAAAACATTATAAATTAAAACCGAATCAGTGTTACCAATCTGGCCTAGGCCAATTATTTTTCATTTAGAATTATCACCAAAGGTTGCATGGCCTCCATGAACCTTGATTATACTCTTGAAGCATGAGTAATATCCATACATATGTTTTGAACATTCACTGTCCAAGTACCATACCTTCTTGTGAGATCTCTTCAAACCTGTTTCCCACAAATCAGATTTAGATGGGAAATGATTTTGGTACCCAGATCTTCTTAGGTCCAGAAAGGTTAGAAATCAAAGCTTTAGGTAACCAAATTCGTCTTATGGGTCTCATATAATTTACAGAATTAATATATTTTTAAAGATAAACATTATTTTATCTATAACCATATTATTAACTAGTTGAAGCATACATATTTCCAGAATTGGAAGAAGCATAATTTTGTCCAGAATTAGGAATAAATAGATATTTGGAAAATTCTCTCTGTCCAGTTTGGTATCGCAAACCAGTATTGTACTTTGGTGCAACTTGTTTACCTAAAATTAGAGTAAGAGTACCTTTTCCCTTTTTGAACTATTCTATGTCCTTTCTAAATTTCTCATTAGAGATTTTCAGTTTAGTATTTTCCTTCAAAAGTTGACCACTATTATCCTTTTCTATATCAAAGGTAGATATAACATGGGTAGTGAGATTGTGTTTTATCTTTAGTGACTTGTATTTGTCCTTAAGTTCATTATAAGTTTCTTCTAGCATGTTACAATATTCAAACAATTAATCCTTAAACATATCTTCAGAATCAGAATCAGATTCTGCATTATCTCTAGAAAAAAAGGAATTAAAAACATAGGTATCTAAGGTTACCTCAGATGTGTTGGTCCGGAAAACCATGTTGCGACGATTATTTTCATAATGAAAAGCATCAGATTCACTTGGGATGTCTTCTGAAGCACTCCAGGTTTCATTCATATCTTTTTTGTACTTCTTGTCCTTATAATCATTTTTCTTTTTGAATTTTAGTTTTGGACAGTCATCCTTGATGTGTCCTTTCCTTTTGCATTCATAGCAGACTATATCATCTTCTTTATCAGAATTCTTCCAGTCCTTCTTCCAATGACCTTTATTGTCATACTTACCTTTTTATTTTATTTTATAAGGAATATTTTCTTCCTATTGAACTTCTTGAATCTCCTGGATATTTGAGCCATTTCAGCATCACTTTCAGAATCTGAATCTTTACTGGTTGAACATTCAGTTTGTATTTGAACTCTTTCTTTGTCCTTGCTCTTCGAAGTAGAAGATTTAAAAGAATCAGACTTCCTTTTTGGTTCATCATCATCCTCCTTATTCAACTTGAGTTCTTCCTCATACATCATTAATTTACCAATAAGCTCTTTTACAGGGAGAGCACCAATGTCACATGATTCTCTGATTGAAATAGAAGTTCCCCTTCATCGGTCCGGTAGACATCTCAAGATTTTCATAATTTTTTCCTTTGATAGAACATCCTTTCCAAGAGAGCTCATAGTATTGACAATCTCATTGAACCTAAGATACATATCATAAATAGGTTCATCAGTCTTCATTTTAAAATTATCATATTTAATAATATATGTATTTAATCTCATTTCTTTAACATTGGTTGTTCCCTCATTAGAAACACCCAAAGTATACCATATTACATAGGCAGTTTTGAAAGCAGATATCATATTGAATTCCTCATATCCTAATGCATAATACAGGGCATTCATAGCTTTACAATTATTATTGTAAGCAGTCTTTGTAGGTTCATCACAAGTTTCTCTTTCTGTTTCTGGAATTTTATATTGTGGCTCTATAGCAGTCTAGATATCAAAACTCATACTTTCTAAATGAATTTCCATCATAAGTTTCCACTGTGCATAGTTTGTACCATTAATGAATGGTTGTCAGTAAGTAGGAGCACCCTCTAGTCTATTATCCCTAACTAGATTTTAGAAAATAGTTTTAAAGTGATAAAAGTTAGGACTAAGAGAAATTTAAGATCTTTAAATATGCAACTGAAATCACAGTTGAAAAATAGAATGTTTTGAAAACATTGAAAAAAAACAACCCTATGATACAAAATGTTGGTCGGAGTGGACAATCAAGAGGGGGTGAATTAACTTCCAATAAGAATTTCTATTGAAAATATTTCTCATAAAATCCCCCTATTTAGAAACAATGTTAAACTGTAGTGAATTTATACAGAGTGTAAATGATCAATTAGATTCTCAAAGATTGATTAGGTCTCAATTAATTTAATCTGAAGATTAAATTGACTTTTGAAACTAACTTACTAATTTAGAATAAGTATAAACACATGCTAAATTATCTATCAAGGTATCTTTAAAAAAATTATATTTCAAATTTGTTAGTATCGGAATATGAAATATATACTATACTTATGACTTAAACTAAAATTCACAGCAGATGTAACCAAGATGTTCAGTCTCAAGTCGAGACTTAGTCCTCTTAAACAATTTATATAAATTGATCCACACCCTAGATCGGGGTAAACAACAGTGAACACACTGTCCAGGGACAAAGACCTATACCACAGTTATAAAAGCGAAAAAAACAATAGCTCATAGCTATACAGGTCATGCTCGACCTCTACCACTATCCACAGTGGGATACAAGGGAGTTATAGAGTTTGAATGAGGATTTAAGAATCCTCCAGCTTAGCTCAGGAGACAGTGTGTGTGTAAAATAAACAGGGTACACACACTGCTCGAAATGTAAATGAAAGAGTCACTAAAGTAAGTGTGAATGAGTTTAGAAAAGCATTAGTGTTTAGCAGTGCAGCTCTGGACTCGTTTGATTTGTCAGAAAAGATTCTGAGTCCTTCTCTGGTTCTTGTTCTGAAAAATAGAGTATCGTTTTCTTCCTTGATTCCAGGTTCATCTTATCAGCCTGAGTGCATGAAGTTTTTGTTTGAGTTCTTCACTCAAGATATATGTTGTGTTCTCCTCTAGAAATGAATTTCTTCATGTATTTCTAGTGCTCTTGGAGTATGGATGTAGCCTTGTGTGAATGCACCACGTTTGAATGCTGTTGAGCCCTTTTCTTTTTCACCCTTCGTGTGTCTTCTTAGTTCCTTGATTCTCGATGTATTCACACCCCGTGTAAGCTTCTGTGTTCACTCATTTTTCAGTTAGGTCTTTATCTTCCCTTTTATAGCTTTCAACTACAGAAAATGGGAATGATTACCTTTTTAATGGGTACTAGGTACGGTTCCCAAACATGGCATCAGAAATCATTAAATAACATTGACTGCATTAAAAACATAGAACGTAACCGTTATCTTAATAAATAAATATTATTGAGAGTATAGAGTTTGATTGGTTGGTCAATCATTAGTAGCCTTCTGTTGGTAGATGTGTACACTGGACTTTGTGTAGCAGTGACCTTCCATCAGTAGTTCTTTGAACATGTATAGGTAGCTCTTTGCACTTGTATCGGTAGCTCTTGATATCAGTAGTTCTTGATATCTGTAGCTCTTACTCTGTGTATCGGTAGCTCTATATATATCAGTATCTCCTTCTATCGGTAGACTTATTCTATCAGTATCTCGGTAGACTAGTTCAATCAGTAGCTATATTCTATATTGGTGACTCTTTATATATTGGTAGCTCTTCGTCTATCGGTAACTCTGGTCTGTCAGTAGCTCTATGTATTGGACTCTCTGTATCGGTATCCTCCTTGGTTCCAGTGATTATGTGTATCAGTAGACTTATGGACATCAGTAGATCCATTATGTACTATCAGAAAACTTGTTCTATTGATAACTCTGTATCGGTAGCTTGTTCTATGCTTACCGGTGGACTTGTACATATTGGTAGCTCTACGTAATGGTGACCTTAGCTTATCAGTGACTATGTCTATCGGTAGACTATTTCAATCGGTAGAATAAGTACCGTTAGCTATGTATCAGTACCTATACGCAGATCAGTGACTAACACTTATCTGTTTTATGAAAAACATATACGGTTGGATTAGAATTACTTCCAAACTTATATAAACAAATATAAACATTGATTAACATATTTCATGTATTATTTTAATATTATTATCTTCTTTATAATAGAATGTCATAGATTGAGTGAATTAGAATATAGATAAACATTAATTGGGTTTATCAAAGTATGTGAAAGCATAATTGGGATTATCAAAACAGGTGAGGTCACCACATCCCTTTCACATAATCTGACCCATGTCCTTACGACATGATGTTAAACTACATGGATTATATCCTGACCGCATGACATTAAATTGCATGGTTTCTAGAACTACATACGGTTTGATTCTCATTTTCAATGAGATATGTAGGGATGCTTCAATCCAATATATTGGTCTAGCCACCACCTGACGAAAAATCCCCATGTCCTATCCTTAATTGACTATTCATGTTTTGAGGGACCCTCTCTATTCATTGTTTCTCACATTGATCATAGCTCACGTGAGCTAACGAATTTTAGTAAGGGATTCCCCACACAAACAAGGAATAATTTCTCAAGATAGGTTCATCACGGTCTGAAATGAAAGACCTTAAAAGGAATACCATGAGTCATAACCATGTTATATTAAATTAGAGTTTGATGTCATTTTCATGGCATAAAACTGCACAACACCATGGACATCGCCCAAGAGGATGACTATTGTGGGCGATTAGTCTCCAACCACACTTTTGTCCTAAAGAACTATGTGTGACTTGATTCTTAACATCACATGATATGTAGTGACACATGGATCATCAATACATTGTCCATTTTAAACATATATAAAGGTTTTACAACTCAATAACTATATATGGATTGATTCATACCATCATAGTATTTGTAGTGACACCTAGATCTAAATTCTAATGTCCAGCTACAACAACTGACACTGAAAAATATACTCTAAATTGCAAGGGGATCGAGTCCTAAAAGATCATTTTGCTAATGTATGAGTCAGATATACTTATAACTTTATTGTGCATGTAATATATCATGAAAACAAAAATCATATCAATTACCGTTTCCTTATTTCATGGCATTAAACTGTATGGAAATATAAAAAATTTCCTTACTGGATGAAGATAAACTACACAGAAAAATTCTTGGTTGCATGACATTAAATATGAAAAACAAAAATGTATTTACCTCATGATGTTAATATGCCCAGAATCAAGTATGTCCCCAATATATGTTGTTAAAATGAGTAGTCCATCATCCATTATTATTCTTTGTTAAAGGAACAAAATATTGTTATTCTGGTTAGCTAATGTACGTGGTGCATCCATAGTCTTTTTATCACCTCGATCCTTGTACCAAACATCAGGTCTTGAGCACCTCGAGTTTCTAAAAACCATTCATGGCCCTTGGAAAGTAATATATATATATATATATATATTGGACCATGATATCAATGTATAAGGGATTATACCTACCAATCAGATATATATTGTCTCAGTAATAAGGGATTTCTAATCAGTGTGAGCTTGATGTCATCATGGCAGAACTCAGCATATGAAGATGTTTTCGTTCTTCCCCGATATAATTTCACCATATAAATACTCATGACTCATGAACCTTGATCCATGATTTAAAACATTTCAATATCCCTATCATAAGGAATTTGTAGTGCTCCTGATCCTAGGTATCTTAATTAGGCTCGTGTGTGACATCCCCCAAACAAGGTCGAGGTGAATCACGACCCTAAACAGCCTACACTTTAGTAAAAGTTGTATGACGTTAAAATATATCCTATAATATTCAACATCACAAGACCTTAAATAGCTTACAAATGAGGCACAAAAATTTTCATTTTTAATACCCTTAAAGGTTGTCCTGAGAAAAATTCAATTCTACGCTCACTAAACTCTTCATCTTCAGTGTTTATAAAAACATAGAGTGAAAATAAATAAGACATAAAGCTCATATGTCCTACTCTATATTCCTAGTAAAATTAATTATATGATCTCAGACTCCCTAGTTTATTCAAAAGTTAGAATAATGATTTTTCACATCTTCTTGCTACAAGAATATGTTATCTAGATTGTGAAAAAATAGATAGGGTGATCGAAAGCATCTTGGATATTACACTTTCCACAAATCACACTTCATGATCTAAATGCCTCATATCACAAGAACCTTCCATGGACCTTGAAAAACAATACCCTGATTAAAGTGACCCTTTACTTGACTATGAATGTATTCCTATGTCTTCTATATATTCACCTATCATCTTCAACCAAATGCGTCTCTCTGTAAAAAAAGTGCTTTATTATCCTTGTGAACCCTGAAATCACTATAGAAGAACTCAAAACCGCAGTGTGTTTTGGGTCATTGTCGATATGATTTTACCATATCACCCTCCCAACTAAAACACTTTTTACCATGATTTACAATCTCTGTACCAAGCTATCTAAGTAGATTTGAAATCCTCAACATTACATCGTTGTTTTATTTATCCTTTCTCAATGAAGGAATGCAATAATCCATTCCCAAACATTTTATGGCCCACACCTCTTGATTCGAATGCACAGGGCATAGGTGTCAAGATTCACAATCAATAATTGACCATGCAATGAACACATAAAGGCATTGAACTACCATCTAAAGGCATATCCCCCTTACAAGAATGGAGCATCAATCCTTGTGAGCCCAGGAAACACCATGGTGGAACCTAGAATCTCATATTGATATGGGTAATCCTTAGCATGTCATCCCCATTCCATTTTCACGGACTACAACTTTGGGATTATGAAATATATCACCTATATTACAACTATCCAACAAGGTCTAGTATCCCTAGTATTTCAACCTCAACTAATATTTACCAAATAAATATTTCATGTCCCTTGTAAAGGAGTATATAACCCTCTGTTTGAAAATTATACTTATGTATAACGGATTTGACCTACCAACCAAAGGCACCTATCCTTAAAGAAAAGGAGCTATAATCCTCGTGATCCTTGGAAAAACAATGGTAGTACTCAAAACCATTTGTTATTTTGGGGCTGTTCCAAGCATGTTTACACCATAATATATGATCATAGATCAAGTCATTGAAGTAATACATTAACCTGCATGGAATTCTATGATATGATCTAAAATACCCTAAACTACAGTGAAATTAGTTATGAGCTAAAAGACCCTAAACTATAGTGATTGATGGTCTGATATAGAAGACCCTAAACTCAAGGAAAACAAAAATTTGGTCTACAATAAGAAAAATCATATAAGGAACACAATATAGACTTCGAAAAAATAAATCTATGCTTGCCAATCCTATCATCTTCATTAAAGGATATAGAAATCTCCCTCCATGGTATATATTCTACCCAAACTATCCTTCTACAAAATAGTTAATCTCAAGATAACTAAAATATATACATCAATAAGGAATCTCATGTTGGTGGGTAATCATGATCTATTATCAAGAAGAATATGTTATGATTTAGATATTCATATCTAAACATTAAGGTTTATATGATGTTACAAAAATCATGGGTATCGTTGGTGATTCATATAACATCGGGTTAGCGAAATTTAATGCACATCATGAATAAAATAAAACTAGATAATAACATATATAGTTCATCAGATCTATTCACTAATAGTAACAATAGGAGGAATCTTCACCTATCACAGTCTCTTTGAAGAATATATGAGCCAATGTATAGTTAAAAATTTATAACTTGAACACTTCTTGTACTTAGATGAGTCCTTGAGTTTTGCAATAATCTACTAAAGAGAGGTAATAAATTGGCCTATTTTATTAATGAAATCAGTTTCTTCCTCCTTAACCTTCTATAACACATTCACTTTGGAAAAGGAATCAAGCCATAATTTCTCGTCTATGTCAAGGAGTCCCTCATACTTTTATGTACCGATCGCTAATATTTTAAGTACAATTTGAAACTAGGATATCTCTTCTTGAATATGACTTATTTCATACTGAAGATGGTAGGTTCCAACTATCTATGTAATGACAACATCTTGGTGAGAATATTCCTCCATCATGTTCTAGGATGATTCCTTTACAGCCTTACACTATATTTACTTTAGTGAAGAGGAATCCTTAGTATCTATCACCCTCGATTCAAGGGAAGTCCTCTCCTCTCTCAGAGAGACCACTTCCTTCACCAAGGCATGAAGGGATAAATAGTCAGACCCCACATAACCAAGGGTGGGAAATATAAATCAAAGATGAAGTAATCATTAATATTTCTCATTAAATGAGGCCTATAACACTAATTTCAAAATCATTATCCACATTTGTTTCCACATCGACTGATAACATGATACATACTTGGGGAATTGATCTATGTTCATCCAACGGACATGAGTATATTTCAGGACCTGGTCACCAAGAGAATTATTTGTGATCATAGTCTTTAATGATGAGGGAATAGATTCGGCCTCTACATTGGTTGATAAAGTTAGAGGAACCCCCAAGTTATCATGGAATAGGGCCTCCCAACTTTGGGGTAAAGACACTACATAATGGTGAACAGTGGTTTATCATTTATATGACAAATAATAAGATATCTCTAAGTGATCGATAGATATGATCGATATTAGAAACATAACATTCTTTTTCATGTGATTGGAAATGTCGACTACCCTGACCCCATCTTTAGGTGAATATGTGACACATTTATATCATGAGAGGCTTCAAAGAACTTATAGTTCTTTTCCCAATGGTTTGTGTCAATCACCACATTTGGGGAATATAGGAACAAATGATAATATAAGGAAAAATGAAAAAAAAACAAAGTGTCCAGTCTTGAATAAGTATTCACTTTATCCAAAACATTATTCCTTCAAGGATAGTGTTGTAGATGAATGGTTTATTATTTCAGTATTCTCATAAAGTGTATCCACCCCTACCTGATCAAGTGGTATGATCACTGAGACATATGCAATAGGCAACAAGAATTATTTATATGGAACCTCATCCCCCTCTACTTCATGACTATTTGGTCTCGATAGAGAAAGGTATCCAAAAGAAACCAAATTCTCTCCAACATTCTCAAAAGAATATACATGCTCTTCAAAGTAAGATTGGATGGGACCTTCACATTTTTAACAATTGATGATGTGTTTCCAGAATAATCCAAAATAATAAAGAAGTTAAATGACACGCTTTCTTGATGATTCTAGAGGATAATACCCTAAATATCCATATAACTTAATTTTTCCACTTCCCTTATAGGAAAGTCTCTTTGGATGGAGAAAAATCCGATGTTGTTCCTCCATAAGAGCAAATTGTTTCCCTCATCTGGGCATGTTGACCCTGGTATCCATCATCATCAATCTCTAGTGGCTTACAAACTCCTCTTCTGCCATTATACCTTGGGGAGAGTGTATGAGGGAAAAAATGATTGGTCGTTCCTCTTAATCCTCCCATTGTTTCTAAAAAAACAAAAAAGATTTTATTTCAATTGAAATGGAACAATGACCCTTTAAATAGAGTTGTGAGATCCGCCCTACCACTGCCTCTACAATGGGATATCCATGTCTGTTTATAGCCATTTGAAATTATACCTGCACCCAAATTTGGTGAACCAAATGAGAATAAAAACACTGCCCTTAAATATTTTCATAATTACATTAATGTCTAAGAAGAAATACCTAAACTCCTTATGTTAGTCTTTGAAAGTGATACCCATAGGGGTGGTGACCTGGGAAAATCCCTCCAAAGGTAACTCTAATTAGAACATGATACCCCATAGTTTAGCCTCTAATTTTTTCATCCTCCAATCCATCCACTATCAAGATTAGACATGAAATAATAAATATGAAAAGGCTTCACACTCTGGTTCCACCCTCACTATAGTCACATCAACAAACACTTCAGTTGGAAAAGAAGATGATAATAAATTCCTTATCATCTTACGAGGTGATTCCAGAGCTGTTGGCCAAATAGAATCTAGTTGTTTTCTATGATTTGGATTGTGTTCACTGTTCATTGTTAATTGGGAATCCTATCTTAACAATTTGGATAAGTTTCCATTGGGATATTAGTGAATCCAAACCTCATCATAGTTACAAGATAAACCAATTTATACATCATGGGGAGGACGGATTTTCTCGGCCTGAGTTTCCACACTGGTGAACATCATCCAAAATTGGTGAGCCATCTTTGGATGATCCTCATATTGGACATAAACAAATAGATTAATTTCAACTAAATACATAATAACTCAATGTTCAACATGTAGGTTGTATACCATATATAGAGGAGATATCTGTCAATACAAGTGGAAATAACTCCCTCATGAAGTGACATCATATAATCCCATTAATCAATACTAGTCTCTCCAATATGAACAATATTTACCATTGTCAATGGACCATAGGGTCTGAAGAAGAAACGGTCATATAGACTCATATAATTCATTATATCTCGATATTTTAGTGTAACATTTCTTACCCAACCAAAAAATTATAGACATGGTTTGACGAGAACATTGGGGATACCCTGGATGTTTAGATATTCATATCCCCTAGATATGGTCCTATCCAACCCCATAATACTTAGATGGGACCACAATCCTATTAGGGTATTTGACCTTGTAAACATGGTACATAAGATGATAAATTCTAGCCAGCATAGGGATAGCTAGCCCATTACACTCTCCTAATACCAAGAAATTCTCCATCATGGATGTGAAAACTATAACTCTAACTTTTTATTTTGTTGGAAGTATATACCCAATCTAGTGAATGGTGATGAAACTAGTTATTTTGATATCCTGGTCAACATCGGGGATAACTTCCAATCCTCATTCACCAAACTTCCCTTCTTCAACCATAGTATAGCAAGAACCTGGTGCACTATTGGATTACTTCATAATATAGACCTTTGGATTATTATCATATAGCTCAAATTGGTAATCATTGATAATGAATCATGCCCATGTCTTGAACCAGATGTCCGCTCTAGGAACCAGCTCCTTCCAAAGTGCCTTCTTAGCCAACCTGATTAGTTCATGGGTGAGATGATGTGTCCTTGTTCCGTTATCTCAAGTGGAACAAAGGAAAAAAAACTCGTCATAAATCCTACCTAATATAGGTACACCACATATCTGTTTCACATCCTATTAAAGTATTCCCACCTCACCATGTATGAGGTGGAAATGTTTTGTGTATGGACTCCAATGAATGAATGGTTCTATCATATGACCCTTGTTACATAGGAAAATATTTATGATATCTATACATTATCATGCATACCAATTTTCTTTATCTCATATAGGATTTCAAAATAAATGTATTTTACCCAAAAGGTCAATCCTCAGTCCATTCTATAGCTGCCTCTAAATTAGAAGTCCTAGTTGAAAACCCACCAAAACTTTTGGTTGGAGTCATAATTCATCATTACTGAGTGGTAAATATGAACATCCATATCAGGCTTGCAATTTGTCCCATTAAAGTATTTGGTAATGTGTATCATTATATGCCTGTCTTTAAAATCTCACTCAATGAAAAAAATAACCTAGAGAGATATTCTTCTGAAAGGTTGTATGGGTTTTCCAAACCCAAGAGGAGGGCATTAATGATGACCATGGTGAACGAAGGGATTATCATTGGTAATACCAAACCCATAAAGGATTAAAAAATTGGAATGGAGATAGACCCTAAGTTTAACTCACATCTGCGTTATCAGACTCAAATGAAGTGACACAACATCATGATGGTAAATATCATCCAAACTTGCTACAATATCATCGCAACGGACCATCGATTCCTTTGAATCCTTCCTCAAAATCTTGTGAGAAGTTTGATGAGAGAAAGAATCCATTTGAACAAAATTAAGTGGCATATGTCATAAAGATAAGATAAAATCTTGTCAAAGAAAAGGCATAAACTTGAAGCATCATGCGCATCATAGGAATCGTCAATGGGATTTTTAGATTATATAAAGGGATCAGAAATAACCTTACTCCTAAAGATATTGTGGGTCATATGAATCCATAAGGAATTAATCAACCACGTGAAAACTTAGAAAATTCATGATTACATGACCTTTCCATGGTTATGCGAGCTACACAATAGTCAAAAGATCATGTGATCAAGTTATTAGATCCTATGAAACCCTCAAGAGAATCATTAATATCCATGTACAAAGTTCAAAAAATTACAGACGATGAGTCTATCGATTGGTTCAAGTGGGAACATAGTAAAAGGAATTCTTGTGAAAATGGTTCTAGTAAAATGGAATTATGGTGAGGTCTCAAGATGGGTTCTTTGAGGAAGTTATTACGACAATGGCATGCGATAGAAGTAGGGTGTAATAGATTTGGAGAATTCAATAGCCTGTAAATGAACTACTCTTTATTCCCCTATTTATAGTTCATCCCATGGAATATCAAACGTCTCTAGAGATACTGAGCATCACCCAAAACACTGATTAGAGACATCATCAAATCCTCAGGTGGACATTTACTTTTCTCAAAATAGATCCCTTTTATCCACTGATGTCTCTCATGAGGGTGGAATTTGATGATGCTCTCCAAATGAGCATTATAAAATTCACAAAGGAATAAATACACAAATATGGGTATTATTTTCCCCACAATGAAAAGGAAGAGGAATGTGTCTATGATCACGCAGATCGTGAAAACCCTCAAAAGACATGTGATGCATGACCAATAGAAAGTCATGCAGACAGTCATGTGTAGCACATAACTAGTAGAAGATACCATAAATACCCTTTTGAAAATCCCTTCTACACTTTTAGATGCATCATAGATAATCAATGATCATGTGGAGGGAGCCATATAAGCTCCCCCTGGTCACACGACATGTCCATTGGTGAATGCTTGAAAAACCATCCAAAAATCCATGGAAATTATGTGGAAAATATCCAAAAGGTGGGAGCCTCTTGCAATCATAAAACTCAAGAGATGCATCACCAAAGGGGAGAATTATGGTCCTTGAAAAAAATATGGAAATATCATACACCCCTCCCCCAATGAATTTATATAATAAACAAAGGAAATAAATATGGGATAATAAGGTAGCCTCTTCCGATCGTAAGTATCATATGATGATCCCTTTAAGATCCATAAGAAACTACAAGAAACTAGAGACAAGCCTACCTCATATCATGAAAGCCCATAGGCATGACACCCTCATCATGTATAGGAACTCAGACTTATCCAAATGACATCATTCTCCCCATTTATATCCATAAGGAAAAACATATGGAAATATTCCATGAAATGCCCGTGCATCTCCACATTACTATTTTTTGGTCACATGATGCATCACAAAGAGGTAGAGTGATTGTCTGTGACAATATTTATACAACCTGATTATATCCCCAAAAATTATAAAATAAAACAGGAAAGAAATAAGGGAGAGGGAAGGAGACTCTTGTGATCATAAATATCATGCAATGCTCCCTTGGTGATCCGCAAGACACTGTAAGAACCCAGTGACATGCCCTTCGCATCTCACAAAATCTCACTGGCATGCCACCCCCATCACGTGAAGATCCTCATACATATCCAGGATATCTCATGATCCCTCTTTGTCTCCATAAGGAAAAATATATATGGAAATATCCCTTAAATGGTCACACATCCCCACAAAACCCTTTGTTGGCCATGAAACAAATCATCAAGAGGTAGAGTGATTTTCTTCGACAACATTCATACAACCTCACGAGCACCACAACATTTTTAAAATAAAAAAAGGAAATAAAATTGGAGAAGGTGAGAAAATATTGAGATCACAAACATCACATGACACACCCCTTGATATCCATACGACATCACAAGAACTCAGTGACATGTCTACCTAATCTTGAGAGAACTCCCTAGAAAGCCATTATTGTCTCGCAAAAGGTCCCAGAAAAGTCACATGAAATCATTTGACGGATTTTAAACATGCATCCCAGTATCATGAAGGAACTTGTACATGATATCCTAACAAAATAAAATTCCATTGGCGTGTCTATATGATTCTACAATACCCCCTTAATTGGAAATAATACAAAACAATGTCATTGACGGGATGATTTTATAGTCGATGAAAATCATGCACCACCCCGGAATATGTTATGATTGGAACTCATGAAACCCATAATGTTTAATTCTTCCAGAAAATACATATTATATTTTCGTTATACACACCTCAAAAAGTGGTGAATAACCAGGGTGGAAAGGTCGATAAATCCCCACCCCAACATTAAAAATGCAGCCTTATAGGGATGGAAGAAATCATGGAATCTGGCACCGCCGAACCGAGGAATCTGAGGGGATATATGAGAGTGTATAATCTCAAAAAAGGGAAAGTTTTATATTGGATAAGATCTGGGGAACAATCAGAGTGATCATGAAGCATGTATAACACTTTATGTGATCCGTCATATATTAGGAAAAGGGCTTGTCGTGCATCACAGAAAGAACATCCCACATATTTTTAAGACACATGATATTTAAAATAATATAATCTTAAACAAATCTAAGGAATATGAAATAAAATGTTCGAATAATGACTAAAATATGGGAGATTTTCACAAAGAACATATATGTTGATTCTAATGTGCTTCACATGAACCACCAGAGTCATGAGAAAGCAACATGACATGTATCCTGGGTCATGAAATTCTCTTTTTGCATATTATTTATATCATAAAAAGTCCTCTAGACATGTTAGAGAAAGTCACATGGTGACCACTAGGAATTCCACCCATGTCTTGCAAATCCCTTCAGGCTCACTATCCAAACCATGTAGTGTCATTCATATATATCATCTGTCTCATATGGAAGATCCATCATATGTCATCTGAGTCTCATGATAGAACTTGGTCTTGTCATCTAGATCTTGTGATTTCCCCTAAGAATGTTGAAAAAATCTCACGATGACCCCCAGACATATCATCTTGGATCATGCGTCAATTTCTAGATATGTAAGATAGACTCTCACAGTTCCCTCCAAGTGTGTCATCCAACATTGATGATGACATCAGGGAAAGATAGATGGATCATTTGATTACCAATAAGTATGTCAATTAGATAATTTAATGGATTAAAGAATAAGTCATCTAGGTCTTGAAATTTCCTCCAGATAAGTCATCTTTAATCATGAGATAACCTTAATAAATTCCATCCATGTTATTCAACATCCATATGACAAGTCAACTAAATCATATTATTATATTTTGACATGTCAGGTAGACATCCTTCAACATGTCAATTAGACAATCATGGTGTATCGAGAAGACAATCAAAGCATGATAGGTAGACAAATAGGTCTGGTCAAATGCACATCTGAATACTAGATAACCATGTCCATATTCAGTTTGTAGGCCTCAATAAGATGGAGAACACAACATATAATCTCTTACCACTAGCATAATATAACACGTACTGCATATAATGGAAACCTCAGTATGTATTCCCTGATCTAATTAACTATGATAACTTTTATTATCTCCATAAAGTGGATATGTAGGATTCCTTCGTAAGGCCCATACTCTATATCAAACCTCCAAAGTGATATCCTAGTGCATAACTCCCACATCTATAAGAAATTAGATAAATTATTTTTCATACCTTGTCTCTCACACCAAACATAGATCACATGGGATTAACGAGTTGAAATGAACATATCATTCACATCATAAGACTATAATGAACTCAATGGAATCCCATGATTTGATAACATTGTCCATCCTCAGTGTGTAACCCCTAATCAAGATGAAACTGTCAGTGTGTTATCCCCAACCAAAGGAACTATGAGAACTCTAATTCCTTCAATAACCAAGATATGTAGGATGCCTCTCTAGGGACTGATATCCACATTAAAACATCAAAAGGGTGGTCCCAACACATATATTCCACATCCACAAGTAACGAAAATGATTATTTGTCATTAATTATTTCTCACTCCAAGAATAGCTCACGTGGGATTAGGGAGTTGCAATGTGATGGAGTTGGTGGCCTAGAACCAACTAGTTTGTACTTTATTCATTAATAAATACCTTATCACATCTTGATTGTTCTTCTGTGTGACATTGCATGTGATAATTTCCTAAGGATAGTTGATGCATTAAAGGGTCATAGCGGATCCCTGCTATGATAAGAACCCAAAAGTGCCATAACACTATTCTTGAATATATGTTCTCTGGCTGGATGATGTTATTTGAGGGACACAAATAATACAGTACATTAGGGGTGCAGACTCATAAATGTTTGAGGCACCTCTCATGGTGTACGCCCTTGGTAATATCCAGGAGGATATTTTAAGAAAGAGACCCGCTAGTAGGAAATCCACATTTCATAGTGTCATTGAATGTTCCTATATGCGGACGTGTGTATTGGTCCTTAGACTTTAAGATTATTATTAATGGTTATTACAACTCACACACATCGATGTATTGACGAAAATTGTGACGACACAGAGTTCGCATTTAGGTAGGATACTTTGGGTGCGTCATGTGTAATACTACATTAATAGATATTGCGAGAATGAATTTGTCTCTTATGTTCCATAACATAAGTAGATATCTCATTCCCTTTGATGGAATGGATATAGCCTAAATAAATCCATTTCCATGGTAAGTAATGGGCGAGTTCAATTCTAGAAAGTCTAAGAAATAATAATCGATCAAATGGGTTAATGGAACTAGCATGAAACCCACTTGATTCGAGATATCGTGACAAAGAGATAATATTACATGATAAGCATTTGTTTGAGGCGACACGTCATTGTGGCATTAACTTCTTTCTCTATGGGTGCCTTGGAATATTGCTAGACGCTAACCATGGACTTTAGGCAGGCTCCACCTAATGCCTCTGAGAAAGAGGCCTAGAAGGTCACACACTATGTGTGTCCATTTATCTCAAATAAATATTAATTTAACAAGTTAAATAAATATTATTCTTGATTGTGGTTTAATAATTATTTAAGGATGCCTAATCACATTTATTTCGAAACTAGTTATTCGAGATAATATATTGTGGGAGAAATAATATATATTTATTAGAGAGTAATGCAGTTACATTTATTTACAAAATAAATAGCCATTACTCAAAGTTTAATAAATGTGGTGGAGGAAATATGGGAAAAAAATGAAAACAAGATAAACACGTCGTGTACATTGAATGTACATGCCTTTTAGTTTTCATGGAAAACGAGTACATGCCATGTATAATGTTTACACGCTGTGTTGTTTTTATATTCTTGATTTTGTGGAAATAATATCATTTTATTAAATGATATTTATTATAATCAGCATGGGTGCATGTCAAGAAATTAATCATTCGACATGGGGGTTTTCAATAAGAGTTAATGAAATAAATAAAACTCATAATGCATTTATTTATTGTCATCACTCTATAACCTCAAACCCAATTAGAAATATCCTCACAACCCCAACACTTTTCCTATGAGAACTGTTGTGCACAACAATTCTGGAGAAATCTCTATTGACTGAAAGAACTCCTTCCCCTAAAAACTCTCTCAAGACTGAGAGAGATCCTCCTCCATCAGATTAAGGTGATCTACAGAGGACAATGCAAGAAAATGTTTTTCCACATTGGCACCTAAATATTCCTTTGGAAACATCCATAGATACGTGGTGTACGTGTGGATCACCACTAGAGGAAGTCTACACTTGGCTTCTGCGACACAGTGACGAATGACATTGGATCGTGATCAGTGACATCAACGAAGAAATAATTCCTTCATGGTAATTCTTTTCAATTAATTAAATTAATTATAACCAACATATGATGATCCTGTCTTTATGGTTCTAGGAATCTGTCTTTATTTTTTTGTTCTTCATTCTATTTTGATGATCTGGCATTTTATTATCGTGATGGATCTCGGATTGATCATTGTAAATTCTAAAATTAATGTATGGTACACTCACCAACGCACTTCTACTATGCCCGGAACCTACAAGTGGTATCAAAGGGGGTCATATCGTTGATTATAATTATTTAGTTTTTCGTTGTTTATTTATGCATTAAATAATTTAGTTGTTTCAATTGAAGTTACTCGTTCTTTAAATATGAATTTCAAGATCTGTTCCACCTCTCTCTTTTCTTGTTCACCTTACAGAAATGATTTATTCTTTTAACATTTATTAAAATAAAATAGAGGATCTCGTCCGGAGGTTCCAAATGTTCCAAGACATTCAACACAAGAATACACGGTGTGTATTTGGAAGTACACACAGTATACTCTAGGTTCAATGCATCAGACTGGTCCGCCAAATCATGTTGTGTATTAGAGTATACCTAAGTCATAAATGACACCATGTTTTGACTAGGAATAACTGGCACATGGTTTACAGATTATATGTCGTGTGGTCTTCTGAACACGGCCTGTAGTCCCTTCGGGTTAGTTTTGGACCATGTACCCCATGCATAGCTTGCCCGGCTATAAACTGTGTAACACAGATACTACATGGTGTGTGTCCCACTGAACACTCCATGTACTCCAAAAATTTCCAAAGTAAATATACACGCCATGTCCCCGGGCGTGTACTTCGGATAGATGGTGAACAAAAGTAAACACCGTGTTGTCGGAACTACACACCGTGTACTCATCCAAATTACAATGATTTATTAAATTTTTTATTATATTATAAAAAACCTTGATACATGTACCATAGTGAGTCCATAATGTTAAGGCACAACACATGATAGGTGTTTTATATATATGTGTTTAATTTAACATCTGCGTAATGAACGAGAATTCACTCGGTTTCCTCCAAGGTATAAGTTTATTTCAAAGATAATTTTAGATGAATTTATACCTTTAACATAATGATGGATGAGAATCTCAAGGAAACTCCAAAAATGGTTTATGATAAAATGATTGATTAATTATAGATAATTAATTGATTCGAGCATGATTTATCGTAAGCAGTAACTATTAAAGAATTGAATGATATTTTAATTTTTGTGTAAATATCATTGCATGTATGGATGATCATGACCTAGACCAAGACCTTTGTATATGAATGGTTTCTTTTAATTGATTTATTTAAATTAAATTTGTTTCCCTACAAGACTTATCCTCATTAATATGTTGGACCTGCACACCCAAGGATTCTTTTATGTAAAAACCCTTTTTACCCCTCACTTGCATGTGAGATGAATGCGTATGTAATGGATGGATCTCCCAAGCTAGTGGAGGGGGCTCATGTTAGGATCAAAGGTGAAACCAATCCAAGGTGATACAAAGGTGGATTGGTGGAAAGCTGTAAACACGATCCTGAAAGGTTCAAGGTGTTTCTCCCCTAGGTCTTGGATCAGTTTATCAACCGATAGATAAACTAACTAATAGAAAAAGCTCATGATCATACCATTTGTTTTATTTCTTTTAGTTGCATGGTTTATTTATTGTGGGTGTGTTGTCACAATCACACACTCAATTAATTAATCAAGCATGAAAGATGGAACTAAAATATGACTGGATTATGGGTAAATATTATCTTAGACATGGTTAATCACATAAGTATATCCCACTTAATATTAAAAAGCATGTAATAAAAGATAATAAAATGGAAATTTACATATAAGGAAAAAATCCCTCAATGAAATATTAAGTCAGTACAACCTTCCATAATATTGGATAGAATCAAGCCAAATTTTAAAGTTCTTGACCAGCCCTTGTTGGGGTTATTTCAATTATTGTGGAATTCGAATTCAAGGATTTGGGTTGACATGACTTTGTTCGCATCAAGGGTTGACTACCACAGTAAGACTTGGTGTGACCAAGAGGCAAAGGTTGAGGACATCCAAAATAAATGGATTTCGGGATTGGGGAGTCCACTCAGCCGATCAAGGAGTTATGACTTAATGCAGATGGAATTTGGAATGCCTTCCTATAACCCTTAAAGTTGCATGGCCAAACCTATTTGGGGAAATTTGAATGGAAATATGAATCCTTTCCACTAGAATATTCAGGAAATAGAATATTCTGAAGTCAATGGTTAGGGATGTTGGATTTAAATAAAATAGCAGGAGACTAATAAGTATTTATTTATTTATGTGTCTCATTTTTAAAATAAATTAATAAACCTTCTCTCATCTTAATTTGTAGAAACATCAAGAAAAATAACTTCAAACATATCATTGCTAACCATACTTGAGAAGGAAAATCTTCTCACAAGCACCAATTTCCAAGATTGGAAGAGACATTTATGTGTCATCCTTCGCCACTATAGGAAATTGTATGTGCTCGAAGAGCCTATTCCAGTTGTGCCTGGGAAAGAGGCCAGTTATGAGGAACTATCTCTCTATATGAAACATATGGATGATGCCGTAGATTTCCAATGTTTCATTTTATCGTCCATGTCTAATGAGCTCTTGAAGCAACATGAAAACATGGACGCGTATAGCATGACGTATCACCTTAAGGATCTCTACCAAGAGAAGGGGAGACAAGAGAGATATGGGTTCTCCAATGCTTTGTTTAAAACTATGTTTGGATAGTCTGTTCCAGCTGGGCCTCAAGTAGTCAAGAATATTGTCTACATTGAACACCAGCACAACTTAGGGATTAAATTCTAGGATGATTTGTGTACAGATCTCAGCCTATCATCACTGCCTAAGACCTTATCTAGATTTATTGTCAATTATAACATGGGAAATAATGAGAAGAGTCTATCGAAACTTATAACCGTAATCTGATAGGTAGATAAGGACATGGGGTGTGACAAACCCACATTCCTTATGGTGAATATGAAAAGGAAGGACAAGGCAAAGGGGCCAAAGATTTTTAAACAGTCCAAATCCCCCGAACGTCCTCCCTCCAAGAAGGGGAAGATTCAGAGGCAGGGCGAGGAACGGGAGGCAGTATGTTTTTCATGTGGCAAGAAAGGTCCCAAGAAGTGGAAATACACTCAAAATAATGGGGATGTAGAATGTGTGTTTGTTATTGAATGTAATCGTTCCATTTCTACACATTGGGTATTAGATACAGCTTGTGGGGATTATATCTATATTCAAATTCAGGAGCCAAGTAGATTTAGAAATATTACCATAGGAGAGGTGGATCTTTGAGCTACCAATATTGCATGGCAGGATGCATTGGCTATTGGTGATTACCACCTCTCTTAGAAAACTGGGATGATTTTGGTTTTACATAACTGTTATTATGTTCCTAGTGTTACCAAGAACATAATTTCTGTATCTTGTTTGGATATGGATGGATTTATTTTCAAGTCTGAAAATAAGGCTTGTCTCTTTTATAAGAACAACATATGTTATGGTATGGTGCATTTAAATAATGTTTTGTATGTATTAAATTATGAAAACCAAGTGTTGGAAATTGATAACGAAACAAACTCACATGACTCGTACAACACCCAGTTGTGGCATCACCGTATCAGACATGCAAATGAGAAGCACTTGACAAAGATATATCAAGAAGGTTATTTGGACTCTACTGAGATAAAACCACTTGATAGATGTCTCCCTTTTTTAAAAGAAAAAATGACCAAGATTCCCTTTAGTTGACAAGGAAAATGGGCCACATAGATTCTAGGATTGGTGCACATGGATGTGTGTACCACATCCAGCAGAAGCTAGAGGTGGATATTCTTACTTCATTACTTTTGCTGATGATTTGATTAGATATGGTTATGTATACTTAATGAGGTATAAGTCAGAATAATTAGACATATTAATGAATTCAATAATGAATTAGAGAATCATCTTGGTAAGAACATAAAGAAACATCGCTCAGATAGAGGAGGAGAATATCTGAACCAAGAGTTCATCGATCTTCTACGGGAGTCTAGGATTCTCTCTCAGCTCACTCATCCTTATACAACACAGTGGAATGGTGTTAGTGAAAGGAGGGACTGCACCTTTTTGGACATGGTGAAGTCAATGAGGAGTCATACAGATCTTTCATTATCCTTTTGGGGATATGCATTACAAACTGCAGTATACACATTAAAACAAGTACCAACTAAGGTGGAAAATGGAATTCCATCCGAGTTATGGAATGGAATGAAACCCATTTTATCACACACACGTGTTTGGGGATGCGGGGTATTTTTTAAGTCCTTCTTAGGAAACAAACTAGCTCCCCGGTGCACGTGGTGTATCTTTATAGGATATCCCAAGGAAACAAAAGGATATTACATATATTACCCTCAAGACATGAAAGTGAAAATCAATAGAAAATCCAACTTTCATGAGGGGGATTACATCCTCAAAATGGTTAGTGGGATCAAGATTGACTTAGACGAAGTTGATGCTCAAGATACATAGGATTTGGTACAGGAAAAAGTTCCACAGGTCCCCATGGAACAGGTTCCAGAAACCCAAGTACTGTGCAGGGGCTCAAGAGAGGTAAGGGAACTAGAGAGATTTGGTTTCCTAGTCACCATGGATGGTGAATCATTATTGTTTGACAATGGTGAACCTATCTCCTATAACTAAGTAGTAGAAGTCTTAGAATCTACAAGATAGCAAGAATCTATGAATTATGATGTGGATTCCATGTATCAAAACCATGTTTGGGTTCTTGTCAATGAGCAAGTTGATGTAAAGCCTAATGGATGAAAATGGTTATACAAGAGAAAACTGGACATGGAAGGTCATGTTAGCATCTATAAAGAAAGGCTAGTAGATAAAGGATTCAGATAGCATCAAGGAATTGACTGTGACAAAACCTTCTCATCAGTTTCCATGTTTAAATCTATAAGAATCATAGTTTCCATAAAATCTTACCATGACTTCGAGATTTGTAATATGGATGTCAAAATAGCATTCCTTAATGGGAACCTTGAGGAAGATGTTTATAAGACACAACCAGAAGGGTTTGTGACACCAGGTGAAACCAAATGGGTTTACATGATTCATAAATCCATTTATGTATTAAAGAAAGCATCTAGGTCATGGAATGTTTTATTTGATGAAGCCATAAAGGAATTTGGTTTCATTAAGAATGAATGTGATACGTGTGTTTATAATAGGTTTGATGGAAATGTGATCTTTATCCTAGTAGTATATGTTGATGACATATTTCTTATTGGAAATGATGTACCATTATTACAGTTAGTTAAGGACTGGTTGAACAAGTGTTTCTCTATGAAGGACATGGGTGAAGCAGCCTACATTCTAGGGATCAAGATCATTCGGGATAGATCCAAGAGGCTTCTTGGCCTAAGTCAGGGTACATAGATTGAACAGATACTAAATATATTTGGTATGGAATAATCCAAGAGGGGATTTGTTCCAGTATCACATGGCCTACATCTTTCTAAGAAAATGTGTCCTCAGACACAACAAATGAAAGATAGAATGAGTAAGATCACATACGCTTTGCCTATAGTATCCATCATGTATTCCATGTTATGTACCAGGCTTGATATTTCCTATGCACTGAGCATGGTTGGAACATATCAAGAAGATCTAGGAGAACAACATTGGACTGCTGTTATGACTATTCTTAAGTTTCTGAGAAGAACTAAGGATATGTTCCTAGTGTATGGAGGAGATGAGGAACTTGTCATCAGAGGGTATGATGATGCTGGTTTTCTGATAGATCATAACGATATGAATTCACAATCAAGATATATATTCTATCTCAATGAAGGATTTTTGTGATGGAAGAGTTCAAAGTTGCCAATTTTCACTGATTCTATAGCTGATTCTGAATATATGATGGCTTCTGATGCAGCCAAGGAAGCCGTATGGATTCATAACATTATCCCGGAGCTTGATGTGGTGCCTAGTAGAAAATATCCTATCACATTGTATTATGATAATACTATAGCAGTGGATCTTACAAAAGAATCATGGTCACATTAACAGACAAAGAATATACTTTAGAAGTATCACCTCTTGAGGGATTTCTATCAAAGGGGTGAAGTTGCAATCAGCAGAGTGTCCGTGGAAGAGAACATGGAGGACCCCATGATTAAAGTCTTATCTCAGTATAATCATGAATAACAGGTGAGAGATAGTGGGTTAAATGTTGTCAGTAGTTGGATCTAGTCCAAGTGGAAGTCTATTGGACTTGGTGGCCTAGAACCAACTACTTTGTACTTTATTCATTAATAAATACCTTATCACATCATGATTGTTCTTCTATATGACAATGCATGTGATAATTTCCTAAGGGAAACTGTTACATTAAAGTGTCATAGCGGATCCCTGCTATAATGACAAGCCAGTTGTTCCATAACAATGTTTTGGAATATATGTTCTATTGTCGGATGATGTTATTTGAGGGAAAAAATAATACAGTCCATTAGGGATGAGGACTCATGAAACATTGATGCACCTTCTCATGGTGTGCGCCCTTGGTAATATCCAGGAGGATTTTATAAGAATGAGACCCTCCAGTAATAAATTCAAATTTCATAGTGTCATTGGATGTTCCTATCTGCAGATGTATGTATTGGTCCTTAGACATTAATATTATTGTTACTGGGTATTACAACTCATGCACTTAGATGTATTGATGAAATCTGTGACGACACACTATTCATTGCGAGGTAGGATACGTTGGGTGCATCACGAGTAATATTGCATTAATAGATTATGCACGAATGTATTTTTCGCTTCTGTTCCATAACGGAAGTAGATTTCTCAGGCCCTTTGATGGAATTGATATAGCCTAAATAAATCCTTGGTCAGGGTAAGGAATGGGTGATTTCAATTATAAAAATTCAAATAAAGAATAATTGAGCACATGGGTTGATGGAACTAGAATGAAACCCACTACATTTGATATATCGTGACAAAGGGATTATATTACACGGTAAGCATTCATATGAGGTGACATGTCATTGCGACGTTAAATTATTTCTCTATGGGTGCCTTGGCGTGTTGCTAGATGCCAACCTTGGACTTTAGGCAGGATCGACCTAATTCCACTGAGAAAGAGGCCTAGAGGGTCACACACTAATTCTGTCCATGTATCTCAGTTAAATATTAATTTAACAAGTTAAATAAATATTATTCCTGACTATGGTTTAATAATTATTTATGGATGCCTGATCACCTTTATTTCGACACTAGTTATTTGATAGAATATATTGTGGGAAATTTAATAAATAATTATTTGAATGTAACACAATTTCATTTATTTAAAAACAAATAGCCATTACTTAAGGATTAATAAATGTGGTGGAGGAAATAATGAAAAAAATAAAAACAAGATAAACACACAGTGTACATAGATTGCACACATCGTGTATTAATGATTACACGCCGTGTAGTTTTTCTAGTCAGGATTTTGAGGAAATAATATCATTTTATTAAATTATATTTATTATAATAAGTGTGGGGGCATGTTAATGAATTATGCATTCGTCATGGGGGTTTTCAATAAAAGTTAATGAAATAAATAAAAAGCATAACACGTTTATTTATTGTCATAACTCTTTAACCTCAAACTCGATTATAAATATCCTCACAAACCTAACACTGTTCCAGTGAGAATTATTGTGCACAAAAATTCCTGATAATTCTCTCAAGACCGAAATAACTCCTTCCTCTACAAACGCTCTCATGACCGAGAGAGATCCTCCTCCATCAGATCAAGGTGATCTAAGGCGGCCACCGCAAGTAAAGGCTTCTCCACGCTAGCACCCAGATATTCCTTTAGTGACGTCCATAGATACATGGTGCATGTATGGATCACCGCTAGAAGATTTTTACACTTGGCTTTTGCGATGAAACGAAGAATCACATCAGATCATGACCGGAGACATCAATAAATAAATAAAACCATCAAGGTGATTCTTGTAAATTAATTAAATTAATTTTAACCAACATATGATGATCCTGTCTTTATGGTTCCAGGACTCCCTCTTTCTTTTTTTTCTTTGTTCTAATCCTAAGCTCCAGCATTTTATTATCGTGATAGATCTTGGATTGATTGTTGTTAATTCTAAAATTAAATCTGGGTACACCCCCCCCCCCCACGTGCTTCTGATGTGCCCAGAGCCTACACAATGATCATATCATTTGTGTGACAAGACTCTATCAGGATAAGGGAAACCAAAGTGTGTAAGCCCCAATCATTAACATAATATGATATTTCCTTCATATAAGGTAAATGTTAGTTTCTATGCCTCGAACAATTGAACTACGAATTGACTGATTCCTACTATAAGAAGGATATGTAGGATGCATTTGCAAGCCCAATCCCAAACTCAAATGGGCATCCACTTCAGTGTAAGTCCCACCATGTCTTGGAAATTTCAACCATTGGGAACAAATCATTCCTAAGGGATAAATATTTTACCTCATCCATCAATAGACTAAAAATTCAACTGAAATATGATGTAAATGATTCCTATTATAACCAAGATATGTAGGACAACTTCTTAAGGCCCATGATCCATAATAAACATCCCAAGGGTAGTCCCAGCGTATAATCCCCACATGCACATGAATTGAAACTGATTACTTGTTATCCCTTGTTTTTCAAAGTGATCGTAGCTCACATTAGATAAGGGAGGTTACATAGTCACATCATTCACATCATGAATCTCCACCAGCCATGAAAATATTACTATGTAACCAATGATGAGTGCATGATATAAACACCCTAAATATAAGGGAATCTTCCTTGGGGTCAGTCCCAAGGGTGTGAATGATCTATGATAACTCTGATTCCTACTATAACCAGGATATGTATGATGTCTCTTTGATACTCGAGCTCAAATATATAGTACTGAAGTGTACACATATATGTTCCTTCTACAATATGTTAAAATTTATGGTTTTAATAAACTATGTATTGTTTGATTCTTATAATAAACAAGATATATAGGATGCCTCATAATGGATCAATCCCTTCTCAGAATATTAATCTCCATCCATCATGGAAGAAAATTCAGAAGTTATTAGTTATGAAGCTTCATCATATAAGTAGCAATTCATTACCATGAATTGGATGAATAACCCAAAATACATACATATGGATTCACTCATATGATCCCCTTATTATGCACATAAAGGGTTTAATTTATGATCATGTTTTTTGGGCAACAGGTCCAATATCGTCATTAAAAAGAGATTCCTGAATATATCTTAAATATATAAGAGAGTCCCAGAGAAGGAAACAATTCCCCCTAAAAGGGTGTGATACACCCAACCTCCCATCCTCTAGACCAATTCAAGCCCCTATGTTTCATATGCTCTAAAATCCCAACAAACCACATGCCTCTATAATGTAGGACTTTAGATAGTTATGGATAAGGTAACCATTGAGTGTTCTTGTTAAGAGAAAAAATGGTGACCTGGCATCAAAGATTATATAAGAAATTGAACCCCTCAAAAACAATCACAAGGACACATCAAATTCAACTATTCCATCATCTTTTTCTTTACAATAAAAAATGGTGATACCTATGTGAATTTAATCCTGGAATCCCCTTCACAACATAAATGGGATAGACTTACCAATTCCCATAAAATAATTTTATTCATATAATGAGGGTTTCCAAGTTGTCTCTTTTCCATCGACACACATGTAGTTCAAAGTCATGTGGGAAGGACACATAAGACGGACCTGAGGAACCAAATATGGATCTCAAGCTATAGGAAGGAATCCTATGTATCATATTTTTTACAATAATCAAATTCATCATAGTTTATTCTGGATTCAAACTACTGATTGGTGGTGACCGATGATTAATTTTTTTGAGGTTTATTTTACCATGTTTTACAAGTATTGGAACTCCTTTAGAACTTACACCAAGGTTATTAGAATTTTATATCGGTAGTCATAGCATGTTAGTGAATGGGGTATACACGCTATGATTTCCCTAGAAGTGGAATGTTCATGTTGTGAATGTTATGGTTATTGTAAATTCCTAAGCTCATAAGATCCCTTCTTAGTGTGAGAAACAAGGATTAGAAACTGATCTATCTCACTACATATGTATAAAATTCTTATGCATTATGGAGGCCCTGATGGGGAGTTTCTTATGTAGGTCAGGATTTAGGAAGGAGTCGTACATATCATTTTTATAATGGGAATCAGATTCGTCATAGTTCTATTAGCTTCTTTAATCCTTTGAAGGATGAGGAAAAATGGTGATCCCATAGAAGATTTTTGGGTCCCATGGGTTAGATTTTCTAATACATGGATTTACATGCATTGAAGTGGTTTCCCATCAGATCTTGACCCTTAGGAAGTAATCCTACATAACTTATTTGTATACTAATTATATTTCTCATATTATAGTTGGGGTTATGCAAGAATATTTCTAATATAATAGGATATAATATACTTTGATGTCATCTGGACTTGTCCTGAGTGTCTCCCTAACATGTCATGAAATTATATCTGACAAGGTCGACATGTCTCTGTGTGCTTTGCATCATTAAAGAAGACATGTCTTAGGTCTGTCACATGATTTCTTAGGATATTCTGGAGGACTGTTTCATGAATTGGTTGATACATCTTATGGTCTTCACGTGATAAACCCATATATGTTCTTGGGATTCACATGATCAAGGCTAACTTGTCTGGAGGACTTTACATGACCTCGTGGGAATGTCTGGAGGGTTTTTTCATAAATCACTTGAAACATTCGAGGGTCTTAGCATTATCAACATAGAAATTACCAAGGGTGTCATATTGTCAAGGCTAACATGTCTAGATTACTTTTCATGACCTCGTTGGTATGTTTTTAGGACATTTTAAGACTTGGAAACCATTCATAGAGGACTTCACAAGACTTGGGTGACATGTCTTGGGGACATCGAAAGACATGGGTGACATGTCTGGAGGACTTCAAAAGAATTGGGAGACTTAAAAAGACATGGGTGACGTGTTTTGAGGACTTAACAAGGCTTGGGTGAGATTTTTAGAGGACTTCACAAGAATTTATTGACATGTTTAAGGGACATTGCAAGACTATATTGACTTGTCATGGAACATTCTCATGATCTGGATAGGTCATGTGAATCACATGAACCCTTTTTATGAAAATTAGAATATTTATATTCTCATAAGTCTTATATATTTTTTAGTATTTATAGGATTTGTTCCTCAAGGTTCATCAATCATTGTATTGTTGTCGTTTCTGAGGACAAAGCTAACATGTGAAATATACACCTCATATTCTGGTTAACCCAGTATAAGTCTTTCACATGATCTATAGGTAAATCACATGAATCTTATTTCTATGTTGCATGATCCCTTAGGATGTTCCATGGATTTTACCTGGTGGAACACCCTTACAATGGAATGGATTTCTGCTATGATATTTCCTCTCTTCTATGCTCCAGTGTGTATTACATACATCTCATCCATTTTTTGTGATGAGGGATAGGAATATATAGGTCTTTCCATCCTAGTTATATACCACATTTCATAGTGAATATATAATATATATATATGAGATATAGTTGGTGGAGGGATTATCTCATTATGTTCTTTCCATGAACCAAATCATGGGCATCCAATGGCATCGCATGATAAATAAATATTGTGAGATCACTCCTTAATTTACATATTTATTGGACCCTAGCTCATAAAAGGTATTCCACATAGCCATGTTGACATGTAAAATGGTCTTTACACCATTAAGATGATATGTCTAGTATTATTCACAAGATAAAGACACTTGGGGAAATTCTTTCACATGATTGAAGAATACTTTTCAAGGGTCCTTCATGAGATTAAGAGGGCTTTTTAGAGGCCTTTTGTAAGATAAAGACTATTTTTAGGCGACTCCTTTGAGATTAATACATCTTTTTAGAGACCTTTATAAAGATCAAGATGGATTTTCATGGGCCTCTCATGAGATTAGTTGTGATCACAAGATGTACATAACCCCTTCACTTGAAAATAAATGTATCTACTCTTCTCAAGAGGATACCATATTTTTCAAGATTTTTCATCTATTTTCTAAGACCTCTTGCATTTTTTACATTGGTTTTACATTAGGGAGTTGAATTATTATTATATTATATTATGATGACATGTGATCATTATCCATAACATCCACTCTACTTGTCTGTGTTGTATCGTACAATCAAATTGACATTTAAAAGGGAATCTGAAAGACTCGGATGATAGGTTTGGAAATCTTCATGAGATCAAGTCAGCTATTGAAAGGGACTTCATGTGATCATGGGAGAATTTTACAAGGCCCATTGAAATATAATTTATTCTTGATAGAGAGATTTCAAGAGATCAAAATGGCATACCCAAAGACCTCTATGTGATTTATGGTGATCACATGAGGCACATAACTCGATCATATGAAAAAAATATAACTTCAACATCATGAAGCCTCTAATTTTCTAGATTTATTGTCATATTTTATAAGGAGATTTAGGTGATTGTTAGTTTTCTTTCACTCTATATTTCACATGATAAAATTAGATCAGTAGAAAAAACCCACATGAGCATCAATGCTTCTTTGTATTCTATCATAATAACATAAGAGTTTGTTAGAGGGGATTCACGTGATCTATCCATGTGTAGGGAATGACCATCCCAAGTTCATATGATTTCATTACCTCCTAGAGATTAGGTAATCCATGTGGTTCAGTCACCTATAATTCACGAAGTCATGATACTCCTTCCTTTGTCTATGAGGGAAATAATAATAAAAATGCTTTAGGTATTTCTTCAATTATAGATATTTTATTCTCATTTGGTGGGAATCATCAACACCCCACCCCACCCCCCTGAAGATAAATTTCCTCAAAGAAAATGACTCAATTTTTAGAAGTGTAAATTACCTTCTAATTTTTTGATTCTTCCACGAACTGATTTCTTGAGTGGATTTTGGTTTTTTATGTCGCCTTTGGTATTCCGTTAGATATCCCATAAACCAGGGAGTGAGGAGGGAGTATCATTAATCCAGTGACTCAAAATCCTATATCAATTTTAATTTCTCCCATCACATGACTACATGGTAAGGCCTCACCAAAGGAACCACATCACAAGACCTCTTTCCAAGAACTAATTTAAAAAACCACTTCATGATATTTGATTTTGTGATCATACTACATTCCATTTTCATTTGAAAACATGTTTAGAAAAATATTTATTTCAACTCATGGTAATTTTAATGAACATTAATAAATTTATAGATTGTATAGTTATCCTGTGAGGTTATTTTGAATATCTGGATTGGTTTTGTGATCGCTTGATCATTATGTGTTTTACATGACCCATTCAGTCTCATGAAATCGCAAGTCTCATAACAAATCATGCATTTGTGATATACTTTATGGGACATTTGATTCATGAGATTCTCCATGGGTCATGCGAATCGCATGATGATTTCCTAGTTATTCACCTCTTCTGGTAGGGTTCCTCACTCATTTAACATGCACCCCTTATTTTTTTAGATATGGATTCTAGTTTTCATACATCTTCCAATTATGACAACCAGAGGTCTATGATAGATGGGAATAAAAATGTAGACCATCCGAATTACATGTTCACTGAAAACTAGGAATTAATGGGGCTTCTTCTAGTTGAACATCAGATCTATCCCCTATCACACTGACTTCCATTGTATGGATTCAGTCTGCTATATGATGTTGTCATTCCATCACCTGATTACAATCTTATATCTTTTGGACTATCACCTTCCCTTGACTGTATTCAAAAAATGGTTCCTAAAGACATATAATTGGTTGTAGCACTACTCCATGGGTTTAAATATACTTTGGATAACTCCCCATGGGGTCTATATGGTTTAAATCCTTTGAATTAACCAATTTCTCAAAGTAATTCCAGAATAATTGTATCCTCATTGATTTATCCAAGAAGTGGTTGTAGCTCAAAGTGGGATTTGTGACCTGGCGATAATTTCTCTGATGAATGTGTGTGGAATTTTTCAGTTTGGAAGAGCTTCTCATAATTCTCTATCCAGTTACAGGATTTTCATATTTATGAGGAGATATGGATATCTCATTTTTTGTGTATCATCAATCAACACTTCAGAAAGTGTGGGTTAGTAATTTTTGTCTTCACACTAATTCCTTCCATCTATGACATAGAGAAGAAGGGATTATCCATTGTTATATTTCATGTATGGATGGAATACTCCTTCTTTGGGAGAATTATGATGAATTTATTCATTATATGGATGTTTGGGATGACCCCATAAAAACTGAGACCTTGGAAATGGACATTCCCATCAGCATGAAGAATAATTTGAGGAAGGACATAGACCTACACTGTCTTATTTCATTTAAGGACTGAATCAACATCTTCCTCTACCAGAGTGTCACCCAACCTATCACTTTACACACTCATATATTCCATTTACAACAAATTCACAATAGTATAGTCTCTTATTGAGACATAATTTAGGATGGGTAGTATGCCTCATGAGGGTACCGAGTGAGACTATAGGTATCCCCAAGACTTCAACTAGATGGGGTTTTCCATATTTTTGAATGGATGGATTTTTTTGATCAGGGACACATGTTTGGGGATTCGAGTGGGCACGTTGGAGATGGAAACTCGATTAGTAGTTGGAAGACCTCTAAATATTTCTATTTTGACTCTTTTCCACCTTTATCATCTCCTTGTTCATATATAATATAAAAACATTCCTTACCCAATTTGAGGAGCCTTCTAGTTATTATTTGGTTGGATATGATAACATTTTCTATGTTACAAATATCATAACATTACTAGGATCATGTATGCTCCATTCCATCCCAATAAATTTAATGTTTCTGGGGTTGAGGAAGTGTTTCTATTTTTAATGAGGTTAGTGAAATTTTGATCCAGCATGATAGTTTCACTATCACACTATATACTACACTGAATAGGTTAATTATTAATAATGGAAGTGGTTCTCTCGATGAGAGGTCATATAAAATCTCTATACGGGATGGAATTCTTATGTCTAGTTTATGAAATCTATTTATTTGTGATCCATATACCCATTATCTAATTGATCACCAATTTTTTAGTATACAAAGGTTTTATCCTCACCCTTAAGCTAGCATGAAACGATGATGACATCCCGAGATCATTCACCAATATTGGATCATATTGGCATATGAAGACACAAATGATGAGATTATTCTCCCACCAATCAGTGAAAATATCTTAACATATCATGAAATTGTCTAGGATTGGGTGTAATCCTACACAGTTGGTGTTTTGAGTCAACCGGTCTACCTGGTGGAAAAGCATTATGCTTTACTAAACCCCTTACCTTTTGTAGTGCTGTCGTCAATTATGGACTTGGGGAGCCTCCAATGAATTTTCCTCATCATAGTGATGAACTTCTCATTAGTGGTGTGTAATTTTTTAGGAGGATGGTCTTTAAATACTGGTGATAGATGATGCTCCAATTTAGAGGATAACACATGAAACTTCTTATCATGATTCTTCATCATCTTATCAACCCATTCATTCTTCTGACATTCCTACCACAATGGTTTATGAGATTTAAGTATCATGAAGGATAATATGGATAAAAGTATATAACCTAATTACCCAGACTCCATTGTAGGAGCTCTGTGTCCAAGTGTAAATCCTTCTCCAACTCTTTCATGACCTTGGAGAAGGTGTATTTGATTGTTAAAATTTGTATGATATCATGCAACAAATTTCCATGTCCCAAAAACAATTGTCTAGTAACGATGGGTAATTGAATAGTTTTGATGATATAACTCCCATAGTAATATTTATAATGGAATCTCTGAAATTTTTGTAACATAGATATCAAAGAATATCTCAACTAAATTCCCATATATATAACTTGACTGCACATATAGAAAACCCAAAGGAGATCATAGATCGCTCAATGTTTGATATTTCAGTATCATCATCCTAATTAGTGACTACTAAGAAAAGAGTTGATGTGTCTTATTCATTTCTTGGGACTCTTAATCCTCATGAAAAAGTAATATAATTGGGGTTAATAACACTTCAGTGCTCAATCGACACTTATTTCCGAGTTCTGGTTGATTTGACATATTCAGTCGATTGACTTTTATTATAGTTTGAAAACAAATTTTTTTGATCGAATCTTTGGATAGGCTCAAGAATGTGTAGATTACTCCTTTTTCACTTTATAAATTATTAAATATTTTTAACATTACATTTCTATGTCCAACATTATTTCATTCATTATATTCATGAAATTTTATTGGCTGCATCTCAAAAGGATCACCAACGATACCCTTCTTCTATATAATTACAATTATACCCAATTGCCTGGATTTGAATTTTTAAAGAATAATAGATTTATCATGAGATTTTATCATGAATTACCATCAACATGATATTCCTCATTGATGGGTCTACTCTTTTTGTCCTAGTATAACCAATATTAAAATGATTATTTGGTTATGATATATTTCATGGAGGGAGAGTGATCTTATTTTTGCATATTTAAATTGAATTAGAGAGTATAGATTGGTTTTCTGTAGGTACAAATAATTTTATCTACAAGCCATGCATATTTTTTTAACATTTCCAAAACAATTTCCTAAGATTAATATAGGTAATTATTTGCGGTAATGAACATGGATTTCTATTAGGTTTCTATTTTACAAATTTTCAACCTAAGGCATTTTATGCCTTTTCGTTTTTATAAATTCTTATTATTTCCTAGATCACACAAATTATACATCCATTGAGTAGAGACTTGACTTTTTCATAGTATTCCCTTTTTAATATCAACCTAGAGAACATTGTATCTCTTTTAGTTCTTTTTTTTCTGGAAAATTATACCATTGATGTGTTTTAGTTTAGAGACTTCTAGCTCAATCCATCTACTATTGTAGTTTTTATTATTATAGCTAAGACCATATATTGCTGGTATGTTAGAGTCTTCTAGACCATACCATCTATAGTTTTAGTTTAGGTTCTTATAGATCTGGCCTTGAGATACCATATATTTTAGATTATTTATTCCATGAAATGAGCTTCAATGTTGTTTAAAGTATTTTCTCCATGACTTGAGATGTTGTACAATTTAGACACTTGTTGCAAGGACTTTAGGTGCTAATAAGTTTAAGGTATTTCTTCTAGGACTTGATTGATGAATTTTAAAGGGTGACAACTTGTTGAGTATGATCCCAAAAATCCTAAGGTTATGAGCACTATCACAGATTTGTTAGGGCTCATAAGTATTAGAGTTACATTCCAATAATAAGGAGAGTCCATTAGTTGGTAGTTCAGAGGACAATATGCATGGATCTGTAGGACTTACATGCATGGAAATGTAAATGGGATCCCATTTATTTTCTATGATCCATAGGTTATTTTTTGGAGATTCTATTAGTGGTTGGTAAAATATTATGGAAGTCTAGTCCTAATTGATAGTTTTAAAATTGGATATGTAAATCATGTGTCCATGAGTTTGAACCAATGAATATAAAATGGGGTAGAAATACCAGGGTAGACCCATAACAAACTATGGTGATATGTTCCACCGTGGTGTTATAGAGGCTCAAGAGGATTAAAATCCCTTTTGGGAAAGGAAGTCATTCATATAGTTGGTAGGTCAGAGGACCTTTTTCATTGGACAATAAGGATTTATTACATGGTCATGTAGAGGTATCCCCACTATTTTCCAAGGGCCATGAAAATTTTGAAAAGACTGAAATGTCTAGATGATGAAGTGGGGGTATGGAGTAAAGAGCTGTCTAAGAAGGTTTTTGGAACTCTAGGGTTGTTTAGCTATTAGTTGGGAGGTTTTGTCCCTACCCCATGTGGATTTGAGTCATGTGGTGTGGGCCATCAAAAGGCTCGAGAATGGAGTGTCACATTATTTCTTTGAGAAAGGGTAAAATAGATGGTGAATTGATGTAGTGGATCCCTAATCTTATTGAATAGTTATAGGGATAAATAATGGTTTTGGAATATTTTAGTTAACTCGAAGTGCAAAATAGTGGGTATTGGTCAAACATTAGTAATGGTGGAAGACTATAATGTTTCATACGGTCAGGAAAATAACTCCAGGATTTATGGGGTATTATCTCTTGAACTATTCCTATAGGAACATGATCTTTGTAATGGTTGTCAATTCTATAATGAATCTATGTGGGGTCCTTGTGGACTATCCAGACTCTATTACTAGTTTTCTATAGGGGAGGAATAAGAGCAATGGGCCCAAGGTCCATGTGGTTTCAAAAGAAGGATACCAACTCAATGAATTTATTATTTCATCTTAGACTCCAAATATATAAATTTTATTTAAAGAAAACATAATATTAAATAAGGGTTAAATCACCCTAAAAATAATGTCATCACATGGTGAACAAACTATCATAGTAAAAAAATGTGAAAAATCATTACTCTAACATTTTCATAGAATAGGGGATCCAATGAGCATGGATTAGCTATCATTAGGGAAACTAAGTTGTCCCGATGAGATTTATACCATTTTTTATGCTCTAACTTTATCCTAAACTCCAAATATGAAGAGTTTAGTGGGAAGAGACTTGACATTTTCTGAGGCCACCCTCTTCAGGTTTTGAACCTGGAAATATTTATGTCTCTTTCACTAGAAGTTTATAGTCTCATGATATAGACTATCAAAGGATAAATTGGATGGGAATACATCTTTGACAGAAGTTCATGAAATCTATGGTCATGATGCATGTGGAACTGATATTAGGGTAATTTTACACAACAAACTAATTTGGATACATAGGATCATGAGTACTACAATATCTTTTTTTTAATAGGATAGGAAAATGTTTTAAATCATGCCTCATGGTTCTTGATTCATGAGTAATTGTATGGGAAAATCATGTTAGGTAATATTTAAAACACCCAAGGTGTCGCGTTCCACTATGGTGATTTCAAGGTTAACAAGGATCAAAAATACCTTCATAAAGGTCCATGATTTCTCTGGTTGTTAGTTAAAATCACTTTTATATATCCACCTATTTCATGGTTAAATAGAGAGATATCTTCTACATTAAATAGGATGTGAAAGGTTTTTTCAAACCTAAGGTTCTCAAGATATGATGTGTTATTTATAGGTTAAAGTTATTAAAAGATGTTGAAAGAACCCTGTACACTGGTTGACCAGGTTCATGCTCTTATGGTCCTTTGATAAGGAATTATGATGGGTTATGGCTTTCACATTTTAACATCATGTATTGGGGATGTATCTATCCTGTAGTTTAACATCATGTGATAATGGTGTTTTCATTCTATATTAATTTCATCTAATAAGTACGTTTTTGTTGTATTTTAACATCATGTTGTAAGGATGTAGAAATCAACTTGAAATTATGAATGATATCCTTGTGGAAAATTTTCACCGACTAGGGGAATTTAGATTTAGGAAGAATCTTTTATCCAGGCACATGCTTATTGATGGATAGCCATATGTCGGAGCCCCTTTTTGTATAGATTTACCTCATACACTAGTAATAAATATGTAGATATGACTCGTGCATAGGCTGAGAAAGATTATATGACTCAGAGATCTATCAATATAGGTATATAATACTTATATGGCTTGGAATTCTTGTATTTCCCTGTGTATATTGCATGGGAAGGATTATTCCATAATTAGATTCTTTAAGAGGATCCATTTTCATAGATCTGACTCGTATGTAGGGGAGAGATTAAGAGTTATTGAAACCCATGAATAGGACCTAAATAGAGGATTTGGGCATCACTACATATCATGTGATGTCATGAATCAATTCATATGTAGTTATCGAATAACTTCTTGCATAGGTCTAGCCCATATGCAGGAGGGGTGATTTTTTATCATTGATATTGTGGGTAGACTCAGGATTGGAGATCTAGGTGTCATTATATATCATATGATGGTAGGAATTGAGACACATGTAGTTTTTAAATGGAAAACTCTCCATGAAGGCCCAAACGATAGAAAGCGGGGGTACATTTTTTCTATTGATTATTTTGGATGGATGTATGGTTTGAGATCCAAGTGTTAATGTGTATCATGTGATGGAAGGAATCAAGCCACACATATTTCATGAATTCGGAAAATCTCCACAGAGGATTGATCTATATATAGAGGGATTAATTGTTCCCATTGATTATTGTGGTTGGACCTAGTATTGGGGATCTCGGCGTCGCTATATATCATGTGATGGAGGGAATCAAGCCACACATAGTTCTTGATTGGGAAACTCTCCATGTGGGTCTGACCCATAGATATAGGGGGGAATTTTTCCCATTAATTTTTACATATGGGCCTGGGATTAGAGATATAGGTATCACAACATACCGTGTGATGAAAGGAATCAAGACATGATTACTTCATGAATAGAGGTGTGGTGGGAACCAACACCCAAGATAGTGGTCCTCTCAGGTGAGGTCTATAGTATGTGTAGTTTTCTATCATGAAAAATACCTCAACTATTCAATTTATTGTCATGTGGTAAGGACTTATGTTGTAAATTTTATGGTCTTTCACCCAAGATCATGCTAACCCAATCATGAACTGGTATGTCTTGATCATGCATGGAATACCATACCAAAATTCCTAAGACCACGTGAGCTTTTCTCAGTGTGGGGAAAAAGTAATGAAACTAGTTTCTTTCATCAAACATAAGTTATTAAAATATAGGATACTATATTTTTGAATAATGTGGTGGACGGGCCAAGATATTGGATGTAGACATATCTATGTATCTCATTGGAAAAAGAATCAAGATTTACATAGTTTTGGGAAATCAGGTAGTTTAACTTCATGCAGTAAGGATTTGGGTTACCGAATGTGAAAAAGAAGGCAAGAAGCCTCATAAATTTTTTCAAGGAATTTGGGAAATCATCTCATGAGAGGTATCACATTTTTTTTGAAATGAGTCTTCCTGAGCTTCTTTCCTATGTCATCTTATGTTTAGTACACATGGTCAGACAACCTTTTAGTATTATGTGCTGGTGACATTGTCATACTATTTGATGACTTGTTACTAAGATGACCTGGTGGCTAACAGTTTCAATTCATATGACTAGGACCAATAATTATATTCAATTTAGAGTCTTACTTCCTGAATTCATTTAGTGTAGTTTAACATTTTATTGTAAAGATGAATTGTACAGTTTAACATCATGTAACTAGGAAGAATTGTGTAGTTTAATGTCCTGCAACCAAAAAGTATCCTGAAGTTTAACATCATGTGAAAAATAAATTATATGGTTTATGTTATCTTGGAAAATTTCTTATTAAGAAAACTTGTCTTCGTGGGGGTGTGACATGTTCCCCATCCATTGTGGCTAATGAGTAAGCTCCAATGTAATAGACCTTATTTACGATGTCTAGTCCTTCCCATTTGAGTTCTAGCTATGAATGTTTCTTTCATGGTATCATTGGGGTTCTAATAGGAAATAAATGTTCTCCTTGAAGAAACAAGTATAGTTAAACCTTTTCATTGAAGGATCATGTGATCCAATTGTGATGAAATTCAATGGTTTTCAGATTACAATAACCTTTATCATCGAGTTATTCCAACTTGTCCATACACTTTTAGGACTTCTCACTCATATAGTAGTCATCTAAAAATAGATATTTGATACAAAGTAAACTGAAATTATATATAAAATAATTCCTTGGGTATGTACACCAATGAATATAGAGTTTCTTGTATATCTGTGCATGTGGTGGTACGATAAGCCCATAAAACATGGAGTATATTTTCTAGTGAGGACTTCTTTTACTTTTCCTCAATATTCTAGAGTACATTTTAAGAGTCTTAATGAAGGAATCTATATATTTATTTGTTACTGCATGATACCAAGATGATTGGTTGGATTTAATGTTATAGATATGTTATAATTTCTTGAACTCATGATAAAAGAAGTTGGTTCAATTTTCATTCTATATTGTGTAAGGGGCACCAAATCTGTGATGATTTTAAATTTTATGAAATTAACGATTTTATTTATCCCAACTACCTTGATGGTTATTTATTTCACCTATTAGGAAAATATGTTAGCGGTAGTAAGGATATAATTAAATAACTTAGTTGTGGTTGTGGAATATTTCCCCATAACATCCATTCCCTATAAAACAAATGGCTAGGAATATTTAGTTTCATGTATAAATTTTTTGGATTGATGGATGAAGATTTCATGATCCTGGAATGCATGAAATTTCGTGGTGAATTCCACACAATCATATGTCATTGTTGTTCATTAGCATCCAAGCCTCCTAATTTGGTGGGATATCCTAGTCCCATACTGATGAGAACTGTAGGTTCCTGTACACAATTCTTCCATGAAAGTGGGAATCTATCTTTATTATATGAATATGAATAGGGTTCCAACAAAGCCACATTTTTATCAGGATTTTATCTTATTTGTCCCATCTTGAAGGGTGATGTTCACTACTTGGCATCAGGTCTATTATATTTCATCTTAATCTAATGACAGGGCCCAATTTTGGAGATAATATAATATGGGATTAATCCATCCTAGGGTGGATATCAGTTCCTCATGCTTCGGGGCAGTGTTGATCTGATTGATATCCTCCATGTCAAAGATGATGAATTATGATACCATACATTGGTGCATGTTGTGGAAGACCACATTTTCCAAGTCAGTAACTTCTAGAACTGTATCTACAATATCCATTTGATCAACATGATAATTTCTCGATAATAGTACATAATGTATTGTTGGTTCAAAATATAACCCAACCATTAGTCTTATGACTTAACCGATGATATGGAATAATTGTTCCTTTTAGATGGAATATTCGTATTTTATCTTTTTTAGCAGTAGAATTGAATTCCCTTTGATGATCAAGTAGGATACCTATATATTTAAGGATAGTTCCACAATAGAAATGATGGATTGGTATTTTGTATAATTATTAGTGCATGATTCAGATTGTGAGAAGGTGTAGGGGAAAATTATTTCCCTATGGAAACAAATAAAATCCTGATACCAGCCCAATTGAGTTTTTCATTTTTTATCCATGTTCTGATATGAATTTGAGAAGCACCATTAAAATACATATATCATGTTTGGGGAGTCTCATGGGCATTTAAAATCACTTCTTTAGGAAGTTCAGTGTCCACTGGTGTGATTGTTTGGGGTGTGATGTGCTATAAGGAAATCATCCAAGGACATTCCATTCACTACCTTTTTTGACACAAATTGGATTTCATAATGTTACAGAAGTTACTCCCATTAGGGTATATTCCCAATAAACAAATGGTATCCAAGGATATACTTGATTATTTCAATACAATAGACCAAGTTGAGTTCATGATATTGCAAGTAATTACTCACCTTTTTCATTAAAAAGATAAGCGAAAGGTATTTATTCTTGAAATTAGAATACTCTCAATTCCTTGAATCATTTGATTGAGGTTGTAGAGACTATTCTCATTCACCACATCATTCTTCTATGCAAGGACATCATTGATCGATCATTCCATATTGTCCACATATAAGATGAGCAGATTTCCCTCCCCCAGAGATATAAATAACAGTGGGTGAAGAACTTTTTTCTTGATATTCTTAAAGGATTCTTAAAACTCTTGATCCCATCAAAAGGTTAATACCATATGCATTAAAATGGAGAAGGGGATAGATTTTTTGACTATGTTATCATTTAAATGATGAATGTAATCATGGTTTCCTTAGATCCCCCTTAGATATTTATGATTCTATGTGGGTGAAATTGATAGGATCACACTATTAATTTATGGTTCAATCTTAATTCCATGATGGTGTACCACAAAGCTAAATAATTTCCCTAATTTTACTCAAAAAGTTAACTTTAGTGGATTCATCTTCAAAGTATGATCCCTTAACTTATTGAATATTGTTTGATGATCTGTGAGGTGATCAAATAACTATCGATATTTGATTACTAGGTTGTCAATATAACATTATGGTATTCATCCCAAGAAGTGATTAAATATATTTTAAGTGGTTCATTAGTAAGTAGTTCCATAATTATTTAACCCAAAGTGTGTGACCTGATAGAAAAAGATCCATTTAGGTGGTTTGAATATGTTGGATTCCACATCTTTAGGGGACATTTTTATTTGATTATTTCCTAAATACACATCCATAATAGAAAGTCATTAAATCTAGTAGTTTCATTGAAAAAAATTTTCTGACAAGCAATGGTAAATCATCCTTTGGGAAGTTTCGATTAATTTCCCTAAAACTGAATTAAACCATGATTTTCCAATTGTTTTATTTTGTAATCCATTTTGAGTATTTAACTTCTGGAAAACAAATCATTGATCAATTTTTTGACATTTGATTCTATATTAGTATCATAGGAGGGGTGAATCCTCCTGGATTCATACTTTAATCCTCAATTTTCATTGGGTAAGCCTAGGAGATGTGTATCCACATCGAGGTTCATTTGGGGAAGTTTTATATATTACTAAAAGAAAAAATATCAGTGTTACTTTAGAAATATAAAATGAATCTCCTACTCCTCGAGAGGCATCATGGCACTAATAAATGTTGGTTTCATGTGTTATTATGTTCCCATATTCACATACATTTTCACGTCGAATGTGGTGGAGATGCTTTTCTCAAATATTGGAGAGGATTTCTAGAGGTTATCGCCTTCTTCTTCCATATCAAATTCCAGAATGAAATTCTCATACGTTATAGGTAATATGAGAGAATCTCTATTGTGGTCAAGGTAAGATAGTCCATGGGAAGATAAATTGTCATCTTAAACTATTGGATTCATTTTAGAGTGATTATGGGTTGATTATTTTCATTCATGTTGTCAATATGGACATTAAGATCATTGACATATGGGGAAAGTCTACTTCCTTAATCTGGTTTATGAGTTTCACATAATTTTTATCGAGCATACTCCAAGTATTCATAGGGGAATTCCCTAATCCACTGGGGGCTGAAAAATATATATTTTCATCCATAAATAGTTATGTTACCTCCCTTTTTTAGAATACATCCTTAGTATATAACTACTTATAGGACTCAAACGAAGTATTTTTCATCATGTAGTATTTCGACCTTTCAATCGATTTGGTACTTCAAGAATTGATGAAATGTTGAACGTACTATTATGTGGTTATGAAAGAAAGGTCTTATAAGAATAACATTATATGCCATGTGTTATTGGATAACAATGAAGTTGGTATTAGACATGAGATCCCCAAATTGATCCTTGAACTTGATCTTCTCAAGTGGTCATTTCTCGCTCTTATCTTACCCTTGAATGATTATCTATGTAGGAGATAAATCCCCCTTTCTATATAAAAAATTTAGAAGGATTTTAATAGGTATGATGTCGATTTTAGAACCATTTTCAAATAGGGTATTTTGGATGATGATATTATTGTGTTTACCTCAAACATATAGGGGTCTGATATGCCCCGAGATAACTTCTTTATGATATTTTCTTATGAATGAGATCGCGACATGGAATTCTGAAGGCATAGTCTCCACTCGATAAACCTCAGATGCAATAACTAATATCTCAAACTATTGTGTAATCTATATGGATTAGATGAGTTCCTATCTTAGTTATTTTGAAACATTTACATCATCCAAAATTGAGAGTTTGGCTGAAAAAAAACCTAGTTGTTTTAAAATATAATAGTTTTGTGTCAAAGGTATTCACTTCCCAAGTTGGTTTTTGTCCATATTATGTGGATCAGGAGATGATTTATTCATGATCAATGGGCATGGTGATTGATCAAAGATCAACAAATCATTTATTTCAAGTGGTGTATGTCGTGTTGATCATCCCCTTTGTATGGGATGATTAGAAAATCTCACCCACACGAGTTAATCATGTAAGATGATTGGTATTAGATAATCATTGGAGGTCTTTGAGGAATCTCTATTTTTATGTTGGAGTTTCTTGAATTCCCTCCCATGATATCAACTACATATATCGATTCTTCATGGATTTGACTAAAAGATTAGGTTTGACCATGAATAGTTTGTCCTCTATATCCTCGTCTCTTGGTCCTTCAATATCTATATCCCAGATCAAGTGTGGGGGACTCATACTAAGAGGTGTATTCATCATCTAAGAAGGGGTTTGTTAACTGTATTGTGTTAATAGGACCAATGATGATCACTTCATCTGATGAGTTTTTTGTTTTGTGGGATGGTTTCCTTTCTCTGTATGTTTAAGGAAACTAGTATACAATAGTCATAACTTTCATGGGATCCAGATATAACTCTTCATATTCTATTTTTTTCTTGTGTATGATCATTATGTACAACTTTGGTAGATATTTTCTATGTCACCTCCATAGGTGAAGGTATCGTTATGGGTTTGGAAATTTGTGCTCTCATGGTGGTATGAGCTGAGCCAAATGTCTTTCAATTCATCTAGTTATCAAACTTCTATCCACACGTGGGTAAAATTTGTTTCCAGTCACCAAATCCATTTGGTTGTTTGATGGTTACATAAGCCACATGTTCTTGGGATTTCTCCAAAATCACCTATCAAGAATCAAGCATGCTTTGGAGAATGTATTTGAAGATGAATCAATCATGGATGGTGTGACCCAACCTCCTATGGAAGGTAAATTCGTCCGGAAGATTAGTGAGGTTGACCTCATTGGGTTTCTAGGGATGTGGTGGCTTGAGAAGGTAATTTTACATGGATATATGGAAATAACTAGAGATCAGGACATTTTATAAGTATTTTTCTTTATTCATATGTTCCTCAAATTTCAGGTGTCCCTAATATATTTTTTCATTTTGTCAAGGGAATGTTTTTTATACTGTTGCTCGATGAGAGGATCCAATTTATTTTGCACCTACCTAGGTTTTTTAATTGGCACTACTACTTTTTTTAGTGTAATAGTGTCAATCCCATACATAAAAAGAAGTTTCTATTGTATCGAGGAAATGGGATTAGATTTTTCTTGGTTCCACTAAATGGAAGATTCTAGGCATTGTGCCATTTTTAAAAATATATGCAATCTTCATAGATGCTTCATCAAGATCAAATTCATTTGAAGCTCATCCTGAAGATTATCCAAAAAGAGTTAGAGCAATTCCTCTTGCGATAGAGGTTTTATTGGTGAATTAGTTAAACCATTCGATTTAGATACGAAGTTAGAAACTCTCTAATTTTCTTGTTGTTTTCAGTTTTTTAGGTTTCCAATTTTTATTTTCTTTAGCATAGAGATGAACAGGTAAAGGAATTGACAAAGATGGTATTCCCATGCCATAATGGATCCTACTAGAAGTTTTATGTGCTAAATGATGGTTGGCCATATCAGAGTCTTTACACAGAATCTTAGATTGGTCGCATCCTTCTGGTCTCAATGCCCCATCACTGGGCCACATCGGGACACAAAGTATGTGATATGCTATTCAGGATCTCCCATTTTTTCAATGGTTGATAATATTGGATTTCCAAAATTAGGATGGGGTAAATTTTCTTCCACAGATTTTGGATTTGGTTTCTTCTTGAATTTCATGGTTGTGGGCCACCCTTCCATGGCCTCCATTCGAGCATCCCAAGATGCAATGGCACTGCTAAGTTCAAGAGGTAACACTTCCTATGTTTCCTCTCATCCATAGGGATCATGTGTGGATTGATGAGGTGTCTCCATTTTCATATCACACTGACATTCAATCCATTCTATTAATGAATTTTCATTCTATCAGGGGAGAGTTTATCACCGTAATGGATGGAACTCATAATCATATTTAACGTTGTTATTTATATAGATTGGCTTCTTAGATCTAGATCCATATTTACACTCATATGAAACTCTTATAGGTGGATCATATATTTCCTAATGTGTGGGAGGAGGGATATTAGTCTCCATATTAAGGTGATACCCATTGGAAATGTTACCCCTAATTAGCTCTTCATTGAGTTGTCTGAGACATTGTGTCTCATTATCATATTGTTCCAACTGTTCCTCTGTATAAGGGACTCTTATTCCTCTAGGTGTTGAGTGTCATGTAGTCACACCATTACATTTATCCTTTTAAGTGTTCTATTGTAAATGTGTAAATTAATTATGTGATGGTGCCAAATTTTTGATCCTCCTCTGATTCCATGTATGCACAGCCACAATTAGTGCATTTAGATCACCCTTCTCTCTTGGTACAGTTTCAAAATTGTTTACCTTTGTATTTTCTTCTTTATCAAAATCATATGTTGTGTATATAGTGGTGATATTCACTGATGTATATTAGGAAATAGTAGTTACCCCATTAAACTCAATGTTATAGGGTGATTATGTACCACATAGCCCTCCATCGAGGGTTACATCAGGGTCAATTTTCTAATCCTTGGACAAATTAGACCACTTTTGGATTACAAACCTTATGGGTTTTGATATCCTTTTATATACATTCCTCCTATCTCATTCTATGAATAGTTAAATTGAGGGAGTTTCCGGTCATGTTTACCGAATGGGCCCTGAATAGAAAAGTTTTTTCTTGTAGTGGGAGGAATAGATGAGATACTGAACATTGATATTTATATCCAAACCAGGAGAATATTGATTCCTTACAAGGTGATGATAATAATGAAAATTCCACCAACCTTATGGGATAGGGATGATTGGAGGCCACTATTAAAACTTATTGATCATGTTGTTGAGGATTTTATGATTCTAGTTAAGTAATTGATGACTCATAAGATGGAAATTGAGAAATAAATTCCCCCATACCTATGGGTTGGGGTTGATCTAGAACCTCTGCTAATTTATCTTAGACCCTCTCTCGGTGTGATAAAACTGGTGATGTTGATTGAGATAAAAAATCCCACATCCCTTTGGGTTGGGGTGGGTTTGTAGCTACCACCGATATTTCCTGAATCATCCCATGGATAGATGACCTAATGGGTGGAGGTGATGTTAAATATTCCCCTATCCATACGGGATGAGTTTTCTCCTTGATGGATTATATTTCATCTTCTGTTACAACTCAATCAATTTATTATAATTGTTCTCATGTATGATCTGTGTGCAATGGAATTCCATGATTGTAGTCATTTTATATCAACATTTCTGGGGTTTTCCATGACTTCATCTTCTGTGTTTGAAATTTCTTTTAATTGATTCAAGGTTCCATATTAAGGTTCTATTGGCATCCCTCCCCATCTATTTTTGATTTGTTTTCACTTTTAAAGTGGGGGTATTTAATAGTATTAACCAACTAGAATGTGAATTACATGATCCCCTAATTTCTCCTAAGGATATGAGATTATATGATGTTTTATCCATGGGGATTTGTTATTATGGGGACATAGTGAAGTGTAATGCTTTATATTTTCTGAATACTCAGATGTGTATGTCTGAAAAGGCTATAGAAATTAGTCTATGGTAAGTTTTCATGATACAAATACAAACAATTTGTATTATTTTTTCATGTTCTTCCATATTTGGGTTCTAGGATATGGAGAATTCATCCATAACTAGATGAAAGTAGAGTGTATTTTGGTCTAATGGTGACCCTCATATCCTGAATAGGGGAGGTCTTTATCTGTTAACCATTTATGAGTTTCCCACTTATTTTGGTACAGGTATACCATGAACTCCTTCTATATCTCATATGGGATCTCATAGTTATGAGTGGTGGGGGATAAAACATATTTGGGGGTAGTTTCCATATAACACTCTACATATATCTATGTCGGCCTCCTCTTCATTATATTTTTATTTCTCCACATGGTCATACCATAGGGTTTTCTTCCTTGGGATGTCTTGTGACCATGGTAAAGTGATGAAGATAGTTGATAGGGCACTATATATGGTTAAATATGAAATTTTGTGAACCTATCTATATGACGATTTCAGAGTTTGAGCACCTCCCTATGCTTAGGTATTTGAAAATAGGGGATTCTATATCTAGGATAGATATCACCATGGGGAGGTCTACCACATCAGAAGTCAGGGGTAGAGTCATTGTGATCCATTTCTTCAATACTTTGAGGAGGACTATCGAAGTAATGATCACCTTTTACATTAATTGAAGGGTCTACGGTCCCTTGAGGCATTTATTATATTCATTTAATATCCACAAGGATACTAGAAATGAAAAAAGTAGGCATATGACCTTCATTATCAATTATAGCCAGAATATGTTGACCTACCTTTTGAATATGAGTAGGTTTATGAGCCTACTACATGACTTTTTTTGAAATATGTTTATAAAAATATATCATTGTCAGAATATGATCTCGTTGATGAGATGTTGTTGGTGAATTTCAAGGATAAGTTGTGTTATTGGTAGGAATAAGATCCTTCACATGGGTGGTTTCCAGAATATGTCAGTAAAACCCTACTGAGGTGTGGATATGATCATGATACAAATATACCTTACCCATTGACCATGCTGACATAACTCCAAAAATGGTATAAAGAATATGGGCCTCCTCATATATATCCTCTGAAGGATGTAGAGGTATCTATTCATTAGTGGATGTAAGGATATGATCCTGACTTCTGTGAGCTGGTGGAATATGATGAGTAGCTTCACTAGTACGGATATGAGCCTAATCAAAGGTTATTTCCTTATAATCCTAACGAACCATAGTTGAAATAGTGACATGAAAATTACATTATTCCTTTAGATTATACCACTAGTACTTTTTAATAGAAATATGATAATTTCCTTAGGCATGTGATACACTCACTTGGTGGGCCCTAGTTGAAATAGGGATATGAACTAGGTCATGTGCCTTTGAAGTATATCGCCAATATTTTTTTATAGGAAAGTGAACATGTACCAAGTCATGTTCTGAAATTATTTAGTGGTCCTTGATTAGTATAGGAATATGATCTTGATCCTGTTCCTCATTATTTACTAAAATATTATGATAATCCTCATGGATGGGATCAAGAATGTGCACTTTCTATAGAGTAGCCACCTATATTTACTGATCATGATGATGTTCTATTTGAAATATCGATATATGAATATGTGCCTATCCCTATATCTATACTAGTACCTAAATATGATGGAGGAATTCTTCAGCTGTTTCTAGAATATAGTGTAACTGTAGAAAAGTGTGTATAGAAATGTAGGCCTATACATTTTCAGTCTCCAAAATATACTGGTATATATCTTCAATATATTCAGGGATATAAGCCCACAACTATTCCTCTTGTCCCATTGGAATATGATGATGATATTCCTAGATAGGGGGTAGGGATATGTACCTCCCATATGGTTACTATAGGAATACACATGAAGACTCGATCCAAGGGGTAAGGGATAGGATCCTTCATACTAGCTACCACCAAAACATGTCGACCTGATTATTTAGTGAATGTAGGTATATGAGCCCACTCAGATTTATCCACAACTGTTTTATCCTAATGAGACTTCATTGGTACCCACACATGAGTATCTTGGGAGGAAATGTGTCAGGAGGTTCCCTCAGCATACTACTAAGGGGCACCCATGGGATGACGCTGGTGGTAGTGGTCGTTAGGATCCATCGATCAAAGATTCTAATCTAGAATGAATCCATTATTAACTCCTTGATCCACCTTCCTAATATATGGAAGGTTCTGATTATAGTTCTCTAAGGATAATATTCCGAATCGATTATTGGGGGAAATGAGCACCACTATTTCCACTATAGTCTTCCCTAAATGACACAAACTCAGAAGCATTACCATCTAGAGACCCTTACGTGCAACCTCAAGGGTTGGGATCAAACTAGGCCAGTGGTATTTTTGAACCATATCATTCACGACATGTAGTTGAAGGTTTCAGGTGGGTGAGGTTTTCCTATAACCCATAGGGGTTTCAGCCATCAATGATTTTTCAGAACTGTTTCTTGATGAATACATAATCTAAGGTTAGGGTGTTATTTGTGATAGTAGTATATGCAGTCACAAATAAAACAAGGAACAAGGTCACCAATCACTAAATCATTGTATGTTTGAAACATTATCAATTACGTATGTAAAAGTAACACAATTTTCTTTTCTTATTATCTGTTTTTTCCATTTTACTCACATATAATTCTCATAAAATGAAAATATTATTTCAAGGGAACACCATTTACATAGTTGGGCTTGGAATTTTTTCATAGGAGATGAAAAATGAAATGGCCTTAAGTATTATCAAATAATCATTTTTATCTTTTTAGAGTTTCAAATCATGTTTACCATTTTTTTCACTCAGAAAATATTGGTGTCCTGGATTTATGGTACATGGTTCCTGACGCCAATAATAATTCAATCAGTCTATAATAACATGCCTTCACCCTATGTTTTCCATTTTTTCCATCTGGATGGTTGATTGCGGTGGTTCAACTATGTTTTCTTAATCATTTTTTCCAGTTCACCATTTTCATCTCTTAGAAACTTCCAATGACTCCCGCATCCATAAGAAGGTACATACCTACTTTCCAAAGGTAGATGACCATTTGGGGTTTCATATCTAATGGTTCTTGGGAACACACATTGGTCGAGAGTATAGGAGGGTAGGCACATCAAACCCTTTTGGGTGAATTATTTCTCATTCTGAGGCTATCTTATAGATTTACGATATGGTTGTGAAACTCTTACAAATCTTGATATAGGACCGATTATCCTAATAAAATGATCAGGCTTTGAATCCTTCTATATTATATATGGGTTCTATTAGTGGGACCATATATGTTTATATGTGTTTCTTCTTATGATTCCAATTGTTTTCATAGTAATAGTTTGTTTCTTGTATTTTGAAGCCATATAACTAGTCATTATATATTTTACTACCATCCAAGGAAGAAATTGATGTTCCAAGGAATGGGTTGAACCTTTATGAGGTTTCCTATGTATCATGTATATAAAAAGAATCAAAACCTGAGTACTTTATTAAAATTATGTAGTTTAACATCATGTATTAAGGACACATATGAGGGCATTTAGGCACTAGTTATTGAGTTTGAGCCTTAGGAAGGCGTCCTATATATCCTATTTGGAATAGGAATAAGATTATTTATAATTTAATCTATATTCAACCCACTAATGGGTGGGGATATATTATTAATACCCATGAGGGTTATTTTCCTAGGGTTTACTAGTATGTGAATTCATTCGGTACATACATCAAGATGAGTGCCCCTGTATAGAGGTAGTCACGGCGTATCACTGAATAGGAATTACACACTGAGGTTTCCCTTTCTGAGGAAGATTCCTGAAGTGAATGATATGGTTATTGTGAATCCCTAATCCCACATGATCAATTCTTGGTGTAAGAAACTAGTCGTAGAATGTGATTAGTATCACTACATTTGAATACGGGACCTATGCACAAGGTATTCACTAATGTGGTGTCTGATATGGATCATGAGCCTTATTAAGGCATCTTATGTATCCTATTTATTACAAGAATATAATTCCTCATAGTTCAGTTAGATTCTCAATCCACTAATTGATGATTAAGAATGATGAACATGTGGGATATTATGGGTCCCACATATTAGAGTGTCTAAGAAATGGAGGAACATAACCGAGGTGGGTTAGATTTCAGTCCATAGGAAGGCATCATACGTATCATATTTGGACCGTAGTCAAAGTTATAGTAGTTCTATTGGGGTTATTCCCAAATATTTATAATAGAGAAGGTAATCGTATCTCAAGGTGTCTACCTAACATGTCCCAAGTGCCTTCCTGACATGTCCCGAGTGTCTATCTATGAAGTATGACATGTCTTATGGTTCTTCGTATGATTAAATTAGACATGTAGGAGGTGTTTCATATGATATGGTTTTCATTTATGGAGGATGGTCACATGAATAAGTTGAAATATATGAAGGTATTTATTTCATCAACACAGACATGTCCAAGGGTGTCACATGGTCAAGGTTGACATATCTAGAGGACATTGCATGACCTAGCTTCCATGTCCATAGGATGTTCACATGACTTGGTTAACATGTCTAAGGGTCTTCACACAATAAATTCATAAAATGTACAAGGGTGTCACATGATCAGGGATAACATGATTGGAGTACATCACATGGCTTATTTTTAGAGTAGTTCTCAAGACATGGGAGACATGTCTAGAGGACTTCTCAGGACTTGGGTTCCATATCTGGAAAACATCACAAGTCTTGTGGGACATGCTTGAAGGACGTTACAAGACTTGGGTAAAATGTTTGAAGGGCCTTATAAGAATTTGGTGACATGTATGGAGGACTTCGCAAGACTTGGGTGATATGTTCGGAGGACTTCACAAGCCTAGATTGAAATGTATGGAGGTCTTAACAAGACTTGATATCCATTTACTGGAACTATCATATGATCTGGATAGGTCATGTAAAGATCAGGATTCCTTCACATGAAAGTTAGCATATCAATTTTTACATAAGTCTTCCATATTTTTTAGTCTTAATTGCATTTGGGCCTCTCAGTTCATCATGAATTGGCTTGTTTTGGTTGATTATGAACAAGAAAACATTCGAAAGCTAATTCACATAATATGGTTGACATGTCATAATTCCTTGGAATGATCTATAGGGTGATCATGTGAAGCACATATTCAGGTCATGTGATCCCTTAGGTTGTTCCACGTATTTTACCTAGTAGAATACCCTTAAAATGGTATGGATTTATACTATGAGAATTCATATACTCTACACATCCATGGGTATGACTTGTTTCGCATCTGTTTTTATGTTGATTGGGAGGAATTTATTGGACTCTTCACCCCAATTATACACCACCTTACATGGAGTTTATATCGTAGATATGATATGGAGTTAGTGGAGGGGTTATCACCTTATTTAGTTCACATGATCTTGTCACGGGTCATCCAATGCATCTCCAAATAAACATATTCCATAAGAACACTCTTTAGTCACTATAATTATTGGACCCTAACTCATCAATGGGATTTAAAATAATCATATATACTTGTCATATTGTCTTTATACCATTAAGATGACATCTCTAATAGTCTCTGTGAGATCAATATTCCTACTGAATTGCTTTTATGTGATCGAAGAAGACATATTTGAGGTACTTCAAGTGATTAATATGGATTTTTAGAGGACTTTTACGAGATCAAGAAATATTTTCATGGGCCTCTCATGTGATTAAGATAGCTTTTCAAATGCCATTAGTGAGATCAAGTTGGCTTCTCAGGGGCCTCTCATGAGATTAATGGTGATAAAATGAGGTTCATATCACATTCTCATGAAAATCAAAATATCTTCTCTTCACGAGTGGATTGTTCCTTTTTCCACATTTTATCCTCTATTTCCCATGACCTCTAACCTTTTACCATTGGTTTTCAATTTGGGTGTTTCATGATCAGTAGAGGATATCACGATGATGTGTGAGCATTATCCTAAAAATTCACTCTTCATGTCTGTGATGTGCTACATGATCAAATTGACATTTCAAATTCGTTTTTTAATATTGGACAAACATACTTGGGAATATTCACGAGATCTGTCGCCTATTAAAGAGGATTTTTCACAATGATGGGAGACTTTTCGGGGGCCTTGGTAAGATCAAGATGTCTTGTTATAGATATTTCATGATATCAAAATGTCATGGGAAAGGATATATCTGTGATCAATGGTGATCAGAAGAGTTATATAAATCATTCATAATAAAAACAACATAACATTGACCACATGAAGCCTAAACGTTTTTCAACTTTATTCCCTTATTTTATAAAGATATTTAGGTGATTTTCAAGAGACTATCACCAGATACATAGCATGATCAAATGATATCATTGGTAATCTACAACATGATCATCAATGCTTATCTAGAAACATTCTAAACAACATGAGGGTTTGTTTGATGGGATTACCATGATTATACCATACATAGTGAAGGGGCCTTTATCCCAATCTTCTCAGGGTCATGTGATCGCATGCCCTCCTAGAGGTTATGAGATACACATGATTCATCCATATAGACTTGATGTATTCATTATACTCTTTACATTGTCTTTTTGGGAAACAATAATACTCATGCATTGGGTATTTCTTAAATTCTAGAATTATCGATGCTCATTTAGAGGGAATCAACAATTATGAACAAAATTTAGTAGATAATAATTTTTTTTCGATTTGAATAAATCATTTCAAAATTTAGTACATGATATTTTTGTCTCAAATATTTCATAAACAGAAACTTGGAATGATATTCCTAATCATGAATCAACACCATCTCAATTTTACTATTTTTTGAAATATGCTGAGGAGGCTGTATAATCAGGATGCCAGAAAAGTAAACTTGAAGATATTACAAAATGTATTGCTATTAAATCATTTTTATTTCCCAACAGTTATTCTAATTTAATTTTTTCTTCAGTTAAAATTTTGTTTCCTAAAAAGTCCATTGCCTATAAGTTTTTATAAAAGTAAGAAGTCGGTCTGTAATTTGGGTCTTAGTTATTAAAAGATCTTTGCATGTTTAAATTACTACATATTATATCATTATGATTATAAATCATTATTTAATTTTCCTACATGTGTATAAGAAAGGAATAAAGAGTAATAATAAATTCCATATTTCCTATCAAATAGTGGAGGTATTTTCAAATTAAACCCTTTTTCTAGTGTCTATTTAACAATACAGCTACATCGATGAAATAGAATAAATAAAATATTTACATGGATAAAATATTAAATCATCCATTTTTATGGTGATTTATGGAAACAATCTAATTAAATGCATCCTTCATTTTCTTTAGATCCTCATAACATATGGTTGGGAGTTTCTACTATTGAGTTTTGTCCTTTTATTCCTTAGGTCAATAAATATTCTTGTAGGACTTTTTTCAAAACTATGTATAACATACCTACTAGGATGCTGATGAAGGAACCATATATTTATATTTATAGCTATTGATTCCCAAACATCCAAAGGATAATATTAATGTTTATCTAAATCCACAAATTCTTGAGATAATTTCATTATGAAACGATACTGTAACAAAATATGATATAGTTATAGATTGTAATTTTACCCAAAGGTTGTAATGATGTGTACAAATAGTGTCTTTCTGGTACAAGGAAATTATCATGATAGAGTATATTTTTTCTAAAATCATTTCCTTACTACAGGTATGAGAATAATGAATTTATTCTTGTTAATGGAAGAAACACTAGTAATTTTTTCTATCATTGGAGATTTAATCCTACGAATCACCCTTTTAAAAGGAATATAAATAGTTTTATTAAATATAGAATGGATATAGATGGACCTTATGTAATACTCTCAATTATTTTTGTAAACTCAACTATTTAATCATTACCTCCAGTTAATTTTAGACCAACTATAAACAATAACAAAATATATCATTTTGGGAGAGATCATTACAGGATAAATCGGAGTATTTTTGGGACTTACCATATTGTTCTAATTTTTTTGTTAATCAAATGTTAGATGCAATATATATTTAGAAGAATTATTTTGATAAAATATTTTATACCATGTTGGATGGGCATGGTAAGACCAAAGATAATGCAAAGGCATGGTTGGATATTTCCCAAATTTATAGGCATCCTGAACTTAAATTAATTGAAGATATAAGATCACACAATTTAATGAAGAAAGATGAATAATACACAATTTATAAATAAATTCATTTATTATTCAATAAATGGATTATAAATTTTAGGTTAACTGATGCTTAAGTTTTTAATTAGACTTGTTGTATCAAAAATGAATATATTATTTGGTTAAATAGTCATGACAACCATTTCATAATGGAAATACTATTCTTTATTGGTCTTAAAGGGATATTGAATTATTCAATATGGAAAACATTGATAGAAATATCATATTTCATCTGAGATATTGTTTTTTGAAACATTATATTATGATTCATTTAGTATGCTATAAAGATAATCTATTTTTATCTTATGTTAACTAGAGAAAATATTCTCCCCAACCATATTTGACTCAATGAAACATTTAATATTTCATTTTTTGTATGAAGATAAATTTGGAGGGTTGATAACATTCATATGGATATATCCATTTGAGAGAAGTAAAAATAAATTAAATAAGTATGTACATAACAAATCATCAGTTGAAGGGTCAGTTATAGAATCATACTTACTGGAGTAAATTTCAAATTTCCGCTCTTATTACTTTCAATCTAAATATCCTCCAAAATAAAATCACATGGGTCATATTCAGAAAAATATTGATGATGTAACAGACCATCAAATATCAGTTTTTAATCAGTCCAATCTTGGTTTAGGTAGTTATCATGAATGTTTGATTTCAGGTGAAGAACTGTACAATGATCATACATATGTTCTGCACAATTGTGACGATATGATAATATTTGTGAATTAAGTAGTACATTTTTTAAATAAAAAATTAGTAGATATATTTATTTAAATTATTTTTTTAGACTATATAATGACCATATTTAAAAAATCAAAAAAATTACCCCTCTTTCTCTTAAATAATGCCTATAACAAAATTTTGAATATTGGTTTCAAAGACTTGTATGTTATGTTTTGTATGATGGAACATTAAATCATTTATGAAGTGTTATCTCTTATTAATAATTTTTATTTTTTGGGTAACAAATTATGATGGTAAAATTTATAGTTTATAATGTGTTCTCTAAATCACTCCATCAAATTTGGTAAAATCATATAATGAAAATAAGGTTAATGGAATTCTAATTTATAAAATCATATATAGTGAATAAATTAAATAATTGAATAATGGTGTTTTTTAAAGGATCTTGTCACTAAGAATATTATGATGTATTTTATAGCATGTTGGTCAAAATAATTGATTGATGTTTTCTGGGAAAAAATTATATAACATTATGTAAATTCAATTTGTTTGGTATTGATAAAGGATTTTGAATGCATCCACAACATGGAGTCAGTTCCATTAAATATAAAATATTTATTTCCTCAATTGAACCATTTATGTAGGGACATGCAGCATAAAAATTTTATTATAAAAATTAATTTTCTATTTTGAGGGATTTAAATGATTGGTGGATTGTAATAAAAATGAAATATCATTTCCATCAGTTTCATGAAAATAAAAATGGTACTATGAAAGTGAATAATATTGGAATTATTCATGAAACATCCCCAAATATATCTCTTTATTAATGAGATATAAATATCAATGATGCAATTCCTCAGTTAAGGGCTGATGATCTGGATAATGTTGATGAAGTAACAAGGGATGATGAAACTGAAAGTTGTATGAATGATGAAAATGATGAAGATGAAGATGAATAAATTATCATCGAGGAAGATGGAGATGAATATAATGAATGATTTATTATATTCAGGTATTTATGATTTTTTATATTTTACATTTGTGTTAACAATTATTTGTAGGTAATATTTTTTGATTCAGATGGCTGGAGATATTCCTTATTATCTATTAAATTACCTCATTGATATTGGTATTTTTGATTTTTTTATTTGATATTTTTATTAACAATTATTTACAGGTAAGAATATTATATTCTTTATGGTATTTATTAGTTTTAAATATTTGATATCTATATTAACAATTATTTAAATTCAATATTGTTATATTATGGTTTTTATTTATATGCAATTATTATATTTCGGTATTTCCTTATTTTTTATATTTCAAATTTGTTTTAACAATTACATACAGGTAATATTATTATATTCTTGTATTTATTAGTTTTTATATTATATATATATATATTAAAAAATCATTGAAAATACTTGATTTAAATGGATGGATATTCTTCTGATAATATGTTTCATTCTCTCACTGATGCCAGACTTCCCGATGATGAGAACGATTCATCTATCCCAAAGGATTATGCTATAACACCACCTATTATGAGGGGGTACATCCTTTATATATTGATGATTCCAGACCCTATTCTTGAAATATAGTCATCTCATTATTTGAATCCTCGTTTACGGATGTATGTTCAATTTTTTATGGTATTGATTTTATATTTTGACTTTGTATAATGTTTTCTAATAGTATTCGGATTTTTTGTATTTTCATAGATATTCAAATTTATCTATTTTTTACACTATATTGATTCTATGGAAATATTTTTCTGTGCCATGGGTGTTAGGAAATTAGGTTATCAATTTTTTATAACATCAGATCTTTAGCCACTAGATTGTATATTAATAAATATTTTTTTTTTGAAATTTACTAATTATAAATTGATGTTTTTTTTTGCAGATTTTATGGTCTCTGATCGATGATAAAATGAGATCACTTATTTGGGAGGCTTGGTAGATTTGTATTCGTGAATTTGTTCTTCACTTTTTACACAACCTAAGAAAGCGATCCACGGCAGTGATTCTATTTCTATTTTTTACCATCATTTCTTCTCTCATAGTCCTTACTATATCTTACCTCATGTAGGGGATGGATTCTAGTCATACTAGATAAGAGGGACTTTTAGGAGTATGTTATCATATTATATTTAGAACCTTTGGAGGAAAGAGGCCACACATATGGTCGGGAGTCATATATTTGGTATACATCAATGACATATGGTAAGTAATATTATTTATAAATGTATATATACTTTAAATGTGAAATGTTTGTTATATTATATATGCTTCTACTGATACCTATTTTATGGAGATTGATGTTCACATGGAGATGTACACTAATCATTGTACGTAAAAGCTTTTTTCTGAAAGACAACACCAAATTATGGTAGGTATTTTTTTTAATTTTTCTGGTATTAATTTTTTTTCCAATTATATGTGAATGAAATGTATGATACTATGACTTCTCATTCATGATAGATTCAATTAAAGAACAAATTAGATGGAATTTTTATGTTAGGTTTTGATGAGGGTGTTAGGATACAAGTGACTATGCATGGTATCAAAAAATTGTTGGGATATGGGAAATAGTTCACGATTGAAACATACTAGTTATTATGGTACTTCTATGATGTCATTGGTCAGATTGAAGTGATATCATAGAGTCATTGTCATCTTCCATTGCACAGTATAAAAAGATGTTTTGAGCTCATGTGGATTGATACATCAGTTGTAGAGAGAGATATGGGAGGAGGATGAGAAATATCATCATAGAGATGATTATATTTGGGGGTATATGTGATGGCTTGCAGATAATGTTAGTATAGAGTTTACTCCCCCTTACCCATCCCCCTAATACCAGTTGATGATTAATTTTTTTTATATCTATTATTTATTTTGTTATGATAACCATGTCATGTGTGAAATGGTGTAATAATGTTATGAATATTTTTATTACATTGTTTTCTAATTTTTTATTTTAAATTATTTAAATATTTTTAAATTATTTAGGTAATTTTGACAGATTCTATAATCCATCCCAAATAATTTTAAAAAAATACAAACTTTTTTTTGACGGTGGTCATAGTAATTTGAAAACAACTATTTTCACGACGGTCCATCACAATTATATTTTTAAAAACTTTCAGGGACGATTTTCTATAGGAGTCGTAACCCATTGTAAATAATTATATTATTGTGATTGTTTTTTTCAAATAAGTATATTTTAAATTCCATTTACTATGATGTGTTTTTTATAGAATCCCATCATAAAAAATCATTAGCGATGATATTCCCCCCACAAAAGTGTATTACTCTTGTTGTCAATGTAGAGGTGTAATTAGTAAATTTGAGTATTTTATCAGAAAATTTTAACCAATATCTTCAATATATTCATTTTACAAAACATATTCTAGATTTAATTCATTTTCAATGATTAATTTATCAAAAAAAATAATGAGATTCCAATGCCTTCATTAGTATAATTATATTATGAAAAATGAAAATTCCTTTTTCAGGACAACATAGAAATTAAAAATGATGCACAGTAAAAGCATTTTGTTATTCATGAGGGTATTTAATTGAATCATGTATGTTAAAATACATATTTTCTCACTAATAGTCATGGAAATAGTCCCTTCATATATATTAATTATTGTTTTTGATGTATTTAGAAATGGTCTACCAATAATGATAGGAGAATGAGTCTTATATTTTTCTTCCTCGATGTTTGAAATGTAGAAATCAAGATGGATAAAAAAACCTTTTACTCACAAAAAACAACTTTAGAAACAGCTATTGGGAAGAAAATTGCTTTGTTAACATGTTGTAAAACTAATCAAGTAATTTTAAGTTCCCATATCTATAAATATGAATATATTTAGTAGGACATAACATTAATTAATTCCCTTGAATCACATAATTAATTGAAAAATGTATGCCCTCCTATGGTACATGTGATAAAAAGGATACCTGGATCATGAAATTTCAGTGTTATTTTTCTGGTTTCAAGTGTAGAAACATTTTTACGTAGTCTTAAATTTTCATTACGTCATATTTTTCTCATATTTGTACACATTTATTTTATTATATTCCCATACCTATGAATCGATTTGATGGAATCTAGTAAAGGTATGTTGACCTCTACTTTACTAAAGACTTATAGAACCTCCCATTGTACTTGTTATTCATTGGATTTCATATGTTCTTTTATCATTTCATGGAAGGGTGGTTTGGGATGAATTGGATCATCCATTTTGGTTTTCCATTTGTATTTCATCATAGGGGTTTATCCTCAAGTACATACTCTATAGGTTCTTTTCCAAGGGCCAATTTTTTAGGTTTAATGGGATTTCCACTTCATAATTCATCTCTAGATAGTGATTCTTCACTACTTCCAAACTCCTTACCACTCCTCAATGGAATAAAAATCACATTTCTTCTAGGGTTAGTAATGGATTGTATAATAAAGTTACTAAATCCTTGTATTTTCAATTAACTGAATGATTATTGGATTTGGTTGTTGGAATTAAAAATTTCTTTCATTTGATCCTCCATTGAATGTTTTCGAGCTTTCATTAGTTGATAGATTATAAAAGGATTAGAGTTCTGTCTTTGATTGGGTGGTGGAAAGAATGTTTTTAGAAACCTTGTTGAAATACTTGTCACTGAAGATGTTGTTTTCCATATCCATATTGATGGTTAGAATACTCTCTACTTTTATGGTTGTAGATTAGTTGTTATCGGAACTATCTCTAGTACATATCATCACAAATTTCAGTGTCATGGTCTTGAGAGTAACATAATTTATAGAGTCTTAGAGGCATGTAACATTATGTTTCTTTTACCTTGTTCAATGCTAATGTTATCACAATATAGGTTATTTATTCAATTTTAGTTTCAAGTAAAGATGAATCAGAATGGTTTTCCTCATGTACTTCCCTTGTGGTAGTTCTTATACCAAATTATTTATAGTTCTAGTAAATCGTTTCAATTAGCTCTTTGAATTATGTAGGTGACTTCTTGATCAGTGCTCCTCTGGTGGAAGCATAAAAGAGAATTTGATCTCTATCCACCAACCCTTGGAAAATGAATACCGAGAAAATACTCTCTTCATAAGGTTGGTGTTTTTATGAGTTTTTTAATCCCTTTAATCTTTCCTAAAACTCTAAAGGGTCACTCCACATTCTTATTGATTAGATATATATCTTTTATCAGTTGTAAACTCCTTGATGTAGGGATGTACATATGGAGGAAGGCTTGGTGTTGTTCATTCCAAGTTTTGATCTATCTATGTTGGATGTTCTAGAGACACTCATTGGAATATCCTTCAAGAGAGAAGGGAAATTTCTTCCAGTTGATTTGAACCATAGTGGATCATCTAGTTTTAATTGTAACACCCTGATATTTTATGAGAAGTATATTTTTTTTCTTATGTTATACTCAACAGCAATTGAATCTTTCACTACACACAAAACTATCTTGGCTTGTGTTACACACAGGAGCAACCTTCCTCGATAGCTTGCATTGTACGGAATACCAAGTTTCACAAAATGAGATATTATTATAATAATATTATGAACATGCCATTGTAAATAGTATAACCCACTTTTTGAAATTTTATAAATGTTATATTTCAAAATGGACTTCATTTTGGGATTCGGAATATTGAAATTATCCTAGGGTGAAATTTTGGTATTTTTCTGAAAACATTCAATTTTTGATGAATAGTGAAAACACTGGGTAACTATTTAAAAACCGACTTGTTTAAAAAAAGTATTCATTTTATTTTTATTTTAGGTCAAAATTGATACATAATTCATATATAAGTTCAATTAAATTCATTGGAGTCATTTTATAATAATTTTAGGTATATAAAAATTTTATTTAACTTTTCAACGTCTTTTACCCACCTCCTAGGAGAATTTGAAAATTTACATAAAACATAATTTTACCACTTATTTGAGTGGAATTTCGAAACTCCAAGAGACACGGTTAATATCAAGGAGTAAAATGTTGTTCAATAAGATAAAAATAATTTTTTTGAATAGTAACTTTTTACTTTTTACCACGGTTAAAAGTAAATAGGGTGATTCAGGGTAAAATGATATTTTTATTACCCTAACACATGTCCTAATTCTATTGGATAAGTTTAATTCAACCAAAAAAAACTTAGGAATAAAATATGACCATTTAGGTCCACTTTGATTAGATTAAGACACTTATTATTATTTTATATAAAGAAGAGTTAAAAGAGTTAAAATCAATGTTTTATAAATAAAAACATTTTAAATTTAGGGTTATATATATGATAAACTAAACTATAAATATTAATTATAAATCTAAAAATATTTCCTACATAATGGTATTTTATTTATAATTTTTATACATTAAATAATTTAATTTATTTTTGACACAATGATGATGTAGTAAATACCTTATTAATGAAATGTTAACATAATTGATGTTATAAATACCCAAATAAATGTAATTTGAAACTTATTATGAATACCAATAATTTCATAGGTTAATATGACATGTTAGTATTTATTTAATTAATTTTTTTCGAACTAATAAGGCTGTTATGATTTTCACAAAAATCAATTACCAAATATTGTCAAAATTGACATAAAATAGTTTTAAAAACAAATATTATATTATTAATTGTTATTTTATTCCTAAAAATTTAAGGTTCATCCAAATGACTTATATGAGGTTACATATATTAATATTATCCACTTGGAATTTTTCTGGATTGTTATAGTATGTTTATTAACCACATAGTGTAAGCAAACAAGAAGACACAATAAAAGTTAAAATATTTAACTTAGAGTTAAATCTAAATGATAAGGTTAAAATAGTATCCTAAACTTTTATAAAACCTATTGGTTGAGAGGATTTCGACCCATACCCACTTTTTCTTCTAAATAAATAAATTTGGAGCCATTATAAACCGAACATGACTTTATTATAAAATAATATTTTATATTTTCCTAAGGTTCCTCTCTCCTCCCTTATAAAAGGGCACCACGTCCCTCCACTCATTATACAATTTATAGCCTTAAATATCAGTCAAACCATGCACATTTACCTTCTCAAGTTCCCTATAATTATACTAGAGGTATTGGTCTTCTTCAAAGACCAATTTTAGTGCCATAAGAGGAGTTTTCAAAGAGGCGTTTCGAAGAAGAAGTAATATCAATTACTGATTCTTTCAAATTTATTTCTTCTTATACTTACTCTTCTTTAGTTGTTTCATTATGAAGTAATAATATCATTATAAATAATATAATGGTATGTTATTATAAATATGAATCAAACCTATTTCACCATCTATCCATCCTATGAAAAACGAAATCACCGCGTGTGCATATGTACAGAATACTGTCTCCACACCGGGGTGTAATCTTTTTTCCACCACCACCTTACTTGGATGGGTATAATGGTGTAAATAATAACTATATATGATTATTTTAAAGTGATATTTATTCTTAAATATTATCCATACACTTCAATAAAATTCCATGATCATGGGAACGATGTCATCACTTGTGCGTACATACGGCCTCCTATTTCCACGATGTGATGTGACTTGTTCTACATGATATTTATTGAATAATGATTATATAAATGAATTTAATGAATATGTATGATATATATTAAACTAATACCATTCTTGAAATGAGGTATCTATAACCTAAAAAGAGGAATAAGAATTTATTCGACAAAACATGCATAAGAACACAAAGCATTGAACACCCGAATAATAAGTAGAAATGAAATATTACTAATAAGAAGATAATAATATGACCATATATGATATAATAACAATGAATATGATTCTATAATAAGTCAATGACATTATTTAAATAATTATACAGTAGTTTTGGATACATATGGTGCAAATCAGACCTAAGGTAAGGGAAAATCTCACAATCTCATTTTTATCCGAGAATGTTTATACTTCAGAATTTAATGGGGAATATTTATCATCCATATCCATGATTCCTAAATATGTAAAATTATTTCTATCCTCATACAATTTTTTAAATCCAATTTTACCCATTGGTGAGTTTTTAGTAAAATATATGAAAGGAATCTTTTGACATTTTTAGTACGAGGTACTTTTTAACTATTTCGGCCAAAGTACAGGAAGAATGTTTTTTTAACTTATACGGCATGAATGGATTTTTATGATTTCATATAACATTATTTCCATGAATCTTCCTTTACAAGTTTTCATGTTTATTTTTAATCAACTTTTTTAGTTTAAAATAGTATGACATGTTATGAATGGAAAAATGTTTTTAAATTAGAAAGGATATTTTCCTTAAGAATGGAGTTCAAGTGTTTTATCAAAATTATTTTCCATAACATATAATATAGGGTTATATTTCTATCCATATTTTTACATTTATTTGATTATGTTATTATGGAATTAAATTTATAATGTCCCTTTATCTTATATGGATTATGTTATGATGGCATGATGTTTAAGAATCCTATTTTTATTACATGGGTTATGCTATGATATATAATTAATGATTTTGTGGCACACATAAAAATGGTTTCATTATGAGATGGGTGGGACCTATATATCCCTCCAATTAATTGCGTAAAGATTTATATCTCATGAGATATACATCGCTGGAATGACAGGTTAATCTGGTTCAGTGATACAGGACTGAAACAAGGAGTGAACTCAGTTTAGAAATGGACTTTGTCCGCTAGGATAGTCTTGGAAATGAGTCTTGACTACTAAGAAATTATTATTTATGATTATGGGTGTATGACACAATGTTTCATGTTTTATGTTATGATTATTGGGATTACATTTCACTACCATGATTTATCCCATGTTATAATATTATGATCTCTTTTGCAGGTTAAAATTTTCAATATGTTAGGCTGTTCTGAATATGATATGATTGATATTTCCTTTGTTTACCCTTACTGAGAATTTAAGCTCACCCTTTTGTATGTTTTCTTTTCCCTAGGTCAGGAAGAAGGGTATTAAGTAGGATATTCCAAAAGGGACTCTAAATATGTGGAAATAAATGGGAGACAATGTAGATGCTTTATGAACCAGTGGTTTATAATTCCCAGTTTCTAAAGACACTATACATATACGGTCCTTTCATGGTTTTCTTATATGTTGTAATAAGTATGCTTCAATTCTGAAGTAATAACAATGTATGTAAAGTATGGGCCTTTATAGTTGGTATCAGAGGAAAGGTGTAGTCAACCTTTGGAAACTAGGATGTGAAAGCCTTAGTAAAAACTCTAAGGATATGTCTACGCATAGATCACAATATTAGTGTTTTAGAAATGGCCCTGAAACCCCTATGATAATACCTAATGTGTGAAATTGTATTCTTGATTATGTGGTTTTAATATTATGATTAGCGTTTCTCACACTATGCTTATTGGTTTCAGTCAATGGCCGGAACCCGAAGGAACCGTTTTAATGCTGAATATGATGGGAAATGCGATGATTGTCCCCCTGAGAAACAAAACATTATGGGAGCGGGAATGAAAAATATTGTAGCCATGTTCACACAACTTTCTCAAGCTATGAATCATGCTGGACCTCCAAACAAGAAAAGGATGGAGAAACATTCTGTTGAATCCTTCAAGAGGCAGTGTCCACCTTCATTCTGCGGGTCTTCTGATCCATTAGTGTCTGAGCAATCGATCAGTACCATTGAAAAGATATTTTCAGTTCTATAATGTTCTGAACATGATAATGTCATCGTAGTAGTATATTTTTTGGAAGGTGAAGCTGATCAATGGTGGAATCATATTAAGAATATGAGCCAAAGGGATGAAATTGAGTCCATGGAATGGGACGAGTTCAAGAACTTATTTTTCAATAAGTACTTCCATCGTATTCCTCGAACAAAGATGGAGAAGGAGTTTCTTGAACTGAAGCAAAAGTATGATGAATCTGTTGGTACCTACGAAGAAAATTTTACAAGACCTGCAAGGTACGCTTCCGGAATTATTATCCAACCTGAGTGTAAGATCGATCGATTATTTAGTGGCTTAAAACCAAGTCTCCAAAGGGTGTTAGCCGTAAGGGACATTAATAACTACGAGGAAATTGTTCGATGTGCTCTCAAGGTTGAGATGGATATTGGAGTAACCCATCAGTCATATGGGTTTGATAAGATGAGGAAAATGGAATTCAAAGGTAAATCCAGAGACCACACTAAAAAGAAGATGAGTTTTCCATTATGATCAATGTGTGGAATGAAACATGGATGGAATTGTCTAAAAGGGACAAGTAAATGTTTCAAATGTGGAAAAGAGGGTCATCGGGCATTTGAATATCGCAGTAATGGGAAAAATATATCTAGTGATGTGAACAAAGAAAAGGATACACAGAATGCACCTCCTACACTTCAATGTTACAAGTGCAAGGAAATGGGGCATTATGCTAATCAATGCCCTAATCCAAGGACTTTTGATGATGATCGACATCAACAAACTCTTAAGTCCAAAGACAAAGGAAAGTCACATGATCTTTCTATCGGCGATGTGGAGTATGATAATGAAGTGGTAAAAGGTACACTTACAATCCACTCTAAAGTATAAAATGTTTTATTTGATTCTAGATCCACCCAAACATTTATTTCTAATGATTTTTCTAAGGGTATTACCGTATTACCTCAACAATTAGATGTTGAGTTAGCTGCGACAACCCCTAATGGCACAACGGTCGCATCAAAAGTTTACAATTCTTATCCAATTGATGTTTGTGGGAAAGTGCTTCCTACAAATCTTGTGATCCTTCCTATAGTGGAATTTTATGTGATTCTTGGAATGGATTGGATTTATTTATACAGAGCTAATATCAATTTCCAAAGATGGGAAATCACATTTAATATTCCAGATCAATCTACTACCATCTATCAATGTAAGGATGAATATAACCTTCTGGAAGAAATTTCTTCCATCTTATGGGTCTTGATTCCAATAAATGATGGTTATTTATCTCAAATGGTTGGAGAGAAACTCACGATTATGAATATGCCCATTGTATGAGGGTTTGATGATATCTTTCTAGAAGAATTTCCTGGTCTTCCACCAAATTGTGAAGTTTAGTTTTCAATAAAACTCATACAGGGTGATATGCCTATTTCAAAGACACCATATAGAATGGCCCCAATAGAGTTGCAGAAATTGAAGAAGCACCTCCAAAAGAATATTGATAATGGATTCATACACCTTAGTTCATCACCTTTTTAAGAACCTGTTCTGTTCGTTAGAAAAATATGGATCAATGAGACTTTTCATTGATTATCGAGAACATAACAGGATCACTATCAAGAACAAATATCATATCCCGCGCAGTGATGACTTATTTGACCAACTACACGGAGCTCAAAACATTTCCATGATTTATCTTCGTTTAGGGTATCATCAATTAAGGGTCAAAAGGGAGGATATACCAAAGACAACTTTCTGTACAATGTATGGACACTATGAATTTATAGTGATGCCATTTGGTCTTACTAATTCCCTAGCTATCTTCATGGATCTAATGAATAGAGCCTTTAAAGAATATCTTCATGAGTTTGTGGTAGTCTTTATAGATGATATTCTAGTCTGTTCAAAGATCAAGGAAGAACCTGAAGATCACTTGAGAATTGTATTAAAGACCCTAAGAAAGGAGAAGATTTATGCCAAATTTACCAAGTGTGAATTTTGGCTTCAAAAAGTTTCATTTTTGGGTCACAAAATCTCACAAGAGGGGATATCTGTGGATCCAGAAAAAACAGAGGTTATCGAAAGATGGTCGAGACCAGCAAAAGTAAATGAGATCCGGATTTTTCTTGGTCTAGATCGATATTATCGACGTTTTGTGAAATATTTTTCAAGATTATCTAATCCACTCACCAGGATGACTCGAAAAGGAGCTAAGTTCATGTGGACAGAGGAGTGTGAAGAGAATTTCAAGGAGTTGAAAAGATGGTTATCCACTGCTCCTGTGCTCACAATGCCTTGTAGTGGAGAACGGTTTGTGATCTATAGTGATGCATCCAAGAAGGTATTTGGGTGTGTTCTCATGAAAAATTATATGTTGATAGCTTATGCTTCATGATAGTTTAAAATCCATGAGAAAACTTACCCCACTCATGATTTGGAGTTAGCTGCGGTAATCTTGGAATTAATGATTTGGAGGCATTATCTTTATGGTGAAAGGTGTGATATTTATACTAATCATAAATCTTGAAAGTATATTTTCACAAAAAAGGAGCTGAATAAGCGCCAAATATGATGGTTGGAGATGATTAAGGACTACGAATGCTCAATTCATTGTCACCCGGGGAAAACAAACAAGGTGGCAGATGCATTAAGTTGACAAGACCATGCCAGCTTATCCATGATGAGGATAAAAAAAGCTCAAATATTTATGGATTTACAAAGGATGGCTCTTGGAATTATGATGTATGGGGAAAAATATTATCGTTCTCAAATGAATTTTAAACCATATATACATGTGAAGATTAAAGAGGCACAAAAAGAAGATGTAGTGTTAAAAAATAAGGTGAGAAATGTTCCTGAATTCAACCTTGATTGTGATGGGATAATAAGGTTCAAGAATCGGGTTTGCATTCCTCCCATCCCAGAATTAAAGAAGGAGCTGAAGCATGAGGCTCATAGTTCTTTATTCTCTATTCATCTTGGAAGCACGAAGATGTATAGGGACCTGAAAGAGTACTTCTGGTGGGATGACATGTAAAGAGATTTTGCTGAATATGTCTCTCGATGCTTGGTTTGTCAGCAAGTTAAAGCTGATAGAGAGAAGTATGATAGGATGTTACCACCATTACCCATACCCGAATGGAAATGGGAAAACATCACTATGGACTTTTTTACCGGACTTCCTAAAACATCCAAAGAAAATAATGATATATGGGGCATAGTTAATCGTCTAACGAAGTCGGCACACTTCATTGTTGTTTGAGAAGATTTCTCTCTGGATCAGCTTACAAAGATATATGTAAATGAAGTGGCAAGATTTCATGGAGCACCACTTTCCATTATATATGATCGGGATCCGAGTTTTACCTCGATGTTTTTGCGAAGACTTCAGCATACTCTAGATACAGAGTTGAGTTTCAGTACATCTTATCATCCTCAGACAGATGGTCAGTCTGAGAGGACAATTCAAACTCTAGAAGTCATGTTAATAGCTGGCTCTATGGATTTAAAAGGTTGTTGGGATCAACACCTACCTTTGGTGAAATTTTATTCTAATAATATCTATCACTCTAGTATTCAGATGGATCCTTATGAAGCTCACTAGGGAAAGAAATGTTGGACTCCAACTTGCTGGGATAATGTATGGGAATGAAATCTATTAGGACCTGATCTTTTTTATGAGATGGATGAAAAGGTCAGATCTATTCAACAACACATAAGAGCAGCTCAGAGTCGAAAAAAATGTTATGTTGAAAACTGAAGAAATGACCTAGAGTTTGAAGTGGGTGATAAAGTGTTCTTACGAATATATCCTTGGAAGAGAGTAATGAGATTTGGATAGAAGGGAATGTTGAGCCCTAGGTATATCAGTCCTTTCGAAATACTGGATCGTGTTGGGAAGGTAGCTTATCGATTGGTGCTTCAACCGAATCTCTCTCAAGTTCATGATGTGTTCTATGTATCTCTCCTGAGTAAGTAAATAATCGATCCTTCACATGTACATAGCTCAGAAGTTGTACCGCTAGAGCAGGATCATTTATATGAAGAACAACCGATAGAGATTCTAGATCATAGTGAAAATGCTCTATGGAAAAAGACCACCTGCATGGTTAAAGTTTTATGGAGGAACAATCAATTAGAACATGTTACATTGGAACTTGAGAATATGATTAGGGAGAGGTATGCTCATCTGTTTGTTAAAAAGTGACATATTTCAAGGGAGAAATTCATTTTAAGGGGGGTAGAATGTAACACCCTGATATATTATGAGAAGTATATGTTTTGTGTCTTGTGTTTTACGCAACATCGAAGGAATCTTTCACTACACACAACACTGTCTTCGCTTGCGTTACATGCTGGAGAAACCTTCCTTGATAGCTTGCATTGTACGCAATACCATGTTTCACTAAATGAGATATTATTATAATATTATTATGAACTAGCCGTTATGAATAGTAATACACACTTTTTTTGAAATTTTATTCATTTTATCTTTCAAAATGGACATCAATTTTTGGATTCAGAATATCTAAATTAGCCTAGGGTGAAATTTTGGTATTTTTCTGAAAACATTCAATTTTTGACGAATAGTGAAAACACTAGGTTACTATTTAAAAAAAATGATTTTTATTTAAAAAATTAATGTATTTTGTTTTTATTTTAGGTCAAAATTGATACATTATACATATGTAAGTTCAATTTAATTCATTTGAGTAATTTTATAATAATTTTAGATATATAAAAATTTTATTGAACTTTTCACAGTCTTTTACCCACCTCCTAAGAGAATTTGAAAATTTACATAAAACATAATATTACTGCTTATGTGAGTGGAATTTAGAAAATCCGAGAGACACGGTTAATATCTAGGAGTAAAATGTGGTTCAATAAGATAAAAATAATTTTTTGTGTATAGTAACTTTTTACGTTTTTTACCACGGTTAAAAGTAAATAGGGTAATCAAGGGTAAAAATGATATTATTATTACCCTAACACAGGTCCTAATTCTATTGGATAAGTTTAATCCAACCAAAAACAACCTTAGGAATAAAATATGACCATTTAGGTCCACCTGGAATAGTTTAGGACATTTATTATTATTTTATTTAAAGAAGAGTTAAAAGAATTAAATTCAAAGTTTAATAACTAAAAACATTTTTAATATAGGGTTATACATAAGATAAATTATACTATAAATATTCATTAGAAATATAAATATATTTTCTACATAATGGTATTTTATTTATAATATTTAGACATTATATAATTTATTTTATTTTTTACACAATGATGATGTAGTAATTACCATATTAAATAAATATCATCATAATTGATGTTATAAATACACAAATAAATGTAATTTGTGACTTTATATGAATCCCAATAATTTCATAGGTTAATATGACATGTTATTATTGATTTAATTAACTTTTTTCAGACTAATCATGCTGTTATGATTTTCACAAAAATCAATTACCAAATAGTGTCAAAATTGACATAAAATAATTTTTAAAACAAATATTATATTATTTATTGTTATTTTATTCCTAAAAAAATAAGGATCAGAAAAATGACTTATATAAGGTTATATATATTAATAAATAACCACTTGGGGTTCATTTGGATTGTTATAGTATGTTTATTAACAATATAGTGTAAGAAAATAAGAAGCCACAGTAAAAGTTAAAATATTTAACTTACAGTTAAATATAAATGATAAGATTAAAATAGTAATGTATACTTTTATAGAACCTATTTTTTGAGAGTATTTAGACCCATCCCCACTTTATTTTTGAAATAAATAAATTTGGAGCTATTATAAACCGAATATGACTTTATTATAAAATAATATTTTCTGTTTTTCCTAAGGTTCCCCTCTCATACCTTATAAAAGGGAACCTCCTCCCTCTCCTCTTTACACCATTTAGAGCCTCCATGATCGAAAAAACCCTTCCTATTTCCCTTATCAACTTCCCTAGAAACATACTATACATCCTAGTATTCTTCAAAGAACAATTTTATTTCCCTAAGAAGAGGTTTCAAAGAGGCGTGTCAAAGAAGAGGTAATATCCGTTACTGTTTCTTTCAAATTTATTTCTTTTTCTACTTACACTTATTTAGTTGTTTCATTATGAAGTAATAAAATAAGTATCACTCATATACTGTTATGTTATTATAAATATCAAACAACCCTATTTCACCTTATATTCGTTCTATAGAAAACAAAATCACCGCGCGTGCATACGTAGAGAATACCATCTCCACGTCGAGGTGTTATCTGTTTTCCACCACCACATTGCTTGGATGGTTATAATGGTGTAAAGAATAACTATATATGATTATTTTAAAGTTATATTTATTCTGAAATAGTATAAATACACTTCAATACAATTCCATGATCATGGGAACGATATCATCACTCATGCGTACGTACGGCCTTCCCTCCCCACAATGTGATGCGACCCGTTCTACATGATCTTCATTGAATAATGATTATATAAATGAATTGAATTAATAAATATGATATATATTACACTAATACCATTATTGAAATGATTTATCTATAACCTAAAAATAATAATAAGAATTTATTCAACAAAACATTCATAAGGACATAAAGCAATGAAAACCCGAATAACAAGTAGCAATGAAATATTACTAATAAGGAGATAAGAATATGACCATATATGATATAATAACAATTAATATGATTCTTTAATAATTCAATGACATTATTTAAATAATTATATAGTAGGATCAGATACGTACGAAGCAAATCAGACCTAAGTTAAGGGAAAATCTCGCAATATCATTTTTATCCGAGATTGATTATACTTCAGAATTTACTGGGGAATATTTATCATACACATCCATGTTTCCTCAATATATATTATTATTTCTATCCTCCTACAATTTTTTAAATCCAATTTTACCCATTGGTTAATTTTTAGTAAAAGATATGAAAGGAATCTTTTGTCATTTTTAGTACGAGCTTCTTTTTGACTTTTCCGGCCAAAGTATGAGAAAAATGTTTTTTAACTTATACAGCATGAATGGATTTTTATGATTTCATAGAACATTATTTCCATGAATCTTCACTTACAAATTTCGAAGTTTATTTTTAGTGAAATTCTTTTAGTTTCAAATTATATGACATTTTAAGAAAGGAAAAATGTTTTTAAAGTAGAGAGGATATTTTCCCCAAGAATGGAGTTCAAGTGTTTTATCAAAATTAATTTCCATAAAAGATAATATAGGTTTCTGTTTCTATCCCTATTTTTACATTAATTTGATTATGTTATGTTGGAATTAATATTATGATGTCCTTTTATCTCATATTTATTATGTTATGATGGCATGATGTTTAAGAATATCATTTTTATTACATGGGTTATTATATGATGTATGATTAATGGTTTTGTGGCACACATAAGAATGGTTTCATTATGAGATGGATGGGACCTATATTTACCTCTAATGAATTGGGTAAAGATTTATATTTCATGAGATATACATGGTTGGAATGGAAGGTTAATCCGGTTCAGTGATACAGGACTGAAACGAGGAGTGAACTCAGTTCAGAAATGGACTTTGTCCGCAAGGATATTCTTGGCAATGAGTCTTGACTACTAAGAAATTATTCATTATTATTATGTGTGTATGCCACAAAGTTTCATGATTTGTGTTATGATTATTGGGATTTTATTTCACTACCATGATTTATCCCATGTTATAATATTATGATCTCTTTTGCAGGTTATAATTTTTAAAATGTTATGTTCTTATGAATATGATATGATTGATATTTCCTTTGTTTACCCTTACTGAGAATTTGTGCTCACCCTTTTGTATTTTTTATTTTCCAAAGGTCAGGAAGAAGGTTATTAAGTAGGATTTTCCAAAAGGGACTCTAAATATGATGAAATAAATGGGAGACAATGTAGATGCTTTATGAACTAGTTGTTTATGTTTCCCAATTTCTAATGACACTACACCTATAAGGTCCTTTAATGGTTTTGTAATATATTGTAATAAGTATGCTTCAATTCTGAAGTAATAATAATGTATGTAAGTTATGGGTCATTATATTAATTCCATTATAGACTTCTCAAAATCCTTAGAGGTTTATTTTAGGGTATTCTCCCAAAAAACCATTAATCATAGGTAGGTAACATAGAATTCTATTTTTAGTATCATAATATTAATGATCATTAATTTGTAACTATAGGTTGTTGTTGTTGAAATTAGGTTCATATAGTTCACTTAACGTCCTATTTGATTGATCTTGATTTTCTTTTATGTTTTCATTTGTTGGGACCAGGTTGAATGAAGATGAATGTTTGAAGAGTTAGCTTTTGCAGAGTGTTGTATTTTGTTGTCAAAGGCGATAAATCAATTCACTTTGTAGAAGGATCATAAATCAGACGATGCTTTGCTGGTATGTATTTCACACAAATCATGAGTTAGGAGAACTTGTGATGCAAGCCTTATGAAGGAAAGGGGGAGAAACGATGATGCCAGTCATATAATGTTATGATTGGAAGGAATGATGCTGCTGGAAGATAGGAAAGATTCAGTTCCCATTGCAACTCTGACGATGCTTAAGCTGATCTATCAAAGGATAAATATCACGATAGTGGGATTCGTGATAAGAGCAGAAGAATGGTTATGGGAAGCAGTAAAGAGATAAAATGGCAAAGCAATAGACAATCTGGGGATGGCAGAAAAGCACAGTTTAAGGTGGCGCCGTTTTCGGGAGATGAAGAAATGTGCTTGGCAATGGATGTTGCACATACGATTGAAGATGGTTTATAGATGCAAAAGAGTTATTCAAGGTCAGGACTATGAAAAATGACAAAGGCATGGAGTGCGCGGAAATTTAGGCACGTTTCGCGCAAAAATAAAGTGGTGCGCGCAATATCTGCGGGATGCGCGAAATAGTAGCGGGTTGCGCGAAAAATCTGCGGGATGCACGGAATATTGGCATGGTGCACGAAATTGAGGAATGAAGTTTTCGCGCAAATGATGGTTAGAGATCAGAAGATCAAAAATTGGCAAAGGCATAAAATGCGCGAAATATTGGAGCAGTGCGCGAAATCTGATGTTGCAGGAAAGATTGGGTTTGCGCGCAATGTGGAACGTGGTTCGGAATTTTGCGTGCAATTGGTGCTTCAAGCTTAGAACGATGAAAAATGGCAAAGGCATGAGGTGCGCGGAATATTGAAGCATGGCGCGAAATATGAAGTTGCATAAAAGAGTTTTTACGCGCATGGAGGAGGTTTTACGCGCGGATTAGTGTTTTTCGCGCGGGTTCAAAAATGCCTATAAATATGAGGCTAACCCTTGTTAGTTGTTAATGCTCGACACTTAGAAGAAATCCCGAGCTCTGGTGCGCGTAAATTATACGCTAAGTGAGTTGCGCGAAAAGAGGAAAAGTTGCGCGTAAAAGGAAAGTTGCGCGAAAACGTTTTTCGCGCCAAAAGGCAATTTTACGCGCAAGCCATTTGAATTGCGCGCAAGGCACCCTAAAGGCTGCGCGAAATATTTGGGGTCTTCGCACGTATTCAGTTGTGCACAAGAGAGTTCTTATCGGCTTCTGGGTAAGAAAGTGAAGATTTGTACGTCGGAGAATACATCTGTTTAATTGTAAAGAAGCACTGAAACATTATGTTATCCTATTTGTGCTAAGAGGGAGCACACGCACTATTGGATTGTTTTCAAAGTGCTGCACGAGTGTAAGGGTATATCCTACTCGTTGTATTCCACATCAGAGGATTGTTTTCTAGTGGATTGTGTGGTACTGGATTATTTCCGTACCATACCAAGGACGTAGCTACTCTTGTTGAGTAGTGAACCTTGTAAATCTTGTGTTCCTGTGGATGTGTGTGTTCAGCAGGGAAGAAACTCTTTAACAGGAGGCGAAGTTTGTTTCAAAAAGGGGAAACTTAAAAAGAAAAATATATCACTGATTCACCCCCTCCCCCTCTCAATGATACTTGGATCCTGATTGGGAACTTCAATTGGTATCAGAGGGAGGTTGACTTCGTTTACTCTTTGCTGAATTGTTTGAAGAGAAGTTGTGATGGAAAATCTAAATTGCGTGAACAGTAAGGGGATTCCAATCTTCGATGGAAAGAACTATCACATCTGGAAGGACAGAATGATGCCGTATCTTATGTCTCTTGGATATGAAGTTCTTGAAACTACAACAGATGGATTTCCTGATATTGATGACAAGGTCCCTCTTACTCCTGTCGATAAGAAGAATCTTGAGAATGATGGAAGAGCTAAAAATGCATTACTCTCATCACTTTCTGAGAGTGAGTTTTTAAGAGTGAAAGGTGTCACTACTGCTAAAGGCATCTGGGATAAGCTAATGAATATCTATGAAGGAAATACAAAAGTGAAGAAGGCAAAACTACAAATCTGGAGGCTGAAGTATGAAGACTTGAAAATGGGAGAATCTGAATCTGTTGGGGAATTCTTTACCAGAGTTAATGACATTGTCAGTACAATCAGATGTCTTGGTGAAAAGTTAGAAGATGATACAGTTGTTGAAAAGATCCTGATAATTCTGCCTGACAAATTTGATGCTAAAGTTTCTTCACTAGAAGACAGAGATCCGAAAACATTATCTCTTGATGATTTGCACAGTACTCTCATCACTTATGAGATGAGAAGAGAGAAGACCATGAAGAGCAAAGCAAAAACGGATAGAGAAATGTCTTTTAGGGCAGAAAAGAAAGAGAAGTCGAAGAAAATTCTTATTAATGAAGAAGCTGGTGAATCCAACTCTGAAAATGAGGTATGTAAAAATTCTGATGAAATTCTATCCTTGTTTTCTAAAAATGTTAAAAGAGGCACAGGGAAATACAAAGGGAAACTCCCTTTGAAATGTTTTGAATGTGGAGCAGTTGGCCACTTTGCGGCTAATTGCCCTCAAAAGGGGAAAGATGCCGACAGTGATGAAGAAGACAGAGGACCAAGAAGGTCATGGAAGAAACAGGATCGAAAAGATAAATATTCTGGTAGAAGTCAGAATAAAAAGTTCTTTAAATCAAAAAGAAGAAGCTTTTTGTCAAATGATAAGGAAGATGATGATAGTGAGACTGAATCAGAAAAATCTTCTACTGAAAAAACTAGAGAGAGTACCTTTTTTGCAACAGTGAATAATGATGATTATGAGAGTAGTATTACTGAAGAAGAAGAGACTCAACTTGAACAGTATCTGAAAGAAGAGCTGAAGGAATGTTTGAGGAAGATCAGAAAACTGGAGAAAGAAAACAACAAGTTAGTAAAAGAAAATTCCACAGTAAACAATCAAGAAGGTTTTACAGATGATAAAATCATGATGAAAAAAGAGATTGATGATCTGAAAAATTCTCTTAAGAATACAAAGAATCGTAATGATCATCTTGAAGTGAAGTTGAAGGCAAAAGAAGAAGAGTTGGAACTTGTCCAACAAAAACTGCATAAAGCTAAAGAAATGAATATCAGTTCCAAAAATTCTATCTCAGAAGTAGGGGAATGTTCCAGTAAGAATGAACCAAAAAGGGATCTACAAAACTTACCTTCAAAGGTTGAAATGAAAGACAAAACTGGTTCTGATAAGAACAAGGCTGGAAAGACAAAGTATGTGGTCAAAATCAGCAATGCAGAAAAATCAGAAGTGCATAAAAATCTTGAGTCAAGAAAAGCTTCTAATACTTCTGATACTGCTGAATCTGAGCTGAATAAGAGAGTTACAAATGAAAATATGATGGTTTTTGAGAAGCGTGTTCACAACTCCATTCAGTCTAAATGTTTCAGAGGTAAATATTCTTTCTATGGATACTGCTGGTATTGTGGTGGATTTGGACACATGGAAAGTATGTGTTGGTTTAACCAACAACATTACAACTATTCCAAAAGTTTTGAAGGACAAGGATTGAGGGGGAGCCAACGCTTTCAAAATAGAAGAACTCCAAATAAGTTTCAGAAGAAATATGAGAAGACTGGTGTGAAAGTTGGGAACAGATTCCAACCACTGGAAACTTATTGTGAAAGATGTGATCAACCTGGACATCTTGCTAAGGGCTGCCTTAGTGTGTTACGAGAGAAACAAAAGTTTGTTAATAATTCTCAGAAGACAGAGTTTTTAAAATACAAAAGGGACAAATATGATAAGTCTGAAAAGAAATAATGCATGGTTCTCTGGCCAGAACACATTGATTTGGCTAGGAAATTGGAAGAAGCAAAACAGAAAGTGGAGGAAAAAGAAGAACAAAAAGCACTTGTTGTTGAAACAGCTTTGAAGGCTACCAAAGGAGAACGTCCATGGATTCTTGATAGTGGATTTTCATCTCATATGACAGGAGACTTAAAGCTGCTGATGAATGTGAAAGACTTTAAAGAAGGAACTGTGACATTTGGAAATGATGAATCTCTAAGGATCAAAGGTGTTGGATCAGCCATCATTGGAAAAGAAAAGATGAAATCCAGAAAAACACTATATGTTGATGGACTGAAACACAACCTGCTCAGTGTGTCACAACTCTGTGATGAGGGCAACAAAGTGATCTTCAGAAAAGATGGATTTGTTGTAAAAAGTGAAAATGATGGAAACATAGTTACAAGGGGCCAGCGTACAAGAGGGAATTTGTTCCAAGTTGGGGATGGACAGAACTCTTGTTACATGAGTGTGGTGGATGAAAATAAATTATGGCATAAAAGGCTGGGTCATATGTGTCAGAGAAATATGTGCAAGTTGTCAAAGCGAGAAAGTGTTCGGGATATGCCTGATTTATCAAGAGAAAGAGATTGGTGCTGCACTATTTGTGAGAAAGGGAAGATTGCTAATTCTATGCACAAGAGAGTTGAAATTCGCTCAAAAAGACCCTTAGAACTCATACACTCAGATATATGTGGGCCAATGAGCAAGCAATCTTCAAATGTAGATAAGTACTTCATTACTTTCATTGATGACTTTACTCGCATTACTTGTGTTATGTACATGAGACATAAGTCAGATGCTCTAAAAATGTTTAAGAGTTTCAGAAGGAAAGCAGAGAAAGAATGTGAGTATTCAGTGAAGAAGTTGAGAACTGATAATGGTGGTGAGTATAAGAATGAAGAGTTTGAAAGTTATCTTGAGAAACATGGAATTTGGCATGAGTTTAGTTTGCCATACACACCTCAACAAAATGGGGTGGCTGAAAGAAAGAATCGAAGTCTGGTGGAAATGGGGAGAACTATGTTACTTGAACATAGTCTCTCTCATTATTATTGGAGGCAAGCCATGAGCACTGATGTGTATATTCAGAACCGGTGTTTCTATAGGCCAAACTCAGATATGACTACATATGAAATGTTCTATGGAAAAACTCCAAGTCTGAAACACTTGAGAGTCTTTGGGAGTCCATGTATTATAAAGAAGAAAGGTGGAAATCTGGGAAAGTTCGAGCAAAGAGGAGATGACGGAATTTTTCTTGGCTATGCTCCAGAAGGAAGAGGATATAGATGCCTCAACAAAGAAACAGGAAGAATTATTGATTCTTCAGATGTAAAAGTTGTTGAAAGTGCTGAGAAAGAAAAGCAGTCATATGTTGATGTGGAAGTCGAGCGGGATAGAGAAGATTTTGTTAACAATTCTGATAATGCTTCAGAATTTGTTCATCCTACTCAAGAAGAGGAATTTGACTCAGAAATATCAAGTGATGAGGATGAAGTTCAAACAACTCATCCTAGGTTGAGGAAACAAGTGGAGGCTCAGAACATCATTGGAGATAAAAATCAGAGGGTTCAAACAAGAAGAACAACAAATGCTATATCACATACTTCTCTTTATTCGAAAGTTGAACCGAATGATGTAAATGAAGCATTTGAGCATCCAGAATGGGTTCATGCTATGAATGAAGAGCTTGATCATATAGAGAAGAACAATACTTGGGAACTTGTGCCCAAGCCGGACAATAAGAACATTATTGGTACAAAGTGGGTTTTTCGAAACAAGCTGAATGAAGAAGGTAATGTAATAAGAAACAAGGCAAGATTGGTCTGCAAAGGGTATTCACAAATTGAAGGCATTGACTTTGTTGAAACCTTTGCTCCAGTAGCTCGATTAGAAACAATCAGAATATTTCTTGCCATTGCTGCACAACGAGGTTACAAAATCTTTCAAATGGATGTAAAATCTGCATTCTTGAATGGTGATCTTGACGAGGAAGTTTACATTGATCAACCTTGTGGATTTGTTATTGGGAAAGATGAAAGCTATGTGTGCAGGTTGAAGAAGGCTATGTATGGGCTAAAACAGGCTCCGAGAGCATGGTATTTTAAATTAGATACTTGCTTGAAGAAGATGAACTTTAGGAAAGGGAGAGTTGACACCAATCTCTACATCAAGAAATGTCAGGAGTTTTCACTGATCGTTATTGTCTATGTCGATGATATTATATTTGCTGGAAATAATGAAAGATCATGTGAAAAATTTGCTGAGGAGATGAAGAAGTTATTTGAGATGTCCATGCTAGGTGAAATGAAGTACTTTCTTGGGTTACAAATTTCACAGAAGAAGAATCATGTTTTTCTATCTCAAGAAAAGTATGCTAAGGAACTTCTGAAGAAGTTTGGCATGGAAAATTCGAAACCAGTTTCCACACCGATTTCAGTGGGAACCAAGTTGTCTAAAGATGGAGAAGGAAAGGAAGTTGATCAGAAAGAGTTTCGAAAACTGATTGGAAGTCTGCTATATTTGACTGCCTCAAGACCCGACATCGTCTATGCTGTTACTTTATGTGCGAGATTTCAGAGTGCTCCTAAAGAATCACATTTGATTGCTGGAAAAAGAATTCTCAGATATATCAAAGGCACAACAAACTTTGGAATCCGGTATGACGGCTCTGAAAATATTGATCTATTTGGGTATTCTGATGCTGATTGGGCAGGAAATGTTGATGATCGAAGATCACATCTGGTGGAGTATTCTTTCTAGGAAAAAGCTGTGTTAGTTGGCATACCAAGAAACAGAATTCAGTAACTCTTACCACAGCTGAGGCTGAGTATGTTGCTGCTACTCAAGCTGCAACTCAACTAATGTGGATGAAGACTCAGCTGGAAGATCTACTTGTTGAAGTAAAGCTACCATTGCTCTTGGGTTGTGATAATCAGAGTGCAATCAATCTTACAAGAAATCCAGTACAACATTCTTGGTCAAAACACATTGATATAAAGTACCACTTCATCAAAGAGCAGGTTGAAAAGAATGAACTGAGGCTGGAGTATGTTCCTACATCTGAACAAATTGCTGATATATTTACAAAACCGTTACCGAAGGAACCATTTGCAAAGTTGAGGTTGAACATGGGTGTACAACCTCCTTCTCATCAAGGTTAAGGTACATGTTTCTGTCCCCTCTCTCGTCTTAGCTTTGGATAGTGTTGTCAAGGGGGAGAATTGTTTCATAAATCTATCCATAAGGAAGAATGTATTAAGGGAGAGTTGTGGGTAAGCTGTGAATTCAGCATGTATGTGAGTGAACTATTCTAACTATTTGTTGGAGTGGTTGTAGGAAACAAAGTTGTTTTACAGGAAAGCTGAAGAAGTGAAGAATTCTATTGCAAGATGTTCTGAAGAAGGATGAGGAGGTATGTTCATGAGATTTCACAGTCACTGCTTTTGGACATCATGGTTTTGGCTGTCAATAAATCTTGTTTCCTACAATGAGTTAGCTCACATAGGCTTAGAATTGTTGATAAGTAATCCATTTCAAAAGGTTTCAAAATTCAGTGATTTATGAATCATTGTTGACAACAAAATCCAAAGGGGGAGATTGTTGGGACCAGGTTGAATGAAGATGAAAGTTTGAAGAGTTAGCTTTTGCAGAGTGTTGTATTTTGTTGTCAAAGGCGATAAATCAATTCACTTTGTAGAAGGATCATAAATCAGACGATGCTTTGCTGGTATGTATTTCACACAAATCATGAGTTAGGAGAACTTGTGATGCAAGCCTTATGAAGGAAAGGGGGAGAAACGATGATTCCAGTCATATAATGTTATGATTGGAAGGAATGATGCTGCTGGAAGATAGGAATGATTCAGTTCCCATTGCAACTCTGACGATGCTTAAGCTGATCTATCAAAGGATAAATATCACGATAGTGGGATTCGTGATAAGAGCAGAAGAATGGTTATGGGAAGCAGTAAAGAGATAAAATGGAAAAGAAATAGACAATCTGGGGATGGCAGAAAAGCACAGTTTAAGGTGGCGCCGTTTTCCAGTGTTTGCCAAATTTTAGGGCCTGAAAATCGGGAGATGAAGAAATGTGCTTGGCAATGGATGTTGCACATACGATTGAAGATGGTTTATACATGCAAAAGAGTTATTCAAGGTCAGGACTATGAAAAATGACAAAGGCATGGAGTGCGCGGAAATTTAGGCACGTTTCGCGCAAAAATAAAGTGGTGCGCGCAATATCTGTGGGATGCGCGAAATAGTAGCGGGTTGCGCGAAAAATCTGCGGGATGCGCGGAATATTGGCATGGTGCACGAAATTGAGGAATGAAGTTTTCGCGCAAATGATGGTTAGAGATCATAAGATAAAAAATTGGCAAAGGCATAAAATGCGCGAAATATTGGAGCAGTGCGCGAAATCTGATTTTGCAGGAAAGATTGGGTTTGCGCGCAATGTGGAACGTGGTTCGGAATTTTGCGCGCAATTGGTGCTTCAAGCTTAGAACGATGAAAGATGGAAAAGGCATGAGGTGCGCGGAATATTGAATCATGGCGCGAAATATGAAGTTGCATAAAAGAGTTTTTACGCGCATGGAGGAGGTTTTACGCGCGGATTAGTGTTTTTCGCGCGGGTTCAAAAATGCCTATAAATATGAGGCTAACCCTTGTTAGTTGTTAATGCTCGACACTTAGAAGAAATCCCGAGCTCTGGTGCGCGTAAATTATACGCTAAGTGAGTTGCGCGAAAAGAGGAAAAGTTGCGCGTAAAAGGAAAGTTGCGCGAAAACGTTTTTCGCGCCAAAAGGCAATTTTACGCGCAAGCCATTTGAATTGCGCGCAAGGCACCCTAAAGGCTGTGCGAAATATTTGGGGTCTTCGCACGTATTCAGTTGTGCACAAGAGAGTTCTTATCGGCTTCTGGGTAAGAAAGTGAAGATTTGTACTTCGGAGAATACATCTGTTTAATTGTAAAGAAGCACTGAAACATTATGTTATCCTATTTGTGCTAAGAGGGAGCACACGCACTATTGGATTGTTTTCAAAGTGCTGCACGAGTGTAAGGGTATATCCTACTCGTTGTATTCCACATCAAAGGATTGTTTTCTAGTGGATTGTGTGGTACTGGATTATTTCCGTACCATACCAAGGACGTAGCTACTCTTGTTGAGTAGTGAACCTTGTAAATCTTGTGTTCCTGTGGATGTGTGTGTTCAGCAGGGAAGAAACTCTTTAACAGGAGGCGAAGTTTGTTTCAAAAAGGGGAAACATAAAAAGAAAAAGATATCACTGATTCACCCCCTCCCCCTCTCAGTGATACTTGGATCCTGATTGGGAACTTCATCATTATCATTAGTGACTCTAGTGTAAGAAGTGTGATGGGACAGTGAGTCAATCAATAGCATACTGACAAACTACCATTCAATTTCCTCTATGATTCCCAATGTTTTAAGTCTTAATAGAAAAGTTCATTTAATATCTAGATCTAAACTAAAAATGTGGGATTAATTGTATATGGTCATTCGTTTGATTTGTTTTAAAAAAAATTAAAACAAAAATAATGACCTCCCCGAAAATTATGTCAGGTTTGATGAGTGGCCCATCATTAGGCCCTCATCAAAACAATTTTTAAACCCATGATAATGTAGTAGTAGTGGAATAAGATTTGTGTTCGAAGGAGTAGTGGAATCAGATTTGTCTCTAAAGGGAAAAGTGGCATGGATGTGTTCTCCTTTTTTTTGTGGGTTCAATGTGTGATAACGATAATAGAATTAAATTGGATTTTTCCCTAAATTTAGATTTCGAGATAGAGGGAAATCATCATATCATCCCCTTACCTCTATTGTAAAATTATTATTCAATTTTGAGTCTCTACTAGTCTCTCTCAAACCATGTAAAATCTAACTTAGATTACCGTCTGGTGGAAGTGTCGGTTGGAGTAGGGGAGTAAAATTATCACTGTAACCCTGACCATCACCTGGCCTGACGATTGGCTTTCACTGATCATCCATCTCTTCACCCACTTCTCACTATCCTGTGTAGTGGAGTGAGTCAGAGTGCTCACATGTTCAATCCAGATACAAAAGGATGAAAATTTTAAAGTGCCTATGCATAAGAAAACTCCTAAAACCTAAACATGCTCAAATGTATCCATAGAAATCAATGTAATAGAAAATCAATAAGAACAATGAATTCATTTATAGAGAAGTAAGGAGAATGTTTCCAGATCAGCTACTAATGGTTTAGTGTTCCTTTACTGTATAGTTACAGGTAATGAAAATAAATAGAATGGATAAATGAAAGATATATAGCTCTGGTTTGATGATCACAGAAGAAACCTCATTATTTAGTGAAAAGTTAATCTTTTATCGGAATATGCTTTGAGTTATTTAATCTTCTATTTCCAGCCACATGATTAGCATGATCTTCTATTTCAAAGAACCCAACCAGTCTGAATTATTCCAATATTTTTGTTCTAGATTCCTTCTCTTCGAACCCCCACCACATGTACACCTTAATGGCTATGATTTATCTAAATCAGAGAAGACATTTTTTTCATTAAATCAATATACTAACATGATCAAGCTTTTTATTCCTTTAAAAAGAATTAAAGAGATAATTTTTTTCTCTCTGAAGGAGGTGATGTACATGTTGAGAAAGATATTTTGATTCGAAATTGTCCTATGGGATTCACGAAATAGGATTGGGCTTGTGATGTTGGGTATTAACATATCTCGATGTGTGTCTTGGAATTGGACTTGAGTAATCACAGTGCTTGGAAATGACTAGAACACGGCCTTCATCTGGCTCTATTTTTTTGATTTTGTCTTCAACTAACAAAATTCATGTGACATCTAGTTCCAATCAATCTCCCACTTTTAAACTAGTGTTCATCAAACTTTTACATCAATTTTTATTTCATCATGTGTGTTCGGATAGTCTTGGGTTCAAATCTATTACTTCGCCAATCATGTGGCAGCCACATTCTCAAAACATTCTTCATTTAGGCACACTTGGCTTAGATCGGCTTAAATGAAGCTCGGTATACATCCATACATCTATTCCAGGTCTTCATCAGTGGATTTATATCTTCATTTGCGATGCGGCATCGAGTGCACTCTTCTTCGATTTCAGTGTTCTTCATGAGGCCAATCTCAGTTCGGTACTTTTTATATATAGTAATGAAAATCATCGATTCAACTTCTTCAGACATCACTGATTAGAGCATCAGTGAGATATTTCACTCTTGTGGTCACATCGATTGTATTCGATTCTCATTTTTTTCAAATTTCATTCCTACTCATCAACCACTTCTTAGCTCGAGTTTCGTACAGATTTATTTGAAATCGAATTCTTCAAGTTGATCTTATACTACCTTCAATCGGTGATGATCATAGTTTATTCATCTGTCGAGCTTCACCTATTTTTCTGGATCATCTTTGGTTTGGCCGGATTTGGTTGCTTCCATGTTCCGATGGGTGTCGGGGTCGATTGAGGGAGCGATCATCTATGGCAGAATTCATGAACTCACCCTGAAAAATCAACCGTAATACGGGGGATATGTTGTCGATGGATCTTCCATGGTTAGAAATTTAATTTAAAAAATAACATCAAAAGTAAATAAATGAACTATATTCCAAAAATCAAAGAATTACTTTTCAACATAAATCCCCAAATTGAATAATCAAAAAAAGTCTATATTATCATCCATTTTTCAGTAAATTCCAGTTTCTAAAGAAGTATCAAAATATTATCCATTTGAAAATAGTTTATGATTTTTAACATTTTCAACTCACATTATTGACTAAGCCTCCTAAACTAAAACATTGGTCTCGATCACATTGAGATTTTTCTACTGAAGCATATTCATGTTGATTTTTTATTTTTTTTAGTTGTTGGCTCATTGTAACCAGAGGATCTTTTCAAATAAAAAAGGGGGGTCACATTTGACTTAATTCAAATGAATGGAACTTCCACATCTAGGGGAGTTTGTTCCTATTATTCATTCACTTTTTTTGACATGGTTGTCAATTATGTGTGGGGGATTTCCCCTAGTTGTTCTAAATTCAATTTAATGAACTTAATTTTCATGGGTTGGGTTTTCATTTTCTAGTTTCATGGGAATTAGAAATCATATTTTAACCAAATTTTAACCCTTGATGTATGATCTCAAATGCCTTTAATATTCAACAACTGATGTTGTACATAATTTTCATCGTGATATATTTGGATCCAAATTTCTACTTTTTCTGTATGATCTAAAATATACATTGCATGAAATTTTTTATATATTTTCTAAATATTATGGTCAATACGGAAAACGTACTGTGAATATTATTTCGACAACTTTAGTATTATTTAAACATCTAAAAAGAAAAATTATTTTGGTCAACAATATTCTTCCACCATATGATTCAACATTGGAGACAATGTTCTTTTTTATGTGCGGGGGAGGGGTATTTATTTGTGTCTAGTTGTGCTTTTATAGTTGTCCACATTGAAATCCACCTAATATTTTATAATAAAATCATTTAAAAAGTCAACTTTTTTAAAGGATACAACTCAAAATACAAATATATAATTATTTTGAAACTATAGTAAAAAGAAAAATTGAGATCCCATGGTGAATCTCTAAAACATTAAGCACAGAAAAAACAAATCCACTTGTACAACAAATAAATTCATTGTGCATTCTTATATAAACAAAAATAATTATAGTGTATAATTATAAAAAATGAGTTCATTGAGTAAAGAGGAATAATAAAACTAGATTTAGGACGAAATTCTATTATAAGATAATCATTTGAGGAATATAAATCAAATGAAAAATGAATATTTTATTTTTTGAACCTAAGGGAGAGTGATAATTGATGGTTCCTCTTTTTAGAGTATTGATTCCACTTTAATCTAAATTTTCTTCACCCGAACAACTATGACATGAATTTGAATTGAATTAGAGAATTTATTTTTTTTCATATAGAAGACATGAAATTTTAAATGGTAGATGAATCTCTGTTTCCTCATTTCTGGTGTGTTTTTTTATCAAGGTAGGTTTTTTTTGAAAATTCATTGAAAATATCAGCCCTTATCAAAATATTTTTTAATGACAATCAGTGATTCAACATGCTTCATTTTGAGCTAACTTGTGGAATTTTATTTTCTTTTTATGAAGTAAAATCATGTAATGTTTGAGTATAAGAAAATGTTTCAGTTTGAGGGAGTTTCATGTGACCTATATTTTATAAACTTTCCCACATCAATATTTAGTGAATTAATGAAGTATTTAATTCTTGAATTCACTTATAATCATGAATTGTTGATTGGTTTTTAAATGAGGTTGCAATAAACATTAAATGAAAAGCATGTTAAAAATGAGAGTTTATTGTTTAAATTGATGAATTGTTCTTGACACTACTACAAATATGGTCTTTATCATTGTTATAAAACTACATTAACAGTGCTAGAAAAGTGATGTTAATGCCGATGAAGATAAAGGGGGCCCCTTTTATCAGCACTCATAAAAGCGCTAATAAAGGCCCCTTTTATCCGAGCTAAAAAAAAGAGCTAATAAAATGGGCATTTAATCAGTGCTAAAAAAAGCACTGATAAAGGACTCATTTATGAGCGCTTTTTTAGCGTTGATAAATGACCCCATTTATCAATTTTTTTAAAGCGCTGATATATGTTAAAAATAATAAAAATAATGTTTATTCAATTCGGGGAGGGGCTACAATAGCGCCCAACCCCCCAACACCCAAGCCCGCACTCCCCAGCCACCCCACAGGCCTTTAACAATGCCCCTACCCCCTATTTAACAGTTTTAGGACTTAATCCCTACCCACGCGCCACCCCTGCCTCCCTCGAGATTCTAACTCGGGACCCATGACATGCACATCTAACACTTTTCCACTCGTCCATTTTGCATTGCTCTCCATTTATTGATATATATATATATATAGTTATAGTTATTTGAATATTAATATATATATATATATATATTTGTATATATATATATATATATTTATTTCTATATTAATATATTAATATATATACATACATACATACATATATATATATAATTTATATACTTATATACTTATTTTTATATTGGTATATATTTATATCTATTTAGTTATATTTCTTATTCTTATATTTATTTGTATATTAATAAATATTTATAAGATTGACTTTAAATACATTTATAAAATATGTTTTCTTGTGTGTGTATAAATAAAAAAATACATATATACCACATGCGCGCGTAGACACACACGCACATATTATATGTGTATATGTATGTATTATTATACATATTTATATATATTTACAAATATTATATTTTAATATGTATATACATATGTTTAGAATATATAGATAATATATATCAGTTTGTCAAAAAAGATGCACACAAACACACACACACACACATATTTTATATCCATATAAATATTCATATATGTGGATTTTAAATAAAATAGATATTAGTTTATTATTTATATAAGGCTTATATATTGGGAAATATATTTTATATATAAATATGTTTAATTATTTATTTATAAAAATAAATGTTTATGTGTGAATATATAAAAAATGTGTAAATATTGTTATATAGTTGATGATAAATAATAATATATTTTAAAAGATGATAAAATTTCAAAGGAATAATATGAATATTATTGTAATCCATTGAAATAAATTCATTCCCCACATAAAAAGGTCAAAAAAACCCCTTAAACGAGGTTGAAATTCCATCGAATATTAAAAAATTTGGGTATCCTAACTAAAAACTCAGTTTTGGAGGCCTTATGGGCCTTTTTCAGCCTCAATAAATGTAAAGAGGTTTTCTTGATTGAAAGCACGTAGAGCTCATCACAGGCGTCGATTTGATATACTATATAGCTCAAACGGACACCTGGATCCAATGTTATCATCGTTTGATGTTTGAGTTACATTTTCAACTTATTTTAGATCTTTTATTAAATTTATTAATATTTTGTGTCTTCAAATTGTTATTAAAATGATTATTAGTCAATGATAATTAGAAAATTATTTATTAATAAAAATTTTTTAAAACATTTTAAATTCAATTTCACTAAATTTCTTTTATATTAAATGTAACAGTCTATTTATAATTATCTAAGACATATTTAAAAAATATATATACTATTTATATCAATATAAATATACTTATATATCAATATTTTATTTTTCATGAAAAATATTTTTTTTTGAAATATACACATTATCATTGATAGGAGAAAGCTCTGATAATGCCCCCCTTTATCAGCGCTACTAAAAAACACTGATAAAGGGGGGTCCTTTACATCGCTAAGAAAAATCAATGATAAAGGGGCTACGTTTATCAGCGCTAAAAAAAGCGCTGGTAACTGGTCACATTAAACAGCGTTTTTTTAGTGCTGTTAAAAGTGCCCTTTATTAGCGCTTTTTATTAGCGTTGATAAAGAAACCACTTTTATAAGCACTTTTAAAATGTGGCACTGAGGAACCCCTAATTTGTGGTAGTGTGAGTTTATTTTTGAAATATTTTAGAGAACAATAATTTCAAAATTACCATTCAACTTATTAACGTTTATTCTTGAAGTAACTCTTTCATTGACTCCATATAATTTTATTACACATTTTTTTGGTGCGGAATACATTTTTAATTTTTATTTATGGAATTCAATGAAAATATTATAATGGATTTTTTAATTTTCATTTTTAATTAATAATTCTCACTGAATACTAGATTTTTTTTGTTTTGGGACATGGTGGAAGAATGGTCATGGGATCACTTAACTGACCACATATGGGAAAATTTGGCAATGGAAGAAGTGGCTACATGAAGGGTGTGGAGTTTCCACAGTTACTTATCTAACAACATGAAAAAATTCCAACCAACCATGAGAACACTTCCATGGTTAATATACTAACCACATGAGAAAGTCTCATGTTACCATTCCAGTTAACAAAAGAATGAAAGGGCCCAACTGACGACCTGATGGGAGCACAAGTTACAACATAAAGGCTGGAGTCACCACTTGGAGAAGTAAATAACAATTGATTGTGGAGATGCTAAAATTTGGAAATTTATCATTCATCTTACCATTCCCTCTGATCGTACCACAATTCACTGTTTTATTTCACCCTCATACCAATGTATTAAATTGGGGTTTTATTGAAAATTAAAAGTATAATAAAAAATTTCACTCCATTTTTTATTCAATTATTTTGTGTTTAAAACTTTTAAAAATTGAAATTTTACTTGTTTTTGATAATTACATTGTAGGTGGAGGTTATATGGAGGACCCATGATGAAGTCCAAGAAAAATGGGCCAATCTGCATAGGATCTAAGCACACCAATGAACAAAAACACACACTTCAACTAAACTGTGCATCCAAATGAGATGAAACATTTTGGGCTGGTCTATAATTTTATTAAATACATTTCATCTGAACGAACTGAACCCCAATTATTTCAATAAGAGGTCCATATGGACTACTCTTTCCATCAAAATGAATCTGCATGGGGTCAAAACATTGCTTCTGTATTTTGGAAATATCTCTTATTATATACCAGATCCAGACTCCAAATTGGACATGGAGGTAGAAACTATATCTTCTAACAACATTATAGTTTTTTCCAAAGAGATTTAAGACTGTCTTACTATCCAAAACCATGGACCAAGAGGATTCGTGAAACCAGGGTGCCAAAAACCACTTCCCACTTTGCCTATAAATTGGCACCTTCGTCACCCCATTCTGAAGTTCGACCAGGAGGAAAGGTGCTTCCATTTTGGAGTCTCAAAGGAGTTCCCTCATCATAACTAGACATTCTGGAGGCTATGATAAGTTATAATAAAAAATCTTCTTCTTCCTCCCCTCCCATGGATTTCTAAACCCCTTGTGATCACTCAGGGAGGAAACTGGTGTAATCCTGAGCAACATGTTTGTATTATTTTGAATGACCTTTTTAATTCAAGGATATATGTTATTTTTATTCATCTTCTATTTTAATTTAATCACGTTATATACTGGTATGTTATACTCAAACTCAAATGATCATGTTTGGGGGTTCCCTTTCATGTGATGCTTCACACATCGTTCATCCCATTTTCTTCCCTCATTCAATTGTGGTGTTTGTGTAGTTTATATTGGTCAATTGAAATCACATAAGCACTATTAAGTCCATGTAAATTTATTTAATGGTATAACAAATAAATAATATACAAACCTCGACAACACATCGAGTTCATTGTGTGTTTCCTTGGTGAGTTTCGGTTATGAAGTCGAACACTAATCACCCAATCATCGGTGTTGTCTAGTGAATCATTGTGTGTTTTTTATTGAACCCTAGTAGTTTTATTAGCATAAACTTAGTAAAAATATGGTACTAGTTGTTAAAACCTAGGTATTAAAATATATATACCCTTTCTCTTGAAGGAATAAAGGATGAGCATCCGGAGACTTCTCTGGGTTGATCACGTTTAATTAATCTTATTCATTTATACTTTTTTATTCATTTTTTTCTATTGTCATATTTAATAAACAAAACCTATGTATTCCCAAATATTATTCTTTTATTTTTATAATTAAACCCATACTTTTAAATTAACAATCAAAGGCTTTGTCGAGAGATGACCAAGGGTTGCTGCTATACTGCATAAATTCTAGTAAAAATTAAACAGCTAATTTGACGTGCTCGACAACGCAATATAATTTTTGTGCCATTTTTGGGGATCCAATATCGTTATTTTTATTTATTTAGTTTTATTTAATTATTTTAGTTATTAATTATTACTCCTTTCAATATCCCCCCCCCCCCATTTGGTTGTTTTTGTTTTGGTTTTTGGTCATTATTTGTGTTCATTTTGGTGTGTGTTTTCTCTCTCTCTCTCTCTCTGTCTAATTATGTATTATAACATTCTATTTTATTTACTCATTTTATTCCTTATGTTTTTTATTTCATTAATCTTCCATATAAAAAACAACATAAAAAATCAATCAATTAAACTGGACATCATTGTTGCAGGACAATATCTGGTAAAGAAACACTACTTGAATTTGACCCTGAAATTGAAAAATCACTTAACTCATAAATCAATGCATCCAGAGAAGGTCAATCAAGTAACATTGAGGAACCCCTCTTGGAACCTAAAGTGATCCAAAACCAATCAAGAATTTAACCTAATCAATCCCAAGAAAACATGGGTGAAAATAATCTAACCTTAAAAGAACTAACCACCCCAGATGTGGAGTACCAACCTACATTCATCCAATATCCTGAGGAAGCAGCCAATTTTGAGATGAGTTTGGGCCTCATCACATACTTACCAAGTTACATGGTATTCCTAGTGACAACACTCATAATACCCTTACGGATTTTTACATAGTGTTCTCCATCATAAAACCCCAAATTTGTTTTGAGGACTTAATTAAGTTTAGGGCCTTCCCTTTCTCCCTTGATGGTGTATCCAAAGATTGGCTATACTGTCTGCCTACATCAATTTAAGGCTGGAATGACCTTAAATGACTCTTTCTATAGAATTTCATTCCTTCTTCTCAAACTGCATCAATTATAAATGAAATTTGTAGAATTAGGAAATCACAATGAGAGACCCTTCATGGATATTGGGAGAGATTCAAAAGACTATGCTCAAGTTTCCCCCACAACCAATTTAGTAAACAATTTATAATTCAAAACTTTTATGAGTTAATTGTCCCCATGGATCATGGAATGATAGATACTATAGATGGTGGTGCCGTGGTTGATAAAACTTCTTCCGTTGATCGTGACTTCATAGCCAACATGACTGAAAATGTACAACAATTTGGTACACGAGAAATTGAACCAACCCAAAGAGTTCACGAGGTAAATCATTAATCCCTTTAACAAAAGGTAGATAATAAACATGATGATATGAATACCCATATAAGGAAATTAGCTCAAGCACAAGGTAACTCACACACCACTTCTATACCATTATATTGTGGTATTTTTTCTGATAACACTCATTTTTCTGACCAGTGCCCACAACTTTAAGATTCTTCTGAGTCTTGTGCAGCCGTATTCCCAGGGTGTCCTTTTCGGTAAGCACAACCCCTCAAGCAAGAACCATTTAGGCCAAATCCAAACCCCGGGTGGAAAGGACACCCACAATACCAACAAGGTGGAAACCTGAGCTACCCCAAGGAAAATTAGTATCAACAAGGACATGGTATGAAATCTTCTTATCCCTCAACTTCTCGGAATAATCCTCCTCCTCCTCCCAAATTTGAACCAAGCCTCATGGATATAGTGTAGAAAGTGGCATCCCAAAACCTCCAGTTCCAACAGACCACATAATTTTCCATTCAAGACCAATTAACTCAAGTGGGACAATTAGAAAACACTATCGGTGAGATCAAGATGAAAGGTTCTGGACAAATACCATTCTAACCCTTTGCTAATCTAAAGGACAAATGTAATGTTGTGCAATTACACTTCGTAGTGGTAATAAATTTTCTCCTTCTACTGATTCTACACAATAGGTATGTCCCCCTCTTGAAAACACTCTTCCTTCACCAATAAATTATTGTAGTGAAGAGAAAATAACAAATGGCTAAAAAAATTACCATTGAGGATTCCCATAAACAATCCATTCCTCTTCCTTTCCCCCATAGACACTCAAAATCTAAGAATAATTTTGATAAAGAAATTGATAAATAAATAATGGATACATATAAAAAGGGTCAAATTAACATTACTTTATTGGATGCATTTAAATAAATCCAATGATATGCTAAATTTCTTAAATATCTTTCCACCCATGGAAGGAGACTGAAGGGGAATGAGAGACACAACCTGGGATGAAATGTCTCAACCTTGATTAAACCGGAAATGCCAACCAAGTGAAAGGATCCAAGAACTTTCACAATACCTTGCACCATAGGGGATACATTGTTTTATTTTTGTAATTATGGATTTAGGTGCTTCATTTAATGTAATTCCTTGCTCTGTATACACTTATCTAAAGGTTGGAGAGCTTCACCCGACATGAATCATAGTGAAAAATCCCAACTGGAGCACAACACACCCATCAAGAGTAGTCAAGGATGTCCTTATAAATGTGAAGAATCTCATCTTCCCCACCGACTTCTATATTCTAGAGATGGAGGATATCTGAACTCAAGGACATTCCCTTCTCATACATGGTAAGCCATTCCTCAAAACAGTAAATACGGTCATCAATATTCACAATGGTATGTTGTCCATGATGTTTGGTGGAAACAATACAAGTTTTAACATTCTTGAGGCTATGAAACACCCCATTGAAGAGCACTCCACACTTCTTGTCTATATTATGGAAGTGCTCTCAAATGATGCACACACACAAAATTCTCTCTTCCACCCATACTTTGATTCATTTTCCTCTTCTTCAACCTTGGAATATTTGAGTTCTGATTAATGTTTTGAGTGTTCTGTGGGTTCTGAAAAATGTAAATTTTGAGTTTTGATTGATGAGTGTGTTCATTCTAACGTACCCATGACCTTCTATGATTATGAAAATCACTTTTCCTTATATTCTCTTTCCTTATAGAATAAAAATGATCAGATAGATAGTTTCATGGACCTCACTCCCCCTAAATACCCTCACTCAATTTAAAAACCTCTGGTGTTGGTATTAAAACCACTTCCATCTAATTTAAAATATACCTATCTTGAGGGTATTGACCAATTTCCCATTATTATTTCCAATAACCTCTCTCAACAGAAGGAATAAAAAAACATGAACTTTTGAGAGAGTGTAAAAAAGAGATAGGATGGAAATTGTTTTATATTCTTGGGATTATCCCATCTACTATCATGCACCATATTGTTTTGGATGTTGAGGCTAAGCCTGTAAGAGAATCTCAATGTCGGTTGAATCAAACTCTCCCTGAAGTGGTAAAATTGGATATCATTAAATTACTGGTTGTAGGGATATTTATCCTATATTTGATAGTAAATGGGTTATTCTAGCACATATTGTAACTAAAAAATAGTAACAATAGTTGTTTCAAATGAAAGGAAGGAATTGGTTCCAACATGTGTGAAAAATAGTCAGCGTGTCTGTATTGACTACCGGTAACTGAATCAATCCATGCGGAAGGAACACATTCCTTTACCTTTAATTGACCAAATGTTGTAAATATTGGTGGGTAATTCCAAATATTATTTCCTTGATGGCTATTTCAGTTATTTTCAATTCCATATAGACCCCAGGATCTAAAAAAGACAACATTTACCAGTCCATTTGGCACATTTGAATATAGAAGAATGACTTTTGGTCTATTTAATGATCCTGGAAATTTTCAATGTTGTATTTTGAGTATCTTTTCTGAGTACCTTGAGAATTGTATGGAATTCTTTACAGATGATTTCATGGTTTAGGTCACTTCCTTTGATGATTGTTTTTCACACCTAGGATCTGTCCTCTATCGTTTCATTGAAAAAGATCTAGTATTAAATTATGAGAAATTTCATTTCATGGTTGAGATGGGGGTATTACTTGGTAATGTTATTTGAAAATATGGAATTAATGTGGATAAATAAAAAATTTAATTAATTTCAACCCTTCCATATCCCTAATTTTTTCGCGAGGTTCTATCTTTCTTGGGTTCTGCTAGTTTTTACAACCGACTCATTAAATACTTTAGTAAGATCTCACTTCCCCTGTCTCGATTGTTGTAGAAGGATTATGAATTTGTTTTTGATAAAAAATCCTAGGATGCTTCCAATTAAATAATAACGATTCTCACATCAACTTCCATCATCTAACCACCAAGGTGGGATCTACCCTTGGAACTTATGTTTGATGCCTCTAACATTGTAGTTGGGGAAGTTTATTCCTAATGTGTTGAGAAGGCTCCTCATGTCATTGTATATGCCTCATGTACCCTTGACCTAACCCAGGATGACTACACAAACACTGAAAAAGAACTTCTTTCTATTGTGTTTGCCTTGGAAAAATTCCATTCATATCTTATAGGGTTAAAAATAATTTTTTTCTGATCATGTTTCCATTTGTTTCCTCCTAAAGAAACCCGAAACAAATCTCTGCCTCATTCGGTGGATACTCCTCCTCCAGGAGATCGACCTTGAGATTAGAGATAATATGGGATGGTAAAATGTGGTAGCTAACAACATTATTTGGATTTCCCCATCACTGAACCATCATGTTGACTCACCCCTCACCATTAATGAATTCTTCCACCATGAGAAGCTTTGTGATGTTGTGGACCTTACCCCTTGGTATGAGGACATTGTGAAATTTATAGCAACATCTCAGGTCCCCACTAATTTCAGCACTTCATAATTCCATATACATAATCATTATTCTCTATGGTACATTTGGGATGACCCATATTTGTGGATAATTTGTAGTGACCAGGTTGTTTGTCGGTGTGTCCCTGACCACGAGTTCACCTCTGCTATGACCTTCTACCACACTCTGGCATGTGGAGGCCACATTGGCTTTCAAAGTACAACTCTAAAGGTCCATGACTCAAGTATTTATTGGCCAACATTGTATAAATACACCCATAAGTTTTGTAAGTAACACACTAGATGTCAATTCACATGGAAAATTTCAAGAAGAATGAAATGCCCCAACAACCCATATTATTTTGTGATATATTGGATGCATGGGGCATTACCTTCATTTGGACTTTTCTAAATTAATTTGGATTTGTGTACATCTTATTGGTTATGGACTACGTCTCTAAATGGGTGGAAGCAAAGGCCACCATGACCAATGAATCTTGATTTGTTGTTGATTTTGTGAGGTCCTAGATTTTTATTGTGTTTGGTTTGCAAAGATTCATCATTAGTGACCAAGGTTCACATTTTTTCAATCGCAACATGGAAACTTTTCTTCATAAGTTTGGGGTTGTTCATAAAGTATCCACTGTATATCATCCCTAAATTAACGGAAAAGAAGAAATCATAAATCGATATGTTAATATAATCTTGGAAAAATGGTATAACGCAACATGAAAGATTGGATTTTAAACTTGGATGATGAAATTTGGGCATACCATATAGCTTTCGGAATGTCACCATACATTATTGTGTTTGGAAAGGCTTGTCACCTCTCGATGGAGGTACAACACCATGCATATTGGGCTATTAAACAATGTAATATGAATCTCTCAGATGCAGGTGAGCATAAAATGCCGTAGATTCAAGAGTTGGAAGAAATTTGACATGATGCATATGAGAACTCCTGAATCTATATAGAGAAAACAAAGGAAATACATGGTGGGATGATTCATCAGTGGAGGCTGCATTTTGTTGAGAAGGTTCTCATGTATAATTCCAGGCTAAAGCTCTATGTTGGTAAATTTTTTACACGATGGCTCAGTCCTTATATTGTTACTGATGTTTACCCTTTTGGTGCTATATAGGTTTTTTATGAGAAGAGTTGATAGAGTATTACTATCAATCGGAATAGGCTCAAACACATCTATGAGGATTTTCCAAAGCATTTCATGTAATAAATCTAACTAATAGGTTCCATATATGACAACACATATCAGGTTATCCCTTCTCCCTACGTTTATTTACTTGTCTATTTATTTTAAGTACATTCATTAGGGACAATGTAACTTTTAGGTGTGGGGGAGGGTGACATGTCATAGATATGATTAAACAAAACAAAACAAAAAAAACAAAGAAAAATTAAAAAACAAAAATGTTTTTTCTTTTTTGATTTATTTTTCAATATTTTTGGTTTATAGATAAAAATTTATTTTAAAAAGAATATCCCAATTCATTTTTCACAATTGAGTCAATTTTGTGGAAAATTCAATTGTTTTTGGAAAAATTTATTTCAAATGAATGTTGATATTGAATCTTTTTCATTAATTTGTATTCTCAAATAATTCTTAGGTGTTTAATAAATTTTTGAATCCCATGACTCATTAGCACTGACCAATATTTTAATCCCCTAACTGAGAGACATTCAAAGACATTTATTGCATATTCTTACCTTTAATCACTTTCTTGAGAGTCTTGGGTTATGTATAGAAACTATAACATTCCTTTATTCTGTTTGAAGACATAAGATTAAAGTATGCAACATTCATGACAAATTAAATCGTTCATTGAAAACCCCTTTGTACAATTTTCCTATATTTTCAGCCGTCTTTACATTTTATCATTCTTATGACTTAGAGACCTTTAAATTCCTATTATGTAGCCACATTAAAAGATAATTTATCCCTACCTACCAATTCCTTTTGTATATTATTGTTTTATTTTTAGCAAGTGTGGGAGAAATGGTGTTTCCAGGGAATTATGGGAAGAGAATCATTTTTATGGGTTGATATAATGGGTGCCTGAATTTTCCATAGGAAATGGGTTCACAAGCCATATTATATCATTATTTAGAATTTTTTTTCCTATTTATATAAAAAAAACTACATATTAAAAAAAATAGTTATGTACATTGAAAAAAAAGAACAAAAGAATAAAATGGAGAAAAGGGGATGTTTACTTATTAATATTCATTCCTTGGTTGTGACCCACACAAATGGAAAATAGGGATAGTGAGTTGGAGGTAATAAATTTTGTGAGGGGTTGAGTATGTAAATTTATTGTGAACACTTTATGAATTTTGAAATTTTTTTTACATAATAGATTAATCACTCCTCTTCTACATCAAATTTTTAAACATTAAATCTTACCAGCCCTGAAACCTCAGAACAACTTGATGGAATTCCTCTTAAGTAGCACACTAGTTTCTACTGGTAGGGAACTAAGAATCTTGTAAATAATATCCTAAGATCACATGAACTTTGGGAAAATAAAATAACTCTACTTTCATATGTTCGTTGAGTGTAGAGGGAAAATTTCTAGGTGAGGTAGGTTGTGACATGTTGCATGGGTGAACAAATGAAGTTCAACAAATTTGAATGTGAGAAAAGAAACATGATACGAAAATTGATTCAATAAATGAGACATGAGGAATTTAATTTAAAAATAATCTTTGATTTTTTCCAACCATTGATTTAGGAATGAGATATTATTAGGATATTATATTTTGAATAGGAGTGCAAATGTTTAGGTGTGGGGGTGTAATCGTATCACAATTCACTGTTTTATTTCACCTTTATATTAATGTATTCAACTATTTTTGAATTGAAAATTAAAAGTATAAAAACAAATTTAACCACATTTTTTATTAAATTATTTTATTATTAAAACTTTTAAAAAGGTAAATGTTACCTTTTTTGATAATTATATTGCAGGTGGTGGTGATTTGGAGGATCCATGACGAAGTCCATGAAAATGGACCAATCTGCACAGGATCGAAGCACACCAGTGAACGAAAATGCATACTCATACTAAATCATGCAACCAAATGGGAAGAAACTTTTTGGGTGGGTAAAAAATTTAATCAAATACATTTCATATGAAGTAACATAATCCCAATTAGTTCATTAAGAGGCTCATACGGACTGATCTATCCATCAAAATGAATCTGCACGGGGTCATAACGTTTCCTACGTATTTTGGAAATATCTATTATTATATAACTGATATGGCCACCAAAGTTTACATAGAGGTATAAAAGGTTTCTTCCAAAAACTCTATTGTTTTTTCCAAAGTTATTTAAGACTTTATTACTAGCCAAAACCATGTACCTAGAGGTTTCATGAAGTCAGGATTCCCAAAACCACTTCCCACTTTTCCTATAAATTGGCACCTTGGGAACCCCATTATCGAGTTCGACCAGGAGGAAAGGTGATGCCATTTTGGTGTCTCAAAGAAGTTATCTCATCATCACTAAACATTTTGGAGGCTATTGTATGTTCTAGTACAACATATTCTTCTTTCCCCCTCCCATGGATTTCTAAACCCCTTGTGATCATCTAGGGAGGAGCGTGATGTAATCTCGAGATTCATGTTTGTATTATTTTGAATGATATTTTTTATTATAGGTTGTTTGTAGTTTTTATTAATCCAATATTTTAATTTAATTGATTTATATAATGGTATGTTATACTCAAACTCAAATGATCATGTTTGACGGTACCCTTTCATGTGATGTTTCACACACCGTTTATCCATATTATTCCCTCATTCAATTGTGGTGTTTGTGTAGTTCATATTTGTAAATTGAACTCATATAATAACTATTAAGGTCATATACATTTACATCTTGGAATCACAAATAAATAATATACAAACTTAGTCAACACATCGAGTTCCTCGTGTGTTGCCTTGGTGAGTTTCGGTTATGAAGTTTAACACAAATCACCCAATCATCGACGGTGTTTGGAAAATTATTGTGTGTTTTCGACTAAACCCTAGGAGGTATCCTATCATAAACACAGTAAAAATATGGTACTAGTTGTTACAAACCAGGGATTAAAATAGTTATACCCTTTCTCTTGAAGCGATGAAGGATGATCATCACGAGTTTTCCCTTCGTTGACCATGTTTAATTAATCTAGTTCATTTCTACTTTGTTTTATTGATTTAGTTTTCTATTGTCATATTTAATCATCAAACACCATTTTGTAAAAAATATTATTCTCCTTATATTTTCATAATCAACCCCATATTTATAAATTAAGGATCTCTAGTTCTGTCGAGAGATGACCTAGGATTGCTGCTATACTGCTTAAATTCTAGTAAGAATTAAACAACTAATTTGACGCGTTGGACAACACGATCTCCCTCCCATGAAAATCAGATAAGACAAGTAATCACAAAAAAAATGAATAGATAAAAAAGTACCTCATTATTTAAGAAGAAGCTACTGGAAAATACTTCCTGCATACCGTGACTAGAAGAGAACCTACCACATTGAGGATCACCGAGCTACCGTATGAGAGGCAAATTGAAGCAAATCCTCAAGATACCATGGTGACCAATATCGAGCTAATGAATTAGATAAACCATCAATTACCTCCAATAAAAATAAATTTGATCATAAACAAGAGTTTTCATGCCAGAGTTGTATGGGGATTTCTAGCCTGAATCAATTGTTGAAGAAGTCAAAGTCGGTGCTCATTTTTGTTATGTCGATCCTGGATAAATTTTACATGGTATGAGGAAGATGTGCAATCAAAATGGGATGAATGATGGTAAATTGGGGTTTGTATATTTGTGTGATGGTTCAAAAAAAGGAATTTGATATCGACCTTGTTGTAAGATGAAACAAATTCTACAATTGTCACATGTTACGAAGACCCACTACCAAAGATCACAACTGTGATAGAGGGAGATAAAATAGGTATCTAAGAAGATGATCCCATGACTGATAATTAATCTATTTCAAACCTGAGTACCACTCTTGACAACATCAAGGCTGCATCGATGCACCAGATGAAGAAGAAAAGTCAAATTTTTTGATATTAGTGCCATTTGGCCTAAGCCCTATGAACAATTGATGGTCGAATATAGAATGAAGAATTCATTTGGGTGGTGAATGAAAATAAAGAATGAAATATCAGAAATACATATGTTTTAAACTTCAGTCTGGTAGAAGATGAAGAGGGATCAACATTTCCCCAATGTTGCGATTTCAGGTTCATTGGAAGATGAGTATGAGATGTTCGACATAATTTCCAAAGGGAGATCCAAGACCAATTGAGGATGAGAACCCAAAAATATCTAAGAAATACGTTTGTGAGGTCAATTTAATGGGAAATATAGGGGTTAGGCTCGATCCAATGTTTCTTTTAGCTTTAATATTGATAGAAATAATGAAATCAGGGACACCGATGATGGTAGAACAAGATGCGTGGAGACATTAACCAACAGAGCATGATTTTATAAAATATAGAAGTAATTGAAAATGAATTTTTAAAGAAAATATAGGATTAAAATCAATGGATGATGAATTTTAGACAATGATAATTATGTCAAATTATACATAAATGTATTCGGGCTACATTACAGAATCCCACTAGAGGCCCAACCTTCCCCATGGCCCAAGAATTGAATTTAATCTTAAAAATTACTAAAATTAAGGAATAATGAAAATCAAATTAAATAAGAAGTGGATATTGATGAAAGAATATTATGGAGACTAATGAAGAATTTGAGGAATTCCCACGTGTAAAGGATCATATTATGTTTTGAAAGGTTTTTATTTACCTATGAAGAAGATGAACAGTGAAGGGAAAGCCACATGGCAGCCAGGGAGATGCGATTGGGAGATAGCGGCAGTGATTGGTGTGAAATTTGATGATTAATTAATGAATAAAAATAATTACATAATGGAATAATTATCAGTATTCACTATCAGGGGAAATTAAGAGTAGGATTAAGAGAGGGAAGGACATTCTAGAAAAGCCTAGTGAACACAACACAGATCATAGTGAGTAGGAATCAATGATTCTCGACAGAGTAGATCTTCATATTTTTTTATTTTTTATATTTCAATGAATAATAGATTCTCATATAATGAAATTTATGAATGTTGATTCCATAAACATGATCAAATAAATTTTCATTGGCGAATGATATTGTAACAACAACTATTATTACTTCAATAAATCTAGTTTTGCAGGATATTGCTCTATCAATAATTTTCTTGATAAAATAATTTTACCAAACATAGAAAGTCAATGAAAATTGGCCTCGATTAAATTTAATAAAATTAATGATGTCAACCTTGATATCATTCTTTTAAGGATCCCACTTTGTTCAATAAAAAATATATTTATTTAATTTTGATTCATTATGTTGAGATCAAGTGAGTTCTATAGTTGAAGAACTATAGGATTTACTATGTCATAGATTGACCTTCCAATAAAGTCAGTTATAAAATTTCAATTAGCCTAATAATATTAATTGTGAAGCATGAAAAAATAAAAATATATTTAAAACTAAATAATAAAATTCTTGTATCTCATTAACTGTACGATCATACTTGTTCCTTGATATGTTTTCTCTCCATCAATTATTCATCAGTTTTATGTCTATCATACACTCTTGTCACTTGCACTCCTACAACTAAATCCACACCATCACATGATTCCAAACCTACTCCATTGTACCATTATATTTAAGCATTTTTTTGTCTCTTGGTCACATATAAACACATAATATAACCACTTCCCTTTAGATCGACCCCTTATCACCAAAAAACAAGTCTTAAGTAGGTTTATAAATAGTTAATATTTCCCTATCTAAGCCAGTTTCCTAGATTTGGGGAATTTGGTCCTTATACATTGAGATTATTAATAATGTATATCACGAGTCCCAATATTTGATATATTGATGGATATCATGATGAAATATGCTCATGGTGAGGTGATACATATTAGGAGCATCATGTGGCATATTGTATTAATGAATAATGTGAAAAATTATTTGTTTTTTCGGTTATATAATAGAAGTAGATACATTTGGCCCTTTTGTGTGAATAAAACTATATAATTAATTCAACGTGTTTGGTGTTCAGTTTTCATGTTCATTTGTGTAAATTCAAAGATACAGACATCATGAAGATAGGTTGTTGACACTAGTATACAACCAGGTAGATTAGAGAGACCATGGTAAAAGGATTCTTTTACATTTTTTGTGTTCATATGTGGATATTTTCATTATGATATTTAAGAAACTTCTCTGTGTGGGATTTTTATGGTTCAATAAATATCAGAAGAACATATTGAGCTTATGGACAAATCAATTTTTTTCGGATTCAAAATAAAATCACAATGTATATGATGATGAATGTCCTGACCAATGATTTTTTTCAAAAGAATACAGAAAATTATTTTCACCAGAACCATAATAGGGGATATTTTTCACACTAAATAACAATTTACGTAATAACAAGATGAAATACCTCAGTAGTGAGTTATTTTTTCCATTTATCTGATGATCATCTAAATGTAATTTGGTTCCATTTTCAATATGTTGACAAGGACCCAAAGTAGATCCACTATATATGTGATCAACACATGATACATTGATATTGGAACACCACTAACCATACTTCTAGTGCTAGTGGGGAAATCCAGATCAAATTTTGTATCTCCCTAGATCACTAGAACGATCCCTCCAGTCTGGAAGGATTATATATTGATCTCTACAGCTTGAGAGGAAGCAAAGGAAGAATTGATAATATCTATATCACGAGAGAAAACAATAGATACGAACTTGTAGCGGCAGTCCTGGCGTAATGGTGAGCTCGAAAGTAATAAAAAACAAGGATTTCATCCATAGGTGCAGATTGGATGGGGTTCAGATATTCTTCTCCATGCTTGTAGGGAAATCATATTTCGACATTTGAGAGGGTATGACCTCTGCCATCGGGACCAGGCACCATACAATGCACAAATAATTTCTTGTTGTGTATCCTTGGCTAGTGTGAGAGCTTGAATATATATATATATATATATATTCTAGGTGGGTCTCTCTTTTGGTGTCATTCTCTTGGGCCTTCAAGGGTTATGTACGAGGTTATATGAATTTGGGCCTAAACATCATGTAAGGTTCCCCATCAACCTTGAAATAAGATTATCGAAAAATAATAAAAATGTATGGCCTATGGGCTTTAAAAAAAATACCAACCTCACACAATTCTCATAATTTTATATTTATTAACCAGGGGATAGTGTTCACATAAATTAATTTAAAAAACCCGAAATACGACGACAAACCCAAAATGATCCCCATTCCATGTAAAATAATAATATAATTATTTTATTTCATGACATTCCCTAACCCACACAATGATAAACATTATTTATAGTCTGGTAAATAAATATTTATCATTGGTCCAATAATTGTGTCTGCTCATCCTCCTTGACATTTATTGAATTTTTGAATAAATATTTAAATATTAAAAATATTATATTCATAGTTTCAAAAATAATAATCATCATTTTTAATATTCATGTAATTAAATAAATTATTTAGTAAAAAAAATATTAATTACATTATGATAGAGAGGTAAATATTACAGATTCAGTAAATAAATAAATAAGATATTTATAGTCTAGTAAATAAAATATTTAATTTAATATCATATAAATAAATAAATTTATAGTCATCAATTAATAATTTGTTATTACCTTGTTAATAACTACATAAATAAACATTATATTTAACTGTGTAATAAAACAATTACACTGTGAATAAATATTTAACTAATATATGTTATCAATAAATACTAAATAAAAATCACAAATCATTCTAGAGATTAATATTTATTGCAAATAACAAACATCGATAATATTTAACCATGATAAATGGAAAATTTTTTGTGTAACCTTCTAGGATTTTTCGTATTTAGAATTAGGTGGGATTACCTAAAATCAAATATTATTATCTATGAATCGGTCCAAACACCCATAGAGGAAGAAGATGCAGCACAATAATAACAACCACATACAAATCCTCATTGAATAATATAATTCCCTTTTCATGGTATCTCATCAACAATGATTCACACCCATTATCACACCCCGACTCTCGAATCTCCTTTATTTTATATTTTTTTGTTGTTTTATTTTTTCAGTTGAGTTTCAGATTGAGTCCTGGGTAAAATTTTCAGATTTTAAAACTTTCGGGTGAGTTTTTGGCTTGTGAACGGTTGGTACACGGTTTGGTAGATCGTGCGTCCGAACCGTGCGACATGTTATGTGTCTATAAATAGTAAAATTAGATGAAAAATAAAAAAAATTAAAAGAGTGATTAACAATAATAGTAATGAAGATGATAATATTTATATGATTATTGTTTTTATTATGAATATGATTATGATTATGATTATGATTATTATGATTATTATTTTTATTTGTTTTTTATGAAGGAACCCTAGAGGGGTCACTCCCCCCCCCCCTTCTCTACTTGTGCGGTGAAACCCAACCCCACCACCAACGCACCTTTCCACCTTCGTTGCCTCTCCCTTCATCGTTTGTTCCCCCTGCTCTATCTCTCACTGGTGGTATTCCCTCCATTGGCTGCTCCTCACTCCGGCAGTTCCCCTTGCATGGTGCCATCGACCCCTTCGGCTGAACCCCCTAGACGCGGGACCCATCCCCCTATAGAGCATGATCCCCTTGTTGAGATGGTATGTGAGTATGATATACCCTATAATACCAAATGTAAGATTGAATATGTAAATATGAGATGCTCAAATACAAGGGGGGGTTAACTGTATACTTTAAAAATTCTTTTGGAACTTTAAAGACGGTTATGTTTAACAAGGTTAAACAAGGTAATTCACAAAACCTCTAGATCTATAACTTTCTTGATTCAAGGAATATGTTTTCGAGAAATCAATTCCGGAAAATTTATTCCGGGAATGAAACTTAATGAAAATTTTCAAAGATAAAGATTATACCTTAAATCGTATTGAATCTAACTAAATCCGAGTACAAAAATAAGGAAGTATAAGATAGTTATACTTTCCTCAACAATACAAAAACAGCAGCAAACTTGTAACAAAACAAGTAACAAATAGTAAATCCTTTAACCCAAAGAGAATGGTATCCAACAACTTTGGATATAGGTCCCTTGATTTATACTTTCAAGAAAGACTGTCTTACCCATACTATGGTAAGCCCTCGATATAAAGATCGGAGTCTGTCTTGCTATCCCTGGAAGCCCTAAACATCAAGGTAATTGGAACCTCTGTCTTCCTATCCCCGGAAGTCCACGATTGTACACAGCAACAATCAGTGTTGCACGAATAAAAACTTAACAATAAGTTCAGTATGCACAACGCAATGAAATTCTCTCTCTAGAAATCACATCAACATCATGTAATCTCTAGAGTCATCGAACAATATTGAGCTCTTTCAAATGAGCCCCTATTTAATAGGGATGGTTCAAATGGTCGACTCCCTCCTCCAACAGTTATATTTTCCTTGAATTTTGGAGGGACCTATACACATGTGACTCAAACAATGGTTAATATATAACTGAAAGCATGAAATCCTTTTATAATAAAACAAGTGTAAGAAAATATATGGCTACATAACCAAAATAAATATTTGGATTGTATGTATGTGAAAGTTCAGAGTCTAACCAAAATTGAATTCGGAGTCTATAATACAAATATATTCAGATTCTATTTTCTAGGAATTTGTAGTCAGAATACAGAGTCATAATTCATAAGAAGTCATAATGAGAATTAATAACCTTAATTCATAGTCGAACATTACATAAGTTAATAATCAGAAGTCGGAGTGGAACTTCATGAGAGTTAATAACCAGAATTAGGATTCAAACTTCATGAATGTTCGAATCCAAAATTCGGAGTTGAAATTCATAATGTTCATATCCAGAATTCAGAGTTGAACTTCATGAGAGTTCATAACCAGAATTCGTAATCAGAATTCGGAGTCAGAACTCAGAAGAGTTCATATCCAGAATTCTGAGAATTCAGATCCTAAAAGAGAATGATTTAAATCAAGGTATCTATAGGATTCCGAGGTTTTGGATTTCAAACTGGATTTTAAACTTAGAAAAATTATGATATGAACAATGAAAATGAGGTCAGGATAAATTTCTTAAAGGAAATAAATTTTCCTTAAAGAAGTAAAACAAGGGTAAAAAGAACATTTCCTTGAGATAAGGTGTTTGTGATTTTCAAAACAAGAAGGAATCATGAATTCATAAGGAAATCCTTAATGACATAACAATCTCACCCATGTATGAAGGAATGGAAAAGTCATACGGAAAGCTTTATTGACTCAACAATCTCTCCCTTTTTGGAAAGCAAAAACATCCTTATGAAAAATAATAAAAGGACATTGAAAATATTTTTCAAGACTTTGTAAATAAAACTTATCTCCCTTTTTTACATTGGAGAAGATTTATACGACTAAATCTCCCTTAATCTTTGGAACACTAAGGGTCTTATTCTAGATTTCAGGAATGAGGATTTTAATTTTCTTGAGTATGTAAATATTCGTAATTAGAACCCCCCCTTAGATAAACTCCCCCTTATATAGGTATATTTCTTTTTTACTTGAAATTGTATTTTCTTTATCCCCCTTTCTGATCATGAAAAAGATATTTATGGAATGGAAAAGATATATGGTACCTAAAATATTAGTAAAAACAACCAAAAAAAACAATCATCCACAATTTCATTGAGATTGAAAGTATATTTACAAGGAAAAACAGACACAACAAAATATCATATTTGGGTCTATTTTGCTTCTTTTTCCTTGGGTAAAAAAATTTTCATTATGGTTTTAAACTTCTTTAGGTATTTGTTATCCTCCTCTTCTTGCTTTTCTAAGACCGTGATCCTATCATCTTGTGCCTTTAGGGACACTGCATGAGCCTTCAGCAATTCGTCTTGCTTCTCTTGCTTTTCTTTAATCTTAATCCAGAGATCTCATTCTATTTTCCAACGTTGGACAACATAATTCATCTTCCCCTTTAGATCCTTGACATCTTAAATTCGAACATTCTGCTCAAGAATTATCTTTTTCTCAAATCTATCTGTAAGATCTTTGATTTTATTATCTTCATTATCAATTTCTTCCTTGACATCTTCTAGAAAGTGATAAAGTTATCTCAAATCTACAAAAATATTTTTTGACTAGTTGGTCATTTTCTTGTAAGATTTTTTATGGGATTCATAGTTGATAAGGAAATTCTTGTGTTCAGTCTCAATATTTACACAACTATCCATGACCATGGATACAGAATCTGACTTCTGATTCATGCTATGCTTGAGCATCTGGCATCTAGATTCAATTACTGGAAATATCGGAAGGGTGTCCACTAGAGTTTTTTGGGACTAAACTACAAAATCATGTCCTAAAGCTGATCACCCTAAATCAGACATTTTACTTGGATATGGTTCTTCCTATAGCTATACTATCTTTCTCTTAGAGGATCCTCCAGCTTCCTACTTCCTCAAAAAATCTTTAGTCGGGGTATCAACAACCACTTCTTTTCCGTTGTCAGTTTTTGGAACAACTTCTTCATCTGGAGACTCATGCTCACATTCAGATAATTGAAAAATCTTATCTTCATCAAATTTCACTTTTTTAGATCCTACCTAAATGTATTTAGGAATAATGAAGTCATGATTATGAATCTCTTCCTCAGATAACTTGTTTAATTCATCTTCACCCTTCTCATCTATTCTCGATGTAGCAAGTTTTGATCCTTCAGATTCAGATGTCTGGATTGAAATCTTTTCGGAAGTGAATTAATTTTCATTAAAGTCGTGTACTTTCCTTATCAGGTCAGCTGTATCTTCAGTGCTTTGAGATTCCTGAACTTCTTCCAGAGATTCCTTTTCAACATCCTTCTCTTGGGATTTTGGCAGAGTCATGAAACTTTTCCCAGTGTCTCAGGTAATGGTTCAACTAAAAAGGTTTTCGGAACGGGAATGTTTTCAGATGAAATTTCATTAGCCTTCAAAATATATTGCTCAATATCTTCCTCTGACATCTTTTTATTAATCATTTTCTCTTCGGCTTACTTCTCAATCTCTTTAGTAGATTTCTCTTTTAAAACATTGGCCTCAGTAGAATCTAGGCCAAATTTTGGTTCCCCTTCCTTTCGAGTATTTTTATCCTCCCTCCATTTGGAATCCACTTCATCCGGATAGGCTTTCTGCCTTTTGGGCTTTGGAGGTGCAGATTGGACTTCCGTAGATTTATGATTTTTTCCTTCTACTTACACTTCCTCAACTATCTTTTCTTTCCAGCCTTCTTTGATGGTTCGACTTCTTCAACATTTTTCGGAACAGATTCTGCCTAGATCATAAAACTAACCTGACTCTTTAAAAAAACCTACTTTCATCCTTTTCAAAGTTTCATCACTTAGAAGCATAACATTACAATTATTTTGCTAGGAACTACGAGGGATCTGGAATGATTCAAAGCACCTAACTATCATCTTGGAAATTAAGGCAGGATATATAATAAACTGATCTATCAAATTCCCATTTTTGATATTCTCTATCGTAAGGAGAACGTTCCACATCAAATTGATTTTCCATAGATTTACCACGAAATCCAATATATATATATATGTCACTTTTCATTAAAGTATCCATATCACTTTTTCACAATATGATAAATCCTTGAACCCATTACTGCAGGATCCGATTGTTGATTGATAAGTGAGAAATCTTTGCAGTATTGACATCTGATAGTCTAAGACGTTCCAATGCTTTCACCTTAATAAAACTTCCATGAACATCTGGTAGTTTTTGAGAGAAAAACTCGTCTTCCCCTTCATAAGATAACTCTACCAAGCTAACAGCCTTGGTGTATGAGAGTTTATATTTTTTTCCATAACTCTTGAAGGAAAATTTTTCTTTTCCATATTCCGTAAAGAAATAAACTTACTCATAATATTATATAAGAAAATACAGATAAACCAAGTCTTGATTTCCTAGCTTTGATATGCACACTCTCTCCCCTCCATTATGCTTGATATTCATAGGAATAATAAAATTGTATTTGAAAACGTTCGGATGGACCAACCTTTCCCTGTACACTTTCCAACATGATATTGGCTTCACGGTAGACAAATCTTTAGAAGAGGCTTCTACAGACATTCGGGTTGGAGGAACTCTGAGAGATTCAAAATGGGTTTAAGAAAGGGGGAAGAACATCACCACGCGAGAGCTTGAAAACCGATATGGGACAACCCTTCAGGGGTCCTTTATATAGGAAATAGAAGTTACCTTTCATCTTCCAAATCCAATCAAATGGTTGAGAAACCATCTAATCCGATCCAATGATTAATATGATATCCTAAAGGAAAATTCGGTAGGATCCGATCTTTTAATGTTTTTTTAGGAAACAAAAACTAGAATCTGAGAATTTAAAATACAAAAGAATATACCAGCAATGAAATAATGACTACGAAAACATAATAAGTAAAACATACCTTTTCTATTGCTAGGAAGGTTATTCTTAATATGTGATTTTCTTCTTTAAGGACTTTAAATTCCAATAAAAATTTGAGTATAAAAAAAATTAAGTACACAGATTTTCATTTTGAAAATCATTAGTATAAAAAACATCACCACAAAAATTTCAAGTACGAAAAATATGAAAAACATCATTATGAAAAATATGAAAAACATCATAACAAAAATATGAGAAAAATAGTTACAAAAAAAATAAAAAACATCATTATGAAAAACATGAAAAACATCATTACGAAAAACATGAAAAACATCATTACGAAAGACATGAAAAACTTCATTATGAAAAACATGAAAAACATAAATACTTATGTACTCCCCCTATGAAAATTATTTTATTACCATAAGGATATTTGTTTAACAAGACGTTAATCAATGAATATTTCTTTATGGTTATCATCCATAACTTCTATTTAATATATTCGAATCTATCAGAAGGTAATGATTTTGTGAAAATGTAAACAAGTTGATCTTGCATCTCGATAAACTGAAGAATGATATTTCCTTTTATTGTGTGATCCCTAAGAAAGTGATGCCTAATATATATGTTCTTTTCACGAGAGTGATGTGAAGGGTTTTTAATAAGGGCAGTGACACTTGTATTATCACACAGAATTTGTGTTTTGGTAAAACTCATACCATAGTCTGTGAGTGTGTGTTTCATCCACACCACTTGAGCACAACAAATTCTAGCTACTACATATTCAGCTTCAGTAGTAGATAGTGCTACTGAGTGTTGCTTCTAACAAGACCAAGAAACTAATGAATCTATTAAGAAATGACATGTTCTTGATGTACTCTTTCTATATATTCTACATCCACTAAAGTGAGCATCTAAAACACTTTTTAGAACAAAATCCTTTCCAGAAGTATAAATGAGTCCTAAATCCATGGTTACCATTAAGTAGAGAAATATTATTTTCACTGCCATTAAATGATATTCCTTAGGATTGGATTGATATATTGCCCATAAGCATACTGAAAACATTAATTCTGGATGACTAGAAGCCAAGTATAGTAGACTACCTATCATACTTCTAAAAGATGTTTGATCTACTAGTTTCTTAGCTTCATCAAGATCAATTGTATTTGAGGTAATAATGGGAGTACTTATACACTTAGTTTTGTCATATCCATACTTTTTAAGAATATATTTAATATAATTATGTTGGGATATATAGATTCTTTCTGGATTTTTAGAAATTTGAAAACCAAGGAAAAATGTTTACTCACCCATCATACTCATTTCAAACTCATATTTCATTAGATCTGCAAAGGAATCCATTAAAGATTAATTAGTTGAACCAAATATATTGTCATCAACATAAATTTGAACATTCAAAATATTTTTATTATCATTATTTATAACAAGTATTGGATATGCATTTCCCTTGACATAGTTATTTTAAAGAAAAAATTCATGTAAGACTATCATACCAAGCTCGAGGGGCTTGATTAAGGCCATACAATGCATTGGAATTTCTAAAAACATGATCAGGTTGTTTTGTATCTTCAAAACCAGGAGATTGTTCAACAAAAACATCCTCTTGAACATAACCATTAAGTAAAGTACATTTCACATCCATTTGAAAATTTTTTAAATTAATGAATGATGCAAAGGTGAGTAAAATATGGATAGAGTCAATTATAGCTACTGGAGCATAGGTTTCTTCATAGTCTATTCCTTCTTGTTGATTATATCCTTTAGAAACTAATATAGGTTTATTTATTACAATGATTCCATTTTCATCACACTTATTTCTAAAGACCCATTTTACTCCAATAACAGAAGTTTCCTTAGGACTTTAAACCAAGGTCCTGACTTTATTCCTTTCGAATTCATTTAGTTTATCTTGCATAGGTTTAATCCAATCATTTTCACCTATAGCTTCATCAGTGCTTTTTGGTTCTAATTGGAAAATTAATGCTAGATGTTCTACTTCATTTCATAAGGAAATTATAGTCCTTACAGTTTCATTTACCTCACTAATGATGATATCACTAGGATGATTCTTTAGAAACAACTGATTAGGGTTTTGTAAAACATGTTCATCAACATAGGGTAGGAAATATTCTGGGGTAAATGTTTCAGCAGTATCTCCTTAAAAAGTCCTCTTATCAGAAGGATCTTCTATCAAAGGTTGATAATCAGTTTTTGAAAACACATCTGAGGATGTAGGTTGGGGTTGTTTAAAAACAAAAGGATAAGTTTCATCAAATTTAACATGTACTGTCTCTTCAACTGTGCAAGTGTTTTTATTGAGAACTCTATATGCCTTAGAAGTTGTGGAGTAGCCTAAGAAAATTCCATCAACAGATTATGGTATGAATTTATGTATATTATATTTAGTATTCATAATGAATATCATGCAAACAAAAACCTTAATGTAGTAAAGTATAGGTTATCTACCATTCCATAACTCATAAGGAGTATTATTAAGAAAATGTCTAATAAAAACCCGATTTATAGTATAACAAGCAGTACTTACAGCTTCAGCCCAAAAAATGTTTTGCTACAGAATATTCACTCAACATGGTTCTAGTGATCCCTTGACGAATTCTATTTCTTCTTTCAACAACACCATTTTTCTTTGAGGTGTTCTGAGTGTTGAGAAGGTGTGAGTAATGCCTTTTCTACTACAAAAAGTTTCAAAATCATAATTTTTAAATTCTCCACTATGATCACTATGAATAGTTTTCAATGGAAGGTTTTTCTCATTTTTTACTTGGGATCTAAATCTTTTGGAATAAGAGAATTCTTCAGACTTATTTGCTAGAAAATAGACCCATGTAAATATAGTGTAATCATCAACCACGAAAAATACATAGTACTTGTCTCCAATGCTTCTAGTTTGTGTTGGACAAAAAAGATCTACACTAGCTATAATACATCAGTAGTTGATATTTCACCGACTGATTTAAATCTTTATTTATGTGTGATGTCATATTAACAAGGGTCACAAACTTTGGAAGAATCAAATCTAAGCTCCGGTAGATCCTTAACTAATATTTTCATAGAAAGTTTTCATATGTTCCTACGGTTATAGTGACCTAACCTTCTATGCCATAACCAAGAATGATCTTCCATTGCACTAAAGAAAGGTTACTATTAGCTCTTATGATCTTCTATGTTTAGTGTGTAAATATTCTCTTGACTATGGGCAGAAAGAATAAACTCTTCCTTGGAATTGTGTGACACTTTTCATTCCTAAAATTGAAAAGGTAGATATAATAACATAATTGTATTATGTTAATGAGGCTGTGCTTAAGACCCATAACAAATAAAACATTTGAAATCAAATTTTTTCCAAGAAAAATTATGTTACCTATACCAATAATTTCTCCCTGAGCATTTTCTCTGAAAGTTACTTTTCCTCCTTTCATCTTGATAATATTTTCAAAATAGTTTTTGTTAAAAATCATATGCCAGGAACATCCACTATCCATATACCACGTATTGCTATTTTTACCTTCTTTATTTTCCTAAAAATAAAAGAAAGTTAGATTTTCAAAATCCAAAATTACGTGGATATGGAATTCAAAGAAAGTAAAATTTTTGGCACCCACATCTTCTTAGGAAAATAGGATTTATGAAATCCTAAAGACTGGGTTTTCTTTAGAAAACAATTCTATGCCTAGTGTCCACCACATTGACACATATTGCAAAAAGGAGCACTTTGTGTAATAATGTAATTGTTACTAAAAATAGGTTTAGAACTAGTATAACCAAAACCAAACCTATTCCTTAGAGGTCGGATTTGAGAATACATTTTATCAAAAAAAATTACCTAAGTTAAAGTTTGACAAAAACTTCCTCAAGTAAATGATTTCGGATTTGAGTTTGATAACCAAGTTCTTTTCTTCAAAAACATTTGAATTTTAACTAGAGCTGTGCTCGAAAAAATCTTTTTAGAAATTACATTTTATAGATCTTTAGAAATTTTATTCTTCTCAGAATTTACTTCCTAATGTTTTTTTGAAATACTTTCAAAATCAGAATTTTTATTATCAATATCTTTAGAAAGATCTGATATTTCCTTAGTACGAATAGTATTTTTAGATTTTTCCTTATCGAAATTTTTCATGAGTTTTGAGTTCCCAATTTCAAGAAGTTTGGAAAACCAAGAAACTTCTTCATATGAAGGTAAATTATTATCATCATCAGAAGAAGATTCTTCATCCCAAGAGTTATAATATTTACTATCATTAGCATTCAAAGAATCATTGATCAATGATTCAACATTGTGTACCTTATCCATTAAGCAATGATTTTCAATAGGTAGTCTCGCTATTAGACCATGATTATTTGGTCCAAAAGATTTATAATCCGAGTATTCATATGAAGAGTCTCCACCACTATCACTCTAGGTTTCATTCGCTTTGAAGACTTTCTTAGCTTTAGCCTTGTAAAACTTCTTTTTTTTCTCTCAGAATTCCATTCCTTTATTTATTTTCTCTTAAGAATATGACAATCAGGTCTTCTGTGTCCATCTCTCTTGCATTCCTAACATTTCACTTCTGAATCTTTCTTATCTTTAATTTATTTCTTCTTGTATCTGGATTGAATGTTCCTCTATCCAGAAATGTTGTTCATCCTTCAAGAAAGATTTTCTAATTCATTTTATGAGGATTAACTTCCACTATATTTATATTGGATAACAACTTTCTTAGATTTGGATCTAGTAACTCTCTCAAGAGTCTTGGCATTCATATGATTAGAAGTTGTAGTAAAAGAAACACTGTTATTTCCATTCTTCTTCTTTACGTTATCAGCATCTCTCTTCATTCTAGTATCATGCTGAAGAAGTGTTCCAAAGATTTCATCAAGAGTAATCTGAGTAGCCTTTTTATTTTCATCAATATCAGTCCTTTTGGATTCCCACTCATTGGACATGATGTCTATGATTTTATCAACAAGGGCTTGATCATCTAATTCTTTATCATCCATGGATTTTAAACTATTCACAATATTCATGAATCCTTATTGCACTTTGCATATGGGTTCTCCATAAGGAAAATTAAAGCCATGGTATTCAGCTCTCAACATAGCTCTTCTAGTTTCTATAACTTTATAATTACCAAAATGTGTAACTTCGAGTTTATTTCATATATAATTTTATGATTCACAAGAAGAAATTTGGCTATATATATTTCTAGTCACGGAGAAAAGAAAAGTATTGTGCACCTTATAATTCAGTTGATATTCATGTCTTTCTTGATTGGTAAAGGTACTAACTTCTTTTCCAGGGATTTTATACCCTCTAGTAAGCATAACAAAATTTTCAACACCAGTATCTATAATGAAAGTCTTCATACGATATCTCTAATATTCAAAATCATTTCCATCAAAGATAGTTGGTCTAGTTGGTTTGAGATTGTCTATGGAACCAACATTGATTCCTTCCATCATTAAGAAATTTTCCACACAAACATGTTAACAGAAAGATTTCGTAAACAAGAATGATATTCCTAAGAAAGGAAAATATAAAACAAGAGTATCTCTAAGAAAAAAAATGAATCTGAACTATATGAGTCTGAAAAAGCGATTCCGAAAGATTGTTAATTCGGGAGTTCAATTCCGAGAATTATCTTATGAATCTAATCATGAGTTTAATTCAGGGGTAATCTCCTCTGATACCAATTGTTGAGATGGTATGTGAGTATGTTATACTCTATAATACCAAATGTAGGATCGAATATTCAATCATGAGATGATCAAATACAAGAGGAGGGTGAATTGTATACCTTTAAAATTACTTTGGGACTTTAAAGAAGGTTATGTTTAACGTGGTTAAACAAGGTAATTCACAAAACCTATAGATATATAACTTGTTTTATTCATGGAATATGATTCCAAGAAAGTAATTCTGGAAACGTGATTCCAGGAATGAAACATAATTAATGTTTACAAAGATAATTATTCTACCTTAAAGCATATAGAATCTAACTAAATCATAGTACAAAAATGAGGAAGTATAAGATAGTTATACTTTCCTCAACAACACAAAAGAAGCAGAAAACTTGTAACACAACAAGTAACATATAGTAAATAATTTAACCAAAAGAGAAGGGTATCAAACAACCTTGAATAATGGTCCCTTGATTTATACTATCAAGAAATTATGTCTTACCCACACCCGGGAAAGCCCTCGATACGAAGATCACAGTCTGTCTTGCTATTCCTGCAAGCCCTCAACTTCAAGGTAGTTGGAACCTCTGTCTTCCTATCCCTGGAAGTCCTCATTTTTACACAGCAACAATCAGAGTCACAGAAAGCAAAACTAAATAAGAATTTCAGTACACACAAAGCAATGAAAGTCTCTCTCTAAAAATCACTTCAACAACCTGTAATTTCTATAGTCATCGAACAGTATTGAGCTCTTTCAAATGAGCCCCTATTTATAGGCATGGTTCCAACAATCGACTCCCTCCTCCAACGGTCATATTTTCCTTGAATTTAGGAGGTACCTATACACGTGTCACTCAAACAACTGTTTGTTGATAACTGAAAGAACGACATCATTTTATAATAAAACAAGTGTAATAAAATATATAGTTACATAATCAAAATCAATATTCAGAGTGTACGTAAGTGAAAGATTAGAGTCCAACCAAAATTGAATTCGGAGTTTATAATACAAAGATATTCAGATTCTATTTTCTAGGAATTCGTAGTCTGAATTCAGAGTCAGAATTCATAAGAATTCGTAATCAGAATTCATAACCAGAATTCATAGTCGAACATTACATAAGTTCATAATCAGAATTTTGAGTCTAACATCATGAGAGTTCATAACCAGAATTTGGAGTCGAACTTCTTGAATGTTCATATCTGGAATTTGGAGATGAACTTCATAACATTCGTATCTAGAATTAGGATTTGAACTTCATGAGAGTTCATAACCCGAATTCGTAATCAGAATTTGGAGTTAGAACTCAGAAGACTTCCAATCCAGAATTCTGAGAATATAGATCCTAAAACAGAATTCTTCATATCTTGGTATTTATAGGATTCTAAGGTTTTGGTTTTCAAACTGAATTTTACACATATAAAAATTATGTTACAAACAATGAAAATGAGTTAAGGATAAATTTCCTTATGGAATGAAATTTTCCATAAATAATTAAAACATGGGTAAAAAGAAATTTTCTTCGAGATAAGGTGTGTTTGATTTTCAAAACAGGAAGTAATCGTGAAGTCATAAGGAAAGACATAATGAATAAACAATATCCCACATGTATGAAGGAATGGAAAATTCATGAGGAAAACCTTATTGACTCAACACCCCTCACCTTGAATCCTCACCAATGTGTCATTTATCCCAAATTTATTAGGGTTCTTAATCTGATCCATCACATTAAGCATCCTTCATCCTTCTTCTTCCATATTGTAGCTATTTTTTGGTCTCTACACTCTCCGGAGAGGTACGGTCGAACCTTGGGTTTGATGATTAATCTGATTTTTAGTTTTATTAAGTTCTAGGTTTGTATGGATGGTCTCCCGAGACCAGTTCAATTGGATTCCGTCATTCGCCGATGAAGGCGAGGTGGTTCGGGTTGTTTTTGTTCACCACCACCATTTTAGGGGAAAAATATTCTTCTTGATTAGTTTTTCACCATCCAATTTTTGGTCCTTAAGATGATTAGGGGTCCCTGGTAATTTATTTGAGGAGCATTGAACCTTTTTGTTATGATTTTGTAATTTCAGGATACGTTGTACTGAGTTTTGGTCAACGTTTGAGGGTGCAAACATATATACATGAGGTATATATATAATATATATATATATATATATATATTTCCTCCATGAATGTATTCCCTCATGGATAGGAGAATACTTTCATTGAATTATGGATGTATATATATATATATAATTAGGTATGTGCGTGTGAGGGCATGCCATATTAGAAGTGGTTTCCGCCTAATTTGACAAGCCTCAAAGTATCTCAGGTTGGTCCGCTCTCTTGTTGATCTAGGTTTCCTATGCCCACACCCTTAATTTGAGCTCCTTGATTTCTTATAATTTTAAAAGCATGTTTTTATATTTATGTTTTATTTATATATATACATATATATATATGTACATGCCTATGTGTTTCTATCCATTTATCTTCTGACACATTCCTTTTATTCTTTAGATTTCTTTAAATTCTTTAGATATACTATAATATTATTGTGGTGTGTGAGTATAAGTTTTATTGGTAATTTTATGATAGAAAATTTTTGTGAATTGGGTTTTCAAGGTATTTCTTAAATATTCCTATATTTATAGATGCTAAGTGTTCGATGAAATTCCAATTGTCCTTTAAAAATGAATTTGGGTATTTTAATGGTTTTTTGGGATTTGGTTATGTTATAGTGGAATATAAAATTGTTATATGAGCCTTATGTGTGAGTTGTGTAACTTAGATTCCACTTTATGGAATTATGATTTGTGGTAAAATGTTTTGGAATGATTTTCCTGGTTTTTAAATACTGGTTTATGCTTGGGAAATTATGTGGGATGGTTGGGTTTGGATTAAAAGAAAGTGGTGATTCTAAAAAATGGTTTTGTGTGTTACCATGGATATTTATAGTGTTTCATTGTATGGGGGAAAATCAATGGGTGCACGATGTGAAAACATGGATGGGAATTCAAATTTTGATGGCACTTAAAAAGAATGCTTTCCTTGAACCCTGGTTCTTAAATGGTTCCTCCTTTCTTCTCCATTGTCCTTTCAAAATGATTCAATTAATTATAAATTGTGTGTTGGTACTTTATGTGGATTCAAAAGTGGTTTTAAAGATTCCCTTTAAAACATGGACCATTTGGTATTTTGTAAAAGATGATTTGTTTCTAAATGACTTCAAAGGATGATTTGAACCTTTAAGTGTGTTGTGTTTCATCTTGTATTCTGAAATAAATTTGGATTTCAATTAAAGTCCCATTTAAAATTTCATATTTTAAAATGGTGTTTTATATCTTCTTAAAAATTATCTTAGAAATATTGTGCAAGTGTACTTGAAATGGACTTGGTATGAGTCTTGGTTGACACTTTATTTTGTTTTTGGATGAAAGGCAGTTTGAAAAATGTGAATCCTCGATTGGAACCTTAAAGTATTTTATGAAATGATTTGAATTCCTATGTGAAATGATATCCCAGTTGGATATTTTCATGCTTTTAATGAAAGTGTAGAATTATTAAGTGATGTAACAGCCTGATTGGCACCTTCAATGATGTGAAACATGTAAATGAATATAGTGGGAAACCCTATATAGGATTTCTCTTTATGTATTATCATATAGGGGACGTCCATGTTTGGGGTAGGAAAGTGTCGTGATAGATGGTATAGTGATTAATGTGTGTGAGGGCCTCCTACATACATAGTATATTATTACCATGGGTTTCTTGGGAATATTTTAGAGGGTCGAATGACGGTTACTGGTCAACCCTGATTAGACGGGTTGGTACCCCCTGTATTTTCTATTAGGACAAGCGGTCTGTGCCACTTGATTGTCTGTTGAGGGAGACCAATTGGTTATAGACTTAGCGGCTTCATCATACGCTGATAGGTGGTTCCGAACCGATTACATCTAGGGATCTCTATAGGGATGTTTAGGAAATTCCTATGGTTACATACTTTCATGTTCTTATTTCTGTTGTGGCATTTTTGGCTATTTACTTTAGGTTACCTCTACTCATTTTTCATATTTAAAAAACATGTTTCAGTACTAGTTCCCTATTAAATTAATTTATGGAAATGGCTTATATGCCTTGGAAATTATTTTGGAAAATGGAAATGGAAAGGGGATTTTCTCGATTTTAGAAGCTTGTTACTTGTTTTGGTAAAAGAATGAAAACCTCATTTTTATATATCATATTTTCAAAATAGAAAGAATGGATTTCACATTAATTGTGAGCCATTTGGTGTGTTTTATCATTGGAATCCTTATTATGCATATCAGTGCTCATGCCTAATCTATCTTTTTAGTTTCATGTTCTCTCAGTTTTGGATCACTCTAGGAGTGAGTGTGGTTCCATGGTAGTTAGTGACCCATGAGGTCATATGGAGGTTTGTTTAGCCATTTAGTTTTATTCTCTTTCTACTGCTAGAGTTTAGTTTTTTTATTATACTTATTCTTGTTTATTTATTTTTCATTTATGGGTCAACTCATTCTGAATGGATTTATTTCGATGTCTGACACTAGTTTCCAGCCTGTGGGGATCGGGAACACCCATCGGGACTTGTCGCGGGCTGGCTCGGGTGACCGGTTAGGGATTTACCATAGTTGGTTCATGAAACCAATGTTATCAACCTATATTATTGATATTCATTTTTTTATGAAATAACCTATCATTACACCATGTACATGTAATTTAATGTGATTATTCCATTTCAATCAACGGGTCAAGATATCAGCATCTATAAATATAAAAGAGACAAATCCTTCCTCAACTTATTAATTAATAACATATCATTCGTGAAACACCAAAAATACCCAAATTATCTGTCAGAATATTTAATCATAGTTTATGATAATATATCAAAGCTAAAGATTCATCATAAGAAGTAATAAAAATCATAAACATTAAGGATTATTACACACACACAGATGGAAATAACCAATGACATTAAAATTTGTTGAATTCATACTAGTAGGTGTGTTATCACAATACCCATACTTAAAGGTTAAAAAGTCCAAATATCCGGTGACCAAATCACATATTCTTACGTGAAATCATAACCAAAAACCAAGATACCATGTGTCCCTTCATATAATGTTTTTTGATCATAGATCTATGTTCAAGAATATCATCATTGTATATCAGGGTCTCTAATATAGTAGGGAACTAAATATGACCTTCTAAACACAAAATATATTATAGTTCATTATATAACTAATCATGCATATTGGAATAACAAATATGTGATAAGGTATTTATTAATATTCAAATCTATTAGTATACAAGAAATACAAAGCTTAAAGTAGCTGGTTTTACGGCCCCAACTCAAAGTGACTCTCACTTAAACTTCATCCAACAACTAACGAATGGTTAGTTTTCACATTATTGACATTTTTTGTTGAGTATAGTTACATGGGATTGACTTGTTACTATTTCTATGGTTTGTATACTTACATGGATATGTGGTGAATATGCTAACTGCATCATCAATACCATGAGAAAATCCCACAAGTAGTGATATTATCAATTATCCTCCTCTTGTTCCATTATAAAAAATCTTAAATTTTGATTAATCCCATAGTAAAATATTACCATAATAATGATAAAACTCTTAATTTTTATATAATAAAAAATAGGATTAAGACTTTGCTAAACCAATTTTTTAGCAGCATCATAATCTGTAATGTATTTTGATATTGATGATATGGGATCCACTATGTAATAATTTTGTATTGCGTGTTACCTTATCCATACTATAATTCTAGATAAAATTTAACTAAATATATAAAATCATTCAATTCCCTTGATCAATACAATTCCCACATCAATTGTCAATATAAACACATCCAATTTTACTTTATCATGTACTATCAGATAGTTCTAACAGTAGGTCAGAGCTGGTATATTTGATCTTTTTTATATTTATCTACTATGTAGAATGCATTAATAATATCAAACATGTGTATATGCTAGGGAATATGAGTTAAATTATAACAACATATTCTTGTGAAATTATTTTATCTCAATAATCCATTCGTATGCCTATTCATGTTCTCGTAGAAAGATTATATGTCCTAAAAATATCAATCATAAATTGTTCCAAATTGAATTTTTTAAACTCTTTTAATATATTTACTATATTTATCTAACCCATAGATTTATTCTAAAAATATTTTTCCCTATTCCATGGTTTCTAATTTATGTCATTCAGGGAGAAATAAATTCCTTAGTCTTAAAAAACTAGTAAGACATAACATTTGTTTTCCATATGTTATCAACATATATATATTTAAAACTATAATTCCCCAAGAAAATATTATAGACAAATTAAACTCCATTTAATATATTAATTTTCTATAATCACTATATGTGATTTATCTATACATTAATCTATGTATGCTATATATCTTATTGGAAAATATTGATTTCACTAACCCTTTAAATATATGAAATATAGAAATATAGAATATGGTATCCACATGATCACATCATATAAACATATTATATATGGTTTCCCTAATGAAGTGTCCTTGACAATCAATAATCCAAAATGATGATCATAGAAGTATGATTTCACATCTATAATTTAAAAATATTTTTTTCATAGTGATTGGTGTATTGGTTTTTTCATAGACTAAACCTTTAAATAAATCAATCGTGTTTTATTAGTTCCAGCTTATACCATCCATGTCTAGTTTCTCTTGAATACCAATTAGTTGTATAATGTCTTTGAAACATCAAAATCTTTGAGTCCCAAAATCTTGATATATGGAATATATTTCTAAATTCATACATTATTTCCAATCATAGTGTGTTTTAATTTATTTCATTATTTATAGGAATAATTATTATAAAGGAATAACATGTATCACCCACCATGTTAAACATAAACCACCTCATTAATTAGGACTTCCTACACATTATGCATTTTTGTAACCACTCCTCCTAATTGTATTAGTGTATTAAAACATTATTATTATAACTCATGGGCATCTAGAGCCTAAAATCATCGATGTTACAAATTATCCCACTATCATTAAAGTATGGTATTCCTTTATAGTAAGATAGTTAGACTTTACTAAAAACTAATATCCTTTTTGGATAAATATTTATTAATGGAGATGCAATAATTGTTTGATGTTAACTTGTAGCTAAAACTCAATATTTAAAAAATGATTTTAATCAAATGATTGATATTGTAACATAATTTATTATTATCATATCACAATGGATATGATATCCATTAGTTATTATAGTCTACATAGGGTTAGATGTTGCACTACTATTTTCAAAAAAATCATAGATGAAATTGTTGAAGATTTCCAATATATAGTAATCGTCATTGATCTTCATTTTACAACCATCTCTATATGGATGCATATAATTAATTTTAATATTGAAATACTTTTTGTCCATATTAATTTGATAAATTATTATATGGATAATGTGTTCTTCAAAAATCCAGCTTGAAGGGTCCTTTATCTTCACTAACTAAAATAATTTTCTTCACTATGAATTTATAAAATTTATTAATGGTATCCCATAAAGAATATTAATTTAAGTCATTCATTAGTATAGTTTACATAGACTTATTAGACTAACTCTAACACCAATATAGTGTACCTTTATTTTTAGATGTTTCTTTTTCAAAAACATGACATGTATTTTGTTAGTATACCATGTATATTAGATCAATAAAGACTAAAACACTTATCTATATATTAAAAAGTCATCTAATATCATTTTATTTTGGAAAATAATTATTTTTCCACTATCAAATAATAAATTCCTATATTATTTGTCATTTATTTTTGTATTTATCTTTATTAATGTAGAATTAATAAACTGTTAGTCTAGCATTAAAATATAAAATAATATATATTTCATATATGAGATAATGTCACATTATCACCAAGATAGACACTAATTTTTTTAATACTCAATAAAAAATAATAGTTTGACTTGAATCATTCAACCTTTAAATCTAGAAGTTGTGCATTCCTCTTGACTCATCTAGGAATAAACTTTATTCAATTCCTTTTAGAATGCACCATACTTTTTTAAATATTTATATACTTACTTGGAACATGTATTTTAAATAAATTTATAATTTAAAATACATACCCCTAGAAGAATCTTAGAAAAATTATTTTTAGTGATGAACATATTTGATGAGGACTATTCTCATTAATTCTTCTATAATTCATCATAATTATTCATCCAATGACCTTTCTTTCCACATGATAATTAAGTAACCTCCTGTTTATTTCTTTCCTATTTAATATTTTATATATTTAAATGAAATCATAAAAGCACCATTAACTCTAAAATGATTTTATTCCTTTCGAGATTCTTCATTATTTAATAATAAATAAGGAAACACATTCCATAAAATTTTTATTCATCCAACAATGCCAAATCAAAATATTCCCACGTAAGTTTTCCACACATTCCATCAAGATTAAAACTAAAAAAGACAAAATTAATCGTGAGTATGATAATATGATAATAATTGATACTTTATTATCTAGATGGATTCCCTATCTTGCTAATAGATCAATGTAATCTAACATTTTGAAGAATTGATCAATATCTAGTTGGCCTTATTTTAGTTTACACCGATGAAGTACGGTGAAGAACTCATCTACTGAGAGTCTCTCCTTTTATCTTTTTATATTTTTTCGATCTGTTTCACCCCCTTCCGAGGAGATGGAGGACCAACGCACCCAACTGTCGATCTCATGGATGGCTGAGCCCCGCTCGATTATCATATTCGGGTACACCGGTCTTCGTTTCGAAATGACCAATGGTTCCATATCCAATGATACGTGGACCTGCTTTCCAAAGTTAGGCGTCCTCTATGCGATTTGACCAGCGATTCTTAAGAACTCACATTGGTCAAGAGGATGGGAAGTCGGTCTCATCGCACCCTTTTGGGGGCAGTTATTCCCTGTTCCGGGCCACTCTTATAGATTTAATAAGTATTCATATGTTCGCAAATCTTTGGTTTATACCCAAACATAGTATCCACGGATTTAACCCTGGTGGGCAATGGTCAACTAGACACAAGGGTTCAGAATCATTTAGGCCCGAGTTTTACCATCCCTCATTGGATAAATGACCCTGAGGAGTCTGGACTCATTAAAGCAGCACTAAGAATGGTGTGGTGAACTGACGTGGAGATATTCAGATCGACCGGTTGTTGGGCTTGAACCTCAGGGAGGCCTCCTACGTACCCTGCCTAAGGGACAGTGATCAAAGTCCATGTATTTTGTGTATATATTTTAACGTCACGCTGGACGGAGGATACAGTTTGACATCATACTGGATGGGGGTGGAACTCGACGTGAAGAAACGACTGAGTGGTGGGCTTAAACCTCATGGTGGCTTCCTACGTACCATGCCTTGACATGGATCAAAGTTTTTGTATTTCTCTTAAGTGTCGGGGAACAGACATGAAGATGGACAGGGTGGTCCTATGGGTGGTGGAGTTGAACCTCATGGTGGCTTCCTACGTACCCTACTTAGGAGGTAGGGATCGAAGTCCTCGTAGTTCGCATAAGTGTTGGGGAACTGACGTGAAGATGGACAGGGTTGTCTGATGGGTGGTGGGCTTGAACCTCATGGAGGCTTCCTACGTACCCTACATAGGAGGAAGGGATCAAAGTCTTTGTAGTTCGCATTGGCTTGGGACTTACGCTCTAAGGCAGCCCATAAGAGGATTTTAGGGTCGATGCTTTCTCTAACCCCACGTGAGTCATGCTCAGTGTGAGAAACAAGAGGCAGCAGGGACCAGACGATCACGTCGCGAAAGGTGCATTCGTGAGGGATGGAGTGGGGCTTATGCGTGGAGCGGCCCATAAGTTCTGGGATTACTTCTAGGTGGATGCCCATGTGACAAAGCATACCGGGAGAGGGAAAGGGGTGCTTCTATGCCCGTCTCCTCTCATGCAGTGCATGAGGGCTTCTTTCTGATGGCTATTTTACCACCCCTGAGGATCCCTCAACAAGTATAGGTGTTGAAATAGGATTTCCGAGCTCAGACTCCACATTACCGTGGGAATGTGAACCCAAGAATGGTTCAGGAATATGCTCAAGGGTCGGGGAAACCCCTTCACCTCTACTTACCATGGGTATGTGAACTCAATGTAGTGTGGAGATGCCAATGAAGGTTACACCACATGGGGACGGCGGCTTTGGTGGAGGCCTCGGCACGGGGCTGATGAGTAGGCCAATAAGGGAGTCGTGGAGGACTAGGCTGGATCAGGAGGATTTTTTCTGGCCCAGGGAATGGTATTGCTGAAGGATTTGGCGAGCCACTGAGGGGTACGGGTGGCAGCGCCCTTCGCGTGGGGAAATTCCACACGGCTAGAGGAGCTATCCGCGAACCAGGGTGGTCCGTAGACTGATTGGCATCTCGCGAACCAGGTTGGTTCGCGAAGTAGCGAGCATCCTGTGTACCAGGGTGGTTCACGGCTTCAGGTTCAATCCGCGAACTGGGGTGGCTCACAGAGGGATCCAGATGAGCATTGGTGGTTGAGGGAGACGCCAGTCAGAGGCTCTTCGGTTGGGGCGTCGCCTATGTAGGAGAGTTCTACATGGTGCGACAGATGGGAAAAGAGGCATAAACTCCCTGTTCTGCGGGGAATTAATCCGTGGAGGGGGTATGGTTCACGGTTTTCCTTGTTTTTGTTATTTTAGGTTCACAGTTCACCAAGTTATTATGTGTTTTCCAATTCCTTTTGAATTTGTATACCTTCTGTGGTTCACGAATTGGAATTTCACTATTTGCTAAATCTGAAGCCTTCCTTCAAACGATCTCCTTCCGAATCTCCAATCCCTCGGAATCCAATTCCAATTATCCAAATCTCTTCTCCCTTCCCCCTTGGTCTCCTTTTATAGAGTGGGTAAAGAGATGCATCTGTGTTCACGTGACACCTTTTTCAGAGGCCCATGACCGAAAACCCGTTTTGTGGTTGACTTGGTCAATCCATGCCTCTTGGTGGGCACCGAGCACATCTCCTCCACAAACCAAACTCAGGGAGTGCCTCGTGGTCGCGGAGGGTTTCGCCTATATTTCAAAAATGAGAGAGGCGGTTCAGATTAGCTGACGCGGTCCGTGAATGGTGAACCGGACTGGCTCTTTCCCTGCTTCAAGCCCACGAAGGACTTCCGCCTTCATTCCGTGAACGACGACAGTACAGACCGGATGGGATGATGTGGTCCGCGGCTGGGGACGGTTCGTGAAAGTGGACCGGTTCAGAGCCCGTCTTTCCCTGCTCCCTCGAAGGATCACTGCCTCCGTTTTGCGAATGACAATGGTCCGCGTAGGGAGTGCTCCACAGAACCGGTCGCACGACATCATCTTCGGACCGGTCTACGGACCAGTCCAATTCGTCCTTTCCTTTGAAATATTTTCCCCAATTTCATTGGGGAGGTGTGTATCATCTCCTTTGCAGATTTTCGGGACCCTACAAATGGACCCCATTGGAATGGGGTCCGATCGGAACGAAGAGGAAGCCGTTCCAATGCAGAGTGGTCCTGAAACTTGGATGGTTTGTGGTATAGAGGTGGACCCGGTGGAGGACCATGCATATAAATATGGAGGGACCTTCATTTGTCTTCTACCGGATTCTTTGAGAAACCATAGCCCTAGTGCTTTCCTTCCTCCGCAAACTTGTTCCTTCGTGATACACCTTGTCCGCGAACCGGCTGTGACTTCCACGAACCATATCTCGTTTGCACCATTTAATCCTTAGAGCAATGTCCCAACCGCGAACTAAATTTTTTGAATAAATTAAAAGGTAAGTCACGACGGGCCGTGTAGGAACTCGCTTCATGGTTTTGGTGCTCCGCGGTTTTGATGATCCATGGTTTAAAATCATCTGAACTTAATTCCTCTGAACTTAACCATTAAAATCCGGGATTGAAATTCCGCGGAGCAACCTGGTTCGTGGTTTGCTGGACAATGCTCCATGGGCCAGAGTACCATGAAGGAATTCCACGTAAGGCTAGTTTGTGGGATGCTGTCATCATGAACCAACCTATGAGACCACCATGCGACCTTTTCTATGAAGGCTCCTGAACTGATTCATGACCATTTTTTGGTTTTTCTAGTGTGCAGGGAGAAGATATGGTTCCCCCCCATCCTGCACCTAGGCTTGCTACGGAGCTCTTCTCAATTTATAATCAATTCATGAAGGACATGGATAGCTCTGTTTAAGATGGAATCCGCCACTCCCTACCATCTTCCTTCCTTGCCGACCGGCTCTCCAAATCACAGCAGGAGTATCTCTTTTCTAACAGCCTTCCTGCCTATGGGTTCGGTTTGTTTTCTGATACCCCAATTCTGAAACCATCCCATGAAAACAATGTTGAAACATTGATATTTACTTCCACTATCCCCCTGTCCGTGATACCTATCGGTGGGAGGCCTTCCCTGAGGGGTACAACTATTAAATCTTTGTTGAATCACCTTCTAGTATCTCCGACAGGAGAACCACGTCAACAGGAAGGAACAATTCACTGCTATCGGAGAATTTCACGTAGTGCCATGGTAAGCAACCACCATGGCTGGCCGGCGAATAGGGATCTTTGGATGGGAGGATAATTTAAGTCATTTGATTGGGGGTGGACCTTCTGGGTTCGCCAGAGCTGCATAGAATTTGGGGATAGAGTTGCAAGTCGTAGGCTTGTATGAAGTTGTCTGGGTGTCCCAAACCTATACCCACAAGCCTCAAGCCCTCGCCAGGAAACTTATGAGCCGTTGGAATCTGGACACCAACACCTTCCATCTGGTCTATGGGGAAGTGGGCATTAGTCTTTGGGACGTCTTTCATATTTTGGGGGTCCCCGTCATTGGGTGTATGTATGACGAGTTCCTGCCTCCTCCTTCTATGTGGGAGAACGAAGAGAGGACCCCCCCCCCCCCTTGTGAAGTAGCTTATTAACCAGGCTCGAAAGCACTCAGTGGATACATCTCCAAAACAGATCATCCCATATCGTGAATGGGTCAAGGCTTTGGTGAGAGAGACCAAATCCGACGAATCCTCTACTCTCCCACGCAAGCCCATGACTTGACCTACGATGGAGTCCCGTAAACAGAGGGGCACCTATTGGCTGATTTTGGGCAAGGCGATTTTCACGGCTGGGGATGGGAGCTTATTCCGGATGTTGATCGATTGCTCTGTTTCGCAGCTTTTCTGGCCATGTTCTTAAGTGGATGACTGTTACCCGTATGCGAGACTGGTGGCGTGCGGGTCACTAAGTTTTTCATGGCGGAACAATTTGTTAACGGTAAGGTTATCAACTTAGTTGTCCCAGTACTTTCCAGGATTTATCGGTTGCTCGGTAATATCACTGACGGGATCCGACCAAACTGAGTGGTCGGCCCTTTCCAAATTCTTTGGGGATGGTTAAGCGTATACATCAAGAAATGCTACACCTTCATCAACCCTTTTTAGATTCCAGACACCACATTTAGGCCATATATGCAACTGAACAATGGGGTTATCCCTGAAGAGTGGGCAACCCAAGAGAAGGATTATCAATAGATAGTTCAGAACAAGCGTCTGATATCGAGTCGAATCTCGAATTATGACTATTTCAATTTTAATCTATTTTCTTCCCCATCCGGTGCAATTACAAATACCATAACAGAGGAGTTTAGTAAGAGGGGATACCTCTTCTCCCTCCGTGAGGGTATTATGGTGGCTTGTATTAGTGGAGAACTGATCTGCGAGGGGTACGTTCCTTGCCAATTTGGGTGACAATTTGGCTGCGTCCAAGCACAGTGTCCCCCCGCACTTAGTGGTGCCTGCGAGAACCGTAATTTATTGGCGGCCAGACCACTGTGGTTAATGTTTACCCGAGAGGATACCAGCTGTGAGGTTATGACCCCCACGCTTGCGGACTCCATGCCTTTCTTATCCATGAATTATGCCGACTCCTGGGTAAAATCATACCCAAATGGCCAGCTAGGTACATTGGTGCCTACCATCTCAAGTCCCAGACCATCAAAGGGAAAAAGGAAGTGAAATGAGGATGGTGCTCCAACTAGGCCGTGGAAAATCATTTTTCACCCTATTGGTCCCATGCTTCCAGTGAAGATTTTGACATATAGAGGTGTAACCTCTCATGCCCTCGAAGCTGCTCGAAGGGGGATGGTTATCCCCGATGATGCTGCCTTTCTGACGGCTTGGGGCCAGTGGGACGAATTCAAAGCTAGGTCAGCCTTTCGCAGCCCGTACCCCTGTCCTCTGTGGTAGTTTCTTCAAGAATCAGAGGTATCTTTTGACGAGTTGGGCTACGTATATTTTCCTACTAACATTCTTTATGACGCGGACCTCGAGAGGGCCGTTCTATATCTCTGGGACCTTGAGGTCTATATTCACGCACGCTGGGGTTATGCGGTGTTGACGCATTGAATCCAGGCCATGCTACACCTTGTTACTAATGAGGAGGAAGAAGGAAGTGACCGATCTTCAGGGGGTGATGATTTTGATGATCTCCCTGTCACAGATGAAGCAAGATAATTCCCCTCCGTACCCATGAGGTCCCGTCCACAGGTATCCCCAGAGAGTTCTAGGGTGGCGGCATGATATGGAACACAAATACGGCCATTTTCGCCCTTACCAGCCTCTACTGATGCTCAACCTTCTCAGGTTGATCCTCCCCAGTTGGAGATTCATGCCATGGCCCCATTTCCGGAGGCATGGAGGATTTGGGATGACCTGAGGGTCAGTGGTTCGTATGATGAAGTTTGGGCGTTACTTCAAACAGGCCCTCTTAAACTTCCGGGTATTGGGATGATCTTTTCTCCACCCCACTTTCTGTTGGAAGAGGATTTAGATAAAATAGTCGCATTATTAAAGGAGATTGATGTGTACATTCATTAACTCTAGAATCGTCTCTATGGGATCATCCTGGTGTCCATGATGATTATACATCACGAATTGTCCGACCCTGAAGAAGAGGTTTCTCTGCTCGCCCATTATGACTTTCTCCCTCCATTATTGTGGAGGTTCTAAAGTTCCTTCCATTTATGTAGGGTGTCGATGAATCTCGGGGGGTAATTACTTCTCCGAAGTATACCCCTCATGGTACCGTGGTGGGGGATCATATGATTTCACCCACAAGGGTAATCGAGGAAGGATCCCCTGATGTAGCTGAGCTTATGGAAGCGACCATCACAGACTCAGCTAGGGTCTTTCCTCCTCCCGCCCCTCCCAGAATTCTGGACGAACTGACCCCTAGACAGATGCAGAGACTGCAACAGGTGTTCCATTTATCAGAACGTCTCAGGAAGGGAAAGTCAGGTAATCATGAATTCCTATTTTCTCAATTTCCAACTTTCATTTTTAGACTTTTCCAGTCATTAACTATTTGACGTATGGTGCAGGGCGACTCGAGGATCTGGATGTGGCTACCCAATTGGTTTTACCTTCCACCTCTTTTCCATCTGTGGAATCACCCGTAACAACGCTTGGGCGCGAAGAAATGGTGGGCCCTGCTAGAGGTGTCGGTGAAATGGATGCTTTAATCCTGCCTTTATTATTCAGAGATACGTCAGAGGAGGAATTGTTGGTATTCGAGACTCCTATGATCTAACATCCCTTTCAATTTCAGAAGAAGACGGGGCGCCCATGGTCTGTGAGGGGGATCCAGATCTGATGGGGCCAGCCACCTCAGACCCAAGGGATCCCGTGATGATAGAGGAATATCCTTCCATTAATCCAGTTGCTGGGATCCCAGAGTGGGCCATTATCCTATTCACCGGGGGAGTGATTTCCCCGAGCTTGGTCTCCGTAGGCGACCACATGGGGAAAGCTTTGGAAACTGCTGGCCTTAGGCAAGGCCTTTGGTCCTGGACCCCTCTAGGGGATCCCTTGATTCCCTTTCCTATCGAAGATGTGGCATCCTCTTCTAGTGGTTGTCTTGGTAGTGCAGAGCTTGAAGATGTCGACGCCTTGACGATTAAGAGTAAGTTCCCCGATCTCTTTCCACTGACTCCTTTTTCTTCCCTTTTCTAATTAGGGGTACTCATCTATCTTATTGACTCTAGGGCTTCAAGACCACACCCTTTGGCACTGACGATTGTGTCTCCAGACCCGGTTGTGCCTGTGGCCACAACTGCTGGGGGTGAAGCTACCGTTGTGCCAGATTTTGTGGGTGAAGCTGCATCGGGTCCCTCCTTAGTGACGTTCATCCCCGAGTTTGAGTCCTCATCCGGGAGTGATTCTGAGCCCGATCAGCAAGTCCTTTCTAGCCTTCGACCCACTCTCCAATGGGCTTGGGAGAAAATCTGGAGACTGATCTCTCAAACACCCTTGGTCGAGATGCCGACCAAATTACTAAGGCTAAACAATTTGTTTATGCTAGTGGGATTTGATGGATTTGACTATCATGGTGATTATGGAATATTCTAGCAGGGAGTCGCTGGCTGGGAGAGGCTGCCTAACAGAGGCTCGTGACCATGCCGGGGTCATTGTGAGGCTTCAGGGAGAAGTTATTGAGCAGCGTTCTCACCTGGAGGTGTAGAGGAATGAGATACAGTGGCTGTAGTAGGAAGAGGCCAATGTTGCCGCCATGATTGAAGATGGGGAGTGGCGGATGGATGAGGAAATGAGGGCAAGCACAAAGACGGCTCAGGAGGTGAAAGATTTGTGGGCTGGGGTAGATGCAGAGATGACCTTACTGGAGAATCTATCTCATACAATCGATAATTCTCTCCAGCACCTGATTGTGAATCCGCCGAAAAACTGTTGTAATTACCTTTCATGCTAGAGGAGGCTCCAGATTGTGGATTCCCTTCCTACCAACTTTTTTATGGAACAAAGAAACATTTCTCCATAGTTCTCTTGTCACCTTCTCCTGTGATAGAAACTATTTGGCACGATTGCTGCACATGGAATAATCCGATTCCAGGAATAAAAATAAATCAATCTCTAACTTTTTCCTGGACCATGGGATCCAGTGAGAATAGTTTGACTATTTATGGGGTTTTGTAGGAAAACCCGACAAACTTTTTTTCATTTTCATTTAATGCCCTAATTTTTCCTGGGCCCATTTAGTGTGGACCCAGTAGGTATAGCCCGGATTTTTCTTAGGTCTCCCTTTTCGGGTGTCCGGCCTAACAGGCTTTGTGCCTCCTTTTTGTGAGCGGTTTAAAGTCCCGCCGACAAGACTATCACTATTGATGTTTTTGGTCGAACAAATTTGACGAAATATGTTGGGGCGAGGGCCCCAATGGGGTTCAACTGATTAAAAGATGTCTCAATACTTTTTATACACATGTGGGGGGAAACATGTTTAATTTTGACCGGCATGCAGGGCATGTCTCAAGGCATGGGAGTCATGTTGGCATACATAGGTAGGAAGAGCGTTGCCTAAGGAATACATGCCTTTGGTAGACGATCCAGGGGCGATCAATATGTAGAGTCGCTGATGGCATGGTATTCATATTCATACAAAGGTGTCCTTAAGTCAAGGACTTATCCATTTCTGATGGCTAGGGGATTTCATGGAAGTCTGTCTCATGGAAACCACGATGGGTGGTTTGGAAAAAATTTGAAAACCACTGGGGGTGTCTCGGAAAGGGTATGTGAGGTCTGAATGGTTTTTAGAACATCTGTATCAATCAAGAGTGTGGAAGCAAGGTTCCCATCCTACAAATTTATCTATCATAAAGGACTATCCGAGTTGGCACAATTAAAGGTCATCCAGCTGGGATATCACCTTAAATGGAATGACTTATCCTGGTTCTTAGTAATATTTTCAAATATGTTCTTTCGTATTCATGTAGGATTGTGGAAGATGTTGGTAAACTATAGCTCAGATGGTTTTTGAATCCCGGGATAGACATGGGGGCTCAGAGGCCCAGAGGCGTACGGAGAGAAGCATTGTCTAAGGAAATATTGTCTTTGGTAGATGGGCTAGGGGTGATCAATATGAAGAGACGCTAAGGTCATGGTATGCATAGTCATAATAAGGTGTCCTTAAGTAAAAGACTATCCACTTCCGATAGCCGAGAAACTTCAGGGAAGTTGAGATTTGGGACCACCAGGGGTGGCGTATGAGAGTTCATCTTTTTCTGAGTACAGATTATGGCTTATGATGAGAGGGTTCCTAAATACTGGGGAAATATCTAGAATAAAATTCCCAAGAATGGGTTAATTATTTCCTTCTCACGCTGGTGTGAGACGGTGGTTCATGCAGGTCTGACCTGTGCACTGAAGGATAGAGAAAAGCCTATGTTTCTCACTGATCCCATGACATGTTTGACAGTGTAGTTTATCGTCATGTGGTTGAGACATATTCCGTGCAGTTTGGTGACATGCGGTAAGGACGAGAGGCATTTTTAAAGGTTGTTGTGTAGTTTAACGTCATGCAGCAAGGGAGAGAGGAATTTTTTTTCTTTTTGAGACAGTGAAAACACTTGTGGTTGGAGGCATTTACCTAGATGGTTAATTCATGGCCTTTGAAGTTCTGTTCCAAGTGGACAAGATGTCCCGTGCAGTTTAACGTCATGCGCAAGTAAGAGATGCATTTTTAAAGGTTGATGTGTAGTTTAACGTCATGCAGCAAAGACGAGAGGAATTTTTTTTCTTTTTGATCTTGGAAAATGCTTGTGGTTGGAGGCATTTCCCTGGATGGTTAATGATTGGCCTTTGTAGTTTCGTTCCAAGCTGCCAAGATGTCCCGTGTAGTTTAACGTCACGCGGAAAGGACGTAGTTGCAAAGGACACTCTTCATCAGGATGTAATTGGGCTTGAATAACTCAACATGCCCCAGACGTGGAGGGGGGTTTATTGGTGTAAATCACGGTTTCGGGGCTTCTTGGATTAGGAGAGGTGATATGGGGGCTCTAAGTCTCGTAAGCGTATGGAGCTAGGAATAGCATTTCCTGTGGAAATCTTGCATTTGGTAGACGAGCCAGGGGATATCAATATGCAGATCCACTGAGGGCATGCAATGCATAGTCATGCAAAGGTGTCCACGGGTCGATAAAATTCCACTTCCGATGGCCGTGAATGGTTATGAGGATCCGAAATTATCCAGGCCACAAAGTCTGTCATTTGGATAGAGAATGTCTGGGCATGTCGGGGATATCCGTCCCTGGTTGCTTGTTGAGGTTCAAGGAGCCCCCCTGCGCTGATTTTTTTTTCGCGTGGGTGTGCCTTCATTTCATGCAGTTTAACGTCATGTGGTAAGGATGATGTACTCCTAGTTTATTGGTCATAGAGCTCAGACCATTAGGTGACTATTGTTGTAGTCACTCGAAGGATATCTAGGTCAATATGCTTTGATATACTTGGAAAAAGGTGGGGGATGAAGGTCGTAAACTGCCACTTTGAGCATTCCTAGATCAGGAGGTGTGGCGTCAGGGTTCTGAGGCTGGTAAGCATATGGAGCTAGGAAGAGTGTCGCCCGAGGAAATCTTGCCTTTGATGGATGAGCCAGGGGCTATCATTATGAAGATCCGCTGAGGGCGTGGAATGCATTGTCTTACAAAGGTGTCCCTGAGTCGATAACTTTCCACTTCCGATGGCCATGAATGATTATGAGAATCCGCATTTTCTCACAGTGCAGAGTTCAGCACGTGGGGATAATGGCGTATGAGTATACAAGAAACATCTTCACTGCAATTGTCTGTTGAGTCAAAGTATCCTAGTCCTGGCTTGATGTTCGTTTATGTCGGACGCTATGCGAACCACCGGAAGACACATAGGCTAGAAAGATAGGGGTATCCTGGAAACATTTGGATGTGAAAAGGGGAATTAACTTGTAAACCACTTCTCCATAAATTTTTGGATCGGGAGATATGATATGGGGGCTCTATGTTCAGTAGTTGTACGGAGCTAGGAAGAATACCGCCCGAGGAAATATTTCCTTTTGTAGACGGTCCAGGGGCTATCAATATGCAGAACCGCTGAGGGAATGGTATGCATAGTCATGAAAAGGTGTCCCCAGGTCTATAACGTTCCACTTCTGATGGTCATGAGTGGTTATGAAGATCCATATTTTTCCAGGTTGTGGGGTCAGATGTATGGATAGAATGTATCCAAATGTTCAAGAAGTACCTCCATCTCGTTTCGTCACGTATCTTTGGTAGGTTGCGATGAATTCCATGCAGTTTAACGTCATGCGGTGAGGATGAGGTCCGTGTAGTTTAAAATCATGCGGTGAGGATGATGTCTGCACAGTTTAATGTATTTCGGCGAGGACGAAGTCCATGAAGTTTAACACCATGCGATGAGGAAGAATTATACACCCCGTGCAATTCTAGTATGTACATGGGGGAAGGGGAATTTTTAGCTTCTCATCTGTGCAATTTAACGTCATGCAGTAAGGATGAGGAGTACACCCCATGCAAGTATAGTCCATACATGGTGGAAAGGGGAATATTGTTTTTCGAGAAGTGGTTGGGTTGGGATAGAGGATCCTGGCGTCGTTATGTATCCTGCGAGGGTGGAAATCAAGCCATACACAGTTCTCTGAATAGTACACCACGTGCAGGTCCGATCCATACACGGGGAAGGGGGATATTTTTATCTTTTATTTTGCTCCATTTGGGACTTGCTAGGCTAGGATGGGGAATCCCGACATCTCTATGTATCATGCAAGGGAAGGAATCAAGCCGTACGTAGTTCTATGAAAGAAAAACCCCTCGTGTCGGGCTAGTCCATACACAGGGAATGGTCATTATTTAACCATTATTCAGGGGGTCACTAGGCCAGTATGAGGAACCCTGGAATCACTACAAATCCTATGAGGGCAGGAATCAAGTCTTACGAAGTTCTCTGAAAGAAAAACACCCAGTTTCAGGCTGGTCCATACACGGGGGGGGGGGGGACGGAGGACTTTTAAATTCTTAAGGGGGTGGTTGGGCCAGGATAGGGAATCCTTGTTTTTCTACGTATCCAACGAGGTCAAGAATCAATCCGCACGTAGTTCTCTACAAAAGTGATACACCTTGTGCAGGTCTGGTCTGCACACGGGGAAAGGGGGCATTTTTTACTTTTGTTTGGGAGTGGTTGGGCCAGGATAGGGAACCCCAGCATCGCTACATATCCTGTAAGGGTAGGAATAAATCATATGTAGTTCTCTGAAATCCATACAGTTTAACGTCATGTAGTGAGGAAGAAATTCTATTAGTTTAAGTTCATAGAGTTTGGACCATTGGACGCTCGACAGTTTAATGTCATGCGTCTCGGACGAAGAATACGCCTCGTGCAGGTCTGGTCCACACATGGGGGGAGGAGGCATTCTTATCTCTAATTATCTATGCAGTATAACTTCGTGCAGCAAGGAAGAAATCTTCTTGATCACTATGAAAAATACTTCTTCAGGAATCTCTCATTGGTAGGAGCTGTGGTGAATTTCCCATCCATGGACATCAGGGTATATGCTCTGTTAGAGTAGACCTTGTGTACCACATTCGGTCCCTCCCAATTGGGCTCCAACATTAGAGGCTTCTTCCCGGGTATCATCGGGGTTTGGAGGACAAATGATAAATATCATTTAAAAAAGATCTGAAAAAACCTTTTTGTTGAAGGCTCGTGCGATCCAGTTCTAGTAAACCTCCAGATGGTGCCAAGTGTTCAAACGCTTCTCATCTAACTATTCCAATTCACCTGGCTACTTTTTTGATTTCTCATCGTTAGATAATTGATCACAAATGGCCACGCATAGTGAGGATAATTAGAGCTCAATTGGAAAGACCGCCTCTGTTTCGTAGACCAACGAGTAAGGGGTGGCCTGAGTAGTGGTGTAGATTGTGGTTCGATAAGCCCACAATGCTGGAGGAGTTTATCCAGCCACAACTTCTTGTCTATGTCCACCATTTTCTAGAGGATGTTAGACAGGTTGTTGTTGATGGTTGTTATCTATCCATAGGCCACTGGATGGTAGCAGGATGAGTGGTTAGCCTTGATACCATACTAGTGGTATAGATTTTCCAATTCAGTAGAGCAGAAATTGGTGTCATTGTCTGTCAGTATGGTATGAGGGACACCAAATCTGGTGATGATATTTGTCTTCACAAAGCTGACTATTCTTCTTGCCCTGACTTCCTTAAGGGGTATGGATTCTTCCCATTTGGAAAAGAAGTCAGTTTCCCTAAGGATGTACTTTATCTATTTGGCCATGGCGGGAGGATATGGTCCAACGACATCCATTCCCCAAATGGAAAATGGCCACGAGTACTTGTCTTGATGAGTAACTCCGGGGGTTGGTGTATGAAATTAGCATGAATCTGGCATGAGTGGAATTTTGCGGTAAAACTCTCGCAATCTCATGCCACTATAGGCCAGTAGTACCCAAGCCTTCAAACCTGATGGGAAAGCTTGGTCCCTAGTTGATGTGCTCCACATGCTCTGGCATGTACTTCATTCATTACAACAGCGGTTTCTTCTCCATCAATTCATCTGAGGAGTAGCCCCGTCGAGGCCTCATTTGTAAGGTCCTCTTGCTTACTCGCGCCGCTATATAGGACAAAATTGATTTCCCTTCTTCGTAATATCTCTCATTCTGCCCTGTATGATGGAATCTCTCCCCATTGAAGGTAGTTTGCTATGGGGGTCATCCAGCCGGTGGTAGGAGAATATGGCTCGGGGACAGGACTGAATTCGTGGATTTCATCCATCTTAGTCTGAACAAATTACAATACCATTCGATGGTGAGAAATACTGATGACCATTTCATCTCGGTCTGGGACGGCTAGGGTTGTGGTCACGTTGGCTAATGCATCAGCCTGAGCATTCTAGGACTGGGTAATATAATTCAATTTCGGTTCTGTAGATAATTCTTCCATTAACTCTCTGACGTGGTCAAATAGGGGAATAAGCTCCTCCTTTTTGGTAGCATAGTCACCATTGACCTGCTTGATGACCAGATCCGAGTCGCCTTTTACCATAAGGTTTTTACTTGTTCCTGGAGTGAGAGCTCTATGCCTGTAATGAAGGCTTGATATTCCATTTCATTGTTCATACATCCTTCAGACAGGAGAAAGGAATACAACAAGACTGCCTTATCCTGGGACATAAGTATTATTCCCAAACCCACCTTGTTAAATTTGGGGTCCTCCATCCTCTTCCTAGTTGGGCTTCGGGAAGCGCCGTCGAAGTACATTTCCCATGTTAGGATCTCTTCTTGAAACATGAAGACGTCCTCATCAGGTAGCTTGATGTTTGGCACAATGGTCCCTATTGAAGGGTGCGCTGCCAGAAAATCATCCAATTCCTAGCCTTTGACGGCTTTTTGAGGCACAAATCGGATGTCAAACTGTTGCAGGATGACCACCCCTTGAGATAGGTTCCCAGTCAGCATTGGGCGACTGAGGATGTACTTGAGTGGATTACTCCGCGAGATCAAATGGACTTCATGATACTGTAGATATTATCGCCACTTTTGGACTGTGAAGACCAAGTCCAAGGAGCTCTTCTCAATGTTCGAGTATCGAGTCTCAGCAACAATCATGTTTCGAATGAGGTAATAGAGATTGTTTTCTCTTTCGGTGTCTTTCTTTTGTGTGAGGAAGGCTGCCAGTGACCATTCTAGGTACATAACATATAGAATGATAGGTCTTCCTTTGACTGGGGGAATGAGCACCGGTGGTCTTAAGAGGTACTTCATCAATTTGTCGAACGCCTTTTGGCAGTCGTCCGTCCATTAGTACGTGACACCCTTCCTAATTAATAGGGTGAAGGGAAAACATTTGCCTTCCTGGTTGGCTATGAACCGCCTAATATAGGCTAGGTTTCCTTAGAATCCCCTTAGCTTGGTGAGATTTTTGGGAGGTGGCAGGCCAAGGATAGCCTTCATCTTCTCAGGGTCGACTTCGATTCCTTGATGGCGTACGACGAAGCCATGGAATTTCCCTGAGGTAACCTCGAAGGCACATTTCAAGGGGTTCATCTTCAGGCTATGCTGTCGGATCTTGTTGAAGATAGTCTCAGGGTCTGACAGGTGATCTGAGTTCTCTCATGACTTCACCACTAGGTCATCCACGTAACATTAAACGAATTTCCCCAGGAACGGTTTAATGATCAGATGCATGGCATGCTGGTTTGTGGTAGAAGCATTTTTGAGACCAAAGGGAATGACCCTGTAACAGAATACCACTTTAGGGGACCTAAAGGCAGTGGATTCTTCGTTTTCTCGGGCCATCCTGATTTGATTATATCCATAATATCCTTCCATGAAGGATAGAGCCTCATATCCAGCTGTCACATCGATTAACAACTTGGTGATTGGAACCAGGAAGTCATCTTTCGGGCAATACAGATTGAGATCTCTGAAATCGATGCAGACATGAATTTTCCCGTTCTTTTTCTTGATAGGGATGATATTATCCAACCAGATAGGGTATTGGACTTCCCTAATGAAGCATACTTTAATGAGATTATCAACTTTAGCCTCTATATTGGAAACATGTGAGGGTTGTGTCCTTCTGGCGGCCTGTTTGTAGCCCCGATGGTCTTCTGGAAGACCCAGGTGATGCGTCGCTACCTAGGGATCGAGTCCCAGCATTTACGTGTAATTCTAGGCAAATACATACCTGTGTTGCCTTTCGAAGGAGGAATATACCTCGTGTTCCTCGAGAGACATGGCCGCACTAATGAGAGTGGGCCTCGGGTCTTCCTCGGTGCCCATGTTTATTTCCCTGAGTTCATCCACAGTGGTGTAGATACCTTCATCAAATGTAGGAGGTGCATCCCTAAGATCTTCCCCCTCATCTTCTTGCAAATCCTCATCTTCTTGTTCCGACGAGGAGAGAGCTTTTGACACGAGCTCTTGGGAGTCCGAAGGCGAGGTGTCGTGGGTGTCCTTGCTCGATCTTTCATCCCCCGATTGAGGGTCAGTGGTAGTTCCCACATTGTCACACTCAGCTGTTATGGTTGAAGTCATGAGGACATCCAAGTGCATGTTCAGACATGAACTCCTACCTTCCACGTGGTTGATGGGTAGGACATAATCTCTTCCAAGCCGCCTGAGGGGGTCATCAGGAACCATTTCCAGGCCATTTGAAGGGGGGATCCAGTTGACACCATCGACCAAAGGCTTCTTTTTCTTTTTTTCTCATAGAACTCGGAGTAAATTTAATGTGACTCAGAGAGTTCTAAAGGGGCCTTTTCGGTGTGCAATGTACCACTTTTTCCATTGATGCAATACTTAATACAATGGGGGTAGGATGACGGGACAACCACGTGCTTATGGAGCCACGACCTTCCCAGAAGGGAATTGAATTATTTTCTCTGCCGGACCACCAAGAATTATGTGTAGGCTACCAGGTCACCATAATGGGTCCTTATCTTAATTTTTCCCATTGGATTTTTATCACTTTTGTCATAACCCAACATAGTTGTGGCTGAGGGAATTAGATCATCCTCACTGTAGCCCATCTTGCAGAGTGTCCATAGGGGAAGGAGGTTAACTCCAGACCTATTGTCTATAAAGACATTCTGGACCTCAATAACATTTAGCATTCCAGACACATATAGTGGTTTGATGCGTCCTTGCATGAAGGCATCTTCGTCCTGATAGGTGAAGGAAATCACTGTGTTTCATTCAGTCGGGCAAGTCTCCGTCCCGTAAATTTCGGCGACATCTACCTCATCTTGAAACTCCTAGGGGTTGATCAAAGCTTCGATAAGCACCTCCGTATGGTCGGCTGACAAACCCAGGGCATCCAGGATTGAAAACATGGCTGGTACTGATGCAAGCTGCTTAAGGATGTCATATTTTTGCTCTAGCGGTCGACGCTTCTCCGTTGGTGGTAGATTATTAGCGGGTCTTTGGGAGCTGGAGCATTTGACGAGGAGGGACCGGCCGTGGGGACAGATGTCGATGGTGTTCCCAAATTTTGAGGACATGGCCTGGCTGATCTTCTTGTGCGTACTAGGTGGCCAGACACATGCTCCTCCTCTAGTGGGTATCACATAACAACCGGTCCAGAATGGATTCTCATGGAGGTGGGGGAATGTTCATTCTCCTGTCGAGTCCGTTGAAGAGCTCTCCCACGGGTTTCTGTGATATTGACCGTTTGGGAAGAGGTCTAACCGTAGGGTTGGTTTCGACCGTGACTGAACCTCCCCCAGTATCCTCTACATCTGCAATTTCTCATCCCAGCTCCTCGTGTCTAGAACCTGGGTTCATAACCATACCCTTCATCAAGGGATTATTCCATAAGATGAATGATGTTAATAGAACGAAAGATTGGCTCTTCATCCACTGATAGGTAAACCTAGTCGGTTGTCCCTGATGGTACCATTTGGTGGGTCGGTGCCCATGGTTTCAAGTTCGAGGGCATGAAATCTTCCTGGGTCGGGACTAACTTTGGCCCCTTCGTGGACTGCTCCTCTTGTGATTGTTTCCTCCTTCGATTCCGCCCAGATGACCCGCTCGTAGAGGATTTTGAGGCTAACGATGTCGGCTCTGCGGCTTCAGGGGCTATTGGTGGAAACACCGGCTGTTGTAGTTGCGCTCAGAGTATGCACTGGGCTCGGTTGATAGTCTTCTGAGTCATCCAGTTTTGACATTTATTCCACTGGTTGCTGGTGACTTTATTCCACCCCTCCTCTCGGTCAGAGTTGATGGTAGAGATACATGCCAGATGCGTTGGGGGTGGTCCCAGCTCGACCTGTCCAGAGTCCACCATTCTCTGCAGGAGGTCTTTGAAGACGAAGCACTCTTCGATACTGTGCCCCAACATTCGATGGTAGGGGTATTAATCTAGTCTGTCATCGCGGCCTACTTCGTCAGCTTTCCTTGGCTCCGGGAGGTAGAGCAAGTTGCAGTTCATAGTGGAAATGAAGTAGCCGCGGACTTGATCATCTCAGAACGAGTATACATTTTGTATTCATTAATCAAAATGGTTCAGCTTCGACTCTCTCTGATCGTCCCGTTTAGGCAAAGGTGTCCGCTGATATTCTGAGGGCCCTTGACGATTTGGTGGAGGCCTAAGCAGTGGAGTGGGCACAGGGGCCGGCATGAGTGTGACAGCGGATGCTTCAGCTCTAGGGGCTCTTTTCGCAAGAGTCTGCGAGGCTATTCAGGACATAGAATTAGTCTGCTGTAGGGAGTCCTCAATTCTCTAGGCAATGGATGAGAGATGGCGGAATCAATTGGTTCACTCCACTAGTATGAGTGGTGTTCACAGCTCATCTCTATGATTAACGATCCATATGTCTAGCATCTCATCTTGAGGCATTGGCATGTTCAGAGAATAGGTCAGACCTTTCCATATGGCGATGAAATCTGAGACCCTCTTGTTCTCCATCTTCTTGCAGTTCATGAGATAGATGACCTTCATTTTAGGCAACGTTGAGTTGAAGTGGAATAACAACTACTACCGGAGGTCCTCCCAACTCTTTATTGACTGGGCCGGTAGACTGGTGTACCAGATGATGGCGGATCCTTGCAAGGTCCATACAAAGAATCTGAGTTTCACTCCTTCCCGTTGTTCCAGATTTCCCATAATATGGTCGTAATAGGATGTGTAGTGCATCAAATGCTGCTCTGGATTGCCCGATCCATTGAAGAATGGGAATACAGGGCTCCCAAAATTGGGTGGAGGCAGTGTGTTAGTCACCCAATCTGGGTAGGGTTTCCGCTCTGGCTGTATCGGAGAACGTCAAACTTCCATCGCTTCCAATCGAGCTGTTAGTGCCTCGATGGTATTGGTGAGACCCGGGTTTACTTCCTGCTGGGCCTGATATTGGGTAGGTGCAGTGTGAGGCATTTCTCGAGGATCTAGCTCAACCGGCACCAGGGGTGAATATGCTGTTCGGGACACCCTTGGAAAGGTTTGGGTGTACTCGCTCCGACTGCTTCCTAAGTGGAGGTAAGTATTGGTATTCATCATCCACATTTAGGTAGATAGATGGACCAGGCATCTCATTGGGCAGGGTAGACCTGGGCCCTTGAGGTGCACTTACTAGGAGTGCATGATGCGGCTCCTCTTGGGACACACTTTCAATAATGTGGTTCCTCTCGAGCAGCTCGGTGTTAAGCCGCCTCAATTCTTTCATCTCTTCGTCCTATCGAGCAAACCTCTCTTCGAGAATTAGTAGCTCATTTTTATTGATGGAAGGGGATAGGTTAAGGGTAACCGATCTCTTTTTTGTATCCTTATTAGAAGCTCGTAGGGTAATCAGAGTTAGGTTAGCTGAAGGGGCGGCCATATTTAGAGCGGCCCTCTAGTTTCGGGTGTGTACACCAGGGGGTTCGTTGTGAGTCACAGCCTGACTGGAACCATCGTCCCCCGATCCATCCTAATTTGCATCGTCTCTGGTGTCACCCGTGGGGTTAGCCTCTATGGCGTTGATGAATGCGTATTGCGGGGTGGAGGGGATGTCATCTTCTAAATAGGAATATGATCTCTCGCTTCTTCTCTCGACCCTCCTTTTCTTATCCTGGGATTGCCCTCGGACTCCCTAACGAAGGGTGACGCGAAGAGTGCTTTGATGTAACCATACAGTGCGCCTTCCTCTCGGAGGGGATGATTATTCAAATGAAGGGATTGGATGAGAACCTGCTTTGCTGACCGTCCTCCCTAGACGAGAGAATATTGACTCTCGTGGGGGAGGTTCTTATTGAGGGGGAAATAATTCCCCCATCCCTGAGGGCTGGGGTTGTACCCATTCCTTGGACATTGATTATCTTCCCGGTTTTATTGGTCTTACGCGGGCATTTGTTGTTAAAAACTCCCCAAGCCCTGCAGGCTGGGGTTGACCCTGGATGGCAGCAGTGGCTACTGCTATCGCGACCTGCCAAATCTTGTGTGCCCCCATCTGGGGGTGAACTGGGTATGATCTCGAGTCCTTCTATAGATCAATCCCCTCTAGGGAGGCGGTAAAAGGTCCTTGATTGGCCTCTCTAAGGCGGGAGGCCTGCTGTATGATCTTGGTGGCCTGATTCAAGAGTTCTTGGATGGCTTGTTCCCGCTGGGCCTGATGCTTCTAGGACATACTCAAGGCCTGAATCTGTTGGGTGTATTGGATTTCCTGAATATGGAGAACAATTGATTGTCATCTTGACGTGATGACGTAGCAAGACACCATGTCGAACGGGTTTTTCTGGGCTGGGAGTGGAGTGAAATGCAGAGCTCTGTGTTATCCCCACCCCCTGATATTGAACCCCGTCAGAGCATCACCGATGAGGTGGCGCAACTCGTGAAGTGCATAGAGGCAAGATATCCCATGTTCCGTTTACCTCTCTTAGGGCGTTGTTTCCGTGTCGAGTAAAGGGACTCCAGGTCGATGTGACACAAGGGGTCCCCTATCATCTTGACGTGGTCTACATACCCGTCATAGGACAGGAAGCTCGATTTCAGCGGGCGAAAGGTTGTCCATATATTATGGAGGATGTCGTACATGTATTCTTCCGACAACTCTCTGGGTATGTTGAACTGAGAGGTGGTTGTGGGATAAAACATAACTGGTATATCATCCCTAGCCATTCGTTTCCTCAGGTGCCGAATACCGGCATAATCCTCTACTAGTGACTCCTCTACCTGTTCGGCCCAACTGAGACGCTCACCACCAATGTGGTCGGATGTAGTGGGACAGATAGGTGATGAGTCATTATGTGGGCGATTATGAGGTGGTTCAAAAGATGAATTCATCCCTGGACCGTCTCCTGATTGAAGAAGGGTGTTGTTAGCAACATGTTGGGAATCTCACATGCTCGATCCCGTCCTTCTGAGTGCCTCGACATATGAGGGATTTTCTGTGCTTGATTCCGTAGGGGGAGGACCTTCTTGTCGATATGACATTTCATCACGGGGAGGACCTCCGCAATGGTGGCCATAATGGTGAGGACTACCTTTACTGCTTGATGCTTCGCTGCATAGAGTACTTTTGCAGTGCACACCCTGGGGAGGACCTCCAAGGTGTGTCGTAGAAAGGGGAGGAACTTCTGGCTGTGTAGCATTGTTATGGGGAGGTCTTTCGCAACAACTACCATCATGGTGAGGATGACCATCATGGCTTTGTGTTCGATGTGAATCTTGGGAAGGACCTTCAGGACACACTGCGACAATGGGAGTACATTCTTGTCGCTTGGGGCCATTGCGGGGAGGACCTTTACAATGGCGTCTGTGGTGGTGAGGAATACTATCACAGCTGCGGAAATGGCGAGGACTACCATTAATACTACCGCAGGGAGAATATCTATGGGATACACCTTGGGGAGGGCCTCCATAATGTACCACAATGTGGGGAGGGCCTTCTTGTTGCTTGACGTCTCTATGGGAAGGTACTCCATTATCAGGGTGGCGAGGACTACCACCGTGATCTGATGCCCAGCTGTGCAGAGTTTCATTGCAATGTAACCCCTGGGGAGGACCTTCAGGGTAGGCCATGACAAGGGGATGGCCTTCTTGTCATGATGAGATGTCGCTATGGGGAGGACCTCTATAGTTGCGACTATGATAGTGAGGACTACCATCATAATTTGTGGTCTCACTGCATGGAGAGTGATTGCAGTGTATACCCCGGGGAGGACCTTCAGGGTGGACTACAGCAAGTGTAGAACCTTCTTGCTGCTAGATATTATGGTCACGTGGAGGGTTTCTGTGACTCACATTAAAAGAGGAGCTCTCATGATCGATTGTAATATTATCGTGAGGGAAGCCCCCACGGGTGCTCTGGGGAATACCTTCAGAGCTGCTGGTAGTGACATTATGGGGAGGACCTTCACAACATCTATAGAAATTCCCATAATATGGTATTAGAGGGGTTGGTTTCTAAGCCTTTGATGTGTGATTAGCGGCATTGGGAACCCCAGATTCCAGCAGAGCAGAGTCCTGAACCCGCTCTTTATTTTCCGACTGCCTTCGGCGCGTTCAGGGCACTCTCTTGCGGGCAGCAGGGTCCATCTGCTATTGATAACGGCCTTCACCTTTGGGTCCCTATCTGGGGTGGTCCTGTGATGCCGCTGGGATACGCCGACAAACATCATTACTTTTAGCAGGGATATATGCCTACTCTGGAGCATCCACCCTGATGGACGGATGTCCCTCAGTTGGAATGAGTGAAGATGCTTGATCTGGTTTCCCTTGCATCACAGAATATAGTCGGCGAGCCTCCTGGGCAGAATCAGGGATGCAGATCTGCTCCGAGGAGGCTATCTCGTCTCTTAGATGAGTCGCCTCAATTGGGGAGACGGGATCACGAGACCGAGTCCATACTATTTCCACTGATGCAATTACATTCTGGCATGTTTGAAAGATATGATCTGGGATCGATACCTGCTCCTCCATCATTTCCAAGATATGTAGAGAGACATATATGACTGTAATGGGTATGAAGGCCCATTCCGGGATCGGAGTATGCATATCCTGCTCCGGTTCTCCTGTGGTCAGTGGATATTGACAATTCTCTTGTGTCCGGGCAGGTAAACGAATCTTCCCATATGCCGGGAAATGTCGGTTTGTCTCTCCATTTTCTACCGCATTGGGGTGGCGGTCTTTACTTGCATCCGCAGGGGACTGGCCCTGTATATATTGGTTTCCCAACATATCGAGTCGGTGGCCTTTGTTGGCAGGGAGACATGCCTGCCTATGAGGTTCTGCCACATCTGGGTGTCGGGCGTTGTTGATCACCACCATGCGAGGAAGGCTAGCTTCAGAAGAATCTGCTAGGAGCTGGTCCTGCAGGCGCCGGGTCGCCACCACGTCAAGCTGGTGGGCTTCACGACCCTGGGCAGGGAGAGGTGCATGCTTGGTAAGTGCCGTCCTGTGTGAGTGGCGGGCTTGATAGAGCTTGGGGGGGGGGTGCGCACCGGCTTGTATGATTCCTCCATGTCTGGATGGCAGGCTTGGGAGGAGCAAACAGGTGTAGGTTCCTATCCGTGGTATGTCTCTGTGGCGGGGCAGCGGAGCTCCTCCTCAGGGACCAGGGTGAAGACTAGTCCCCGATTTACGTCTGCCGCCCTCATCGGGCGGTCCGAGGGGCCGGAGCTCGCTGAGCGTGGGCCTGAATCCGCGGGGCGACATCCTCCTCTGTGTGAGGAAGTTGGGTCGCGGCGTGACAATGATGACGTCTGACGGTAGGGGCCTTGGAGCGGAACCCCCATTCAGTGGAGATGAAGTCCTCAACATCGACCTCATCTGCCTCCCTAAGATAAGGGAGGTACTCATTGTCTCATTTCGGGGACAGACTCCCGAAATGGTTGGAGACAGCGACAGATTTAACCCTGATGGGAAATGTTCAACTAGACGCAAGGGTTCAGAATCATTTATGCCCAATGTTTACCATCCCTCATTGGATTAATGATCCCAAGGAGTCTGGACTCATTGAAGCATCACTAAGAATGTAGCGGTGAACTGACTTGGAGATAGTCGGATTGACCGGTTTTTGGGCTTGAACATCAGGGAGGCCTCCTACGTACCTTGCCTAAGGGAAAGGGATCAAAGTCCACGTAGTCTGGGTATACAGTTTAACATCACGGTGGATGGAGGATACAGTTTAATGTCATGCTGGATTGGGGTGGAACTCGACGTGGAGAAACAACCGAGTGGTGGGCTTGAACATCGTGGAGGATTTCTACGTACCATGCCTTAACATGGATCAAAGTCCCCATAGTTTGATTAAGTGTCGAGGAACAGATGTGAAGATGGACCAGGTGGTCCGATGGGTGGTGGGATTGAACCTCATGGAGGCTTCCTACATACCCTACATAGGAGTCTGGTATCAAAGTCCTCGTAGTTGCATATGTTTCGGGGAAAGCGCACCGGGAGATGAATGGAGTGGGGCTTACGTGTGGAGCAGCCTATAAGGTCAGGGCTTACTCCTAGGTGGATACTCGGGCGACAAAGTTCAGAGGGAGAGGAAAAGGGGGTGCTCTTGTGACCGTATCCTCTCTTGAAGTGCATGAGGTCTTCCTTCTAATGGCTATTATACCACCCCTGAGGAGCCCTCAACATGTGGAGGGGCAGAAAAGGGAATTCCCGAGCTCAGACTCCACATTATCGTGGGAATGTGAACCCAGGAATGCTTCAGGAATCTGCTCAAGGGTCGGGGCATCCCCTTCAACTCTACTTACCATGGGTATGTGAACTCAAAGTGGTGTACTGATTCCCCTGAAGGTTACACCACATGGGTCCGGTGGCTCTGGTGGAGGCCTCGGCCCGGGGCCGATGAGTAGGCCAATGAAGGAGTCGTAGAGGACTACGCTGGATCGAGAGGATTTTATTTGGCCTGATGATTGGGAACTCTGAAGGATTTGGCGATCCACCGAGGGGTATGGGTGGAGGCGCCCTTCGCATGGAGAGATGCCACGCGGATGGTGGAGCTGTCTGCGAACCAGGGTGGTCGCGGACTCATTGGCATCTCGCAAACTAGGGTGGTTCGCGGAGTAGCGGGCATCCCGTGAACCAGGGTAGTTTGCGGCTTCAGGTTCAATCCGCGAACCAGGGTGGCTCGCAGAGGGTTCCAGACGGGTAGTGGTGGACAAGGGAGATGCCGGTCGGAGGCTTGTTGGTTGGGGCATCGCCCGCATAGGAGAGTGCTACACGGTGCGATGGATGGGAAAAGAGGAACAAACTCCCTGGTCTACGGGGAATTCATCAGTGGAGGGGGTATGATTCACGGGTTTCCTTTCTTCTGTTATTTTAGGTTCACGGTTCACCAAGTTATTATGTGCTTTCCAATTCCTTGTTAATTTGTATACCTGCTGTGGTTCGCGAATGGGAAATTGGATGTTTTCAAAATCTGAATCCTTCCTTCAACCGATCTCCTTCCGAATCTCCAATCCCTCTGAATCTGATTCCAATTCTCTGAATCCCTTCTCCCTTCCCCCTCAGTCTCCTTTTATAGAGTGGGGAAAGAGATGCATCTGTGGTCACGCGACACCTTTTGCGGAGTCACATGACCGAAAAACTAGTTTGCAGCTGACTTGGTCAATCCATGCCTCATGGTGGCACCGATCACATCTCCCCCACGAACCGAACTCAAGGAGTGCTTCGTGGTCGTGGAGGTTTCCACCACTATTTAACGAAACAAAAGGCGTTTCAGATGAGCTCACACAGTCTACTGCTGGGGCGGTCTGTGAATGGTGAACCGGACTGGCTCCTGCCCTGCTTCGCGCCCACGGAGGACTTCTGCCTTCATTCTGTGAACGACGATGGTACAAACCAGATGGGTCGACGCGGTCTGCGGCTGGGGATGGTTCGCGGAAGTGGACCGGTTCATCTCCCATCCTGCCGCACGCCGATGGAGGATCACTGCCTCCATTTCGCGAATGACAATGGTCCCCAAAGGGAGTGATCTGTGGAACCGGTCATGTGCCATTATCTTCGGACCAGTCTGCGGACTGGTCCCATTAGTCCTTGCCTTTGAAATCTTTTCCCCAATTTCTTTGGGGATGTGGGTAGCATCTCCTTTGTAGATTTTTAGGACCCTACAATATTAAATAGACCAGAATTCATGCTTTAATTATTCATTTCATTATATTGAATCATCATATCTTTAAACAAAATTGATATTATGATACAATGAATATAAGAATCAACCTCTATGAATATGATATAGACACCCCTATCATCATCAAATGATTACTAATGATTAAGATTGATAAAATTAGTTCCAACCTATAGTACAAATTCATTAATAGTAAATTAGTGAAAAACATCTATGATACTTTAGAAATCCTTTTCCTATGAGGACATGCTTTGAGTTTATGTAATGGTCAAAGTTTTTTGATGGTATCACTCAATTTTTTAAAATAATTAGAATATATATGATAGTATGTTATAAGGTCACAACAATTAGTGATAAAAAATAATTTAATTAATTTATTAATCCTCTCAATATTTTATGAAGCCCCAATGACACTCACCATTGACCACAGAATGTCCCATCACTTGGAAATTCTAGTGGAAATGGTCCATATTTCACTCTTTATAATCTAGAATATGGACATGAAAACCATAAGAAGGTGATTATGTAGGCTTTCACACCAACTGTGGGCATGCGGTTACTTATTATATTGAGTGGAAACTCAAATCCTTAAATCATGACTCAAATTTCGTAAACTCATGTTTGAAAATGTGTATTTAAGAAAATATGACCATTAAATTAAATACGATTGTGGTTAAGTAAATAAAAAACCCTTATAAAAACATCTGGATAAAATTGTGCCTCCCAACTATAGAATTTTAAACACTATGTTATATAGTTGAATTCTTATTCAAGTAATTAATGTATTATTCTAAGCTCATATATTATTGATTTATTTTTTTTCTACGCAAAAAAAATCATATTGTATCTTTTCACATGCCTTTCTAAAATTATATAGAAGTTATATATGTGATTAACCATGTTTCAATAAAATATTTACACATAATACATTTATTTAAATTCCACTTTTTCATGTCAATAAATTTATTTATGTGATTTTATATGGAATCCATATAATGAATCATGAATCAGAATGAACTAAAATAAATAATGCATGGAATGATCATAATCTTTAACTAGAGATTAATTTATTGAGCATATAATAAACAAAAATTGAACCTAAGTAAAATAAATCTCCATGAGTTGGTCTAGGATTAAGTTGCGTCATTCAACATATATCCTATGTATATTATTGGTTTGGTTCAACCTCATGCCCATCTTGAAATAACTCTATACACATGAGAGATACATCCATATAATTAATTTACATCAAAATTATATGAAGGGATTACAAATGGGGTTTTATATAAATGAAAACATGGGCACACATGATCTATATATAATAAGGAGTCATGGATGATTTACATTCCATGAGCTTAATTTATTAATAATTATTAAAAACCTCATGTAAATGTAATTAAAATTATCGACAAACATAAATAGGTTAGTCAAGGAACAAGATCATCTACTTCTGTGACAAATAAACATTTAAAATATCTAGATAACATTCATTTCGATTAATTCATTTATTACATAAAAATATTCATGAATTTATACGATCAATTATTTGATCAATTAATTAATTTAATTTATCTTTATCTCCATCCAATATTTAATGAAGATACCAATCCACTATGATTTTATGTAAATTAATATTAATTAAATTTTAATGAAATAAGTATATAGATTGTACTTGGAGAGTAACTATTTGAACTAATTATAATATATTGATATCACATAAAATCTACTCTTGTAGAATATGACATAGATGTTTTTTTATGAAAATATATTGCATGTACGAATCAATAAATGAAACATAGAATGAATGATAGTTAATGAATTCTGTACTAATTTTAATGAGTGTATAGTGTACTATGTATTATGAATATTCATGGTGGGTAGTTCATAATTTTATAAAGATAATAATTAATCATTTAAAATCATATAAAACCTATCATATTGTATATATGAGTCAATAAACAACACCCAAAACATATAATGATGAGTTGTATGGGGTAATACATTATTTTTTAATTTTCGATGTAAACTTGTTAAAACATGATGTAAACATCTAGATATACATCAAGTACCATACACTTTGTATGTCGGTTATACACATATAGGGACTAGGCATGTATTTTTTCTTGGAAATCTCTGAGGTACAAATTGTGTATAAATGGTACACACCATATAACCTCATGTTACAAAATTTTAACTCCTTAGATATAATGAAATGATTAAATTATGCATATTTTACTAGATGTTTTCCACCATGAAAATTCATAGAATACAGAGAGGTTAACCTAGTTACATGACTTGTAGTCTTGAATGACATGTGCCAACATTTTTTGGTCAATACCTAGAGTGTATTTAATTCATCTACATTTCATTATTCCATGATGACATATGGATACCATGGTAAATCCAGGGGAAATGTACTAGGATACTCAGTGTGCACCATCAGGATACACAATGTGTAATCTTGTATTATTTATCCAAAATCACAATCACCTTTGCATGGGTTATTCAAATGTTATTTAATAAATATTAACATGATCTTGGTTTTATGAGTGTTAAATAAAGATGATAAGAATAAATATTGAAAATTATATTATATGAAATTATATTTTTGATATGATAAAAAAATTTAAAAACATAAAACTATTAACAATTAATAAAAAATTATAAATTAAATGTGATGATTTTGATAATTGGTGATGGTTTCAGATGTAGTCGAAGCGCTTATTGGGCCTATGCCAAACTAAGTTTTTTTATTTAATTTATATTCCTCAATGTACATGATGATGAATGTCATGATTCATGAAATTTTTTCGATGAATATTAACAAATTTTTTCACCAAAATCAAGAAAGATGATATCTTCGTGTAAATTTTTAATTAATTTAATACCAATAATAAATACAGTGGTCTTAAATTATTTCTTTAGTGTGGGGTTTTTATCCAAATATCATTAAAATATATTTTTACAGTTTTGATGAGGAACCAATATAAATCCTCACTAGTGGTGATCCACACATGCTCCATTGTTCTCGGAATGTCACTGATAGGGATCTGGGTGATAGTATGAAGGTACTCATCATCTTGTATCTCTTAGCAAACCACTAATATGACCCCTTTGTCCTATAAGGAATACCTCTCCATCTCTCCACCTTGAAAGAAAGAGAATGAGGAAGATAGAATCTCTTGAGTTTGAGAGAAAACCCTATAAACATTCTTCATCGAGGGAGATTTTTATAGAGATGAAAATGTTGTGAAAATGACCAACCTATACCAGTTATCAAAATTGTATATTTATTGACCCAGGGTTCAGATTTCACATTGATTAATTTCAAAATGTCCTTAATAATATATCGAACCCAATAATGATCCTCATTACATGTAAAATAAGAATAATATTATTTTATTCTATGGCATGTACTAACCCATGTAATGATAAACATTATTTATTACATAGTAAATTAATTTTTATAACATGAAAAATTACTAGTTTGGTTCATTCTCCATAAAATTTATCTGATAAATAAATAAATATGTAAATATCATAAATATTATATTCACTATCTAGAAATTAAAAATATTAATTTATTATTAAGGTAATTTAATAAATAATTCAATAATAAATAATTACTTATTACCTTGTAAATAACATGAGAAAAATATTATATATTCTATAAATAAAAAAATAAAAAAATAGTATATCCACAATATTTAAATAAAAAATTTATTTTAATTTTTTCATAACTAAATTGATTATTCATCAATAACAAAAATATTGTATAACTTATAAGCTACAAGAGATAAATAAATATTCAATTTATCCATGTAATCAATCAATTACCTTAACAATAAATATTTATTTAATATTTTAAATCAATAAATACTGAATATATATCAATTCACAGTATGTAGAGTAGTTTTTATTTCAACTATTAAATATAAATAATATTTAATAGAAATTATTGGAAAAACATTGTGTGTGACATTATATTCTTCATAATAATTAGTATTATGAAGTCTTTCCTAAACTACATAACTACTATCTTGCAACAAGGGCACCAACATAGGAAGAACATATAATGCAACGAAAAAACCCATATAAAAAACTCACTATTTAATATAATCTCTTTATCATGATATATCGTGAAGTATGATCTGCATCCATGAAATAAACCTATATGCTTGATACGTCTTTCATTGACTATCTTAAATAGACTTTTTGTTAAACCATTTCCATTATATTTATTATGAGTGTTCCATTTCAATCAAAGGGATGAGATATCAACTTCAATAAAGATATAATGGAAATATCCTATGATGTTCTAATCATTAATAATATATCATTCATGATGCACCCAAGATATCTGATTCTTCCATGAACACATGTATTCACGCTTTATAAAAATAAATTTCAGTGAATGAGTCATCAGTTGTATTAATAATAATATTATAGTTTATAGATCATTAAACATGGTCACAAACAAGAATATACAATGACAAAAGAACATGTGGTATTATTACTGGTGGGTATGTTCTCATAATTTACCTTTGAGAAGATTTCCAATTTACGAACATCTGGAGATTAATTCTCATTCACTTATCAGTACTCGAACATTATAATCAAAATAATATGTTCCCCATCATAGAATGTTATCCGATCATAAAATTATGATAAAAAATTTCTTCATTTAATACCATATATCTCATTATAATAGTGAAAAACATATGAAGTTTTCAATGCAACATATATTCAAGGACATTACCACAATAATGTCACATATATGAACAATAAATATGTGATACAGTATTTATTAATATATAAATACATAAATATATATGAAATCTAATACACAAATATTTTGTTTTTAGGGAACCAACACCAACATACCCCCACATGCTCTAGAGATAACTACTAATGACTGGTTAGTTATCACATGTTAAACATTTTTCTTTTGAGTAGGGATACAGTTGCTGGGCCTACATTGTTTTTCTAGATAGGGTTGGTATGGCAATATGACTTTGTGGTGAATATACTTACAGTGACATCAATAACTTGAGAAAGCCCCTAAGGTAGGATATTATCGAGTATCAACCTATTGGTACCTTGTCAAAAACCTGATATTTTGATTATGAACACTGTAAAATCATATCATAATATTGATAAAACTCATTCTATATAAATAAAAATAGTAAGAGAGAATTTTTAAACCACTACATAAGAAATATAAAAAAGAACAAATTATTTGGGAATTTTAGATTTTTCAACCACTAGATCTAATAATTTTTTATTACATATTACCTTATCCTTATTTTTATACTAGAAAGTATTGATCTAAATGATGATAATTGCTAAATTTCCGTTATCACAAGTATTCCTAAATCTCTAACCCCATGAACTCAGCCAGTTCTACTCTGATGTGTACTATATGATAGTTCTAAATAAATGTTGTTATAGTTATGTAAGATATTTATGATATTCACCTATATTGAATCATGAATTAGTAATATAAAACATCACTAAATATCATGGCATGTGAGATATATTTTAAGAACATATTCTTGGGAAATTAATTTTTCTCAGTAACCATTTCCTATGACTGAAATATTCCAGTAGAAAGGTCATATGCCACTATAAATTCCATCTTGAATTTTTCAAACTTATATTTTTCAATAAATTGTCAATATATGTACTATGATTATATTTATAGAAAACATGGATAAATTTTAAATATATTTCCCCCTAGAATATGATTTCCACTTTAATTCATTCTTGTAGAAAATCATTCGTTACTCATAAAAAAATGGAAAGACATTGTTTTCAAAATGTTATCAACATATCTATCCTGAAAAAACATAGTGCTCTCACTAACCAATTTTTTTCCCATGGAAATATATTTCTAAATTAATATTCTATCACCACTATACATGATTTATCCCTAAATGAATACATGTATGTTTCATATTTTAATAGAATTTGTTAATGTCACTGACCCTTTTAAGTTATTCTATATAGAAATATACCATAGTTTCTCCTTTTGGTTATTTCATATTTTCATCATCCATAATGTTTACTCTAAATGAGGTGTCCTTGAAAATAAATATCCCAATATTAAGATCATGGATGTATGATTTAATAAGTATAAATCAAAATAATTTTATTCCTGCTGATTGGTGTATAGGTTTTATCATTAACTGAACATTTCAAAAATCAATCATGGTTTATTGTTGTCATCTTGCACCATCCATGTCCAGTTTCTCTTGAATACTCACTAGTAGTATTAAGTCTTATGGACATAAAAAACATAGAGTACCTAAATACTGATTCATGGAATACCATTAATAAATTCATAAAAACATTTCAATCTTAGCATGTTTCCATTTACCACTTCTTTTTAGGAATCATTATTCTGAAATAATAATATATGTATCACCTACCACAGTGATCATAAACCACCTTTTAGTTTTTGATTTCCTACATATTATATTTTTTAACTACTTTTATTTAATTAGAGAATTGAAACATTCTTATAAAAAATCATGTGCCTATAGAGCCTTATATAATAGATGTTAAGTATGCTCCCATTAAATATAAAGAGATGTGTTTCCCTTATAGACTCAAACTTGAGTAGAAATCCATAAACGTAGTGTCTATAGGGATATTAAATGAGATATACTAAGTGTTTGATGTTCATTTATAGCTAAAAACTAGATTTTAACAAATGGGTTTCAACAAAAAACCATGTTTTTGACCAAATATATTATTATCATATCACTATTTAAATGATATATATTAGTTAATATAGTTTACGTGTGGATATTTTTTTCATTGCTATTTGAAAAACATTTCATGGAAAAAATTGTGGAATATTTGAAATATATAAAAATCCCCATTGATCTTCATTTTAGTACCAACAATATGTTGATGTATATAATGAAGTGTGAGCTTTAAAATACATTTAATACACACGTATATGATAAATGATTGTATGAATATGATATTATAACATCACGTTACCTTATTTTTGGAATTTATTAAACCATATTTGGATCTAATGTTCAGGGATGTATGTTTTTTTAATAGAGTCTCAGTATAATGTGTCAAAGGTTTTAGAGGGTTCTCTTTGGGATCAGTTTGAGTTGGATTCCTTTTGTGAGTTTTGTTTCATGAATTGTCCATGTACTATATGTGGGATAGATTCATGCCATCAATGTATTTCATGATGTGATTCCAAATCTTGATAGAAGACATGAAACAGTTTGATGATGTGAATGATATTCAACTTATGAATTATTTTCATGATTTTAATTGTTTGGTATTGGGATTTTTAACCCAAGAGGCACATTTTTCGGTGTATAAACCACTCAGGATATTCACATTGTGAATAGAGTATTTACGATGTGAATTCATCATTCCCATCCAGTTTTTATGTGATACTTCTAGAAACCATTTATTTTTTATGCAAACTCTTCTGTAGAACCCCTAGGGATACACTATGAAATTTTTGGATAATTCCATCCTTCTTAGATGTCTCAATTTTGAAGTTGATCTCTGGTGAGTTTCTTCGCTATGATTTTCTCCTTCTCTCCTATACCCTTCTTTGACAGTAGTGTGATATCATGTTGACTAATTAAATCAGATTTTTATTTGTTTATTTGTGATACAGGATTCGCCTTTTGATATCATACACCATAATTCTTCATTATTGTTTCTTGTTACTAGTGTTTATTTGAGCACTGATTAAGGTAGGTGGTTCAATATGATTTGACCTTATAATGGAAACCTTAAATTACATTATTAATTTGAAATTAGTTTATAAATTATTTAAAATTATGGATTTTAAATAATGGATGTTTGATTTTTTCATGTCCCAAACTAAGATCCACTAAAATGGTTCCCCAAGATGGTTCACCACAAGTCCTAAAGCATTCCTCCTTGTACGCTGGAATCTCTTAACTAGCAGTGAGGGTATGAAGGTGGTACAATAGTATGAATATACCCACATATTAGAGTAAGAAATATAATAAATTAAAAAACATCATCCATATCAATACAATACACAGAGTGTAGAAGTGGTAAATATATAGAGTGTAGTATAAGTAAATATAAAAAAGTATATAATAATGAATGAAATATAGTATGGTCTTAAATGACCATTTCATACATATCACCAATCACCCATTGGGACCATCACGTATACATGAGTAAACAAAAGAAAAAAAATGTACAGGGATCTAGTACCTTTTTTGAGCCGAACCACATAAGCAAACTCCATAAACATATCTCAGCCTTCGCACTCGATTAATCCTTGGTCTTAGACAAATATATTATTACAATAATGTGAAGATTTTCTCGGGTACCCCAATCTAATGGAAGCCTGAGAAGGTTGTGAGTAAAAAACTCATTTGGGAACCACCAACACAGTCTCATACATAGATAATAAATGTAGTGTATGTGTATGTTATCTACTCATTAGAATATCAGTAATAATAATAATAAGAAACTAATGAAAATAACTATAAAATAAAAGTTATAGAAGGAATGATTAATGGAATGTTTTCAGCCTAGCCAAGACACATCTTAAAATAAGGAATAAAATAATGAAATAAAATAAATAAAACCATTGTCAATACTTGGGTCTGTGAACTTGATCCCATGGATATCCTATGAAAAAATAATTGATCTGGATGTTATACCACTCAATCCCCATATAATCATGTCGATCTTGGGGTTCATGATCCCAATCAACGATACCTTCTTCATTGAACAATATAAATGTCTCTAATTAATTTATTGTTCAGTTCTGGTACATTTCAATATTGACTAGAGAATGGGGGGTGAATATTCTTTTTAAAAACAGTCAATCAAAAATTATTATCATAGTGATTAACAGTGTTAAATGTGCAGCATAAATGAAACAAATTACACATGTTGTTATTATAGTGGTTTAGACCACCAATAACCCAGTACACTCTTCGATCTTTTATACTCAGTGTGATGGTCAATATTAACTAACATCTCAATAGTAACATACATACCTTTTTCTCACTTAATTATAGACATACATAACTTTTTCTCACATGGAGGTATAAGACCTACCTGGCTTTTGAAGGAGTCACAACCCACCTGAATTGTTTTTGGGAGTCACAAAATGAACTTCTTATTATATGGGAGGAATAAACCATTTAGATTTATTTTTATGTGAAAACAAATAATGAAACACTATACTAAAAATAGAGGGTTGAGGAAATACAATAATGATAAAATCAAATAGAATTTTGAACAGTCAAGAAGATAATAATGAAAGATGATAAAACTCAAGAAATTATACCACCTATGTATTGGATTATGAAGATGATGAAGTCCTTTATGATTGAATAAATGGAAAAAAGTCATAGAATAAATTCACCACTTCCTCATTATGGAATAAAAATTTTATTTTTATCTCGCATGATCATATGAGTTGTCATTGTCAATATATAAATGAACTTTATCCAGTTTATATTTTATCATTAGTTGATTTCATTGTAATGGCTAATTTCATGTCATTAAATCCAAAGATATTAGATAATCACATAAAGTTATATTATATAACATCCTGATCTGAATTCCACTAAACAGTTCCTTGGGCCAGTGGGTCACATGGCCTCAAGAGCATCTCCCCAAATGCCAAAGGCTGCCAACTAGTAGTGAGGGAATAGGGCATGTTAGTAGGGATAATATTCCCTCATACTATATCAGAAAAAAGTGTTATTAATCATAAAAACAATAGTAGAAGCATATATAATAACTGAAAATAGAGAGAAGATGAACATCCTAAGGAAAATAATATATAATAATGATATAATAATATCATATACAATGATGATCATGTCATGTATCTACAAAGAAACCAAAATAGCTATACTAGTATCTATAAAATAGATGTCTCAAAATACCAATAGGATAAAAAAACATTCTTAGTTATCATCATGAGCATCGGATTAGTACTGTGCTCCCTTAATAATAATCATAACACAAATCAAGCATCATATAGTGGATGATTTCCCTAGTCCCTATCTGAATCCATGTAGTCTGTTAGGTTACCCAATGGTGGCTCAAATAGGGTTTGAGATGACAATCATTATGACACCACCAATAATTTCAATAACATATCCAAGCCATGAAAAATATGATATGAAGTGTAAAATGTATATCAAAGGTACAAAAATAAAAAAAAAAGTGCCCAAGGAAAATGTGATACAAGTAATGTGAAATTTTGAAGCCAAACAAGCCTACCTGAAAAAAATATCCAGACTATCATAAACAAGGGTAGTGGTAAAATATAAATATACAAGTGACACTATCCATTATACCAACTAGAGTCAAATACCCATACTAGGTCTATATATAAGCATGGAAAACTATAACCATCATGACCACACAATAAATCCAAATGAAAAACACTACCAAGACCAGGTCATATAATCAAGTATATAACCTACATAATGAACCTTCCATATAAGCAAGTCGTCTATAATGTTCATGCCATGTAATCAAAAGCATCATACCATGAAGGGATGGATCCAAGGTATAGAAGACCAAGGAATCCTCATCAATTCCCGGGAGCATCTTTATGGAAACACGGTAAATTACGGGGTGGAATACATGGATCATGTCAACAACACATGTCCATTGAATGTCTATGTAATCCAAATATAAGCAATATCAAGTCTAAAGGCATCCTAAAAAATCAAGAGACAAAGAGGAAACAAGTCAAAGGAATCCACTACCACAAATAAGATCCATGTGATAAATGTCCATGACATCTAATGGAATCATGATTCATGGTATACCAACGATGGCATCCACAATCATTTTAATTCATCACATTCATTCATCAGTTCAGATTTCATGAGTTTACCAACTCATATAAAAATTCACATTTAAGAAGTTAAATAATTACCATCATGTATAACATGGAAAAGATGTAATCCATTCCCTAATATCTCAATTGAACTCATTTCAATTATTAATGGGATTCCACTTACTAGGTAAGCACACACACACACCCCATGAGTGGTAAAACAATAGGAAAAAACAAAGGTAAACCCCATGGGTGGCCTAGATTGGGGAAAAACCTCCAAATAACTCAAGGTAGTCAAGTGAAACCAAAACAGGTCCCAAAATATTCAATTCAAGCATCTAATAAATTTAAGGGGCACCACTAGAAAGTCTGGCACATTAAAAAACTACTGTTATGCTTAGGTTCGGTCCAAAATAAGCCTAGATAACTTGGGGGTGGGTTGAATCAGGGTATGGATATTATTTTCAAAATTCTTCCTACCCCATGGGATCTTGGCCTCTTTATTATAAGGTTCAATTTTTTTTCTCTTTAGTTTTTATATTACTCTTATCATTTCCAACATTATCTAATAATGATGCATAGAAAGTAATGTAATAAATAAAACACAAACACACTCTGATTGTTTTACATGTATCACCCTCACTAGGCTACATCCAAGGAGAATATAATGACAATGTGTCAATGTACCAAATGCACTAAGTCTTATTGAAAAAATTCATGGTTCAGGCTAGATCACTTCTATCCCCAAGCTCACTGCCTTTACAATGTTTAGAGTAAGCTCCCTACTTTCCCAAGGGTCACTCCATAACTCTTTTTTGACAAATCACTATTGGTGGAAAGGATCATCATATTCATCTTCATTTTTTCATTGCTCTAGAAAGGATCCATATATAGTTTACGGACATGTATGCCCCTCATAGTTTATGGACATATATGTCTTGTCATTAGACATAATGAATACATCCTTAGTTGTAGATAGATGCTCAGTTGAAGTTTAACTTTCATCCACTTCACAAATACTAATTTATAATATATTTATTGGTAAATCCTTTTTGAGTACTTTTTCTATGCTCATTGCCTTCACGAATCTCAAATAGTATCCCTGAAGCTTCCAAATTCTTCATAAGTATAAACATTCTTGAGAAATCACAAAACATTTTTGAATATCACCAATTTTTCAAAGCGCATTTAGTCTTTGAGAAAATAACCACTTTTTTTCAGATTTTGTAACCTTCAAAAACATTCTTTCTTTGTGATTTTTTTTGCAAGAACTACCTTTGAGAACCACCTTTGTGAATTCAGAGCCTTAGAATCTTCATTGAGTCCTGATCTCTGTGTTCTTATTAAGGGGGTAAAGGCCTATTTATAAGAATTTCCAATGATTCCAGAAGCATCCATCCAGGTCATCACCATTTTTTAAATCTCTACCATTTCATTCAGGATTCTCCTTAACTTCTGGAAGAACCAATTAAATTTCTCATAGGCGAAGATTCTCATAGTCACAGGGATTACAGTCAATCATTAACGCATTCGCAATGCTCATTCATGATGATCCACATCATTTAAAATCACCCTTCGTAGACCCATTGTTCATGAAACTCATCCATTTACCATATTTTTATATGGAATTAAAGGAAATCCAAAATTTGTGATGATAACCATCCTCGAAATTTTTGACCCCACAAATTTGGAAAACACTAGGAAACGATGTCACCTTGGGTGTTCAATTTTCTATACCACATTCATTGAATCCATTATTTTGAATTGGATATTTTTCAACATACCATGTAAAAAATCTCTTCAGAACTCCACAACTAATCATGTAATCCCACTTTGTCAACAAACACAATCAAACCAAAAATACTGGAATGCTTCCATGAGGTATTTTTTCCCAACAATTATAAAACCCCAAACGCTAAGGGAAATGTATAGAACACATACTATATGTCTTTAGTAGAGAACCCATCTAGTATAAAACTTTTATTCAATACAGATCAAAAGAAAAATGAATAATGGATAAAGAACCTAGAAATAGGGCATATTATCTTGCACCTTAAAATATATATCGATACCATGGATAATGAATAATGGAACAAAAGGAATGAAGAAATCATCAACACAAATACAATGATAATGAAGACATTTTAATCAATGTTTGTATGGAGAAATAGGATCAAAATCTATGATTTGGATTTCAAAGGAGAGTCACTACATGAGTTATATACACTAGAGTGGAAAAGAGAAATATATTTATGTTTTAAATATTTTTAAGGGGAATTTTGAAATTTCCCTAAAAATCAATAAGCTGCATGGTTTGGCCAAAACATGTGCCAACTGTGAACCCTTCATTGCGTTAAGGAGGAACCTCGTATGGTTCATGCACACAGTTTGACTAACCTTGCACAAACCATGCCTCTAGCCACTGCCTATGGTTTGAATCATTTAACATGGTTGTTCAACTCCTTCCACATGGTTTCCTCAAACCACACATGCTCATGAAGCCCATTATCTAGGCCTTTCATGGTTAGAAAAACTATGTGTCCTTCCCCACATGGAATCTACTAATCATGTGACAAGCCCTATTTCTTCATAAAGTAGGGATATGGGATCCGAACTCCGTAGAAAACCTCTATACTCCTAGGTCCACATTAGGAACCCTTAATAGGTCATAAACAATCATTTCAACTAATAGAGGATCTTCACCTCTGTGGAAAACCAGAGATCTTACAATCTTACCTACTTATAGAAATTCATCCCCAAATTGACCACTCAAGGGTGGTCAGGAATCATCTGAGAATAACTCAGGACACTAAGCATGCACATTGGCCTCCAAATCCCATGTCTCATCATGATAATGGTAATGATGCCATATCACCTATAATAGAGGATCTGACCAGCCTCATAGAACTTGTGTTCTCCTATCAACAATACAAATTTATTTCTCCTCAAATGATGGATAATCCTGTAACACCACATCATCTAGATATTGACTGTGAGATGGGTTTGAGGGATAATGGTGAAACAGAGATACATAGATTATATTGTACATGTATCAGTACCTATATGGCGACTACAATCAATAATCTACTAGCATGACTCTCCAAAATCTTGAACAAACCAACATATCTTGGTGAAATATTACCTTGTATCTTAATCAATATGTATCCTATCCTCAGTTAGATATGAATAAAGTCCCAATATCCAAACTCAAACTATAGCATTATTATATAGATATAAATTTACGATTTATATCAACACTATCCATTATCCGTCAACTTTCTGATCAACTAGACTTACTCAGAAGTCTCATACACGAGACACAATCCCAGTAAAGCTACCTCAAATACATCTAACTAGAACATGGGTGATCAAAAAAACCTACCATACAAAAACTCATAAGGTTCCATCTATAAAGTATTATGATAACTATTATTATAGGTGAAATTAACTAAGGGAATATGCCTCTCCCAAGAGCCCCCAAAATTTTGGATGCATGCACTCAGCATTTTCTCAAGCACCTGAATCACACGCTCTAGCTAGACATCAGTCTATGGGTGGTATTCTATGCCTTGAAGTATTTGTGTACCCAACACCCTCTATAAACACTGCAAAAAATGAGGTGTAAATTGGGTGTACCTATATGAAACAATCGTATAATTTACCCCATGAATTCGTACTATCTCATGGATATACAACATCCAAAGATCATCTACATTAATGGTATCTTTGATTAGTAGGAAATGATAAACCTTTGTGAGCCTATCCACAAAAACCCAGAAAACATTACTAGCTTGAGGGGACCTCAACAACCTAGTCATGAAATCCATCATGACATCATCCCATTTCCACCCAATAATTGGTATATACTATAAATGTATGGATGATCATTTTTGTTCTACCGTCACCTTCTGACAGGTGGAACACCTGGTTGTAAAACCAGATACATCACATTTCATACTCAACCACCATTACTTATAGAGTAAGTCATGGTACATATTAGTGACTTCGGGGTGAACTACCCAAACAAAGGCATGAAACTCCGACATATGATCCGCATGTATATCTAATTGAACCTAAACACAACCATGTATACATATAATCTCATCATTTCGGACAGTCCAATAAGGAGGCGGGTCCTCACCTACCAAACTCTCCTATATGAATAGGCCCTCATAATCTAATAGATTCCCCATCCCCACTCTATCCATATGGTTATAGGACAGAACTAAGGAGGAAATAAAAGTATTATCTTTAATATCTTACACCACCACGTGCACCTCTAAAAATAACCCATCAGCTAGCACTCATTACTATCCTCCTTAAATATATATATCTGAGTCCTCTTACTCAGTACATCGGCCACTACATTTCCTTTTCCAGGAGTATAGGCGATCTCTATGTCAAAATATTGTAGGTACTCAAACCACCTTCTCTTCCTAAAATTTTGATCAAATTTTTTAAATATATACTTTTGAATTTTTTGGTCTGTGTACACCACAAAATTCTCTCCTAGTAAGTAACGTCTCTAATAGTGAAAGGCATGAACAACTACAACCAACTAAAGATTATGACTAAGGTAATTACTCTTGTGTAGCCTCAACTGACGATACCCATATTCTCTAACTATATCTCATTGAATAAGAACTACTCCTAGACCGATACCTAATGTACATTAATACACAATGTAGATCATGCAAAACTTTCGAAGAATCAGGACTGACGATGAAGCTAGTCTCACATTCATCACCTGAAAGTCGTTCTCATTGGTATCTGTCCATATAAACTTTACACCCTTCTTAGTCAAGCATGTTAATAGTGAAACATTTCATGAGAATTTTTATATGAAATGCCATTAATATTTGAATATCCATAAGAAACTCCATATGTAAAAGACGTTTTCAGGATGCTCCTGGGAAACTACAACTCTCACATTCTATGAGTCAACTGATACTCCGTTCTCTAAGATAATATATGCTAGTTAGTAAATTTTATCCATTTATAAGTGTAACTTTTTGAGCCCAATATATAACTGATGATCTCTCATTATATCGAAATTGATATCAAGATGTTTGGCATGGTCGTGTCGACTGTGAGAATACACCAAGTCATCATCCAAAAAAACTACCATAAATGAATCCAGATAATGATGGATAACATGGTTCATCGTCTCCCTGAAAACTATTGGAACATTTTTTAGACCAAATGGAATAACCATATACTCATATAGACCATACATTATATGAAAATATGTACGTGGTATGTCTCCAGGTCAAAAATACACCTGATAGTACCCAGATCATAAGTAAATCTCTGAGAATACCTGATCTACTCAGAGATGATAAAAAATTTCATATATATATGGTAAGGGATACCTGTTCTTAATTTTAAATTGGTTCAATTTCTGAAAATCCACACATAGACTAAGGGTACCATACAAATTTTTCAAAAAAAAAGTACTGAAGAACCCCTTGTAGAAGTACCAGTTTGTATAAAACCCCTTTTCTCTATGTCCTCTAGCTACCTCTTGAGATCTTTATTTCTTTCATAAGAATATTATAAGGAGGAATGAATACAGGTGTAGCTCCTAGAACTATCTTAGTGGATAACTTCACATCTCTCTTATGATGTAAAAAGAAAAATTCATTCTGGAAAATGTCCCTAAAATGATCAACCAGTAGAGGGAAGTCTTCCTGACATGCTCCCTGATCATCCAGATACAAACTATCAATATGGGATGTTATCCCACCCATCCCATGATACTAAGTTCTATATTTTTTTCCTGAATATCTCATTCAACCATGTTCATAAAACCTCCTCCCTATAGTGATGTCAAATTCACCCTCCAACGATAGCAATAAATGTAGGATAAATAATAAACCATCCATTCCATTCTGAGTATGATTTCAAACATTTTCATCTCTAGGATATAAAAGATCACATATGAAGTGAAACCCACCTATATAAAGGGGTAACTCCCTACACTTGTGTGAACCATTTGTTCTAATCCCCAATAGAGTTCCAAGAATCATAAAACCATAAAAAAAATAATATTAGAATTACATGGCCCACCACAATAGGTATAAATATGAAACTGTATGATGCACCTATGTCAAAAAGAGTAGATACAAGAGAAGAGGCTACTAAGATCATACCTCTCACTGTAGATGAATACATGCTCTACTCCTTAGGGGTAGGTTGAACACAATATATCTAAATTGAACCACAACCCTATGACATAGCCACACTACCCAAAGTAGGTCCACTCTATAGTCAACATAAAACTAGTGTATGGATACCTCGGCCATGACCCCCACCTCAACATGAACAATTTCCATTACTCCAACTCCCAATCTGATGTGAAGCTATAGAACCCACTCCTGAACTTGGAGTCAGAGTTGATACCCTTCAACTAACTTATAGAGTGAAGTTCCTAAAAAATGATATACGTGGACCATCCTACTATAATATCATAACTTGAATGGGTCCTAATAACACAGATTCCTCATATGTCCACAACTTCCACACCATTGATAGAAAAATAATGTACCAGAACTAACAGACTGGCTGGTACTCATCTCAAAGGAAGCAGCAAAACATCAATTCCTATCACTGGAAGTTGAATCACTATGTCAAGAGGCTGAAATTACCTGATCTACACCCCCAAATCCCCTTAGTATTCACTCTATAATAAAATCATGATTAACACATTTAGTAATAAAGGTAAATTCAAGCACATTGACATGTGATCAAACGACATGTATGAAACCTTCCTCGAAGCATCTCTCCCTCGATGCCTTATCAAAAAGATATGTTAAGGAAAATTTTGTAGCTATATAAATCATGCTAAATATTCCATAACAGTCATCGTACCCTATAGTAGATTCATGAACTCATCGGACCATGCTACTCACAAAATCTCATGGAAAAAGAAATCATCAAATCTCATTTGGTAATCACTCCAAACCATCTCTCACAGCCTGTCACCTAGGTTCAAAACTTCCCACCAACACTTTTCTTATCCTAAAAAAATATGTCATGAGAGTAAATATTATCTCATGAGGTATCACCAGATGCTCAAATATCAAAAGAGTATTCACAATCTATAGCTCAACAGCCGGTGGACCACCATCCCCTAAAAATTTGAGATGTTGTTACTGTTGGAACACACGTGTCAACTCTGCCATTGATAAGGCAAGTGATAGTACTTCCTGAAAAGTTTGCATATAGCATAAAAACCCCACATAAAACTATGCCTCTATAGCTATGTCCCATAAAACTACTATTTCCTCAGCTAGAACTACATGAGGATGTATTAGTATCCAATGTTCCACCACCTTCAGAGAATAGTCATCAACACCCTCATAGAATATGAATGGAGGTCATTATGGTGGAATGTATTTACAATGATAAACACATGACTTGGAAAATATCTATAATAAAAGTTCACAAATAAAAGAGTAGGAACGTTCAAAACCTTTTGATAAACAAGTCATGCCCATATTCTTCCTCCTAAATCTAGGTCTAGGTAAAAAGAAATGGTCATAACATCCTTAGAGACAGTAGTTATTTTCCACTCAAAAGCTAGGTCAAGGTCCATTTTTGTATTTCAAAAATTAAATATCCATTTAAAATCATATTTATTTCATATTTTGATTTAAATGGTTTAACATAATAGTTCACCACTTTTGACCCATAAGGGCCCATACACCTCATGAACTGTAATATGACATCCACTTAATACACACCATAACATGCTCCATTCCTCGCAAAAAATGGTCTAAGACTCAACATGCTATAGTTGAATACATAGAGTGTATTCTATAGACTAATTAGGATAAAATTGTTTAGATTCCATGTTCAAGTCATCTCTCAAAATAACAAGTATATCACACAAGGAACACATCACAAAGTCATGCAGTCAGACAATGCATCTTATATGGCATGACAAAATGCATTCCATATGAAATATAGTATGTGCATAAAACAATGCATGAGTTGCGTACCCTCACATCATTAGGAAATAGTAAAATGAATCCCCAATAATATCAATAATAACATCATAATTTATGTTCACCACCCAATGGTGGAATCAAATCAACTATAATAACAAAAAATTCAGAAAATAGTAATTTCATATGTGGTAATTTGGATTTTTCCTATATTTGGGTCAGTTAGTCCCATACATAGATCATTACCAAATTCCAATACCTTTCTATGTCCTATCTATTATCAAAAAATAGTAAAATAAAAATGAAAAATTCTCTGATACCACTTTTTAGCATCTTAACATGGATGCCTCTAAATGGCTCCTTGATCTAGTGGGTCATATGGTCTCAAGTGCATCTCCCCAAATTCGAGAGGCTTCTAACTACTAGTGAGTTCCTAGGGTGCATCCATGGAGAGATTATTCCCTTATACAAGAGTGTACCATTATAGTATTAACCAAAAAAATAAATTGCAGAAGAAAATATATTATCTCAAAAATATATAGAAGATGTGTAAGAGTTGGTGCCCTAGAACCGACTGGTTGTACTTTGATTACATGGATATTTAATGAATTTTAATATTAAACATCTTATTACATATTGTTCATTGTTCTTCATGACTATTATGTAATTATTTCCTAGAGTAATTGTTTCATTTATAAGGTCATGTAAGTTACCTGATATGATGATAAACTAGAAATTCTATAACAATATTCTTAAATATAGTTCTACAGTTGGATGACATACTATGATGAGACACATAGCATGTAGACTATCAGGTGTGAGTACTCGTAAGTACATGATACTTATTCTCATGAAGTTTTCACTTGGTAATCTAAAATACAAGAGATTATGAGAATATACCCGCCAGTAGGAATTCCACATGTTTTGGTGTAATCAGATATTTCTATCTACAAGAATGTTTAATGGTCCTTAGACTTTAATAGTACCATTAATACATGTCATGATTCGTGTACTTTTATTTATTGACGAAAACCGTCACGTAGAAAGTTGGCGGGAAGTAGGGTACGTTGGGTGCATCACGAGTGTCATGTTATTAATGGATAAGTCGAGGAAGGATTTGTACCTTCCATTTATTGAAGTTGATATCTTATCCCTTTGATTGAAATTGAACCATCACGTGAAATTCCATGGACATGGTGTAATGATGAGTTTATTTTAGGTTGTCAAAGAACGGTGTATCAAGCATTAATGTTGATGAAAATATCACAAAACTTGCTTGATGAGATATTGTGACAAAGGGGTTATATTAAAAAGTGAGAATTCATATGTGGATGCCATTGTTGTGACTTTAAATTCTTTCTCTTGGGTTCCTCGACCCGTTTCTAGACATTACTCTTGGACTTTAGGTAGGCCCACCTATTTCTAATGGGAAATAATCCTAGAGGGTCACACACTACGTGTTTTTTGTGATCTGAGTTAAATTCAATTTTGAATTTAAATAATGAAATAAATATTATTATCAAGACTGTGGAATAATTTTATTCAAGTTAAAATTATCAAATAAATTAGATAAAATATATTTATTTATTTTATTGAATATTTAATAAATATGTATTTACTAGTTTATAAATAAAATATTTATTTAAGAGAATAAATTATTTCTTTATTTATTCGGGTGTTCAATAAATGGGAGTGGAGTTCTAGCGGACCAAGGCAGGTCCGATAGTGAAATAAATATTTACAACATAATAAATAATTATTTAACTAGTTGGCGCAAGTTAAAATAATAATTACGTTGCTATTATTTTGTGACACAAAATTTTATTTATAATTCATTTTGCGCAAGTTGGCGCACCATAAATAAAAACGCGGTATTATTATTATGAGCATGTGTTTTCTCTATGTTCATGAATGTATTTAATTGCTATTATGAAAGTAAATATTTTAAAAAATGTTCCATGCGTATAAATAAACAAGTAAATCTATTGTACCTAAGTCCAGACCACATGCCCGGTGAATTTAGAATTGTTGATCCAAACAATTTCTCTCTTGAATCCTCTTCTCTCCCCTCTCAAGAACGTGAGATGTTCTTCAAGACCACAGTACAAGAGATCAAGAACGACTGATACAAGACACTCGCTTCACCATGCTAGTAACCAGAGAATGATCTTTGTCGATCGGAGGCCATCAGAGCACATGTAGATCACCACTAGAGGGATTCAAGTTTGGATCCTTGCAATCACAATAAGATAATCCGGAAGGGTAATTTCGAATGATCAACATCATTAACGAATAAAATACCATAGATCCAGGTTTTATTTTCTTTATGATATTAATTAAATCAGTTATCAACATGATGTTCAAGGTCCTCTATAATGTTTTCAGGGCTCTTTTGTCTTTATCTAAATCTTTTATTATATTCCGTGGAGACTGGAATTCATCATCGTATTGATCCTAAAATAATCATTGATTATAGTAAAAATCAAATTTGGGCCATGTTCCAACCACGCTTCCACTTTGCTCGGAATGTTCAAGTGGTATCAGAACATTTAAATTATAGTTTATAATTATTTAAATATTTCGTTGATGATTTACGCATTTAATAATTTAGCTGTTTCAATTCAAGTTAATCATTTTTCAAATCTAAATCTCATTATCTGTTCCTCCTCTTTCGTTTCTATTTTACCTTAAAGAAATAATATTTTATTTTAATTTTGATTAAAATAAAATAGAGGATCTCATTTGTAGGTGAAAAAGGTTTCTGGACGTACCACACCAGAACACACGTCGTGTATTCGGTAGTACATGTCATGTAGTAAAGGTTCAATGCATCGGGTTTGGTCCGCCAAACCAAGCCTTGTTATTGGAGTTTTTATAATTCTTAATGACTCTGTGTGTTGACCAAGAACAGGTGGAACACAGTTTTCGAATTACACACCGTGTGGCCCAATGGACACAGCGTGTAGTCCCTTCGGGTTAGTGTTAGACCATGTACCCCATACATGGCTTTCCCAACTAGAGACTATGTAATGAGGAACTACACGGTGTATAGCCTATTGGACATGGCGTGTACTCTAAAGATTTCAGATGTACACTCCCAAATTGTTTCCCCAGGTATGTACTTCTGAGGGTTTGTGAAAAATAGTACATACCGTGTAGTCGTCCAAATTACACATAATTAATAAAATTTATTATTATATTATACAAACAGTTGAGACATGTAACATTATGTAGGCATAAAGCTGAGGCACAACATGTGATAGTTGTTTTATATATATATATATATATGTATTTAATTTAACATCTGTGTAATGTTCATTTCAACTCATTAGGTAGTTGTTAATAGGAACTCATCGGGTTACCTCCAAGGTACAAGTTACACACAAAGATAACTTTAAATCAATTTATTTGTTTAAAATTATCATGGATGAGAATATCAACGAAATTCAGAAAAGGTATTATGTTAAAATGATTGATTAATTAAAGATGATAATTAATTGATTTCAACATGATTTGTATTAAACAATAATGATTAAAGAATTGATTACTAGATTTATTTATGTGTAAATATCATTTCATGTATGGATGATCACAATATGTACCAAGATCTTTTTATGTGGATGTATTCTTTTAATTTATTTATTTGAATTAAATTTTTGGCCTGTGAGCCTTCTCCTCATTAATATGCAGGGCCTATGTGACCAATGATTATTTTATGTAAAACCCCCTTTTACCTCTCACCCACATGCGAGTTAAAAAAATTTATATGTAATGGATGGAACTCCCAAGATAGTGGAGTTTGTTCAAGTTTGAGCCGAGATGAAACCAATCCGAGGAGATAAAGAGGTGGATAGGTGGAATTTGTAAACATGAACTCAAAAAGTTCATGGTGTTTCTCCCCTAGGTCAGGGTTGGTTTATCAACCTAAAGATAAACTAACCATTATAAAATATATTGATCATTCCATTTACTTTATTTTACTTCTATAATATGCATAGTTTATCTTTAGGGATGTGTTTTGACGATCACATAATTGATAAATTAAAAAAGCATGCAAGATATAACTAAAATTAACCCAAATTATGCGAAAATATTATCAAAACATGTTTAATCACTTAAGTAAGTTCCACTTAATATTAACAAGTGTGTGATAATGATAATAAGCAATTGATGCATAAGAGATAAAAATACCTCAAACAAAATATTAAGTCAGTCCAATCCTTTCGTTACATGATTAAGGTCAAAACTCAATAAAACTATGTGTTTGACCAACCCTTGTTAGGACACTTATTTTTTTATAGGAATCCATTATGAATGGTTTCAAGTTGACATAACCATATTACATCAAGAGGAGTATCCCTTTCTATACTTGGTGTAATATTGGAGGTAGGAGTTCAGGAAATCCAAAGTCATGATTTTAGGAGTTAGGAGTCCACTCAATAGATCAAGGAGCTACAAGCCAGTAATCAGAAAAGACCTACCAACCTATATACCTTCTAATAGCTTAACCACCCCATGTTGGGTTATGCGAAGGGAAATATGGATCATTTCCACAAGAATGTCATGGAAACTGGACATTTCGAGTTCAATGGTGAGGGCCACTGGGACCTGATAAAATAGCGGGAGACTTAATAAAAATTTATTATTTCTCATAAAATGTAATCAAGAAAGTAATAATGATATTCTCTTTTAAACTATAGAATAAAAATGACAAGCACTTCAACCACACTATCCCTACGATCAATTTTGGATAAAGACAACATCCTCACTGGAAGTAACTTCTAGGAATGGTTTAGATGCCTTCAGGTTATCCTATTCCATGAATATAAGCCTTACATTCTAGAGTCAACATTACCTGATCCACCTACCAAAGAATCTAGTGATGAGGATTTCCTAGTCTATGAGATACATATGATCGATGCGGTTGAGGATCAATGTTTGATGTTATCATAAATTTCTAGTGAGCTCATAATGTCTCATAAAAACATGGATTCTATAGCATTCTCGAGAACATCAGTAGTCTTTACTATGAGATAGAAAGATAGGAAAGGATTGAGATCTCCAAGGTACTCTTTCAGAGTAAGCTTAGAGAAGGTGCCCTAGTTGGGCCTCATGTAGTCAAACTCATTGGATACATTGAGCATCCGGTGGTTCTAGGGTGTAAACTCCATAGAGAACTGGGCGTCGATCTCATTCTCGCATCCCTCAGTTAGAGCTTCTCTAATGTTTTTTTTCAATTTCAATATGACACACGTTTAGAAGTATCTATCTGATCTTCTTATCCTCATTCAACAAGTGGACAAAGATATGAAGCACGAAAAGAATTTTGTACTTATGGTAAATAAGAGGAAAGGGAAAGTGTAGAGCTTCAAGCCCAAAGCTTCTTCACGGCCTTCCATGAAATGGAAGATCAAGTGGGAGGCATGGGAACATGAGGATATTTATTTCGCATGTGGAAAGAAGGGCCAATGGAAGAAGAAATTTACCAAGCCTAAGAAGCAATGGGAAGCATCAGGTGTGTTTGTTATCGAATATAATCTATATATTTATACAAATTGGGTATTAGATATAGCTTGTGGGGATCACATATGTATCCAAATATAAGAACGAAGTAGATTCAGGAATATTGATCATGGTGAGGTTGATCTACGAGTAGCCAATGAATCTAGACTTGTTGTTGTAGTTGTCGGGGACTACCACCTCACATTGCCAACTAGGATGATCATGGTGTTAAAGGATTGTTTTTATGTTCCTTATGTATCCAAAAACATAATTTCGTTATCCAGACTAGATATAGATGAATTTTTTTTCATGTTTGGAAATGAATTTTGCTTCTTTTATAAATAAATCTTTTGTTTGGTGGGGCATATTTATACAATGGTCTTTATGTGTTGAATTACAGAAACCAAGTAATGGAAATCGAAGAAAAATATACTTTACATGACTCATACCACACCCAAATTTGGCAACCTCAGCATGATCATGTAAAGGAGAAATTATTTAAAAAGTTACATCAAGATGGATATTTAGATTCTTTTGAACTAAAACCACTTGGAGTATGTCATGCATGTTTACGAGGAAAAATGACCAAATCCCCATTTGGTGGGATATATTGAAAGGGCTAAAGAGATTCATGAATTGGTTCATACTAATGTGTGTAGACCATTTATAGTTGAAGAGAGGGGTGAGTACTCATACATCATAACTTTTACTGATGATTTTAGTATATATAGATATTTCTACTTAATTAGGTATAAGTCAGATTCTTTTAATAAGTTCAAGGAATATAAGAATGAAGTTGAGAACATAAATGGTAAGAAGATTAAGAAACTCTGCTCAGACCGAGGTGGGTAATATCTTAATTAGGACTTCATTGATTACTTACAAGAGTTTAGGATCCTATTCCAACTCACTCCTCCTTACACACCTTAATGGAATGGTGTAAGTGAAATGAAAAACCGCACCTTGTTGGACATGGTGAGATCAATGATGAGTTATGCAAGTCTCTAATTATTCTTTTAGTGGTATACATTAAAAACAACGACACACATACTAAACCATGTACCAACTAAATTGATAAATGGTATTCTATATGAGTTTTGGAGTGGATCAAAAGCCATGATATCGAATTTACATGTGTGGGGTAGTGAATAATTTGTTAAGACCTCTTCAGGTAACAAGATCGCACCCTGAGGAAAAAATTGTACCTTTATAGGATAACCCAAGGAAAGTAGAAAATATTACCTATACAACCCATAATATAAATAGATTATAGTGGAAAGACATTTCATATTCCTTGAGAGATATCACATCTCCAAAAGAGATAGTGGGAGTGAGATAGACTTCAATAAAGTAGGAGCTCCAGGTAGAGAAGAGTTTGTACAGGAACAGATTCCACAAAGCCCCATAGAAGAAGAATATATTCCAAAGACATGGGTACTATGTAGGAGTACAAGAGAGGTTAGATAACTAGAATGGTACATTTTTCTAGTTACTGAGGATGGTGACTCATTATTAGATGATAATAATAATCCTCTAACCTACAAGGAAGTAGTAAGTGGCACAGAGGTTGCTAAGTGGCAAGAATCCATGAATTATTAAATGGATTCCATATACCAAAAAAAACTCTAGATTTTGGTAGATACTTCAGTTGAGGTAAATCATGTTGGTTGCAAATGGGTATTCAAAAATAAAATGGAAATGGAAGGACAAGTCAGTACCTATAAGGCATGACTAGTTGCAAAAGTGTTTAAACAGTGTCAAGGAATTGACTACGATGAAACATTTTCACAAGTTTCAATGCTTAAATCCATCAGAATTCTACTTTACATTTCGGATTACCATGACTATGAGATTTGTAAAATGGATGTCAAAAAAACATTACATAATGAGAACCTTCAGTAAGATGTCTACATAACACAACATGTAGGGTTTGTGACTCCAAAGAATTCCAATAAGGAATGCAAGTTGAAGAAATCCATTTATGGATTAAAGCAAGCATCCAAGTCATAGAACATTTGTTTTGATGAAGCCATAATATAATTTGGTTTTATCAAGAATGAATGTGAGCCTTGTGTCTACAAATTGTTGAGTGGGAGTGCAATCATTTTCCTAATAGTATATGATGATGACATATTAATTATTTGAAATGATATACCAGTTTTACAGTCTATTAAGGCATGTTTTAATTAATGATTCTCCATGAATGTCTTGGGAGAGGAAACATATATTATTGGGATCAATATTCATCGTGATAGATCCAAGAGATTGTTGTGCCTATGTTAATGTACTTACATTGATAAGTTACTGAAGAGATTCAGTATGGAACAATCCAAGAGGGTATTGTTTTTAGCATCACATGGAATTCATATTTCTATGAAAATGTTTCCACAGACACATTAGCAAAGAAAGATAATGGCAAGGACTCCATAAACAATAGCGATTGGGTCAGTCATGTAGGACATGCTACGTACTAGCATGGATGTCACCTACACATTGAGTGTTATAGGTAGATATCATGCTGACCCAGGTGACCGCCATTGTATGGTCGTCAAGACTATCCTAAAGTATATGAGGCATACTAAGGATGTGTTTCAGGTTTATGGGGGATATGAGGAACTAGTAATCAGAGGATATGCATATTCTAGTTTCTAGCCTGATCAAGATGACAAAAAGTCGTAAATAGAATATGTCTTAACTTTGAATAGAGGTGCAGTGAGCTGTAAGAGCTCAAACTAGAGTGTGGACACATATTATACAATAGAGTCCGAATATATCATAGCTTCTGAGGAAGATAAAGATTATGTTGGGATGTGAAGCTTCATCCAGGAGTTGGATGTGATACCTAGAAGTAATGATCCATTCACAGTATACTGTAATAATACTGCAGCGGTGGCTCTCGCAAAAGAACCAAGGTCAAATCAGCGGATGAATCACATAATTCAGAAGTATCATCTCTTGCAAGATTTTTCTCATAGTGGTGAAGTTTCAATGAGTAGTATTTCCATAGATGACAATGTGGTGGACCCCGTGACTAAATCCTTGACTCATCAAAAACATGATCATCATGTGAGGTCTAGCGGACTGAATGTCTTATGCAGTTGGCTCTAGTACAAGTGGGAATTTGTAAGAGTTCGTGTCCTAGAACCAACTGGTTTTACATTGATTACATGGATATTCAATGAATTTAAATATTAAACATATTTTTATATATTGTTCATTTTTATGCATGAATATTATGTAATAATATCCTAGAGTATTTGTTGGATTGATAAGGCCATGGAAGTTCCCCGCTATGATGAGAACATAGAAATGATATAACAATGTTCTCAAATATAGTTCTATAGTTGAATGACATACTATTATGGGACCCATAGCATGCATACAGTTAGGTGTGAGTACCCGTAAGGAGATGATAATTCCTCTCATGAAGTTCACACTTGGTAATCTCCAAGATAAGAGATTATGAGAAAAAACCCACCAGTAGGAATTCCACATGTTTTGGGGTCATCAGATATTTCTATCTATGATCACGTGTATTGATCCTTAGACGTTAAGATTATCATTAATACGTTTCATGATTTGCGCACTTTGATTTACTAACAAGAACTGTCATGTAGATATTTGGCAGCAAGTAGGGTATGTTGGGTGCGTCACAAGTGTCATGTTATTAATGGATATGTTGAGCAAGGATTTGCCCCTTCCATTTAAGGAAGTTGATATCTTATCCCTTTGATTGTAATATAATAGTCACACAAAATTCCATGGCCATGGTGTAACAATGAGTTTATTTTAGGTATTCAAAGAAAGACATGTCGAGAATAAAAGTTGATGAAACTATCATGAAACCTTCTTGATAGGATATTGCGACAAAGGGATTATATTACACAATGAATATTCATTTTTTGATGTCATTGTTGTGAATTTACGTTATTTCTATTGGGTGCCTTGAACCATTGCTAGACAGTACTCTAGGACTTTAGGCAAGCCTGCCTAATGCCAATGACAAAGAATCCTAGAGGGATACACACTAAGTGTTTTTGGTGGACTATTTTGAATTCTATTTGAATTTAATTAATGAACTAAAAATTATTCTCAAGATAGTGGAATAATTGTATTCAATTTAAAAATATCGCATAAAATAAATAAAATATATTTATTTATTTATTTTAACATTTAATAAGTATTAATTTACTAGTTTGTAAATAAAATATTTATTTAAGAGAATAATTTATTTATTTATTTATTAGGGTGTTCAATAAAATTAAGCTGATTTCGGGTGTACCAAGTTTGGTATGGTAGTAAAATTATTATTTTCAAGATGGTAAATAATTATTTAATTAGTTGGCACAAGTTAAAATAATAATGATTCTGCTATTATTTTGTGATGTAGAATTTTATTTATAATTTTGTTTTTGCACAAGTTGGTGCACCATAATTAATAACGCGGTATTATAATTATGAGCATGGGTTTTCCCTATATTCATGAATGTAATTAATTGTTGTTAGGAAATTATATATTGTAACTGAAGTTCGAATTATATAAATAGACAAGTACGCCTATTGAGCCTAAGATCAGACCACACATCTGGTGAATTGAGAATTATTGACCCAAACAATTTCTCTCTTAAATCATCTTCTCTCCTCTCTCAATAACGATAGACATTCTTCAAGACCTAAGAATAAGGGATAAGGAACAACTGACACAAGATGCTCACCTCACCATGCTAGCACCCAGAGAATGAGCGATGTCCATTGGAGGCCATCAGAGCACGTGTGGATCACTACTAGAGGGATTCTTGTATAGATCCTTGAAACTGCAACAAGATAATCCAAAAGGGTAATTCTGAACAATCATCATCATCAATGAATAAAATACCAAAGATCCAGGTATTATTTTATTTATGAAATTAATTAAATTGTTTATAAACATGATGTACAATATCCACTCTAAAGGCTATGGGCCTCTTCCTTATTTATCTAAATATTTGATTATATTCTTTGGAGACTGGTGTTCATCGTTGTATTGATCCCGGAATAGTCATTGATCACGATAAAAATCCAAGTTGGGTCCCATCCCAATGACACTTTCGTTGCACCCAGAACCATCAATATGAATATCCAAAGGAGAAAAATATATAAAAAATATATTAGTAATATTATATACAATGATGATCATGTCATGTCTCCACAAAGTATCCAAAATATATATACCATCATTTATGCAATACTTGTATCAAAATACCAAAAATACAAAAAATAACTATCCCTACAAGTATCACGAGCCTCAACAAGGTCTTGTGCTTCCCTTTTCCTAAGAATAGAAAAAAACAATAATTATACTATGGGTTCTTTCCCTGATCCCTAAATAATATATATAGTATGTTTAGGTATGCAAATATGGACTAAGTAGGGTGTGAGATAACACTCGGTAGGTCACCACCAATGGTGTCTATAACTTATCCAAGTAGTTCACTACAAGATATGTAGTGTGCAATGTATATCACATGTAAAATTATGTAAATATAAGTTCCCACGGAAAATATAATACATGTAAAGTGAAACTTCCTGGACAAACAAGGCTCCCTGAAAAAAATATTCAGGCTCCTATAAAATAGGGTAGTGGTAAAATATAAATAAACATGTCATATTATCCAGTCTACCAACTATAGTCAAATAATCATACTAGGGCCATCTACAAGCATGGAAAAATATATATACCATTGATATTCCATACAAAAAAGTGTAGACCAATACAATTCCCATTCCATAAAATCTATTATATAACATGCATCATGACCTTTCTATATAATAAAGTCATCCACAATATTCATGTCATGTAATCAAAAGTGTCAGACCATGAAGGCCTGGATAATAGGTACAAAAGGGAAATGCATCCTCATTGAGTCCCAGGAGAATCTTGATGTAAACTCCGTAAATAACTGGGTGGATTCTTGGAGAAAGTCAATAGAAATTTTTAGATTTGTGTCCAAGAAATCCATATCCATGGTTTAACAAGGCCCAAGGCATCCTACAGAATCAAGACCCAAGGAGGAAACAAGTACAAGGAATCCAATAATATAAACAAGATCCATGGGAGAAACATCCCTAGAATCTAATGGAATAAATATCCATGGTATACCAATCAGTGTGTCCACTAACTTTTCAATTAATCACATTCATTCATTAGTTCAAATTTTATGAGTTTACCCACTCATATATCAATTAATATTTATGAAGTTAAACAATTCACATAATTTATAACATGTAAAAGGAGGAAAACCATCCCCTAATATGTCAATTCAATTTATTTCAATTATATAAGGGCTTCCTCTCACTAGTCAAGGACACTCACACCCCATAGGTGGTAAAAAAAATAGGAAAACACAAAGGAACATCCCATGGGTGTCCTAAGTTGGTGAAAATCCTCCAAAAAACTCAATGGTACTCAAGGGAAACCTCAATAGGTTCCAAAATTTTTAATTCAAGAATTTAATAAATTTTACGGGAGCTTCTAGAAAGTATAGTGTGTGACACAATGGATGTTATGCATAAAAAACACCAAACCCTAAGGGAATGGTATAAACCACTTATAGCAGGTCCGTAGTAGATTATTTGTACAATATAATCTTCTAATTAGATCCAGATTAGTAGAAAAATGAATAGAAAAAATAGAGAACCTACGAATAGGGAATATTATCTTACTCTTAAATAACTCATTTGATACCACAATGGATGAAGAACAATAAAAAAGGAATGAAGAAATCACCAACATGAATCCGGTGAGACCGACAGAGTTTGAATATGAGTTTGGATAGAGAAAAAAGATAAAAATATTTTCTAAGGATTCCAATGGAGAGATCCTACACGAGTTATATCCACTGGATGATAAAAAAGAAATATATATAGGTTTTAAAAAAATTTATGTTCAAAATTTTAATTTCCACAAAAATTACTAGGCCATATGGTTTTGCTGAATGGTTGGAAAACTCGTGTGCCAATCATGAACTCTCAATGTGTTAAGGGGCACCTTACATGGTATATGCACACTATTGACCAACCATGCACAAAAAATTCCTTCAACCATTTCCCAAGGTCTGCAGAATTTCAGACGTTCATGCACCACCTGCCACATGATTTCCTCAAACCGTGCTGGATATTGAGTCCCACTGTCCAGTCCTCACACGGTTAGACAAGCTGTGCAACCTTCCCCACACGGATTCTACTAACCATGTAACCTACCCTCTTTCTCCAAAACACCAGACTCCAGGCTATGAATAGTCCCCATACATGCTCAATACACACATGACCTCATTAGTCATCCTTAATAGGTCATAAAAAGTATTGAAATTGAAAAAAAGATATTTACCTCATAGAAAAACCTGGGATTTTACACATTAGAGAAATAATAAGTGCTCAAAATAATATCTTTACTTATATTTTTAATTAATGCAATGATTGTTCATATTCATTAAATTCTGTGTCAAATAAATTCAATGAAATTTTAAAAATTATCATTTAGATAAATGAAAATTATTAAAATGAAGAAAACGTCAAAAAACATTTTTACAATCTTGCAACAATTTCATATTATAAATGATACAAAAAAATAGGGTATGAAATAATTATTATGAATATAATTATTTACCAACTTATTTCAAAATTAATTATACAAAAAATATGTTTCACATTGTATTCATAATATATATTTAATTTTAAAAGAAGAAGAATTATAAAAATCAATCTTATAAACATGGATTAATTTAAAAAATAGAAACCACATTGAAAAAGTGTACTGAAAAATATATGTTTTCTCAGATGAAGTGAAGTAATATACTGAACATGTAATAAATTAGTCATGTGGTATATATATGGACTGTGTGATGTATTTTTCATGCGTTCATTATACTAATTGTGTCATCACGTGTGGTCGGTATACTGACTGTGTGACTAATGTGATCAATTGGTCGGTATTCTTACCATGAATGCACACTTAAAATAATTTATTAGGTAAGTTAAAAAATTAATTCATGTGATAAAATATATGTATTAATTTTTTAATATAACTTTGTGGAAAATTTAAAAATTAATTTACAATGTTTGAAAAATAATTAATGTACCTGTATGGTCAATTGAATTTTCCCACGTTAACTTGATTGACGGATCACAATAGGTAGATGGTATTATAACCTTGGTAGGTTAAAAAATCCAATTCACTTTAGGTTCACTTCATGCTTCCATTGTATGTACAAGAGTAACTCATGATAGTTTATTAATTGAATTCACAATATGTAGGAATAAAAATCACATTAATCATCACGGTAACTTCCCCTTGCTTACGATAAGTTGAAATAAGATTATGGTATGTTCACTGGAAAAGCAAAAATAATTTGTTGTTATGCTAATGATTTTCTTCCAGTGTATCACTGAACCAGACATTGTTTAATGTCATGCTGCCTAAGCTTGGTTGGGATAGATGGTACAATAGATCATCGACATGGTGTCATGTTGCAATCTAGTTGAAGATGAGTCACTAGAAGATGGTTAGGATGCTATACTACTATCACTTACACTATAGAATCGCAAAACATATGTATGAAGTTAGAGAAGAGAATAGATGGGTGTCTCCAATCCTGTTCGAGCTACTGTGAAGGTATCGAGCACGCAGTAGAAGCACCCAAAATGAAATTTTAAAACATTTTCCCTGATGTACATCATGAACTCAACGACATCAGTGAATTGCTTCACGGTTCTTTCTTAAGGATATTGTGTGAATATCTTTAAGCACTAAAATAAAAATTAAAAGTACATGGTTTAGATATGAAGCAGTGCACAATGTCTTCTTATCATTGGAAATCACTACTCGAAAAAACTGAAGCTAAATTCTTCTAGATCATCTACACATGCTTTAAAAATCTATGGGAGTTTCGATCATGTAAATGTAGGTGGTAGTGAGGTGTAATGATGATGCCTTCAATACTCCGACGATCACTGCATCGCCTTGTTTATGATGCCTGAGAGAGATCTTGATCAGTGCTCCTAGATCCAGAGCCTCTCTCCCTAGAATACATGAGATAGGAGAAGGGAGATAAATCCCATGAACTGTTCTTATTGAATTCCCCTCTTATTCTATTTATAGAATGTTTATTAATTAACCAAAATTTCCTCCCGAACCCTGAATAATTAACACGCTATTGAGGGAATGATATGACTACTAAACCGAGCCATAAATATTATTATCATTTTCTTATAATATAATAAATATATTATATGATAATAAATGATACATTTACTTGAATCATCATTCCAAAAAATATTAATTGAACCTTGAATATTTTTAATATTCGTTCATATAATATTTTTCAAGTATTTACATAAAACTTCTAAATAAATTAAATAAATAAATTCAATGCTCGTTATTATTAACTTTAATAATATGAATTTATTTATTTTATTGGTGATCGTATATACTTGGAAAAATCCTGGACCCCAGTGGTGGGTACCACCATGGTCTTTATACCTATTCAACTAAATAAGGCAGATTCTTGAAAACACTATTGTGTGTGACCCACAAGGCCCTTATCTCGAGCGTAGTGACTAATATTCATAGACCAATAGAAGGATATTGCAACACACCATGGCCCCTAAATAGATAAGGATTATCATAGTAGTGATAACCATCCTAGGATCACGTAACATGTAATATAATATCTTTGTATTTAAATATCTCATAAAGAAGGATGCACACATGTTCCATCGTCCTTTCATGCTTTATAATTTTTTATCTAACTAGATGGATTTACCCTCGACATCCATGGAAATGGTCTTATGAAGGTACTACCATCCCAATCAACATGGCCCAAAATATATTACTTCCTAAACATAGAAGTGAAAAATACTTTCTTGACAATTCAACAAATGTCATGCCACCAATGACCCACCTAACACAAACTACCTCACTACGATTTAAATAGCATGGTTTTTATCCTGCATCCGAGTATGTGATTAACTGGAATACATTGGAAATGATCTCAAGTCAGGAGACCATTACACATGATCATAGATAAGAACATCCAATGACACCAAAAAAATGTGGTGTTCCTATTGGCGGACCAGTCCTCATGATCTCACTACTAGGTATCACTAGGTGTGAACTTCATAAGAATAAATCTCAATGCTTATGATCCCCCAGCACCCGATAGTCAAAAATCTACTATGTCCATTCAATAAGATGTATCTAGACCATATAAACATTGTTTATGATTAATTTCATAGTATCATGAGGTTATCATTATAGCATGGTATATTCTATAACCTCTTGATACTATACTTAGTCTCTGAACATTAACATTAAATAGTGGACACATAAAAGTCAACAATATAATGGAATGAAATAAATCATGTATATCAATCTGTATACACAATATGGTAATCAAAAGCACTACACAGTTGGTTCTAGGGAACCATATTTTTAAATAGTCACACTTTCACTAGAGCCAACATGCTAACCATACTTGTTAGAACTCACATGATCAAAATCATGTTTTTGTTGAGTCAAGACTTTAGCTGTTGGGCCTGCCATGATTTTTTTGCATGGAAATTTTTCTATTTGTAACCTCACCTACTTGAGTAAAAATTCTCAAGAGATGTAATCCCTGAGTATATCCCTCTTGTCCATTATCATAACTTGACTTCCTAGATAGTAATAATATCATAATTAATGTTATGATAATACTTTACTTACTAGGTGTGATTCCAAGAACTGGAACAAATCGTTACATAGAACTACTTCTTTTCTCCCTCAGATGCGGCAATGTACTTGGTAATTGTATGTATGGATACCAATGGATTATATCATCTTTTCTCTCTCAACACCTTATCCTAAATTTTATACTAGATCTCATGGATATAGATAAGAATACTTTATGTCCCTTTATAACTAGTATACTTATTTTCCACATACCATGTACATGTCATTTAATCCTTCCGAAGTACAATATGATAGTTTTTATTACTTTACTTACAATTCTCAGGGATATAATTTATATCTTACTACTATAATATATATCATGAAAATATAAATTTTTGTTCATATCACGGCATACATGATTGATACATCTCATAAGTATATTAATTTGAACTCACCATGTTTAATCTATTCCCAAGTTCCGAACATGTTTACCTAGAGATATTATGTCATGGATCATTGGAAACAATTCGTTACTTGAATTGTTCTAACTTGTATTTTTCAATACAATGTTAGTATATGTATGATTGAATAGGTCTAAAAAATAATTATATCTACCTCGATAGATCATATTTCCTAGAACTTAGGTTGCTACTTTAATTCAACCAACGGTGAATTAATTTGAACCTGGTATTATCTAACTACAAGACCAATATCTATTTTCCATATGTTACCATACATATTTCCCTTGGAAAACTTTGGAGCTCCCACTAACCTTTGGTAGACACATGGAAAAGATTAATTTTAAATTAATGTTACAAGATCTTGTTGATTACATTAATAGTAAACTAGATTTTAGTAATTTGCAACCCTTATTGGCATCTAATGGTGTCATCATCCCTTGTTGGTTGCGTCATATAGACACCTTCCATGATATTTGATCTTTAAATAAAATGGCCAATTTAATGATCTTAGAATTTATTTAAGATAAGAAAAATTCTAATGGATTTAAACATAATGACTTGGTATTACCAATCGAGCCATATTGGCACAACACTTGTACTATCCATGTATCAACACAATTGAATACCCACTGTAGTATTCAAATTAATAATCCCCTTTACATTTTAATACATGGATTCCATTATTGAATTTTAGTTTGTTTTTTCAATCTTAGATAATATTTTTACACTACTTGTTGGATATATTATTCACAATGAATAATAGATCACCAACCACAGTGAATCATAAAATCATCACCATGGTTTTATCTTTTCTATGCAGTATGTGTCTTGGGAACATTCTTGTTCGGCATTCATTAGTGGAACTGTTTCATATTCCAACTACATGTGCATCTATAATATTGACTAAACCCAAGTCAATATAGCTCCCACTATCTCAAAAGAGATGTAAACCCTTTTATAGAAATGTATCCTATCACATGACTAATATTTTTTCTATCTTTGGGATTTATGTGATATCCCAAGAAGCTGTTAGGATGATTACAATATATTCACCATGTGTCTGTTCTTGATGCAACTTTGTTTATGTCCTAACAAAATCATTGCATCTAAACACAGGTTTTTATAAAATAATGGATTTCTATCATATTATGACCCATATGATATCCAGTTAACATTATAGTTTGCATATGGCTATTAGATATAGTTTTTATTTTCAAATTCACGTAATCAAATATAATAGAAGTTTCTCCAACTAGAAACATTGATTGTACTTACATCATAGCTCTGATGTATGAACTGTGAATTTAGGAAATACTCCAATCTAGATTTTGTTTATCAATGATAACATGTGATACTTCATCATATATCCTCTTTATTAACATAAATTCTATGATATAGATAAGGTAAAGTGCATTTAGGAATTACTCCATTAAACATTATCATGATCGAAAAATTATTGGTCAAGATATTATTTGGTATGCCATCCCGAAACAAATCATATCTTCTAACCATGCATATATCATACATAACTTTACCATTCTTTAACAGCTTTCAATAATCTTATAAATTATATTTATACCTTTAGCTTTCCCTTGTAATAGTTGATTCCTTCTAGCTAAAATAATTACAAAAGCTCTATGGAATACCTTTATTTCTAATGGTTTCTTTGTCCAAACAAAGGATGTTGATAATACCAAAGGTGATAATATTTACTGAGCCTAAATACCTGACATGGTATATACTTGAAATCCACTTTTAGTCCCTTGACAAAGAATTATCTTTCCACTACTAGTTATAAGAGTATTACATTATATATTCATTAGATATTTACTATAAGTAAATTATTACTTAATTATTGGTTGAGTATTAAATATCAAAAACAACATTAATTCTAGAACATTAAATAATGTATCCTTGTTTCCAGAAGGACACGTGAGATGAATGTTTTAGTTATATTCAATAATATTTCAACATGAATCATTCACTTCACAATAATTAAGTTGTGTACTTCTCACCACTAGCCTATGTATCACCCTTTCTTTGTTACTTGGATAATAATCCTCACTTCTAGTAATATTTCTATACTTACTTGATTAATACATATCAATAAACATATGTGATAATGATATTGTATTGAATACCCAAAAAGTTAAACTGGAACATTACATTGATGAATATTCCTAAAGAATAAGTGATAACATTCATCTTTAATTCAATTAATTAATATTTAGCATCCATAGTTTCATTTTAATAAATGAAATGAAAACAACCTCCTATTAATACCTCTTACATTAAATGATGTTGAAAATGTGCCCATGGAATTACTTTCCTTTGTAAATTTCACCTTGTCTAAAATCTTTTCTATCATAAGAATTAAATATTAATCTATCTTTTATATTACTATTTAAATGTCAATCCTTACATAAATTGTTAGTGAAGCATTTACTCTATACTTGTTCATTTTGTAACTTAAAACAAGACTTTATTAAAGGGTTGAAAGTGATGTTAGAATATGATGTATTGAAAGATCCTAACCCACATTTCAATTTACATAGATTCAGTGTAACCAAAACCAATTCATATTATTGATTTTATTCCTACATACAAATCTCTTGGAGATGAGACTAATTATTATTCCATCAATGTACAATTTAGTGACCACAACTAAAATCAGATGTTGATATAGTATAATGACAGAACCATATTATGAAATGTACAGTAGTATCCTATAAGCAATTTTACCCTATATTCCTGAGGAATTTTAACAGGTGTTGGGGGTACTGGCACCTTGAGTTTCTCATATCATAGTATTATGTTCAAGCACCCATAATATTCTTGGTTACTCGTTCCAGGGAGGACATTTAATTTTCCAATTATTTATTGTAGTTTATTTAATATTTTATAAATTTCCATTTTCTACAAAATTAAATTTTATCATATTAGTACATTTATCATGATTACTGGTTTAGACATTTGGATTAACTAATTGAGTCATTAAATATCTCCCACTATTTTTATCGAATTCTAGGAACCCTTTATACTAGAAAAATAATAATTTATCGCTTGAGTATTATAGTGGCAAGGATCACTGAACCTCTCTTCATAGTCTACAAGCTATTGTTATGCCACTACTTAGAGGGTTTAAGGTAGGAATTAGGCTAACCAACCACATTGACTCGTGGTTCATTAATCTATTGAGTGAAGTCCTGGATTCTTAAATCATTACTTGATTAACTCAATGATTGCATATAAAATGATATCAAGTTAGCTATATATAATCCTTACTACCAATTTACTTAATTCAACCCACCACTCTCATAAGAACTCCCCAGTAGTTTGAGGAACCCTTAACTAAGGCATGACCAACACCCTAAAAACTTGGTTTTGTCCCAATTTGAATGATGCAATGAGGTTTAGACTTAATATTAATTTGATGGTTATTTGTATTATTAATGTGAAAAAATAAATCATTTTCTATTTTTATTAGCACGTGTTATGTGATGACACTCACAACAAACCAATCTAGAAATAGAATGATCCATTACATTAGATGTTCAATTTGAATATTCATGATTGTTAATTATTCTATGTGATCGCACTTAAACTACAAATTCAAAAAATAATAAACCATGAAAAAAATGATGAACTGATCATGATCTGATTCTAATGGTTGATCCATTGAGTGAATAATGGATCAACCTAGTCCCTAGGTGATATACCTTGAGTCACTTTTGTTTCGTAGTTCCTTGAAATGAGTGTTCTAGATTTACGAATCACTGTTTCCAGGTAGTTTCCATTGGATTTATTCATGGAACCTGAAACATCCAATAGTTCATTATCCAATGAGGACATTGATTCCAAAGGAAAGAATTCATTTTGTTTTTAACTTTATGATACGTAAGAATGTGTACTATTCTAGAGGATGGGAGGTCGAACACATCGCACCCTTCTGGGTGGAATTATTGTCTACTTTGGGACTCTCCTTGTAAAATTGGAATATTTTCACGAATCCTTATTAATTCACCAAGTATATCATAAGTATCCCTTGAAATTTATAATCACTTATTTACATGTGTAAAACATTAGAATCATTAGTATGTATTCAAGGTTCTTCATTAATGGAAATATCTGTATGTATTCTCGGTTTTCCATCAATGGTATCCTCTAATATATTGATTAGTGATTATTTTAATCATCGTTGTGATGATACTGGTTTTTAAGCCACTCAGTGGGGCACTCTGTAATTTATTGTCATCTAGGGAGATGAAGGTTTGTTTTGATATTGGGATTGTGCCTGTAAAATGGGCTACCTATGTATCCTTGTTACTGAAATAAAAACCCTCGTAGTTCGGTGTCGGTTAATAGGACACATCATACCTTTTATGGTCATGTAATAAGGACCTCTAAGAGGAAGGTTCTTAGTTGAAACTTAGTGTGGGACTTATGCCGAGAATCCCAAGGAACATGTAAGGGATATGGGTTTCCAAGTAAGATCATACCCTATTGGGAATATGGCCGAAAGAGAATAGGGTTGATTTGAAATGTTGGGTTTGAACCTCAAGGAATATTCCTATGTATCCCATATGGATGGGAATCAAATCCCACGTAGTTTGATAAATCTCACAGGTGAGTACGATCCTCTGAGAAAGATGAGTTTGGGATTATATCTTGAAAATGATGCCTTGTTGATTTGAGGATTGAATTTGGGGCTTATTTCCTAAGGAGGATGCCCAAATTGGGTGAATTAGGGTTGGATTCTTGAAGAGGATATCCAGTGAGCTCGGGCTCTTAAAGAGATTCCTACGTATCCTGGTTTGAAGAGGAATCAGAGTTTTCATAGTTCCTTCCAATGATTGTTTGTACACATGTTGCAACCATCACATATCTCTATGACCACATGAGTCTTGCTCGGTGTGAGAAATAAGAGGATGTGAAAGATTCAACAATGACACTTCAAACATTCAAATTTATCATCCATGCTGATGGAAGAGGATTCATCGACCATGGAAGAGGGCGAGGTGATGAACCGTCCCTCTGTTCTATTTACATTGGACAAGGGTCCAATGTAAGGAAGAAGGGGTGAAGGTGAGGGACTTATACTAGGATGGATGCCTTGAAATTGGTCCTGGTAGGGGTGGAAGACTTCTCCTATGCTTGTGTGGAAAATAAATAGGTGAATCGTACCTTACCTACTAGAAAATTGGAGATCCTGGGTTGTCTCTTTGAGAAGGGAAAAGCCAGGACCCAACCCATTCCCCAAACCAAGAACTTCCCATCATTATTTCTAAGCGAAAGTTCATGTGACACTTGATATTAAAACCCACAAACATCCCATGAATCCTAACCCAGTTGTGAATAAAATGTGGGAAACCTATGACTATGGAAATACAAACCCAAATTGGAGACATGATTATGTTCCTTTCACAAAGGTTTGAGAATTTAGGAGGTTTTGGTGGAGGCTTCAACTTAGCCCCTTTCAAATAAGGGAACCATGGAAGGAGATACCCTGCCATGAATGGCTTTTAAAATAGGGTACTTGATCTGGTTGTGTAGGTACCTCATGCAAGTATGCCTCATAGGTTCCACATGTTGCGGTATCATGCATGTACACTGTACAGGTATGGAAAGCAAGTATACCATGCAGGTATGGAGCACAAGTATACCGTGCAGGTATGGAGTACAAGTATACTGTGTATGTATGGTGAGAAATTATACCGTGTAGGTATGGTGTGCAAGTGTACCACGCAGGTGTGGATGATGACTGAAGAATGTAAATAAATTCAAAACATTCATATCCCATTTAATTATCTCTTCTGTCATGGTTTAGAGAGCTAACTGAGAAAATTTGAGGGATGTAGAAGAAAGAGCTACACAATGGGAGATTCAGAGAGTCTTTCAAAATTTTTTCAGTTTCAAAATGGGGAGCCCAAGGTCGCTATTTGTAGGCATGGATGGGCCTGGTCGAAGAGATGTTGCCTGCATAGGTATTTTTCACAGCTACACAACGGAGTTATTCCACATAGGTGCACTAATCATCTTCTGGTGCGGAGGTCTGGCGAGTGGCTCCTCCGCTTAGTTAAGTCGTGTAGCTCTGCCACATAGGTGCTCTGCATAGGTGCATAAAAAATCTTTTGGCATGGAGATCTACCACAGAGGTCGACCGCTTAGGTTGGCCGGGTAGGTAGGCCACAGAGGTTGGCCATGTAGGCCAGTCGTGTAGTTTCATGAAGCTACTCTTTCATGAAGCTCTTTGGGAGTATTATTGATATTCCTTTGTACTTTTCGAACCTTGCTTTGGGATCTGAGAGATCTAGAGTTATCTTCATAGTCCTTTATTTTAATTTATCAATTAATGTCAAAAAATCCCCCCCCCTTATGATTTTATCCAAAACGTACAAATATGGTCGAGTCCTGAGGTGAGAGTTTCCAAAAAATGCAGGTTTACCACGCAGCTTCTTAGTGGAGGTATGACACGAAGAGGTTGCACATAGTTCAGATGCACAAGTCTTCAGTTGCATACAAATAGGTCTCACCTTTCCTGATTTTTTTCATCATCTGTGATTCTCCAAAATTTTGATGCTCTCATTGCATATCTCATTCGCCCAGCTCATATTGTGTTGTGCTCTCACGTAATTTCATTGAAACATTTTTAAGGTAAAATTAATTACGCGATAGAGCTATGCCAAAGGACTTAACTGATGGGGTTACTCTAGGATCCTTGGCGAAGGACCTATGCGACAGACCTCATCAAAGGACCTATGTGACATGCCTCATAAAAGGACCTACACAACATTCCTCATCGAAGGACCTACGCAACAATGTCCTTTGCCAATTTTTTTTTATTTCCTCTTTAAAATTCTGACCTGGAAGTTTGGTAATCCTTTTGCAGGAAAGAATGACTCATTTGATGACTCATACCAAATAAGACCAGGCTCTCCAAAATGAAATTATAAAAATCATCATGATAGATTATTATGACTTTGTTGAGAGTACTCTTATTGGGGTATGGAAGGGTCTAATTCCGTACCAACCTGACTACACACAAAGTCCTTATTTACCCTTGTATGGGCATGAGATTTTGCAAGATGAGCATGTTCCATCTGTTAAGAAGTACATTACAAAGAATTAGTTTCTTCAATATTCCGTTTATAACTACAAGAATATTATCACAAGGGGGGTTCCAATACAAGAAGGAATAGTCCCTATTAGTTGCATCCATCATCATAGTGGTTGAACTCCCGATATGAAAGATCATGTTGTAGATCCAAGACTGCATTATTATGATTCCGCTTTTCGATCTTCTCAAACATATCAATATAATGGTTGGAAAGGATATTGGGACCTTCGTTGTGGAGGGGGTGTAAAGCCCGAGTGGATGTGGGAATTATGGGTACGTTAGACTTGTGCAGAATTCAGAAAAGAGTTATAAGGTGTTCATATCTACGAAGATATCAGGATGGGGAAAACATATGTTTATACAAATTAATTTATTCCTGAATTACTTATCTAATGGAGTCCACAAAAAAATTCCTTTCATTTGATGCACGGTGAAGTTGGTATTAGTCTCTGGGACATTTACCAAATAGCTAGAGTTCCCATTCTTAGGGAAATGTATGATGAATTCATTCCGCCTAATACAACATGGGGTAATGCATCTAGAACACCATTGCTAGCTCATGAATTATTTAAGATAGTGAATAATTTACCTATGTACAAGAACGATATTCATGCTATAGTGTGGATGAAATCCTTCTTAGAACCAACAACAGAGGCAGGTCCAACATATGGACATCCTTGTGTTTGTCCTTTTGTAGATAACCAAGGCAGTTCAAGCACATATTAGCATACACTAGAAATAGGAGAGTATATGAACTAGGGCTATAAAGTCAAACCCGATATAGATGCAAAGTACGCTTAGCTACCTTTCTTTCTATGTGGATAAGTGTTTATTTGCTTCCAGTCCGTGAATCCGAAGGTGGTGTAAGATCAGGGACGTTCATTAGGTTAGCTAAATTGTCATAGGGGAATTATTTTAGGCTATAAACCCATGTATTAGCATGAATTTACCATATATTACTACATTCATACAATGGGAGGACTCCATTTAGGATTACAGCGCCATTCCAAGTGTTGGGTGGCTAGATTGCAGCACATTTTTCATTATACTCAGTGTTGAATTCAGTAAGAGTTCCCAATGGTCGATTCACCCCATTTTTACAGAAATTTTCTAGTATTAATCCCCTAAACCTGATACCTATTGAGGTGCTAAATGTATTGAATTCTAAGGATAATTCATCTTATTTCCTTTTGGTAACCCATAGGTTGGAACATTTATTGATGATGGTAAGGAAAAGAATTATGAGCTGAGATATTATATGATGGCATTAAGGGATGGCATATTATCAACCAGGATTGATGGTGAAAGTATCTATGAGGCTTATATTCTTTATAGTTTTGCTTTTCAATTCATATGCCTTCAATAATCAAACACTTTTCCACCTACGTATGTCAAACAGGAGAAACACCCAATGGTTGCATGACAATTATGGATCCTAATGGCTTTAGAGGTATCCAAATTGTCGATTACGCTACCTCCACCAAATGCATCGATTGGATTGGAAGATAGGTATGCCAAAGCTTGGGCCTCTTCATATCCTCAAGGGGCTTTGACGAATGGAATATATCGTGTGTTGGTTACAACGACAGTTGCACATGGAAATAATGGTATGAAGTCCAAGGCCTGAGATGATACAGAAGTTTTGAAGGATTCAGGGCCCTCAAAACATCTTCATAGTAAGTATACCTAGAAGAACAAGGATATAGAATAAAACCTCCAACACCATGGAGATCCAATCTCCACAGTCAAACAGAGATTTCTATTTCTTCGGTTGAACTTTCTGAGGAGAGGAGGCTGGAAGAAGTTCTTCAATCAGAAGGTGTTGAACCTCCTCCACAGTCAACCATCCAAGATTGAATTATCTGCGACCTTCATCCATTCATCATTGGGAGTGTGTAACCCATGATCCTAGGGACGCCTAGGAATTTCTCCAGAATGGCATTCAAATACCAGATATTGGTGACATCAAGAAAACTTCTGATTGCAATATAGAAAATAACTTCGCTGAATTATAGAAGTATATTGCGGAGTTGGGGATTTTTATTTATGAAACTGATGAAAACATCCCATCCTCTAAATGAGTATCTGATATGCTGGACATAGGATTCCGCAAAGGGGTAATTATCGACTCTGAGGAGGAGTGGGATATTTATGTTAATACTGATAATGTATTTCCTTTTTTCTTTTTTCTCAACTCTTCTTTACTATTTATCATCAATAATCTTGATGAAAATATATTTATGCATCTTGAATGTAGAGAAGGAAGATCCAGACCAATACTCGAATCACCTCAGTATGGTCCTACAGGCTCTCATATCGATACAAAAAATGATCCTCCCATGTTTCCATGACATTATTTAGGATCAAGAATCATGATAGGGGTATTGGAGACAGATAATCCTCAACCATTACCACAAGTTTCCCCTGCTAAGAGGACTGTTTCAATCTCTCCCCAAGCTTTTGAAGAAAAATTCAAGAGATCAATGAGATTGATTAGAAGAATTTTTTAAAGAAGTAAGTATATATACAATCCATAGGTCATACAACATGATCAATATATTATAGTAACCACATTTTATCCACTTTTAGGATTTATGTATCTCTCCTCTCTCAATGGATTAAGAGCTGAGTCTTCATGACCAAAAAACGAAGCCCCAGAGGAAACCCAGGTTCATGCTGACGAATCTACAATTTTAGTAGATAAACCATCAAAAGATTCAGCTATACCTGCTCCTGGATCTGTTGAGATATAGTAAATTCATGAAATGATTAAATACATTCCTCAGTTGCTTTTGTCAAAGGATCCAGAAATAATCAAAACTGATATTCATATTGCTTTAGAAGAAAGGAATAATGATCCAGGGCAATCTAATACCAATTCTGATGTTCACCCAAACCTAGAAATACCCGATGCTTGCATACCAAATGAAGATCCAATGTAACAAAATGTCATAAAATCTAATTTAGGCATTAACCAACATTTTTTGGATATATTAAATGGTGAGGATGTTGTAACATTTTTCGTAGTATACACTGAAATGATGGACACCCGTAATCCAAATATTGATATTCCATGTTCCAAAAAGGAGTTTGAGGATTTTCATGAAGAATTGAGAAGATGTAAGTCCATATTCTTGTATTTTTTTCATACATAATTTAACTTCAACTTGATTCTTTACATCAAAGTTCACCTAATGTAGCATTATCTGTAGAAAATGTTACAAAGGCTCTTTAGGAACAGGGTGTTCCACATTATCCTTCTATTGGGGCTGGACAAATATCTAAAGAGGATCCTTTATCAAGTGATGTTTCAAAGCCTTCAAATGTCATAACTGAGAAAATTCAAGTAAATTCCCCTTCTCAATAATCATATACTCAGAACACTGAGGCTGAGAATACGGGTATTGAATCCAATCAAGTAGCTAACTTATTATTGGGTAAATATAATCAGCTGTTTGAATCCTATTTGTTTCCTCCATTTGAAACAAAGAATGACCTTGATTTTATCATTTAGGGTTATCAGTTCATAGATCAGAAGGTGAAGCTTCTACTATCCCAAGAGAAGTAGAACAAGGCATCTCTTTAAGTGACCTGTTTCCAGAGTATATTTCACCTCATGGTATTGACTCAGATTCAGACTTATAGATTGAATATGCTCTTGGTATGGAACCTAAGAAGACATGGAGGCATATCTGGAACATAATTGATGAAAAACCCTTAGATGAATTGTTGTCCCATATTTCAAAACTCACAACATTATTCTGCATATTGGGATTTGGTGGATTTAATTATTGGGAAGTCTATGGAGCCATGAAAGATACTATTCGTAGACGGGAGCAGGAGCATAATCTGCGACAAGATTTTGAAGAGACTAAATAAAACATCATTATTGAGGGAATTCAAGCAGAAATAATTGAGGAAAAGGAAAATAAAAATAAGAAATCACTTGAGATTATACAAGAAATCAAATAAACCATGAAAAAGTTGTTATATCTTCCACAGTAACATGATACTATTCATAACAAGCTTTATTTGTTGAATCAGACATTAGGAGAAACCCAATTATAGGGGATAACTACCATTTCAACTACTAAGGAAGCACTTCTTCAGGAAGAGGAGGTTGGAGTTTCTCAACTATCTCAACTTCAATAGGTAGCTAATAGAACTTATGAATTTGTCTAACAAATGAAAAGTAATGTTGAGAGTTTATTCTAAAAAATGATAGAGAGGCTCCATTTTGTAGATGGCCCTCTATTTTCATATTAATGAAAGACATTTTTTTATCAATCATAACAATCTTCATTCTTGTTTTTCATTATTACAATATGAAAAGTAAATTTTTATAATGATTACTTTATGTAAAAGAATCATTATTAAAATAATAAGATTGAAGTGCTCAACATGTTCTTATTAATCTAAGGGACCTAATGAGAATAATTTGTCTGTCATTAGGGTTATATGGATAACCCCACAAAATTTGTATCTTTTGACCTCTTTTTTCAATTTCTCAATATTACCTAAATCATTCAATAATGTATGTTTAGTGAGCTAGGACTCGACTTTGATTTATAGTGCCCTTCATGGGTTCTCAATCTATTGATTACCAAGCCTTTTGTTACTATTAGTTTAGAGTCATGCATGTTGGACTCTAAAGGGCTAATATTTATATTCTAATAGCTTTAAAAATAAATTTTTAATTAGATTATAAACAAGAATCAGTGGCTAAGAATTTCTTTAATATTTTTTAACGATTTCCATGGGGAATCATGAGTCATGATTATTATGGTCACCAAATTTAAAACCTATATCAACATAAGGGGTGCCTTTTCCAGGAACGAAGTTACCATTATTTAACAAAACCATTATGGGGGCCACGTTATGCAGGGCCAACTAGGGAATATGCTAAATATCCAGATAGTGGTATCTTTTTACTAACAGGCCAGTTATGTAGGCAACTTATGCAAGACCACCCAAGGGCACGTGCTACATACTCAAGAAAAAGTGTTCTTTAGAAATTTATCATTTTCTACCAATATATTGGGGGAAATAAAATTTGGGTGACCCAAGACCACGGTAGATGGTATTTCCAAGGAAATGAATTTTAGGATGGAAAAAGGGCTATTTTAGACCAACATAAGTCATGAACATGAAAATAATTTTTATATAAATTTGGTGTATGATAAATGTAAAAATATTTATCAGAAAATGGGATATTTTTGATATCGTACTGTGCAGTTTTAAGTCATGTAGTGAGGACATTGGTACTATGTCGTTTTAATTCATGCAGTGAGGACATTGGTATGTGAAGTTTTAATTCATGTAGTGAAGACATTTTGGGACTTTAATTTAATGACTTTAGCTCTGACCAATGGTATGATAAAAATCTCCAAATTTCTTGATAATTTGTTTAGAAACACACTATCATATTCAGGTATGGAAGGGAAAACTGTAAAATGTGATTTCGGATTTTCTAGAACTGAAGAATGATATGGGAAAAGGGCTAAAGGAATTAGTGGAATTCTTTTATAAGAACAAAGTTACCATTACATGACAAACCCATTATGGGGCTATATTATGCAAGGCCAACTGGGGAACATGACGCATAGAAAAATAGACACATCTTTTGACTGTCAAGCCTGATATGTAGGCAACTTATGCAAGGCCACCTAAGGGAACATGCTACATAGTCAGACAAATTAGATCATAGAAGTTCGACATTCTATTACTTAATGTCGAAGAAAGATTATGGAGATTCAGATTTTCTGAAGAATATAGTTTGATTTATAGAGAATTGTACCTGAATATGGAAAGGTTATTTCCAGTCAAGATATCTAAAGAATCATAGGAATGGGACTTTTATTAAAGTCTTAACCAAACTTAAAAGATATGGTGTCTATAGTTTTGGTCATACAACTAGGACCAGAAATAGAAACAATATATAACATGTGAGCAACTGATTTCAAGGTTATTCCCTAGTGCATCAAACACATGGTGAAGGAAATGTGTAAACAATGGTATTTATGATTTTCAGGTTTTGAGAAAGATAATGTGACATATATACTTGCATGACTATTTTAAAATACATATTTGTGTATATTTACATCAATGTTTGAAGGGGTTAAAGATAATATAACCAAGAACGAAATTAATGTTATTTGAAAACCCCGTTATGGGTGTTATATTATGTTGGTCCAACTGGGGTATATGATGCATATACAAATAATGGCATCTTTTACCTGATAGGCCTGTTATATAGGAAACTTATGAAAGGCTGCCTAAGGGAACATGCTGCATAGTCAGGAAAAATTGTTTTTATATATTATCAACTCTATCACCATAAACCATAAGGATGATTATGAGAATCTGGAAATATTCAAGATTAAGATTCAAATGTGGGATAAGGTAATTCTTAACGCACATGAGAAAAGTTTGAATCAATATTTTTCATGAGTTTGATGTCCTTTACAAAGATCTAACTCATATGTAAAATAGAGACTTTCATTGTTTCCGTTGAAGGAATATGATGGTGTGTAATTTTAATTCATGCAATGAAGATATTTATTATGTAGTATGGAGTCATCCAGTGAGGACATTGATAACCCCATAATAAATTGAAAACACTTTATTTATATAAAGAATCCATTTACCCAATTCCTAATCCCATGTAAGCTATGATCGGTGTGAGAAACAAGGAGCACTAACGGTTTCTTTTGCAATATAAAGGTGACCTAAGTGAGGAATAGGGGTGTTAAATTTCCATGCAGTTTAACGTCATGCAGTAAGGATGAAAATGAAATGATGTAAAAATAAAGTCATATTGTGAATGTATTAAGGGATAAAAACCTAATTGTCACTATGTTTCTTGCCGGGGAATGAATCAAGTCATACATAGTACTTAAAACATTCCCTTTGCAGATTTGATTTTAAACAAGAAATAAAAGGGGTTTTTTCATGTAGTTGGGCCCAAGATTGGAGATCTAGGCGTCTCTATGTATCTCATTAAAAATGATAATGAAGCCATATGTAGTTCTTGAAACAATCATTCCAAATGCTAATGGAGATTGGCATGAAAAATGGGGGCTTTATTTACACATTCTGAGAGAATGACAAATCATAAAATATAAAATGGTATAAGGACTAAATCATATGTCTTAAGGAAATAACCTCTATAGATTTGATTCATATACAGGAGGAGAAAAAGAAAATAAGTTGATTTTTTGATTGTGGATGGGCTCATAATAGGAGATTCCAGCGTCTCTACATATCTCATTGAAACTGAGAATCAAGCCATATTTAGTTATTGAAACGTGGTCTCTGTGTTGATCTAACTCCGACATAGGAAAGATAGGGACTCATGTAATACTAAGGAGTAGTGATGACATCAATGACGTTTTCTTATGGATGCTTCTAACTTCAAATATAGAAAACATTAGTTGTACATATGATGTCATGAAATTAAACGTCATGCTACAAGGATGAAGATGCTACACACTTTAACGTCATGCAGCATGGACACTTATGGTTGATATGCAGTTTAATGTCTTGAAACTAGGCCATGGGGTTGTTCAGTTCTAATTCTTGCTGCAAGGACATGGTACTATGTAGTTTAAAGTCTTGTAGTGAGGACTATGGTGGTTGTTATTTAGATTAATGTTTTTCAACTAGGATTGAGGGGTTGTGTAGTTTTAAGTATTTTAGAAAGGACATGGTACTGTCAGTTTAATGTCTTGTAGTGAGGACTACAGTACAGTGCAGTTTAAAGTATTTCACTAAGGACTATGGTGTATAATTACACAAAGTATTTCTTCAAAAATATTTCATTGGTTGGAGATGTAATGAACTCTCTATCCTTTAAGATTAAATCATAGGCTTCATTTGAATATAACTTATGTATGGAATAAGGTCCTTCCCACTTTGGTTCATGTTTTGGAGGTTTCTTTCCTGGTATCATTGGAGTCCTAAGGACCAATACTAATTCTCCTTGAAGGAATGAATGAAGGAAAAATTTCTTATTAAAAGCTTGCACTATTCTATTCTAATAGATTTCTAGATGATGAAATGTATGCAATCTTTTCTCATCTAATTGTTCTAACTCATTGAACCGTTTTGAGATCCTTCATTTGTAGAAAACTGATCAATGATTTCAGCTCTATGTAAATTCAATTGTATTTCAATTGAAAAAACTACTTCACTTGCATATATCAATGAATAAGAAGTTTCTTGGGTAGCAGTAGGGGTAGTTTTCTGATAAACCCATAAATAATTCGAAAGTTTATCAAGACATGATTTACTATATTTATCCACCAACTTCTGGAGTATATTTGATAGAGTTTTATTGAAGTCATATATTTGTCCATTGGCCGATGTATGATAGCAAGATGAGTTGTTGGACTGTATATTATGTTCCTGATATATCATTTTTATTTCAACAGAACAAAAATTGGTGACATTCTCCGTAAAAATAGTATGTGGGATGCCAAATCTGGTGATTATATTAGTTTTGAAAAAAAGAACAATGATTTTTGCTCTGACTTCCTTGAGAGGTATTGCCTCATCCCATTTATAGAAGAAGTCATTAGTAGTGAGATTATACTTGAACTACATAGCCATTCCTGGAGGATAATTCCCTACTATATCCATTCCCCGTGTGGAAAAAGATCAAGAATATTTAGCTATATGTAGAAACTCTGGGGGTTGATGAATGAAGTTGTCATGTACTTGGCAGGGATGAATTTTTTTAGTGAAATTTGTACAATCCTACATCATTGAAGGCCAAATGTATCCAAGCCTTCAGATCTGCTCAGAGAGTCTATTCCCAGATTGGTGGGCACCACATGCTTTTGAATGTACTTCATTCATGACAGCTACAGTCTCTTCTCCATCAATACATATGAAGAGAATTCCATCAAAGCCTTGATTATAAAGGATCTTTTGGTGGTCTAGACTATCATAAAGAGTAATGTTATCTGCTCGTCGCCGAATCTATTCTTTCTAACCCCTATCTAGTGGAAGTAATCCATTTTGAATATATTCCATGATGGATTTTCTCCATCCCGTGGTATGACCATATGGTTCATAAATAAGGTAAATTTCTTTAACATCATCCATTATGGTTTGAACAAAAGGTAATACCACATAGTGATGAGTTATGCTGATAACTGTCTCATCCTGATTTGGATCTTCCAAGGCTGTACCTACATTATCTAGTGAATCTACTTGGAAATTTTGTGATCGTGGGACATAGGACAATGTTTGCTCTGAAGTAAATTCATCCATTAACTCTCTAACATAATCACACAACGGGACTAAATCTTCTTCGCTAATAGAATGTTCCCCATTGATTTGTTTGATTACCGATTCTGAATCACCTTTTACCTTTAAATAAACCATTTTCACCTGCAAGGCCAAATCCAAACTTGCGATGAGATCTTGATACTCTAGTTCATTGTTGGTACCACCTATCGATAATAGGAATTAATAAGGAAATACTTACTTTTCTAGGGAAGTATGGAAAATTCCTAATCCAACCTTGTTGAGTATAGGGTTTTCCAGTCTCTTCCCTATTGGACATCTGAAAGAACCATCAAAATACATTTCCCATGTTTGGGAATTATCTTGAATAAAGAAGACAACTTTATCAGGAAGTTCATTATTAAATGATGTATCGTCCACAGATGGGTGCTCAGCAAGGAAATCAGTCAAAGGTTGGACCTTAACTTCCTTTTGAGGCACAAACTGGATATCAAACTATTTTAAAATAACTACCAACCATGATAGATGTCCAATAAGAATAGGAAGACTGGGGATAAATTTGAGTTGGTTATTACAAGATACCAATTGGACCTAATGATGTTGCAGGTAGTGCATCAATTTCTGTACTACAAAGATTAATGCTAGGAAGCACTTATCAATATTTTAATACTGATTTTCTGCATCACGCATAGTGAAACTGAGAAAATAAAGGTTGTTTTCATTCCCAGCATCATTCTTTTGGGGTGAGGAAGGAACCTAGTGATCTCTCTAAAGCTGTCAAATCGAGAATGAGTGGTCTTCCTTCAACATGAGGCATCAATATTGGTGGAATAAAGAGATATTTCTTGATGGTACAAAATACTTCTTGGCACTCTTTATTCCATTTGTAGTTATCTCCCTTATTCATTAATATGGTGAAGGGTAAAAACATTCCTTCCAAATTATCAATAAAGAGCCAAATATATTCCAAGTGTCCTTGAAGTCCTCTTAATTCTTTCAAATTTTGAAGAGGTGACATACCAAGGATTGAATTTGTTTTCTTGGGATCAACATTGATACCACGATGGCATACAAAGAAGCCAAGAAAATTTTCTAAGGTTACCCCGAAAGCACATTTTAAGGGTTTTATCTTCAAATTATGTTGCTGAAATTTGTAAAATATGGCCTCCAAATCATCCAAGTGATTGAAATGTTGTCTTGATTTGACAACCAAATCATCCACATAACATTCAATAAATTTCCCTAAGAAGAGTTCAAAGATATGGTGCATGGCGTGTTGGTATGTTGAGCCTGCATTCTTTAATCCAAAGGGCATTACCCTATAGAAAAACACACCTTGAGGGGCACTAAAGCCTGCAGATTCTTTATCCTCTATTGCCATATAGATTTGAGTATACCCAGAGTATCCATCCATGAAGGAGAGAGCATCATATCCAGTCATTGCATAAATTAGAAGTTCTGTAATTGGGACTAGAAAACCATATATAGGGAAATGCTGGTTAAGATATTTGAAATAAATGCAGACACTAATTTTCCCATTCTACTTTTTCAGTAGGAAAATATTGACCATCCATTTGGGATACTGATGTTCCCTGACAATGTTAGATTTTATAGGCTTATCATCATCAGCTTCAATTTTAGAGGCATGAGTTGGGTGTTTTCTCTTTACTGCTTGCTTAAATCCATGATGTTCTTCTGGAAATACAAAATGATGGGTGGCTATATCATGATTAAGACCTAACATTTCCTTATTATTCCAAGAAAATATATCTTGATGTTTCTTTAGAAAGAAATTATACACCTCTTTCTCTTCAGAGGTCATGGATGCACTAATTAATGTGGGGTGTGGATCTTCTTCTTTACCCAGATTTATTTCTCTGAGTTCATCCACGGTGGTAGATACACCCTCTTCAAATTAGGGAGGAGCATCCCTAAGATCTTCCTCTTCTTCCTCGTTATGTGTTACCACTTATATTTCCATTTTATAGTAGATTACAAGGAAATACTCCTAGAGTTAGGGGATGAGTCTGTATGTGAACATCCTAAAGAATAATCCACCATATCGGACCCTACTGATGTAGAAGGGTCTTCCTGTCGTAATGAGGGATTGATGGATTGAGAATCAACATCTTTTTCTTCCTCTAACATTACAACAATTTCTTCTATTCTTATTGACGAAGTATAGGCTCATTGTAGTTCAGTAGATGTAATGAAAACATCTCCATTCATGCTTTCATCATTGCTTGGTGTATCAATAATTTCTCCCATATTATCAGGCACAATTGCTTCAATTGACAGTATGGAAATTGCTGGATGAGTGCATGGATTTGGTTTTACCATTTTAATTTGATTAATGGGTATCACATAGTCTATACTCAAATGTATGAATGGATTTGTTGGGATCTTTTCTATTCCATTTAGAGCATTATCTCTGGTTATCTCCTTGGTCATGGGTATCATTCCATTAGTGTGATAATAACCTAACTCAATATATTGATATTCACATGTTTTGAATAGAGCCTTGTCACTATACAATGTTCCAATTTGACCATTGAAACAGTATTTCAGACATTGGTGGTGTGATGAAGGTATTAATGCATGTTGATGCAACCAAGGCCTTCCATGAAAAATATTGAAGGTTGTGTTCTGACGAACAACCATGATATCTGAATTATACACAAGATCTCCAAATTGAGTTCTGAGTGTAATTTCTCCTAGAGGTTCATGTACAATTTGGTCATATCCTTGCAACATTAATATTGAAGGAGATAAGTCAGATTCAGTCAGGCCCAATTGATGAAGTTTAAGAATGGGAATGAGGTTGACCTCGGAGCCATAATCAATGAAGGCTCATCATAAATCTATGTCATTGACCTTACCAAAAAGATACAATGGTCTGATATTCCCATGTACCACATGGTCTTCATCATCATCTGTAAAAGATATGACTGCATGACATTCTGTAGAATCATTCTCTATACGGTAAACCTCGACAGGAGAAACTTCATTTTCAAACTCTTGAGGACTTGAAAAAGCCTCAATGAGTGCCTCTCTAAGATCTTTTGATTAATTAAAAGCATCCATAATTGACAACTTAGCCGGTAATTGGGTCAATTGTTTCAAAACATCATACTTTTGATCCAAATTCCTGTGTTTCCTAGCATCGATATGTGGTTTTGCAGGTGCTTTGGAAGTTGATGCTTTTGTTTTTGATGTATTTTTTGTTTGTAGAAGATAGAAATACTACTAGATTTGGTAAATTAGACTAACTAAGTCTATTCGTTTGCAGAGAAGAAGATGGTGTGGCTTCTAATCGGTCTTCTAGAATTATTGTGCCAGAACTAGACTTGTTTTTCATGTAAAAAACACATTGTTCCTGTGGATCCCACAAAAGGTATCATCCACGAGTTTTTACTGCATATATGGTTTGAGCAGTGGTAGAGTTAAAATGGCGATTTCTAGAATTCTCACATCTTCCCCTGTATCCTAGAACTTGGCCTCTTTCTCTAGTTCTCCAATTAGGTACAAGGAATTCTGGGTCATTATAATTAGAATCACCAGTGGCATATGGGTCTGTTAAATGGATAACAGTAATAGAACAAAAGATTAATTATTTATCTGACAAAGATTCTTCTTGAGAGGTTACTTCTGGTTGTGCCATTTTGTAGGGTGGTGCCCGTGATTTTGAAATAGATGGTATAAAATATGCCAGGGTCAAGGAAAACATTGTCCTAGACACGAGCTTGTATTCTTCTTATTTGTTTTTATCCATATGACCACATTGTTTTTTTTAGGAATGACCTTTTGATGAATATGTTTTTACTATGGAAGGAGTGGTAGAAGAGAAAATTGTTTGTTTCAATTGTTCTCGTAAAATAGCATGAGTCTGGTTGATTTTTTTATTGATCATCCAATAATCATATTTTTTCACACTTTTACTTTAAATCTCTTTACATTATCCTTCTTCCTCTAGATTGGTAGTAGTAACATATGATACTTGAGCTGATGAACGTTTCAATTTCACTTGTCCGGAGTCCACCATCTTTTTCAGAAGGTCGTTGAAAACAAAGCACTTCTGAATGGGGTGTACCAAAATCTGATGAAAGGGAAAATAATTCGGATGATCTTCATCTCCATCTTTATTTGGCTTCTTTTTTCCTTGGAAACTGAACAAAATTGTTTTCTAAGACTGAGATGAAGTAGCCAGGAACATTCTTATTCCTGAAAGAATAATCCTTATTCATTAATTACTCAAACTATTTTCTCCCTTGATCTCTTTGATAATCTGGACGAGGCGGTCATTGCTGTTGTTATTTAGGATGCGCATCCCTTCGGTAAGATGAAGGCATTGAAGTAGAAGTGGGTACATGTTCTTGTTTGAGTGTGATTGTAGTAGCTTCTGGCTTTCCTATCCTCCTTCCTGGAGCTGATGGATTTACACATCTTTTATCCTTTGCTTCTATAATAATGTCTTTTATCTGCTGAGTGATTAATGTAAGGTCTCGAAACCCTCATGTGTATTTCACAGGGATCAATGGTGTGTGTAATTCATCAAATATATTTTCTATATATATTGGTAGAAACTCTTCTTGAGGGAGTGTTAAACTTAAGAAATATGTTAATCCCTTCCATCGATCAATATTATCCTATTGTTTACAATTGGTAAGATCAAAAACCATCATCTTTGGTATTGTTGAGCTAAATTGAAGAAGAAATTATTGATAGAGGTCTTCCCATCCAATAATTGATCGAGATTGAAAACTTATATACCAGACAAAATTTGGTCCTTGTAAATACTACACAAAACACCTAAGCTTAACTAATTCTTATTGTTGAGAAGTACCCATCCTAGAATCACAACGAGAAAAAAAATGTGTTATGTGTTGTTCTGGAGCTCCCAAACCATTAAATAGTGGGAATGTGGTATTTAAAAAAAATTGGGGACTAATTGCATCTACCCATTCAGGGTAAGCACTCTTTTTTTGCTAAACTCGTGCACATCATTCCTCCATAGCTTCCAACCGATTTGTTAATGCGTCAATTGTGTTCATAAGAATTTGGGGAATATTCGAATGAGCTGGATTCTGTGCAGGTATAGAAACTGGAGCTTGAGTTGTTGCAATGACCAGTAAGACCACTGATGGTGGTGCTCATATCTGCCTTGGATATCCCATGGGAATAGTCTATCAGGATTTATATGATTCTACCTTGATTCTGTACACAATAGAGGTAATTAATTATTCAAATCTATAGTTACTACAAATCTACTTTTCTAAGGAGCTTCTATAGGATTCTCAAGTTGGGATTTTTCTTGGGAGTATGTCTAGAAGAAATGCTGTTTCAAAGCCACTCAATATTGAGTATTTTAAACTACTGAATTTCATCTTATTAATGTACAAATATCTCTTCAAGTGAATGATATTGACCTTCTCCAGTGGAAAAGTGAGATGCAATATGACTTTTTTCCATTCCCCTTTTTAGATGCCTTTCGGAAAGGGGGAAGTTGGTTATTTGAAGGCATATATAGATTCGGGGTAAGCCTTTGATTTTTGTGTACAAATACCTTATTCATTTGCCTCAGTTTGTACCATCTTATGGACAAGAACTTCATCTTCTGATTCCCCTAAAATGGACTTATTTTCTGGAGGATCCTCTGCAACTGTATTGATAACATTTACTGATTCATAATGCATTGATGGAATTCTTTCAGTGTTTCTTCTAGGTCATCTCACTTGTATTCATTCATGAGACTCTATTCTCCAATATTAATAATTCCCTGGATCTTTTTGGTAGACAATAACATGAAGGGAATCATTGGACAGTTCAGTTGTACACTTTCCTTGTGGGTTCTTCCCTAATCGGGTGAAAACTGACTTCCATTAAGGAGGGGATTGTAGATGTGAAAAGACCCTAGAATTGAAGGATGTGGTTGATCTTGTTCTTATTCCTCAAATATTTGATCATTATTTATTGAATTTGAAGGTTGAATTATATGAGCCCCTATCCTGGCAAGCTGGGGTGATTCTTGAACTACTATAGATGAAATTCGTGCAAATGCTCTTCTGATTTTGTAGTGTTAGGTTCCAACATTTTCAGGGTGTATTATCTGAAAATAACTCAAATCACCCATTTTAGAAGATCGATGTTCTATTTTGGACATTTTCCTCCTCTGATGCCTAACATCATCTAAACGGGATGCCAGTTCAAGATTCTCAGATGCTATATGTAAAAGTAGTTGAAAATTGTTTTTTCATCGGGCCTGATTCTAATGAGAACAATTTGAGGCTTGTTCTTGAGCGTACATCTTATTACATACAAAACCTATTGATTGGGGATAGCAGTGAGAGATAACATATCATGAAACCACTTTTGGCAGACTTTGCTGATTTTGGAGTGTAGTGAAATGCAATGCTCCATATACACCACATCCTAGGATGTGAAAATTAGATGGGGAATCAGAAATTTACTAGCGTAGTCTCTTTAGAGCATTGAGACAAGCACGCTGAAGGGTTTTCTGTAGTTTTTAAACCTTTGGATGTTGGAAAACTGAGAGATATGCCAACTCAATTTGGAGTTGCAACCCATCTATTACCTTTACATGATTTTGATATTGATCATATGGTAATACATTGTTTCTCAAATGATTGAGAGTTTTTCATAATTTGATATGAAAGTCATGAATGTAATCTTTTGTTATCAATTCTTCAATATCATACAGATAATTTTCCAAAGGCCAGAACATGACTGATATTTCTCCATTAGATAATTGTTTCCTCATGTTTAACACATATTCTTCATCTTTCTTAAGAGGTTTCTCCACATGATCTGACCAGAGTTGATGCTTTGTATTAGACGACAAATGACCTAAAGGAGGTTCAGAGAATGATTGTTCCCTTAATTCGTATTCTAGTTGATACATTTATTCACCCGTAAATGACAAGGCATCAGACATGACTTGCCTTGTGATTGCACGTGACTCAATATTGGAGGGATTTCTTGTTGATATGTTGTCAATTATGGAATTGTTTTGACAATGCAAAATACTACTGGGGAGAGTAATTTTGTAGCTAATGCTATCATGGGGAGGATCACCATGGTGGATAACAGCAAGGGATAAATCTTCTTGCTTCTTGTTCTTCTGTCCATACAGAGGGTTTTCGTGGCTCTCATCTAGAGATATGAACTCTTGATTAACCGAATTATCATGAATCAAGCCTTTAGAATGAAGTGTCTAATGAGAAACTTCATAATTACACCTAACACTCACAAAATATGGTAATGAGGGCGTAGGATCTTGAGCAACAACAGATAAATGTAAGAGGGCTTCAAGAACTCCAGCGTTAAGAGGAGCTAAATCCCTGCTTGACTCATGATTTCCAAACAGTGTTTGGAAAGACTTATTTTTGGATGTTCTCTTATAATTAGTCGGGGCCACATGCTGGGATAAATGGTTATAATTGGAAGGTGTATTTTCCTACTTTAGAGTAGTTACCAGAACAGATCGATTAACTTTAATTGGAAAGGGTGTATGTTCCCCATCCTGTTTTCTATATGATACGGGGGAATATGCCCCCTGAACCTCCTGGATTGGAACAAAGGTGTGCATATACTCTCAAATGGAATGATGATGAGTCATCAAATGTGTGGGAAAATATTTATATGTATTTTCCTCTGATATTGCAGAAGTAGTTGTTAAAATATCATGGTAGGATTATAGAATATGGGTAGGGATATGTGTTTGCCCTTTCACCATTGATAAGACGTGTTTAGTGACTTTAGAGAACAAAAAAGAAATATACATCCATTCCATATCAATAGTAGTTGTATCTTCCTTCTCCTATCATCCTTTTCCTATCAATGGGTATTGACAGTTCCTATGCATGGGGGAAGAGAATTGGGTCTGCCCCAAATTTTTCATCAGATCATTCCGAATGACTTATCCGGGTGCTACCAAACAATACTACTGACAGACATGATGAACATTGAAAGGTGCATGTTCCTACTGGTTTTCTCTCGTCATGTGTGGATGACGGATTTCCTTCAATACTAGTAGACGAGACTGCTGACATAATTGGTGATTGTAAAGAGGTGTCTATTCCTGTTTACCAGTTACCACAATATTAGATAGGCAGTCTTCTTTAAATGCAGTCAGACGAGCCTAATGACTGGTTGATAACTCGTAAGGAGGTGTATGTGCATGTTTAGAATACTCCACCAGGTTTATCTGGTGCTATTGGTGAGTTAATGTCAGATGATCTTGCTGAGCAACAAAATTAGGACGGACGAGTGTATGTACACACTCGTTGTCTTCCATCAAATTAGGTTGATGGACTTCTCCAAAAGGGGTAGAGGTAAGAACATGCTCCCTGTTGAACGGACGTTGTCCTTGGTGGTTCGTCTTGCATGCCCAATTCTGAGATACTTGGGCCTAACATCCAGAGGTAACACCCCCATCATGTTGGGTATTCACTACCATATTATTCTTGTGGCGATTGGTGGCGGGAGTCCTCAGGAGGGAATCATGCATTCTTGAATTGAGGCATTGAGTGACCTCTTGATCCACCCTCCTGTAGTACGGGAGGGACTGGTTATTGAGTTTTGGTGATATAGACCAAAAACAGTTGGAGACAGTGTTTGGCACCTTCTACTTGTTGATCATTAGTCATCGTTGGCCATATGATTGAGGATTGTTGTTGACTTGGAGGGACTATCGAGTAGCCTCCAATGTCGGGATTGTATTGTGCTGGAAATATTACTTCACCAGACCATTAGAGACCCAACGTTGAATACAATGTGTGGGTGATAACATCCTTCCTGTAGATGGAGATCTAGCTTGAGAAGAAGCCGAGAAGTTCATAGACGTTGTCTTAGAGAAATCCATTCTTCGGATTGAAGGGAGTTTTGTGGAAAGCAAAGACAACAAAAAGCTCTATTAAAGCATCATTTTTTCAGATGGATACATGCTGAAAAATTCATTTGTCTAGACATCCTTTATCGGTTGATAGGGTCCTAACACGTGGGTAACATTATTAACTTGGTTAAGGATTATCGTAGATTTCACCATTTTTGTTTCGCAATTCCTTGAAACGTGTGTTCTATATATAAGAATCATTGTTTTCAAGCGGTTTCCATTGGATTTATTCCTGGAACCAGAAATTCCCAATATTTTTCTATCCAAAGAGGACCTTCTTTCCAAAGGCATCCATTCGTTATGTTTTTAACTTTATGATACTTAAGAACATGCATTGGTCGAGAGGATGGGAGGTCAGACTCATCACACCCTTTTGGGAGGAATTAATGTCTACTCCATGACTCTCTTTCAAAAATTAATTTTTTTTCATGGATCCTTATTAATTCACCAAGTATATCATAAGTATCCCTTAGAATTTATAATCACTTATTATCATCTATAAAACATTATAATCATCAGTATGTATTCAAGGATCTTCATTAATGGAAATATCTGTATGTATTCAAGGTTTTTCATCAATGGAATCCTATAATATATTGATTAGAGATTCTTTTAATCATATTTGGGATGATACTAGTTTTTAATCCACTATGTGGGGCACTCTGGAATTTATTGTCATCTAAGAAGACAAAGGGTTTTTTTGATCTTGGGATTGTTCCCGTAAATTGGGCTACCATTGTATCCTTGTGAAAGGAATCAAAACCCTCATAGTTTGGTGTCACTTAATAGGACACATCATACCTATTAATGTCATGTGGTAAGGACCTATAAGAGGAAGTATCTTAGTTGAATCTTAGTGTGGGACTTATGATGAAGCAGCCCAAGGAACTTGGAAGGGATACGAGTTTCCAAGTAAGATCAGATGCTGTTGGGAATATGGCCCTAAGATAATAGGGTTGATTTGAAATGTTGGGTTTGAACCTCAAGGATTCTTCCTAAATATCCCATATGGATGGGAATAAAATCCCAAGTAGTTCGATAAATATCATAGGAGAGTATGATCCTATGAGAAAGATGATTTTGGGCCTACTTCCTAAAAATGTTGCCTTGATGATTTGAGGATTGAATTTGGGGCTAATTACCTAAGGATGATGCCCAAATTGGGGGAATTAGGGATGGATTCCAGAGGAGGATATCCAGTGAGACCGGGATCTGAAAGTGCTTCCTATATATCCTAGTTTGTAAATGAATCAGTGTAACACCCCAAGCTTCTACGGTATGCTTCTCTTTGAATAATGTGATAGCGTGTGTTGTACGGAACATCGAGTTCTAACACACCACAACCAATCAAACTAGCCGTTATGAATAGTAATACCTACTTTTTGAAATTATATATATTTTACATTTCAAAATGGACTTCATTCATGGTTTCATAATATCGAAATAATCCTAAGATGAATTTTTTTTATTTTTCTGAGAACTTCCAATTTTTATGAATAGTGAAAAATACATAAAAACAACTTTTTAAATAAAAATAATTTATAGTGATAAATTATATTATCGATTGGTTTTAAAGTATAATTATAATATATTTTTACCATTTTATCCAATGGTGTTCATTAGAATTAATTTCACTTTGAAATTGGACCTAAACAACTGTCAATCTTTTGGGATATATTATTTCTTAAAAACACGCTATTTATTGTCACAACGGGAATTAATTATAAAAATAATTAATGCAACTTATATGTTTGAAATTTTGTAAAATAGATATTATTTTTGAATTCTGAATATCAATTATAGCTTAGGGTGAAATTTTGGCATTGTTCTGAAAAACTTCAATTTTTGATGAATAGTGAAACTACTAAGTGGTAGTTAAAAAACTGAATTTTTCATAAAATTTGATTTTACCACTTCTGTGAATGGAATTTTGAAAATACGAGAGACACGGTTAATATCAATAAGTAAAATGTGGTTCAATGTGATGAAAATAATTTTTGGTGAATAGTAACTTTTTACTTTTATTTGTCACGGATAAAAGTAAATAGGGTAATTAAGAGTAAAAATGATATTAATATTACCCTAACACATGTCCTAATTCTATTGGAAAAGTGTATCTCGACTAAAAAAAACATAGGAATAAAATATTATCATTTAGGTCCACTTGGAATAGATTAGGACATTTATTATTATTTAATTAAAAGAAGAGTTAAAAGAGTTTAAATCAAAGTTTATTTACTAAAACGTTTTTAATATAGGGTATACATAAGATAAATTCGATTTTAATTATTCATTAGAAAGATTAAAAGATTTCCTACATAATGATATTTTAATTATAATTTTTAGACATTAACTAATTTAATTTATTTAGGACACAATGATGATGCAGTAATTACCATAATAGTGAAAAATTAAAATAATTGATATTATAAATACCCAAATAAATATAATATGAGACTTTTAATGAATTACACTAATTTTATAGGATAATATGACATATTTGGATTTATTTAATTAACTTTTTTTGAAGTAATATTCTGTTATAAGTTTCACAAAAATCAAATATTGAATAGTGTCAAAATTGACATAAAAGAGTTTTTAAAACAAATATTATATTATTAATTGATATTAAATTCCTAAAAATCTGAGGATCGGCCAAGAGACTTATATTATTATAGGAATATCATTAATGGACCACTTGGGGGGTCTCCTGGATGTATATATTAATTTTATTAACTATATAATATAAAAATACAAAGTGACATCGTAAATGTCAAACTAATTAACTAAGAGTTAAAACTAAAAGATAAGGTTAATATATTAACCCAAGCCTATCTAAATTCTATTGGATGAATGGTTTTCGACCTATACCCACCTTAACCTTTGAATAATCAACATTGGAGCCATTAGAAACTGAATATGAATTTATTATAAATTAATATTTCTAGCTTTTCCAAAGGTGCCCCTCACCCCTCTTATAAAAGGGAACTCCCCCTACTCATTACATCACACGTTCAAAGACTTTTTGTTCGGAAAAACTCTGTCCAAATACTCTCTCAACTTTCCTCACTACAACTTATAGGCCTTCGTTTTATCAGAAAGTCAAACTAAGGATCCCTTTTGATCAAATCAAAAGGAAGAACCCGAAGAGGAGGCAATGTTTTCACCACCCTTTTTCAAATTCATTTCTTCTTCCACTTCTTCTTTCTTTGTTATTACCAGTCTAAAATAATTACTCCAGTATATTATATATACTTCAATGTTATTATAAATATGTTACAACCATATTCAGTATTCTATCCACCCATTGAATAACATGTCACTATATGAGCGTACGTACGGCTTACCGTCTCCACGTCGTGGTGTAATTGTTATTCAATATATTACTATTTCGATGGGTATAATATTGATGTATAACTTATGTAAATAACAAATATAACATGATAATTATTCTGTATATATGATATAATATCCAATTATATATTATTTTAATATCAATAGAATGATATTGTCGCTCGTGCGTACGTACGGACTACCGTCTCCACGAACGCGATGAGATTCATTCTCCATCATATCCATTCAAGTATAATTATCATTTTATGATTTAAAAATAATGTTTAAGGACTTGATATCATTCTAGATATGAATAAGATACAACCTATCCATGACAAACATGGCATACGTAACAAAACATATAAAATAAAATGAGTAAGTTAACACCCGAAACGACGATAATACTAAGATATTATTAACAAAGCAATGTTAAAAGATCATATATGATATCATATTAATATATATGATTCTTTTATAATTTAATAACAATTATTTCACCATTATACTGGAGTTTAACCTACTCTCAACCAAGGAAAAGTACAAGGTAAGGGTTTATTTCACAATCTCTTCATTATCCGAGGTTGTTTATACGTAATAATCTACTGGGATTTCTTTATCATCCACATACATGTTTCACCAAAATTTATTTCAAAATATTTTTACCATTTACAAGAATATGGGTTAAAGTCATTTATACCCTTGTTTGACTTTTATAATAGGTTTATAAATGAATCTTTCTGTCATTTTCTAAACAAGGTGCTTTTTAACCTTTTGACAGAATTAAGGTAAGAATGTTTTATTAACTTATACGGCAGTTGCGGCTATTTTCAACCGTTATAAAATCATCTAAGCATCTCTTAAAAGATTATAAGAATAATTTCAAAGAAAATGTTTCATTTTATATTACTCTTAAATGATTTGAAAATAAAAAGATATATTTCTCTAAAAATAGTTTTGATTTCATCTATGTCAACATCCTTTGATTGATTTTAAGATTATTTGGAGATGATTTATTATGAAACAAAACTTCCATATTGTATTGAAGGTTTTGAGATATGTTTGACTATGGATATGTTATTTTCATGGTTTATGGATGGAGTATTTACATTTCTTATATTAGTTTTAATACGAATGTTTATGTTATGTTTAAACCTTTTCATATGGGAATGAATTAGACGTAATATGTGACGGGTGGAGCCCGCTATAACTCCTCGATGCATCGATAGGTCTCATGAGACAAACTAGTTTCTTGGCACAAGGCCTTAACAAAATCTTATTTGTAGTCTTGGCATGAGTCCTTAGCCATGTGGTTATGATAGTCTGGCATTATGCATTCCATCATTATGAATGTGGTTATTGATATTGCATGTGATTATTTGATTAGTAGAATATCCATGTGAATAAGTAAATGACATTATTTCATTTTACTTTTGCCATACTATGTTGAAGTTCATGTTTAAAAGGCTTCTATTTTATTTATACATTGCCTTAAATGTTTATTATTGTTTATGAAAGTTTCCGCTATAATGTTATCCTTACTGGGCATTTGTGCTCACCCCTTTTCTATGTTTATTTTTCCTAGGATATGAAGAAGTAATTTATGAATGAACTTCAGGGATAGTGTGAGGGGATAAGAGTGTGGACTATGGAGACTATGTTTTTGTAGTTTTCATTTTATGATGTAATGTAAACCTTATAAATATATCTAGTGTTTCCATGGATACTAAACCAATCAGTCTTTCGAGATTTGATCTTTCTTGTGATCATGCCAATGTCATGTAATAATGCACCGACTCTGTGTAACTGGGGTCGAGGCGTTACAGTTGGTATCAGAGAAAGATTAGTAAAAAACATGGAAGAAAGATTTAGATAAACTCTGATTAGAGAACGTAGGCCTAAGATGAACTTCGAGGATTAGTATAGAAGAACTTCCAAGAATTTTGGTATTGTAGAGATTTTGTGAGTTTTCCGAGCAATACATCCCTGTCTGGATACGATCAGGTAAAGGAGGCTCTGGCACAGATGTACCTAGGGGTAAAACCCGAAAACACCGCTTTGAGCTAGACTCGAATGGGAACTGGTGCACAACAACGGGCCTTGCTGCACTCTTGGTTATGACACTCCCAGGGGATATTCTTAGGATAACTCTCATTTTCATTACAAATCATTATAAAGGGTTAATGAGTATATACTTCCTCAAAGAAAATATTTTTATGATTATGGATTATATCCATAAATAGTTCAATTTAGGTTAAGTAGTTTATAAGTATGGAATTTTGTATTTAGATTCATAAATTGATCTAGTTTATGCCATTGTTTAGAAATGGCGCCTAGTGGAAGAAATGGAAACCGTATCAATGCACGCACTCCATGTAGGGATTGCCCTCCTGCCCAAGATAATTATAGTGGAGTTGGTGATGCAACTGGTGCCGATCAGCTAATCACCATACTGAGACAACTCACTCAGTTTATGAATAATAACCTTACCCGTATGGAGCACCCTGATCCGCAGCGTGGAGGATCAATGTTAGATCACTTCATGAGGCAACAACCACCAAAGTTCAATGGGAGTACAAATCCCTTAGTAGCTGATCAATGGATATTTTCCCTAGAGAAAATATTTCAGGCTTTGGGGAGTAGTGAAAGGGAAAAAGTTATCATGGAAGTTTACCACCTCACTAGAGATGCTGATCAATGGTGGTCATTGATTCAAAATATAAAGAAAGATGATGAAGTATCATATATGGAATTGAGGGAGTTCAAAGATCTGTTTTTAGAAAAATACTTTCCTCGCGACCATCGAGCAGATGTGGAAAGGCAGTTTCTGAGTCTGAGACAAAAGGAGGATGAGAATGTCACAAAGAATGAGGCTAACTTTACAAGGTTATAAAGGTATGCTGTAGATTATATACATAACCCAAGAAGTAAGATTGATCATTTCTTTGATGGGTTAAAACCATTTCTCCGTCGAGCATTAGTATCAATGTCCTTTTCGTCGTACGAAGACATTGTCTCATGTGCTATCAAGACTGAAAAGGAATTCTCTAAGTCTTATGACATTAAATCAAAGCAAGAGAAGAAGAGATCTGCTGATCAATCTGGGAATGGAAATAAGTGGAAGAAGGGAAATGTTGAATATCCATCCTGTGGTAAATTTTTGAAGAAATACCCCAGTAATTGCTTGAAGGGAACGTGTGTCAGTTACAAGTGTGGTGAAAAAGGCCATCAAGCTCGTGATTGCAAAGGGAAGAAGGAAGCTACCAATGTTCAGTGGTACAATTGCAGGGAGATGGGGCATTATGAAAATGAATGTCCTAAGCATCAGGGGAACATAACTCAGAAAATTCCAAGGGATCAAGGCCAAGCTTATGCTATCACTAATGCTGAGTTAGAAGCTCTGAAAGACTTGGTGGTAGGTAATTTAATGGTTTCCTCAAGTTTAGCAAATGAATTATTTGATTCTGGATCATTTCATTGTTTCATATCTTCCCAGTTTGCTAAGAAAATTAGATATTTCCAAATTGATTTAACAAGGGATTTGTTAGTTAAAACTCATAAGGGAAGTATCATTGCAACAAAGTTTTGTGAATCATTCCCCATTAGAGAACATAAATGTTCTTTATCCGCTGATCTCATCGTCATACCTATGATTGAGTTTGATATAATCCTCGGTATGGATTGGATTTCGGACTATGATGTGAAGATTTATTGTATGAAGAAGGAGGTTACAATTTTTTGATGATGACAATAAGGAACACCTTATCTTTAGAGTAGAATCGTAACCACCTAATTCTTATCTAGATCCACCCCCAGTAGCTCAACTAAATTCAATTATTGGGGAGGAAGAGAATGAAATGACTGTGGGTGAGGAAAGGACTGTTCAAATAGAGGATGTACCTATTTGTGAAAGAATATGTAGATGTATTTCCAGAAGATTTACCTAGACATCCTCCAGAATGAGAAGTTGAGTTTTCCATTGATTTAAATCCTGGATCAAGGCCTATATCGAAGACCCCTTATAGAATGGCCACTGTAGAATTAGTCGAACTAATGAAACAACTAGAGTAATTGAGTAAAAAAATATTTATTCTCCCTAGTGTTTCTCCATGGGTAGCCCCTGTTCTTTTTGTTAAAAAGAAAGATGGATCTATGAGGTTATGTATCGACTATATGGAGATCAATGCTATAACAATAAAGAACAAGTATCCCCTACCTCGCATTGATGATTTATTTGACCAACTGCATGGAGCTCAATACTTTTCAAAGATTGACCTTAGATCTGGATACCATCAGTTGTGTGTAAAGAAGGAAGACATTCCGAAGACAGCATTTCGAACCAGGTATGGGCATTACGAGTTTACTGTAATGCCTTTTGGATTGACTAATGCACCCTCTATATTCATGGATCTGATGAATAGAGTTTTCAAGGAACATCTCGATGAATTTGTGGTGGTATTTATTGATGATATCATGGTATACTCCAAAATCTACGAAGATCATGAAAATCACTTGTGCATTATCTTGAAGACTCTAAGAAGACATGAATTATATGGGAAGTTTAGAAAGTGTGAATTCTGGCTTCAGGAGATTTCATTTCTTGGCCATATTGTCTCTAAATATGGTATCTCTATTGATCCTTCTAAGACCAAGGGAATTCAAGAATGGCCAGTACCTATGAGTATAACTGAGGTACGCCATTTTATTGGTTTGGCAGGTTAATATCGATGATTCATCCAAAATTTTGCCCTATTGGCAAACCCATTAACGAAGCTCACACATAAAGGGGTTAAATTTGTTTGGACAAAAGAGTGTGAATAATGTTTCGAAGAACTGAAGAGAAGATTAGTCAATGCTCCTATATTGACTCTACCATCAGGGAATGATGGGTTCGTTATTTATAGTGATGAATCGAAGAAATTAATTGGTTGTGTCCTTATAAAGAATGATATGGTTATTGCCTATGCATCATGACAGTTGAAAATTCAGGAGCAGAACTATCCTACTCATGATCTTGAGTTAGAATCTGTGATATTTTCTTTGAAGATATGGAGGCTCTACCTCTATGGTGAAAAATATGAGATTTATACTGATCACAAGATTTTGAAGTATATTTTCGCACAAAAAGAACTCAACATGAGGAAAATGAGATGGTTTGAATTACTCAAGGATTATGATTGCACGATACACTACCACCCGGGGAAGGCAAACAAGGTGGCAGATGCTTTGAGAAGAAAAGATCATGGGGTTTTGAACAATATGAGAATGGAAAGGGATCCAATTTTCATGGATCTAGTGATGATGAAATGGGAATAAAAAGGGAAGGTGAAACATCAATTCTTTTTCAAATGGTTGCCAAACCATCATTACTAGAAAGGATTAAGAGTTCTCAGACCGATGATGAAGAATTTCAAAAGAAGATTAAAGCTGTGAATGATGGGAGATTGAGAGACTTTGTGTATCAAGAAGGAATTTTGAAATTCGGGAGGAGACATTGTGTTCCCGATATACCTGATCTAAATAGGGAATTGCTGGATGATTCTCATAGTTCGAATTTCTCTATACACCCTGGGAGCACCAAAATGTATAGAGATTTGAAGGAACATTTATGGTGGGACAACAAGAAGAGGGAAATTTCTGATTTTGTGTCAAGATGTATGGTTTGTCAACAAGTGAAAGATGGAAGGCAACATCATGGTGGAGTCATGCATCCTCTTCCCATACCGGAGTGGAAATGGGACAATATTACGATGGACTTTGTCATGGGACTACCAAAGACTCCTAGAAGGAACGATGCAATATGGGTTATTGTTGATCGTCTTACCAAGGCATCACATTTTCATGATATAAGAGAAGATCTACCACTGGAACATCTAGCAAGACTATATATTAATGAAGTTGTGAGACTTCATGGAGTACCCCTATCGATTGTTTCTGATCGTGATCCCCGTTTTACTTCAAGATTCTGGAAGTGTCTTCAGAAATACCTGGATACTGAACTTCATTTGAGCACTGCCTACCACCCTCAGACAAACGGACAATCATAACGGGCTATTCAAACCTTAGAAGACATGCTGAGATCTTGTTCACTTGACTTTTCGGGTATGTGGGATCAATATTTAACTTTGGTAGAATTTTCCCATAACAATAGCTTCCATTCGAGTATTCAGATGGCACCATATGAAGTGTTATACGGAAAGAGATGTCACACACCAACCTGTTGGGATGACGTTGGTGAAAGAAAACTTATAGGCCCAGAACTGGTGGAGGAAACGATGGAAAAGGTGAATATAATCCAAAATCACATTAATGTAGCTCAAAGTAGGAAGAAGAGCTATGCCGATAATTGAAGGAAGGATTTGGAATTTCAAGTCGGTGATCATGTTTTCCTGAAGGTATCTCCATGGAAGGGAGTCATACCTTTTGCTATGAAAGGTAAATTGAGTCCCAGGTACATCGGACCATTCGAAATTATAGAACGAATTGGGGTTGTAGCTTACTGATTGGCAATGCCGCCAAGTATCTCTAAAGTTCACGATGTGTTCCACGTATCTTTGTTGAGGAAATACTTGCCCGACCCAATGCATGTACTCACCTATGAGGAATTAGAACTGGAACCCGATCTGTCTTATTGCGAAGAGCTCGTCAGGATTCTTTATATGAGAGAACAAGTATTGAGAAACCAGATGACGCGTCTGGTAAAAGTCTTGTGGAGAAACCATAAGTTGGAAGAGGCAACGTGGGAACCCGAGGAACATATGATGAAGAACCCCCCGAGTCTTTTCATGCAGTAGTATTCTAGAAATTTCTAGGACGAAATTATTTGAAGGAGGGGAGAATGTAACACCCCAAGCTTCAACGGTATGCTTCTCTTTGATTAATGCTATAGAGTGTGTTGTATGCAACATTGAGTTCTAACACACCACAACCAATCAAACTAGCCATTATGAATAGTAATACCTACTTTTTGAAATTATATATATTTTATATTTCAAAATGGACTTCATTTTTGGTTTCGGAATATCGAAATTATCCAAAGATGAATTTTTTGTATTTTTCTGAGAACTTCCAATTTTTATGAATAGTGAAAAATACTTAAAAACAACTTTTTTAATCAAAATAATTTATAGTGATGAATTATATTATTGAGTGGTTTTAAATTATAATTAGAATATATTTTTACCATTTTATCCAATGGTGTTCATTAGAATTAATTTCACTTTGAAATTGGACCTAAACAATTGTAAATCTTTTGGTATATATTGTTTCTTAAAAATACGCTATTTGTTGTGACAGCGGGAATTAATTATAAAATTAATTAATGAAACAAATATGTTTGTAATTTTGTAAAATAGACATCATTTTTGAATTCGGGATATTAATTATAGCTTAGGGTGAAATTTTGGCATTGTGCTGAAAAACTTCAATTTTTGATGAATAGTGATACTACTAAGTGGTAGTTAAAAAACTGAATTTTTCATAAAACATAATTTTACCGCTTCTGTGAATGGAATTTCGAAAATCCGAGAGACACGGTTAATTTCAAGAAGTAAAATGTGGTTCAATGAGATGAAAATAATTTTTGGTGAATAGTAACTTTTTACTTTTATTTACCACGTTTAAAAGTAAATAGGGTAATTAAGGGTAAAAATGATATTCATATTACCCTAACACTTGTCATAATTCTATTGGACAAGTGTATCTCGACCAAAAACAACCTTAGGAATAAAATATTATCATTTAGGATCACTTGGAATAGATTAGGAAATTTATTATTATTTAATTCAAAGAAGAGTTAAAAGAGTTGAAATCAAAGTTTATTTACTAAAACATTTTTAATATACGGTATACATAAGATAAATTCCATTGTAAAAATTCATTAGAAATATAAAAATATTTCCTACATAATTATATTTTATTTATAATTTTTATACATTAAATAATTTAATTTATTTATGACACAATAATGATGCAGTAATTACCATAATAGTGAAAAATTAAAATAATTGATATTATAAATACCCAAATAAATATAATTTGAGACTTTTAATGAATTACACTAATTTTATAAGATAATATTAAATATTAGGATTTATTTAATTTACTTTTTTATAAGTAATCATTCTGATATAAGTTTCAAAAAAAATCAACTATTGAATAGTGTCAAAATTGACATAAAAGAGTTTTTAAAAGAAATATTATATTATTAATTGATATTAAATTCCTAAAAATCTACGTTTAAACTAAGAGACTTATATAATGATAGGTGTATCATTAATGGACCACATGGGGGGATCTTTGATGTATATAGTAAGTTTATTAACTATATAATCTAAAAATACAAAGTGACATGGTAAATGTCAAACTAATTAACTAAGCGTTAAAACTAAACGATAAGGTTAATATAGTAACCCAAACCTTTATAAATTCTATTTGTTGAATGTTTTTCAACTTATCCCCACCTTAACCTTTGAATAATCAACTTTGGAGCAATTTGAAACTGAATATGAATTTATTATAAATTAATATTTCTAGCTTTTCCAAAGGTGCCCCTCACCCCTCTAATAAAAGGGCAGTCCCCCTTCTCATTACATCACACCTTCAAAGCCTTTTGGTTCGGCCAAACTCTGCCCAAATACTCTCTCAACCTCTCTCACTACAACTTAGAGGCCTTAGTTTGATCAGAAAGCCAACCTAAGAATCCCTTTTGATCAAATCAAAAGGAAGAACCCGAAGAAGAGGTAATGTTTTCACCACCCTTTTTCAAATTCATTTCTTCTTCCACTTCTTCTTTCTTTGTTATTAACATTATAAAATAATAACTCCAGTATCTGATATATATTGTGATGTTATTATAAATATGGTACAACCATATTCAGTATTCTATCCACCCTTTGAATAACATGTCACCATACGTGCGTACGTACGGCTTACCGTCTCCACGTCGTGGTGTAATTGTTATTCAATATATTTTTATTTGGATGGGTATAATAATGATGTTTAACTCATGTAAATAATAAATATAACATGATAATTATTCTTTATATATGATATAATATCCAATTATATATTATTTTAATATCAAAAGAATGATATTGTCGCTCGTGCGTACGTACGGACTACCGTCTCCACGAACGCGATGAGATTCATTCTCCATCGTATCCATTCAAGTATAATTATCATTTTATGATTTAAAAATAATTTTTAAGGACTTTATATAATTCTGGATATGAATAATATAAATTCTATCCATGAAAAACATGGCTTATTAACAAAACATATAAAAGAAAATGAGTAAGTTAACACCTGAAACGACGATAATTCTAAGATATTATTAACAAAGCAATGTTAAATGATAATATATGATATCATATTGATATATATGATTCTTGTATAATTTAATAACAATTGTTTCACCATTATACAGGAGGTTAACCTACCTTCAACCAAGGAAAAGTACAAGGTAGGGGTGTATTTCGCAATCTCTTCATTATCCGAGGTCGTTTATACATAACAATCTACTGGGATTTCATTATCATTCACATCCATGTTTCTCCAAAATGTATTTAAAAACATTTTTACCATTTACAAGAATATGGTTTAAAGTCATTTATACCCTTGTTTGACTTTTATAAGAGGTTTATAAAGGAAGCTTTCTATCGTTTTCTAAACAAGGTTCTTTTTAACCTTTTGACAGAATTAAGGTAAGAATGTTTTTTTAACTTATAGGGCGGGTGCGGCTATTTTCCGCCATTATAAAATCGTCGAAGCTTCCCTTAAAAGATTATAAGAACACTTTCAAAGAAAATGTTTCATTTTATATGACTCTTAAATTATTTCAAAATAAAAAGAGATATTTCTCTAAAAAGAGTTTTGATGTCATCTATGTCAACATCCTTTGAAGGATTTTAAGATTATTTGGAGATGATTTATTATGAAACAAAACTTCCATATTGTATTGAAGGTTTTGTGATATGTTTGACTATGGATATGTTATTTTCATGGTTTATGGATGGAGTATTTACATTTCGTATGCTATTTTTAATACGAATGTATATGTTATGTTTAAACCTTTTCATATGGGAATGCATTGTTCTTAATATGTGACTGGTGGAGCCCACTATAGCTCCTCGATGCATCAGTAGGTCCCATGAGTCAAACTAGTGTCTTGGCACAAGGCCTTGACAAAATCTTATTTGTAGTCTTGGCACGAGGCCTTGGCTATGTGGTTATTATAATATGGCATTATGCATTCCATCATTATGAAAGTGGTTATTGATATTGCATGTGATTATTCGATTAGTAGAATATACATGTGAATAAGTAAATGGAATTATTTCATTTTACATTAGCCATACTATGTTTAAGTTCAAGTTTAAAAGGCTTTTGTTTTAGTTATACATTTCCATAAATGATTATTCTTATTTATGAAAGTTTCCGCTATATTGTTATCCTTACTGGGAATTTGAGCTCACCCCTTTTCGATGTTTATTTTTCCCAGGATGTGAAGAAGTAATTTATGAATGACCTGCAGGGATAGTGTGAGGGGATAAGAGTGTGGACTATGGAGACTATGTTGTTGTAGTTTTCATTTTATGATGTAATGTAAACCTTATGAATATATCTAGTGTTTTCAAGTCTACTAAACCAATAGGTCTTTCATGATTTGATCTTTCTTGGGATCATGCCAATGTCATGTAATAATGCACCGACTCTGGGTAACTGGGGTCGGGGCGTTACAATAAGAGTTATCATAGTTCCTTCCAATGAGTGTTTCTGCACATGTTGCAACCATCAGGTATCTCTAAACCCATGTGAGTCATGCTTGGTGTGAGAAACAAGATGATCTGAATGATTCAACAATGACACTTCACACTTTCAAAAAAGTCCTCCATGCTGATGGAAGAGGGTGCATCGACCGTGGAAGAGAGTGAGGTGACGAACCGTCCCTCTGTTTTATTTACATTGGAAAAGGGTACCATGTAAGGAAGAAGGGGTGAAGGTGAGAGGCTAATAACAGGATGGCTGCCCTTAAATTGGTCCTGGTAGGGGAGGGAGAATTATCCTTTGCTTGCGTAGAAAAGTAATAGGGTAACCGTACCTTCCCTACCATAATCCTTGAGATCTTGGGTCGTCTCTTTGAGAAGGGAGAGGCCACGACCCAACCCTTTCCCCAAATCGAGAACTTCCCAACACTGTTTCTAGGAGAAAAGTCCATGTGACTGTGGATATACAAACCCACAAACATCCCATGAATCATAACCCCATTGTGAGTGAAACAAATGTGGTTAACCTCTAACTGTGGAAATACAAACCCAAATAAGAGACACTCTGATGTATATTTCCAAAAGGGTTGAGAAGTCAGGATGTTTTGGTGGAGGATTCAACATAGCCCCTTTAAGATAAGGGAACCAAGGATGGAGATACCCTGCCATGAATGGCTTTTAAAAAAGGGTACTTGATCTGGTTGCGTAGGTACCTTGTGTAAGTATGTCGCGTAGGTACCCCACATTGTGTATCACGCAGGTACAATGCGCATGTATGGAGCACAAGTATATCAGGCAGGTATGTTGCGCAAGTATACCACACAGGTTTGGAGTGCAAGTATACCATGCAGGTATGGTGCGCAAATATACTACACAGGTATGGTGCGTGAGTGTACAACACATGTATGGATGATGACTGAAGAATGTGAAAAACTTTAAAACATGCCAATCAAATTTAATTATCTCTCATCTCGTGGTTTAGAGTGCTACCTGAGAAAATTTGAGGGATCTAGGTAAAAGAGCTACGCAATGGGAGCTTCAGAGAGTCTTTCAACCTTTTTTTTAGTTTCAAAATGGGGAGCCAAATGTCTCTATTTATAGGCATGGATGGTCCTGGTCGAAGATATGTTTCCCGCACTGGATCTTTATGTAGATGCATCATAGAGTTATTCCATATAGGTGCACCAAGAATCTTCTGGCATGGAGGTTTGGTGTGTGGCTCCTCCACGTAGGTAAGTAGCGTAGCTCTGCCACACAGGTGCTCCGCGTAAGTGCATAAAAAATCTTCTGGCATGGAGATATATGAAATGCATTGCCGATTGTCGCCTATTGACCGGTCAATGTTCCAGTTCTCTGATAATGTGTATAGCAGCACTCTGGTCTAATCCTCAGCGATGATACTTTGAAATAGTCGTTTGTTTTTAGTTGATTGTATTCTGATTGGGGGGTTTTGATTGCAGAGCTTAATTGAAATGACTAATTGATTATGATTGATTTAAGAAATTGATAATGATTTGGGTGAGTTCATTATTAGGGAGTTAAGCTTGTGAAATCTTTGAGTTTTGCTTTATATTGCATTTAAATTAACACCCACTTCACAAGTTGACGTCGATTAGAATTCCTAAGTGTTAAAGCTTTAACCCAAGCCTTAACTTAACTAGGATTCTAAAATCAATTATTACTTGTTTATGGTAGTGTATTTATGCTTCCAATAATCCATGAAAACCACACGCGAAACAAAATATGTCATTAATCCATGACATATTATGTCCAACTTACACAATGTTAATTCAAAGAATACTCATCGAGAGAAAGCACTCAATCGCTTAACATACCTAAATTAAAACTCAACCCAATGAGAGATTTACTCAGCCATTAGGATTTTTTATAATCTGGGTTTAATTTTTATGGAGAAGATTTAAAAATATTAGAAAAATAAAGGGACAAGAAAAGAGTAGTGTGCCGAACACACACACGAAAGATTTTGAGAATCAAAAATGGAATTTCGATTGAATGAGGAAGAAAAAGAAGGGAAGGTGATTAAACTGAATTTAAACTATTTTAAGACCACTAATATTATACTATAGAAGGTGGAGAAGAATAATAGGTATTGAAGAAGAAATAAGCACTAAAATTTGATTGAAATGAAAACAAAGTTACACAATTACAATGGAAAGAAAACATAAACAAAAATGAAAGAGAAGTGGAAGAGAGGACTCTCATGTTGAAACAAGATCAAATAATATCCTTCCGGAACCTTTTCAAGGATATAGTAATGCCAAACCTCCTCCTTAAGTGCTGAAGTGCCAACCTCTTGGAAGGAGAGGAGAGTGATGAATTTATAGCCCAAGGAGTGGACTGTTTGCATTCCAAATCTGTCTCTCCACTTGACCCACATATTTACCAATATAGACAGCTGAAGCACGAGCTGGTGTCTTCTTCATAAATGTATATATGGATGTATTCTGTCTACCCTCAAAATAGTGCAGTCATTGTACTTTTTTAGCCAATGTTATGGCTATTTTATTAAACAAAGCTAAACTGTCCATTTCAATCCATGACTTTTCAATGGATGAAATGTGAATGGATTTTGGAATAGTAAGATGCCATTAAATCCGGATAGTTTATTCAACAACGTTGTCCGCCTATATCCCCTCTTTTACACTGCACATTCTTAGCTCAAATGGATTTCTAGTTAAGCAGAAAAGTCCACATTTGTGTGCTGATTTTAATTCCCGGCCAGAATGGTGGGCTGGAGTTCATAGAATTATTTGGGCCACTTGTTGAAGACTTTGGGTCTTGAAATTTTTATCCAAGATGACACATATTGTACCCAGAGTTATGCTGGAGAATCAACTGTTTTGGATTTCTTTATTGAGCCCAGTATATCAATCTTCAAGGCTGGTCCAGTTTCTTCACGGATTCATTGGGCCTTATTTTGTGATACATATGATCCTTCAAATGGCCGAATTGGCACATAATCTATTCTAATGAAATGTTCTAGATTAAAATATGAATCATAAAAAAAAACCATGAAATTTGGATCAGTATAGTAATATTTATAGATAATTCATTAAATTGACTCAAATCTGGATTTATTCAAATAGTGCTCAAAATTATATTTAATATTAAAATATGAATATTACACACAAATTATGAACTTTTCACATAAAATAAGTAAATGGAGTTAGTAAAATGTAATTAATAAATTAATAACATCAACACCCCCACACATAGGATTGTGCATGTCCACATGTATAACAAAAATAAAAAACATGACAAAATCATTTTCACTCACCAACAAATATTAAGATTTTATTTTTTTACCAATCAGGGGAGGTTCAGACAATTCCACTCATCCATATTGAATTCCACCACAAATTATTACAGAAATAATGTTCCAAAAACTATTCATTTTTCATGCTCAAAATTAGAAATAGAAAATGTGGGCACTCAAAACTTACTCCACTCAAGATGATAAAATTAAATTATGGAGCTTCACTCATTCACCAACCAAAAGTGAACATCTTAGAGTTTCAAAGATCTCTCAGCTTCCATTATCCATTGTAAAGTGAACAAGAATCAAGAGGAATTTTTAGGGGGTTTTTTGGCTATGGGATGTTAGGATTATAATGTCCAAAAGGGTGGAAAGAGGGGCTAAAACACTAACATGGATAAAACAATGCACAATTTTATTGGAACCAAAAAATAAAAGAAAATGGAAACACATTTTTACAAAGGAAAAAATGAAGCATGACACAAAAGTGGAAGAAAATTTGAAGGGGGTGATAAGATGTAATATTTACAAAACACAAAGCTTCTCCCAATTACATAAGTGTTCCTTTTTCTTTTCATTTCTTTTTTTTTTGTATTTTTTCAAAAGTTGAACTTGAAATAGATCTCACAATAATCACCCAACCCATGTTTGATCTCCACATGAAAATAATTGTAATAGTTATAACAAGATAAAAGGTTGAAGAAGAGTGATTTTTGACCTACCCAAGACACAACCCATTTTATTTTATTTTATTATATTTTTGAATTTTTATTTTTTTTATTTTTTTTTGAACACTTTTCAATATCATTTGTACAAGACATTCCCAAATCCCACTGAATGAAAACCTCTCCCCCACACTAAATTGGATACTTGCCCTCAATCATATGATAACACACCAGAAAGTAAAGAAAATGATACCCAAAAATGAAATCCATCCACCCCCCCACACTTAAATTTCAAAAACTTATGCAATGAAAATCCATGTTGATATTGTGTGGGATAAGGTATTGGGCTTGTAATGTGTCTATCAAAGAAAAGGTTTTCATAGGCTCAAAGGGGCTTTCAAAAGGAGGATTAATGTAAGGGAAATGGGAGGCTATTTGGCTATTGCGATTTTCATGTGGTTCAAAAAATGCCTCTATCATATTAATACACACTAAGGTAGGAAATTCAGCTCAAAGTTCCACAATCTCAATACTCACAAATGGGGGTGAAAACACACATTTTTAAAAGATGGCCATAGGTGGCCTTGGAATAAAAGCAAATATTTGTTCTCACGGTTGGGGAAAATAATTTTCCAAATCAAAAATTGAGCATTCAAAATGTGTTGGTTTTGACACAAAATTCTTTATCCAAATTCATATTGAAAATACAAAATTTTTGAGATGAAAATATGTCTGTTAACTCCCCAAAATGGTTGTAAAAAATTTCAAAAAGTGATGGTGAGTAAGCATGACTTATAATTTTTTTTTGTATTTTTTACGTGCTTTTTTTGGTGTTTTTTTGTTTTTTAGGTTTTTTATTTTTGGAAAGATACACCCACACAAAAGAGAAAGTGAAAAATAAAGGTTTTGATAAAGAAAATGGTTAAAAAAATGAAAGAGAGAGGAAGAAGAAAAAAGAGGTAGAGAGAGGAAAAGATAGAGAGAGTTAAAGGGAAATAGGTGCCCCTGGTTTGGATTTGGCGGGTCGCCTTCTCCATCTAGTGGTAGGTCAGCTAGAGAATTTGGGGAGCCAGTGGAAGTTGATGTTGTTCCAAGATTGCATGTCCTCTCATGGTGATGCTTTAACCGATGTCCATTAACCGTGAATGTCCTTTTGGAAGAGGGGTCTTGGACTTGCACTGCACCAAATGGGTAAACATTAGTGATAATAAAAGGACCTTCCCAACGAGAATTAAGCTTACCTGGTGAAGTCATAATCAAGAATTGAAGAGCATTACCTTTTCACCTTCATGAAATACCTTTCTCAGAATGTGTCTGTCATGGAGTACCTTAGCCTTCTCTTTGTACAGATTGGAATTATCATTGGATTCAAGTTGAAGCTCCTCCAGTTCATCAAATTGCAACAATCTTTCTTCATCAGATTTTTCAAGATCAAAATTACATGTTTTCACTGCCCAAAATGACTTATGTTGTATTTCAACTGGTAAGTGACATGCTTTAACCAAAATGAGCGGAAAAGGAGACATCCCAATGGGTGTTTTATAGGCAGTTCGATATGCCCAATGTGCTGCACCAAGTCTTTCAGGCCAGTGTTTTCTGGTGGGTTCTACAATTCTCTCAAGCACTCTTTTCACTTCCCTATTAGAAAGTTCAACCATACCATTTTTTGGGTGTGATATGAAGTTGAAGTTTTATGAACAACCCCATTCTTTTTCAAAAGTGACTCCTTGGTTTTATTACAAAAATGGGTTCCTAAGTCACTTATCAATGCACAAGGTGTTCCAAATCTATAGAAGATGTGTGTCTTTAGGAACTCACTAACAGTATGTGAATCATCCTTTCTAGTGGGATTGGCCTCAACCCACCTTGAATCATAATCAACTGCGATAAGGATGTATGAGAATCCATGGGAAGGAGGAAATGGTCCCACGAAATCGATGCCCCAAACATCGAAGATTTCACAAAATATTAAGGGCTTTTGGGGCATTTCATTTCTTTTGGAGATTGTGCTGAACTATTGGAAAGTGGGACATGATTGACAGAACTCATGTGAGTCCTTGAAGAGCGAAGGCCAGAAGAATCCAGAGTCTAGGACCTTTTCGGAGGTCCTTTGTGGTTCAAATTGGCCACCTCCGGGAAGTGAGTGACAGAATTCTAAGATGGAAGAATTCTCATTTTCATCAACACATCTCTTAATTACCATGTTTGCCCCAGTTTTCCAAAGTTTATTTTCATCCCAAAAATTTTATTTTGAATCACTTTTCAACTTCATTTTTTGTTCTTTTGAAAAAATTTCAGGAAAAACACCAGAAACCTAGTAATTTACAATTGGGGCATACCATGGTATTTTCGGAGTGATAGATGAAAGGTGCTCAGTAGGGAATTCAGGATCGATGATTTATGAATGAGAAGAATTATAAATTCTACACAAGTGATCAGCCACAGGGTTTTCATTTCCAGGTCTATCTTTGATTTCAAGGTCAAACTCTTGGAGCATTAGAATCCATCTTATTAGCCTTCATTTGGAATCACTTTTCTTGAGTAAGAACTTAATAGCAGAATGGTCTATGAAGATGATGATTTTGGAACCTAATAGATAGGGACAAAATTTAACTAAGGCATAAACCACAGCTAAAAGTTCCTTTTCAGTCACAGTGTAGTGAGATTGAGTTTCATCCAATGTTTTTGAGGCATAATAGATGACATGAGGAATTTTTTCTCTTCTTTGACCAAGAACAGCCACAAAAACTCTATCAGAAGAATCAGACATCAATTCAAAAGGTAAGGACCAATCTGGGGGTTAGATTATCGGGGCAGATGTAAGAGCGGTTTTGAGTTCAATGAAGGCTCTCTTTCAAACCTCATCAAAATGGAAAGATACATCATTTTGGAGAAAACGAGTGAGTGGGAGAGAAATTTTACTAATGTTATGGATGAATCGCTGATAGAAACCAGCATGACCGAGGAATGATCGGATGTCTCGAACAGAAGTGGGTTGAGGAAGTGATTGGATCACTTCAATTTTGGCAGGATCAACTTCAATACCGTATTTTAAAACTATGTTCCCTAGAACGATCCCATTAGAAACCATGAAGTGACATTTTTCAAAATTTAACACAAGGATACACATGACACACTTTTGAAGGACTAGAGAGAGTGAATGCAAGCATGAATCAAATGACTCACCATAAATGGTAAAGTCATCCATGAAGACTTCCATGCAGTGTTCTATGAATTCTGAAAAGATACTCATCATACACCTCTGTAATGTTGCAGGAGCATTAAAAAGTCCAAAATGCATTCTTCTATATGCATATGTTCCAAAGGGGCATGTGAAAGTAGTCTTTTCGTGGCCCTGAGGTGCGATTGGGATTTGGAAGTAGCCGGTGTGTCCATAAAGAAAGAAATAGTGTGACCTTCCGACCAATCTTTCTATCATTTGATCAAGGAATGGAAGAGGGTAGTGATCTTTTCGGATTTCAACATTCAATTTCTGATAGTCGATGCACACACGCCATTTCTTCTTCACTCGAGTTGTGACTACCTCTCCAAGTTCATTTGTGACATAAGTTATCCCACCCTTCGTAGGTACAACTTGAATTGGACTAACCCATTCACTATCAGAAATTGGGTAGATAATACCAGCATGAAGAATCTTGGTGATCTCTTCCCTAATTACCTCAAGTATGAGTGGATTCAGTCTTTTTTGGGGTTGTATAACTGGTTTGGATGTCTCCTCTAGATGGATTTGATGCATGAAAGGGCAGGGTTGATTCCTGGTATGTCATCTGGGGTCCAACCTAAGGATTTTTTGTTTTCCTCTAACACTTGAACAAGTTTGGACTCCTCAGTTTCAGTAAGTGTGGCAGCGATAATGACAGGATATGAGTGATCATGGAAGAGGAATGCATATTTCAGGTGTGCATGAAGAGGTTTCAAATCATTCTCATCTTTCACTTTTGGGATAGACAACTCAGGAATAGAAGAAGGGACTTCAGTTGCTTCAGATTCATTTTCCTTAATACTGTCCAAGTGGAGCAGTAGAGATCAGAATTGATGTGGAATTCAATAGAGTTTTCAAGTCCCTCTAGATTGATGGAGTCTATGAACGAAAGGTCCACATCAACTTCACCATTTATGACTTGGTTAATCCTAGTGTAGATTTCACAACATCCTATCTCTTTAGAACAGGATGAACATGATGTAATGGGGATCAATTGACTCTTAGAAGTGACCTCAGAAGCATGGATTGAGAATGAAGAGTGATCCTCATATGGGTATCGCATGGCTTGGAAAATGTTGAATTTGACCAGTTGGTCACCGAATTCCATGGATAAGATGCCAGAATGGACATCAATCGTGCTTCTCGTAGTCATGAGGAATGGTCTTCCTATACACTACTGGAAAACTAACCTTTACCAACGGTTTGGAACCGTTGGTATAGGCCTCCAAACCGTTGGTATAGGCTATACCAACGGTTTGGAGAACCGTAGCCAAGTAAGCCGTTGGGATAGGTCTATACCAACGGTTCTCCGAAAACCGTTGGTATAGACCTATACCAACGGTTTTGGAAACCGTTGGTATAGGTAATATGAAATCTATACCAACGGTAATGGAACCGTTGGTATATAAATTCCAAAAATAAAACATCCGCTGGGATTTGATCCCACGACCCCTCGTTTATAATCGAACGACTTAACCACTAACCTAACATCACTTTTGTAAACATAATTTCATAAATATATATATATGTATTATCATAATTATATTAAATTTTGATTTATATAATGTTCTCGGTTAGTGGATCTGGAAAAAGTAAAGAACCTATCCCAACGGTTTTCAAAACCGTTGGGATAGGTTCTGGTTTGGTGTAATGTTGTTGGCCGAAGGTTGAATTTTCTTGATGCTTTTTCCCAACGGTTCTTGAGAACCGTTGGGAAAGAGTGACCTTTCCCAACGGTTCTCCCAAACCGTTGGGAAAGGGGTGGGAAAGGGGGGTCTTTCCCAACGGTTCTCCCAAACCGTTGGGAAAGGGGGGGTCTTTCCCAACGGTTTGGGAGAACCGTTGGGAAAGGGGTGGGAAAGGGGGTCTTTCCCAACGGTTCTCCCAAACCGTTGGGAAAGACCCCCCCCCCCCTTTCCCAACGGTTCTCCCAAACCGTTGGGAAAGGGGTGTTTTGAGGCCCCTTTCCCAACGGTTCTCCCAAACCGTTGGGAAAGACCCCCCTTTCCCAACGGTTTGGGAGAACCGTTGGGAAAGGGTGTATATAAGTGTTGGGAAAGATCTGATTTCCAGTAGTGATAATTAGGGGATATTGAGAAGAGTTCGTCTCACCTTCCATGTGAAGGACATAGAAATCAGCAGGGAAGATAAGATCATTGACTCGGACAAGGAGATCCTCAATTATTCCCTCAGGACTGGTTGTGCTTCAATTGGCTAATTGAATTATAGCACCGATTTGGTTCAAGGGTCCTAGACCAAGGTTGGAGAATATGGATTTGGGCATGACATTAATTGAGGCTCCTAGGACTATGAGTTCATCATCAAAGTTGGAACTTCCAATTTGGCATGGAACCGTAAAGATCCCTGGATCTTTGCACTTTATGAGAATAGACTACTGGGTGGAAACATTTTCGAAGGTCCTAAGTTGCCTCTTATGGGTACACAACTCCTTGAGAAACATGGCATACTTAGGAATTTTTTATGGCATCTAAGACGGTAATGTTGACTTTAACATGTCTAAACATATCGAGCATTTCAGGGTCAGGTTCAAAGGACTTCCTTGGTTTAGAAACAGCTTGTGGAAATGGAATTGGATTCCTAAGTGGAATGGAAGGAGGTGAGGGAATGGATTCATGTTCTTTTTCAAGTTTCTTTTTCTTTTCGTTTTCTAGGTCAACATTCAAAGGAGGGTTTGAGGATTTATCTTGAGGCACAACAATTTTCTTTCCCAATATAAGTGAAATAGCACTTACATTACCCTTGGGTTTGGGTAATGGTTGAGCTGGGAGTTGGGAAGAATTTTATTGTTGTTACTGGCTCAAGTGGGATGCAAGTTGACCTATTTGAGTTTCAATGTTTTTAAGGCTATAATGTGTGAAGGAGGCACGATCTTCCACTACACTTTCCCATGGTATCTTGGAAGAAGAGGCTTGTCCCGGATTGGGATTACCTTGATTTTGGTTCTTGAGAAAGCGATTGTATTGGGTTGGGAATTTGGAAGGCTCATTCAGATAGTGGAATCCAGGAGGAGGATTGTTTATTTGATGTTGAGGATCAAAAGGATAAGGTTGATGGAAGTTACCACCACCTTTACCATATTGGAATTGGTTTGGATTTTGAGGAGGGAATTGAGGGGGATGAGAGATGGTATTACCATACCTCAAGCCTGGGTTAAAGGTATAAGAGAAAGGCTCAGAGTGAGGATGGTTGAAGTTTCTAACAAACTGACCTGATTTTTTAGGGTTGGGGTTCCGCTGATCATATACTGCATTGAGCTCCATTGGTCCGGATGAATCGGGTTGATCATCTTGAAGTTTTGGACATGTGTCTATTGGATGAACTGGGGAGCTACATATTCCACAATTCTTAATAGGTCCAGGGAATAGTGACTGTGGAGAAGATGAGGTTGGGGCTTTGATATCCACCGCTAGTTGACGCACAAGACCTTTAAGTTCACTCATCCACTCAGTCATCTTGTTAGGCTCTATGGATTGATTATCTTGGGCTTTTTTGACATGATCATGTGCTCGAGTATGGAATTGTTGTGTGTTTGCAGCCATGTTACATATGAGATCTATTGGAGATGCTGGAGTTTTGTCAACAAGAGCACCGCCACTTGCGGCATCAATGAGGGTTCGCTCCATAGACAATAACCCCTCATAGAAGTATTGGATCAAGAGTTGGTCAGGGATTTGGTGGTGTGGGCAGGTTGCCACATGCTTTTTTAACCTCTCCCAGTACTAATGGAGTGATTCATTTGGGAATTGACAGATACCACTTATTTCCTTTCGGATGGAAGTGGTACGAGAAGCAGGAAATAATTTTTCTAGAAAGAGACGCTTCATGTCATTCCATTAGTTATGGAACCAGGAGGGTGGTAGTAGATCCATGACTTGGCATAGTCAGCTAGGGAGAAAAGGAATGCTCGGAGTTTGATTTGTTCTTCAGAAACCCCTTGAGGCTTCATGGTAGAGCACACCACCTGGAACTCTTTGAGATGTAGATGCGGATCCTCACCGGATAGCCCATGGAAATGAGGTAGAAGATGAATCAAACCCGATTTGAGTTCAAAGTCAGCCTCTATGTTTGGATATTGAATACCAAGGGTTTGGTAATTCATATCAGGGGCAGCAAGTTCATTCAATGTTTTTTCCCTAGGATTGGCCATATCAAATTCAATTGGTAGGGAAATGATTGGTTCTTGGGTGATTTTGTTATCCCTAATGGTCCTCCTAAGTCGACGAAGAGTTATATCATTTTCAAGGTAAAACAAATCCAACCGATTGTTTGGGAGGCTACGGGGCATTCAGAGAGATTTATAAAGGATGAGTAAGGCGAGTTTTTCTCGGTGTTTTTTTTTAGATTTTTTTAATTTTTTTTTTTGTTTTGTTTTTTTTTACAAAAACTAAAAACTACCGACTAATTAAAGCACTATCCCTAGAAACGGCACCATTTGAAATACATGGCCGATTGTCGCCTATCGACCATTCAAATTTCCAGTTCTCTGATAATTTGTATAGCAGCACTCGGGTTAAATCCTCGACGATGATACTTTGAAATAGTCATTTGTTTTTAGTTGATTGTATTCTGATTGGGGGGTTTTGATTGCAGAGATTAATTGAAATGAATAATTTATTATGATTGATTTAATAAATTGATAATGATTTGGGTGAGTTCATTATTAGGGAGTTAAGCTTGTGAAATCCTTGAGCTTTTCTTTATATTTCATTTAAATTAACACCCACTTCACAAGTTGACATCGATTAGAATTCCTAAGTGTTAAAGTTTTAATCCAATCCTTAACTTAACTAGGATTCTAAAATCAATTATTAATTTTTTATGGTAGTGTATTTATGGTTCCAATAATCCATGGAAACCACATGCTAAACAGAAGATATCATTAATCCATGACATATTAAGTCCAACATACACAATGTTAATTCAACGAATACTCATCGAGCGAAAGCTCTCAATCGCTTAAAATACCTAAATTAAAACTCACCCCAATGAGAGATTTACTCAGCCATTAAGATTTTTTATAATCTGGGTTTAATTTTTATGGTGAAGATTTAAAAATATTAGAAAAAGAAAGGGATAAGAAAAGAGTAGTGTTCCGAACACACACACGATAGATTTTGAGAATCAAAAATGGAATTTTGATTGAATGAGGAAGAAAAAGAAGGGAAGGTGATTAAACTGATTTTAAACTATTTTAAGACCATTAATATTATACTATAGAAGGTGGAGAGGAATAAGAGGTATTGAAGAAGAAACAAGCACTAAATTTTGATTGAAATGAAAACAAAGTTACGCAATTACAATGGAAAGCAAACATAAACAAACATGAAAGAGAAGTGGAGGAGAGGTATCTTTTGTTGAAACAAGATGAAAGCATATCCTCCCAGAACCTTTTCAAGGATTTAGTAATTCCAAACCTCCTACTTAAGTTCTGAAGTGCCAACCTCTTGGAAGGAGAGGAGATGGATGTATTTATAGCCTAAGGAGTGGACTGTTTGCATTCCAAATCTGTCCCTCCACTTGACCAGCATATTTACCACTTTAGACAGCTGAATCACGATCTGGTGTCTTCTTCATAAATGTATATATGGATGTTTTCTGTCTACCCTAAAAAGCATGCGGTCATTGGACTTTTTAATCCAAAGTTATGGCTATTTAATTAAACAAAGCTAAACTGTCCATTTCTTTCCATGACTTTTCAATGGATGAAATGTGAATGGATTTTGGTATAGTAAGATGCCATAAAATCCGGATAGTTTCTTCACCAATGTTGGCCGCCAATATCCCCTATTTCACACTGCAAATTCGTAGCTCAAATGGATTTCTAGATAAGTAGAAAAGTCCACATTTGTGTTCTAATTTTAATTCTCGGCCAGAATAGTGGGATGGAATTCATAGAATAATTTGGGCCACTTGATGAAGACTTTGGGCCTTTAAATTTTTATCTAAGATTAAATATATTGTCCCCCGAATTATGGTGGAGAATAAACCATTTTGGACTTCTGTATTGAGCCCAGTAAATCAATCTTCAAGGCTGGTCCAGTTTGTTCACAGATTCATTGGGCCCTATTGTGTGGTACATATGAACCTTCAAATGGCCGAATTGGCACATTATCTCTTCTAATGAAATGTTCTAAATTGAAATAGGAATCCTAAAAAAGAAAAACCATGAAATTTGGATCAGTATAGATAATACATTAAACTGACTCAAATCTGGATTTATTCAAATAGTGCTCAAAATTATATTTAATATTAAAATATGAATATTACTCACAAATTATGCAATTTTCATATAAAATCAGTCAAGGAAGTTAGTAAAATGTAATTAATAAATTAATAACATCAATCTACCCCGTAGGTCAGCCGCGTAGGTTGGCCGCGTAGGTCGGCCGCGTAGGTCGGCCGCGTAGGTCGGCCGCGTAGGTCGGCCGCAGAGGTCGGCCACGTAGGTCATCCATGCAGTTTCGTGAAGCTACTCTGTCATGATGCTCTTTTGGAGTATTTTTGATTTTCTTTTGTACTTTTCTAACCTTTCTTTGGGATCTGAATGATTTGGAGCTCTCTTCATAGTCTTTTAAGTTAATTTCTCAAGTAGTGTCAACAACGTTGCTTGTGACTCGCATTGCAGTACCTTCCCATCTAATGCATCCAACATATGTATGGTGCTTCTCCATAAAATGGCATGAAGTGTGCCTTTACTCGTTTCGTCATTATACAACATTACTCACTCGCAGGCAAGGGGGTCTCAAGGTATAAAATAAAACTATTAGAATGAGCATGCATACCTTTATACATATAATGACATTGACAAGACACAAATATCAACTTTTATTTAACTAAATATTACAAAACCAATGGGATAATAAATTAAATAAATTAAATATGCCCCAAACATACATCAAAAAATCTCAGGCTCATTATCAATCAATACACATTAACTTGTATTTTTGTAAATAAATATATAATTAAATTAAACATTCTTTAAAATAAACTTAAGGTCATATAATTGAATTAAAAATATACTCATATTTTTAATTAAATATTTACATCATTCGATCCAAATAAATTAATTTAAATTTATAACTAAAAACAAAATTAATTAATTAATATAATTAAACACCAAATTAAATTAATTTTCACCAGAATTTAAAATTATTTTTTAATTCCAAAATAAAAAATTGTTATATAATTAAGTTAATTTAAAAATTAAATTTTACTAAATACTCTTTTGTCATATAAATATTAACCAGGTCTTGAAAACCTTGGCCAAGGCATTTGCCGGTCAGGGTGAACCTGGGCAGGCCCATTCTAGGATGCATCAACCCAATGCATGGGTTTTTTGAGTCAGGTTGGTTAGCCCAAGACCATTCTAGGTTGGTCAAATTTCTAGGAAATTCATTTTTCCCCTACCCAAAAGGGTTCACCTCGAATAGAATCTTCCCATGGTGAGAACTTCTACGCAACATATTAGACATTCGAGAGGCTGGCCGGAGGTAGTCTGAGACCTTGTGGTGGACAAGGGGAAAGTCGCAAGGGAGTGGAGAAAGTTAGAGGCTAGCTGTTCGGGGCAGCAGCTCTGGAGAAGACTGGACACGGCGGGCCACAAGTCACCGAAAGAAGGTGGCTTGGCAAAAAACAAACGGTCTGGGAGGGGGCGAGGCAACCATCGACCGATGCAGAGAGGAGCCTAAAATCATTCGGTATTCCACCTGGTAATGACTGGACATTCAGAAGATGGATGATCTGGCCAGGCTGGAACTAAGGGATTCCGTAGAGGCAGCTCAGGTGTTCCATGAACTTGGTCGGCGGGTTGATTGGGGAGCGGAGACTATGGGAGAGCGGAGGCGTTATACTATCATTCATAGGGTGGAATATCCGATGGCCCGGGGGGGGGGGGGGGGGAGAATCCATGAAGGTGGTGATCTGAGTACAGTAGGGACAGAAGATTACTAGTGTTGCCGGTGTACACGGATTGGGGTGACAGCCGGCGCCGCCTGTATCGATGTAGGGCGACGTGAGGGAGGGACGCCTAGTGTGTGGCCGGCTATAGTGGATACTCTCAATGGGGTGGCGACCTAGTAAGGCTTCCATGTGATGAAGAAGAATGGTGGGACCCTGTTTTTTAATTTTAACCTTTTGGCTTGTTATTTTCCACACCTCAGAGGGTTTGTTTTTTCCACAGCTCCCTTTTTTTTTGTTTTTAAAAGTATTTTACAATTGTGTCCAAAAACAAAATCCATCTGCCCACCATTTTTTAAACATAATTTTCTTAAAAATATTTCTATGCCTATTATTATAGACTAGAAAAATTTAAATAATGTTATAAAAATAAAATTATTATTATAATATATAATTATTTTTAAACTCATCGATTGAAAAATCCAGTGGCCGAAATTAACTTTTTCGGTTATTGGAAAAATACTGGTGATCATGTTTTATTACCGCCACCGATATTTGGTCATAAATTTAACATATAAATAAATATGTGTTCATCATTTTAATACTTACAATTGATAATTTCAATCCATATTAAAACTTTGGATGACCGTAACATGGCCATCTGATGTCGGATTTAAGATCCATCTATGGGGATTGGACCGTTACAATGCCGTAAATAAAAATTAATGAAAATTTAATTTAATTTTTTCTTAAAATCATCATGAAATTTCACTTTTACCAATTTAAGGTATTTGGAACGCAAAAAAATCCCCCAAAATGGGTTTTCAAAAATTTTCACCGACGTATGACATGAACTCAACATCATTGGCGAATCACTACTAGGTTCGATTTTAGGATCTCTTGTGAAGTTTTTTAAGCACAAAAATAAAACTGAAAATACCTAGTTTAGATCAGAAGCATTGGATGACGTTTTCTCATTGTGGGTGATCGGTGCTCCAAGAATCTGAATCTAAATTCCTCTAGTTCTTCCACACATTCTTCAAAAATCTATAGGAGCGCCACTTGTCGAAATCCAAGTGCTAGTGTGGAGTTCTGACGATACCTTCGACCCTCTGATGATCACTACGCCGCCTTTCTTGCGATTCCTGAGAGAGAGATTGATCTGAGCTCATAGATCCAAACCTCTCTCTATAGAACATTGAATAGAGGAGAAGAGAGAGAAATCCCATGAATAGTTCTCAATGAATCCCTCTCTTATTATATTTATATATTTTTTATTAATTACACAGAATTGCCTCCCAACCCCTGAATAATTAGCATGCTATAGATGACATGATATGACTTCTAAACTGAGTCATAAATATTATAAGAATTTTCTTCTAATAAAATGATTATATTACATGATAATAAATTTGTCATTAAATTGACTCATTGTTCCCACAAATATTAATTGATCCTTGAATATTTTTAATATTCATTCAAATAATATTTTTCATTCATTTACTTAAAACATGTAAATACATTTAATAAATAAATTCAATGATCATTATTGTTAACTTTAATAATATGAATTTATTTATTGCATTGATGATCATATCTCCTAGGAAAAATCATGAACCCCAGTGGTGGGGCCCACCTTGTCCAACATACATATTCAACTGAATTGGGAAGATTCTTGAAAACACTATTATGTGTGACCCTCTATGCCCTTATCTTGATAGTAGTGAAAACTATTCATATACCAAGAGTGGGAAGTGATAAGGATTTTCACAGTAGCAACAACCAACCTATGATCACATACTGAGTAAATATCTCATAAAGCATGATGAACACTCAAGTCATCTCCCTTTTCTTACTTTATCGTTTATTGATCTAAGTGGATGGATTTTTCCTTGACTGCCATGACCATAGTCTTATGAAGGCACTACCATCCTAATCAACATGGCCCGAGATATATTACTTCCTAAACCTAGAAGAGATAAATATTTTCTTGATCATTAAACTAATGTCATGCCACCAATGATACACCCAACACAAACTACCTCACCATTATTTCAATATCATGGATTTCATATTGCATTAATGTATATGGTAAAATGGCATATATTGACAATGATCTCATGTTAGGAGACTATTTCGTATGATGGTAGATAGGAACATCGAATGACACCAAAAAATGTGGTGTTCCTATTGGCGGGTTAGTCCTCATGATCTCACTACTAGAGATCACCAAACTAAAACTTCATAAGGAGAGGTCTCAATTCTTATGATCCCCCAACACCGGATAGTAAAATATATACTATGTCTAATCAATAAGATGCATTTTGACCATAATACATTTGTTTATGATTAATGTCATAGTCACTTGAGGTTTTCATTATAGTATGAGATCTACTATAACCTTTTGTTAGGATAATTAGCATATGTACATTACCATTATATAGTGGATGAAGAAATTTCTACACTATAATGATAAGAAATACATCTTGTATATCAAACTGTATACATGATATGGTAATCAAAAGAACCACATAGTTGGATATATGGAACCTACTCTTTCAACATGATGTGTGTTAATGTTGTTGGTTGATTTGTTACTGGGAGTAGCCACAAAAAGATCATGGTCGAACAAAGGTGTAGTAGACCTGTTCATAAACAAATGAGCTAGAGGTATGGTGGTGCTACTAGGAAGAAATATTGATGGACAACATTGTGAGTTGAGCTACTATGGATATACAATGAATGTGGGAACTTAAATATATGGAGGTTACATGTAAAGAGGTGTGAGGAATAATATATAAAGTACCAATAATATGTATATATATATGTAAATAAGTATATGAATTTATTTTCATAAATATATTGTTAAAAAATGTTTCAAATACATATATTAGTACAATATATATATAAGTAATGATATATAATTATATATATTTATATATTAATTTATATATTCGAATCCACACACATATACCAAATAATCATAAAAAGATATAAAATTTGTGAAAAAAAAATATAATAATAATTAAACACATGTAACATTGAAAACATGTAAAAAAAGATTTTTTATATATGTGATAAACTATTAAAACTATAATTTTATATTTATTAAAACTATTATTTTTAAATATTCATAATTTAATATCAAAATATTTCAATTAATAATATTAAACTAAAATTATAAAATAAAATAATTTCAATAATGATTGTAAAAGAGGGGATTTCAATTTAAAAAATAAATAAAAAAATAAACACATAAACTCTCAGAGAAAACATTCTCCACCATTTTGTAAATTGAAAAACAAAAACTAAAATTTTAATTCAAAAACAGTCCCACATTTTATTACCAACTGTTATGTCATTATAAGGGGATACATTTCCTAGCACTAGTACCACCCATAATTTCCTCTAATAACTGAGATGAAGGATTCCAGATATGAACTGAATATCCCACAAATACGACATCCAGCTAGATGTCATAATACTCATGCCCTGTGTAATCTAGTCCAATGTTTGAGTCCCAAGACCCAGTCTATTTGAATTCATGATATCGTAACTCAGATAATCTCTAAAGCTGATGACCCATAGTCAATCTGTAAGGAATTCTATATTGATCCAAGATAACACTCGAAATACATTCAATAAATGGCTCAACAGCCTCACCCCTAACCCATCTTGGGTTGCACTATAATTTTAGTGACTCTTTTATCCCCTTGTAATACATTGTAATATTTCTAGGAATATTTTCAAAGCTATGTGTTGATATGTTATGCAATTCTAAGTCCCTGTGAGCCCAGAATTAATTTTATAAAAATATTAAAATTATTTTATATCACACATATATAGTTTTTTATAAATATTGAAATTAATCCTTAAAGAAATCTTAATTCCTAAATTTGAGATCACTGTTGAGTATGGAATGTGTGTTTTACCCTAGGTGCGACCTAAGATTGGTCAGCACCGGATGTCCGATTAAGGAAGTTGTTTGTAGGTAGGCTTAATAAAAATAAATAAATAAATAAATATTTTATTTTATTAAATTGCCTAATTAAAATACTCTATAAAAACCTTCTAATTATGTTTTCCAATGCTTATACGTAAAATTATTACTATATCTAATAGGAGTTTTAGAGTGTTCTTCATTGGCGGATCGATATCAGAGAATGATAGACAATTAGATCGAGGATAACCATGAGACGAACAAAGAATGCAATGTGATTACCACCTTCAACACTAAAGGATTAATTATTCACCAATGATCAATACATAATTTAGTTATGAATCATCAATTATTGTTTTTGGCCTTTTGATTAAATCTTTTATAATTGATTCAGATATTCTTTTATTGATTTCTGTCTATCCCCCTTTCACATGATCTCATTCAATAATTTTATTTGTTTAAATAAATTATTTATTTTTTATAACACTCTATCACCCATGATTTTTTACCTATAGATCATTATTTGGGATCACATTAGACATAAATTATTATCACCTTTTTGGCTTGTGTATTTATCCCACCATTCTTGCCATTCTTCTTCAACAATTGGTTTACACATGGTTCGATGATATCGAAGAATATCAACTATTGTGTGTTCTTTCTTTGAAATAAAGTACCACGATCATGATTTTGGATTTTTATTTTGGAGAACATATGGAGGCATGATAAATAAAAAAGGAACCCAACATTGGATTGGGTATTGGTGGTTTCTGAATCAGATTGATCAGAACTCTTCAGAGGTGCAACAATTGATGTTTACGAGCAAGGGTGGAAAGAATCTGTCTACCGATGATGATGAAGTTTGTTGTTGGTTTGTATGGAAGGGTAACCATGACCATGTATGTGTAGTTTCTATGGATACAAATGATGGATGGTTTCCGATGAATAATGTATGGAATCCGATTTCTGAACAGTCATGGAAGGGTGGTGTGTGTGTTATTATTTTTAATAATAACAACATGTGTGAGTTATTATTATTTTTAATAATAATAACTTCTGAATGTTATTATTATTTTTAATATTAATAAATTATGTTATTTATATATTATTATTACAAATAATAATAAACAAATAAAAATAGAGACACAATTTAAATAAAATGGAGGGGGACATCTTGAATGGTTCCACCATGTAAGGAGACGGGGACACACATTATGATGGATGTGTGAGAAGATCTCTGTTATGTTTATATATGTATATATTAATCATAATGATATATTATTATATATATAAATTATTGAGATATGAAATGGTTTTGGGTACCTCATATTGGTGAAACATGAGAAGGGGGAGGCTTTGAGCATGTCCTCTCCCATAAATGATGTTAAAAAATATAAAATAATATTTTTTCGGAAACCTTGATTTGGCTGTGGAATTTTCATGTGACATCGGATTGAAAATATGTTTCTATCATTGTATCTTGGTATTGAGATAGATGATTCAAAATGCATGTTGAATACCTTTTATCGAACAGTGGCTCAGGTCCATGAAACACTAATAGTAATTATTATAATAATAATAGTATTATTATTATTGTTATAGAATATAGTATCTGATGTATCCTTTCCATACAACCTCTGGATAACGAACCTTCTAAGGCATTGTGACCTTGATATTGATGAGAAAATTACAAGACCAATATTATGTACTTAATTCCAGTTTGTGGATGGGGACCATGAAACACTGTTCGTGTGTGTCAGAACCCAATCTAGGATCCAACCCAATAACCAACCTGATCCGTGGCATGGTCCAAAAGGCATTCCTGATCCCCACAGGATGGAAAATAATGGCAGATATCAAATAAAATCCAAAGGGAATGATTTAAGCCCAATAAAACGAGATTAAATAAATAAAATAAAAAAACTGAGCACGCATCAATGACCAATAATAGAATCTCAATAAAATATAATAAAACGATTCATTTACAAGATACAACTGAACAAACAAGAAACCAAAACAATGACCAAACTGCTGCATAAATGATCTCCATGTTACCTCAAGGTCACCACCACCCACTACCCAACATGCTCCAAAAACAAGCACACGAACAAGGGTGTGAGCTAAATAGATCAGTATGAAACCATCAAAGATTACTTACCTTTCCTTTTCTGAAAACAATCCATAAACACTAGTTTCAAATACATATATATAAAAACAGGGTTTTCAAATTTTAATAGATAAACAAATGTTTTTTCTTTTTTAAAATATAATAGAACACTCTTTATTTTCAAAGAGGCTATCCTTTTAGAAACTAAAACCCAAACAAAAAACCCAAGTAGACAATACCAGGTTGTGCTAAAAATTAACAAATAGTACAACATGGGAAATAAATATAACAGAAAATAAACAAGAAAAAATAGTAACCATGGGAATCTTTTAAACATCACTAGAGAGATCCAGCAACATACTTGGTTTGGAACCACCTACCCGTTTATGTTTAATCCCCATAGTCAATAAACAACTTCCACCCTAAACTGATTAATCCAGTGGCATGTCTGACCTAGCCTCTCAGCTAATCCAGGAGGTACAAACCCATCTAATCGGGGTTGATCAACAACCATCACTTGAACCTCTAAAATACATCTAGGAAACACATGGTAAAATCATTCTCTGTCATTAGGATGCTCTTGTATGCATGACTTACCTTACCTGACATCACCACACTTTCTTACCCAAAAAAATGGACCCCTGTGATACAATAACCCATATAGGGAAATCCCTCTATAGGATTCCCATCATACAATATGACATTAAAGTTTCCAACCAGGCGACCACATCACATGATATTATAAAATAATATTCAAAACATTCAAGGATACCTACCAGGAATTTACCTTTTCAAAATCAAATTTCATTTCTAAAATGAAATAAGGTCCCAACCTGGACTTTGATGATATAAACTCTAATATATAACAAAAATATTGAAACAACTTTGAAAACATTCTTAAGATATTCTTCCACATGTGGAAGTCCAAATGGGACCGCACTTTCCAAAACCAATTTCGTTCCCAACACCATTTCTAAAACCAAGAAGAAACCATATAAAATTTCTAAAGGTTCTAAACCGACTCTCATATCATTTAGAAACCAAACATTTATCAAGGTTCTATATAGGCCATACATTAAGTACAATTTAAGAACAACTTTTATGTCATTTGGGAATCATGGAACCATTTTATAAAAAGGGGAGGAATAGAAGATGTGAAACCTTTTTAGCAAACCAAAGTTCAAGGGGAAAACCACTTTTAATGCCATCATCATTTGAAAGCTCATCCATGTGTGCAATATGTACACTAAAAGATGTTCCAAAATCCAATGGAACACTCGATATTTCCATGAAACCCTTTATAAATAATTTTCAAGAATATCTATTTCTCTAAACAAAACCCAAAAATTTTACATAATTGAAAGATTATAAATAATCATTTTAAGAACCATGATAATCATTCCAAAACATTTCACCATAACCATCATGCCATATAAATTATTGATTCAAACAAACAATGTAAAATCCATAATTGAACAATTTTAATAAAATATTCCTAAGGGAAAACACTACCCAAATCATCCAATTTTACTATTAAAACATAAATCAAATTTTATCAAACACATTTAGTGTATGCGTAAATGGGTATAATTGTAGAATCAATTAAAAATATATTTTTAACAAATTCTACAATCATGAAGACCCCAAAATAAAGAAACCAAGTGCCTCACCAGCATGCAGGTCATGTTTAAGAATCAATTGAAATCACCCAAGTATTAATGGATTTCATTAGAAAAGAAACAGATGGAAACTCCTACCACAGCGGTGTGCAAATGCAATGAAACATCAAGAAGAGTAATAATAGTTCCCGAGACAATATCTAAACACCCAAACATACAAGAAAATTGAACCAAACATCAACCCTAGCCATTAGGGTTCAACTAAGAGAGTAAACCCCACAAAGAAACCCTAGAAATAGAGAGAGAAGGGACATGGGAGGGAAAAAATAGACAAAACCCTAAAAACATACCTTAGGAACTCGAAGAGCCAACCATGGAGTAGGATCAAAGGATAAGGGGGGTTTGGGACCCCTTCGTTCACCAAAACCAACCAAGTGGGAGGGTGTCTAATTTTGGGGTAAAAAGGGAGGACATTAGAATAGGGTTTTTAATATTTTAAAGATTTGGTATGATCACATGGTTTTCCCACATGGTTTACCAAACTATGTGACAATCATTCGGTAGCCACTTCCCATGAAGGAACTGAGTGCACATCCAACCCACATGGTTTGAATGACTATGATCAAACTTTGTGGTAGCTTTTATCCAAATCAATAACCTTCTACATAGTTACCTGGGTTGGGATTCACGGTTTAAAAACCATGCGCATGACAAAAGACCACCCAGACTTCCAAAAATTAAAAAAAGTTAACCTGGGATCAACTCAAACCTCAACAAAAAATATCCAAGATCAAGAAATATATAAAATAAAGGAGTATCTATGGTTGGGGTTTGATATTTCTCCCCAAAATAGACACTTTATTCCCCTATAAAGTTACATAGATGAAGGAAAATCAAATCTCAAATCCATCCATGATCAAAACCAAGAGAAACAACGAACCTTAGGGTAACCTTTCTCCCCACAATTCACACCTGACAGATTTTAGAGAAAACTAAGGCAGAAAGGTTAATGGGAGAAAATGATAGGGTTCTCTCCACCATAATAACTCAACTAATATAAGAAAAATTTAAACCTACAACATGACAACACCTACATGGGAAATTTAAAAAACCCAACTCCACAGGGACCAAGAACTCCGAACACGAACTACTGCAACTTCCATAGCATTTGAGAAACAATACCAACACCATAACTAGAAATCTAGACCACATTATAGAACCCACAAAGCTCAATAAATTCCCTTGGATCTAGAACTAGACAATGAACCTAAGCACATGCTACAACTCAACACTCTACATGGATAAAAATTTCAAACAAGCAAAACTGCAAAATATGACAAGAAATAACCCGCATAAGAGTTAAACATACTCAAAGAAGAAAATATGATTTAAAGAGCCACATTTAGATAAACATAACCACTTGGATCATAAAAAATGAGTCCATAAAACTTTTGCAACAAAATTATAAACATACAAAAACATACAAAACTATAACAAAGAAACTTTAAACATCCCCACTCGAACACGGGGGGAAACCGGTCCAAGGTTTCACAACCCCTAGAAACCCTTGACCGTTCCTAAGCTTCACTTTGTGGCATGTGGTTGGAGCCCTAATGACTAAGGCTTCTCTTGTGTCATAGTCAAGCACTAACATCCTCTGATTATAATGTCTTCTTTGGGTGATTCTTCCTACAAAACTTATGTTGATGACCCAAGCAGTCACAATGAAGGGACGTCTTCATAGGGATGCATCATAATAGCTTTAGGAGTTATAAAAAGTCCAAGGACATACTCTACTTCCAAAATACCCTCCACTTACTCCAATAAATCTCAACCACTATGAAGAATTGGAAATAATCATGAATAATTAGAAAATAGGCATGACTCATTAAAAACATTAAGGACCGTTTTGGGCATAAATTTTTGAACAATACGAGAAAAACAAGGCCAAAATCAACATCAACATGAAACACGATTGAAAAGAACATATTAATCCAAAAAATACGCTCACAAGCTAATCAAATACAAAAAAAACAAAAAATTATTACTTTAGAAACCACTAATTTCATTTCAATTCCAAAACCACCTCATTATAAGGCCACAGTCTGAATACAAAATACGTTTTTTACAAAAAAAACCCTCATTCTAAAATAAAAACCAATTTCTAGAATCATTTTACTCTTTCCAAGTCACTTTTAAAAAATAATTCCAAGACTTTGTCTTCAATCACCCACCCATGGAATCCCACGAACTGTCACATATGGGTATATCCAATTCCATCCACATATTCCAACATGCACTTTCCACACATACCCACACATAGGTAAAAGCTTCTAAGGAATACTATGGGTTACACTTACCATTTCATCTTTAAAACCCAGGAATGCAATAGATTCTCAATCCTAAAAAATTTAGTTTAAAACAAATTTTAACAATTTGAAAAACACTTGAATGAAATCACTTTTTAATTCAAAAATAGTTTTTATTTTAAAAACATAATCACATCAGTCAAGACCAAGATGAAGAAAGACTCACATCATTCCACCAGAATGTGGAACTATTGTCTATGCCTAACATGGAATGTAAAGCCCTGACCCCAGTTAACCATAGTCGGTGCATTATTACATAACATTGGAATGATCATGGATGATCAAGTTCTAGAGACCGATTAGTTTAGTATCCTTAGAAACAATATATACATTCATAATGTTTACATTACATCATAAAATGAAAAATACAACAACATAGTCTCCATAGTCCACACTCATATCCCCTCATACTATCCCTGCATGTCATTCATAAAATAATTCTTCACATCCTGGGAAAAATAAAACATAGAAAGGGGTGAGCTCAGATACCCAGTAAGGATAACAATATAGTAGAAACATTCATAAACAAGCATAAAAATTCAAGGCAATGTATAACTAAAACCAAATCCTATTAAACTTGAGCTTCAACATAATATGGCAGAAATAAAATGAAATAATTCCATTTACTAATTCAAATGGATATTCTACTAGTCGAATAACCACATGAAATATCAATAACCACTTTCATAATGAAGGAATGCATAATTCCAGACTATCATAACCACATAGTCAATGCCTCGTGCCAATACTACAAATAAGATTTTGTCAATGCCTTGTTCCAAGACACTAGTTTGTCTCATGAGTCATACAGATGCATCGAGGAGCTATAGAGAGCTCCACCCATCACATACTAAGTCCAATGCATTCCTCATATGAAATGCCTGAAACATAACATAAAAATTCGTATTAAAACTAGCATATTAAATGTCAATACTTAACCATGAATGGTATAAAAATAGCACATCCACAGTCAAACATAAGTCATTCAATACAACATGGAAGATTTAATTTTAACATATTAACCTCAACTGTGAATAATGAAGGATATTGACAAAGAAGAAAATAATCATCAAAACTATTTCAGAGAAATATCCCCCTTTTTCTTGAAAAAATTTACAATTCATACTATTTTTCAAGAAGATAATTAAAAATAAATTTTTTAATCAAAGTGTCTTGTACTGCTTTGAAACATTGAAAAGGAATTTTAATTTTTAAACTATAATTTCCATATAAATAAATCCTTAAAACCATTTTTAAAACATAGACATTAAAGAGAAAGATTTAGAGTTATAAATTTTAAAACATTTAAAAATGATATTTTAGTTAGAGTTCTTAACCAAAAGAGAGACACATGAATACAAATAATTGGAGTAATCAAAACTTTATAATATCATGAGAATAAATGTATTCATGATATACTTTGTCAAAGTACATTATATACACCATATAAAAGTGGTTTGGTGTATAACAACAATGAAGTCTCAATGGAATGTAATTTGAGATGAAATCTCTTATAAAGACCGTATCCTTAGGTTAAGGACAAATCAATGACATAATTATCTGTTAAAAATATATATACACTCAACATTATTGGATATTTAGTTTAAATCAATCATAGTACTTTCACACATATTGTTGTAATGACACCACTAATGAATCAGATATTTAACTCAACAAATGAAGATTGAGTTAAAATTACTCTTATCAAGTTCATATCGATGACTTGAAAAATTATCAATGGAGTGATTATGTGTATCAAAAGTATATCCAGAGAAAGGGGATTGGAAATTATGACATAATTAAATGAATTTTGATTCCACACATAATCTTGGAGTAAAATAATCAATGAAGTATGCGTAAAGCCAAATGAGTGGAAATTGAAATTTCAAATTCCCTTATCGATTTGTTAACATATGAAACATACACCCTTGAAAGAAGGATCATACAATGATTATATAAATATACATAAATTATATTATATTACACAATGAATACAATCATGGGCAGTACACTCACCACATGCAATAAATAAGTGGCGAACAATAGAAATCTCACGGAATTAAAAGTGAGATAAGAAACCCCTTACTTTGTAATTTTTCCTTGGTTGAGGGTTGGTTATCCTCATGTATAATGGTGAAATAATTGTTATTTAATTATAAAATAATCATATACATTAATATGATATCATATATTATCTTTTAACATTGCTTTGTTAATAATATCTTAGTATTATTGTTGATTCGGGTGTTAACTTACTCATTTTATTTTATATGATTTGTTACATAAGTCATTTTTATTATTGATAGGTTGTATATTATTCATATAAAAAATTATATCAAGTCATTATAAATTTTTTTTATCATAAAATGAGAATTTTACTTGTATGGATACGATGTAGAATGAATCTCATCGTGTTCGTGGAGAGGGTAGTCTGTACGTACGAACGAGCGATAATAACATTATTTTGATATTAAAATCATATATAATTGGATGGTATATAATATATAAAAAATCATTATAATTTTATACATATTATATAAATGAATTAAACATCACTATTATACCCATGCAAATAATAATGTATTGAATAACAATTACACCACAACGTGGAGACGGTAGGCCGTATGTACACATGTATGGTGACATGTCATTCAAAGGATGGATAGAATACTGAATATGGTTGTAACATATTAATAATAATACAAAAGTATATAAAATATACTAGAGTTATTATTTTATAATGTAAATAACAAAGAAATAAGAAGTTGATGAAGAAAGGAACTTGAAAGAGGGTTGTGAAAACATTACCTCTTTTTCGGGTTCTCCCTTTTTATTTGATAAAAAGGGCTCCATAGGATGGATATCCAATCAAACTATGTCCTCTAGGACTATGTTAGGGAAGTTGAAAGAATATTTGGGCAGGTGTTGGCCGATAAAAAAGGATTTGAAGGTGTGAATTAAAGAGAATGGGGAGTTCCCTTTTATAAGAGGGGTGAGGGGCACCTTTTCAAAAGCTAGAAATATTATTTTATAATAAATTCATATTCGGTTTCTAATGGCTCCAAAGAGTATTATTTAAAGTTTACGGGGGGTATGGGTCGAAATCCTTTCATCCAATAGATTTTAGACTTGTTTGGGTCACTACAATAACTTTATCATTTATATTTAACTCTTAGTTAAATAGTTTGACATTTAACATGTCTCTTTTATTTATATTTTTATATAGTTAATAAACGTACTATATACCCTCAAGAGACACCCCAAGTGGTCCATTAATTATACATATATCAATATATAAGTCCTTTGGATGAGCCTTATATTTTTAGGAATAGAATACCAATTAATAATAAAAAATTTATTTTAAAAACTCTTTTATGTCAAATTCAACACTATTGGGTATTATTTTTTTGATAATTTCATAACACCATTATCACTTCAAAAAAAATTATATAAACAATCAAAATATGAAATATTAACCTAGAAAATTAATTTAATTAATAAAAATTATAAAATTACATTTATTTTCATATTTATAATATCAATTATTTTAATATTTCATTAATTAGGTAATCACTGCATCACCATTGTGTCATAAATAAATTAAATTATTTAATGTCTAAAAATTATAAATAAAATACCATTATGTAGGAAATATTTTAATATTTCTAATGAATATTTATAATCGAATTTATCTTATTTATAAACCTATATTAAAAACGTTTTTGTTATTAAACATTGATTTTATCTCTTTTAACTATTCATTGAATTAAATAATAATAAATGTCCTAATCTAATCCAAGTGGACCTAAATGATAATATTTTACTCCTAAGGTTGTTTTTTGTCGAGATACACTTGTCCAATAGAATTAGGAAATGTGTTAGGGTAATATTAATATCATTTTAACCTTAATCAGCCTATTTACTTTTAACCGTTGTAAATAAAAGTAAAAAGTTACTATTCACCGAAAATTATTTTCATCTCGTTGAACCAAATTTTACTCCTTCATATTAACCATGTCTCTCAGATTTTTGAAATTCCACTCACTGAAGTGGTAAAATTATGTTTTATGTGAATTTCCAAATTCTCCTAGGAGGTGGGTAAAAGATGGTGAAAAAGTTCAATAAAATTTTTATATATCTAAAATTATTCTAAACTAACTACAATGAATTACATTGAACTTATATAGGTATTATGAATCTATTTTTACCTTAATTAAATTTAAATAAAATAAATAATTGTATAAATAGAAATTTAGTTTTAAACTATAACTCAGTGTTTTTCACTATTCATCATCATTAAATGTTTTCAGAAAAATACCAAAAATTCACCCTAAGATAATTTCGATATTCAAAATCCAAAAATGATGTCCATTTTGAAAGATAAAATTTATAAAATTTTAAAATGTGGGTATTACTATTCATAACAGCACGTTTGATTGGTTGTGGTGTGTGTTAGAACCTGATGTTTCGTACAACACACAGAACTGTATTATTCATTGAGAAGCGTACCTTGGAAGCTTGGGGTGTTACATTCTCCCCTCATTCAAAAAGTTTCATCTTCGATTTTTTTTAAAATTGGGCTTGGGAATATAATGGAAAGTCACATATTGGAAAAAGAGTTAATAAAACTATCACCCTAAAAGAAAGAAAGAGATGTACAAAGGTCACCCAAGATAATTCATACTAGGATTCCATGTAAGATAACATGGATATAGAAGAAAAACTATGTGTGAATTTATGATTGAGAGGGATAGAAAACATGATCAAGAGAGAGTTAACAACAAGAAAGCCACAAACTTTTGATGGTACAAACAGTCATTAGTTTCCCAGTAGGAAAATTATACGGACAACCTTTTTTTTGTTACATTACATAAAGATGAGGAATTCATTTACGATATTGACAATGAAAATAAAGAGATATAATTACTTTTTATGTAGAGTTTCATTCTATAATAAATTTCCACCACTAACTCATTTTTTTAAATGATGAGTATTAAAGAAGACTTGGTCAGACTGGAAGAGATACAATAAACTTCTATAGAATCACATGATCCATGAAGGATAAACTATATATTTACCTTGTCCTTAGAGATTAATCAAAACCAAAATGGTTAGTACAAGATCTGATGATCACCCAAAAGGATATTCCTTTAGAGAAAGAAACACTAATATTAATTTCTAAAATTAAACCAACAATACCACAATGTTAAATAAATATCATTCAATATACAATTGTCCTTAAAATCCTTCAATATAATCCAAACTAATATTGAAACCCAAAACATAGAAGAATTTGGTTATGCAGTCTTCCACATTAAATTGTATCTCTAAATTACATCAACTAATTTTAAAGTCACATACTTAAAATTAATTAACCTAATCACATATTCTCTATTATAGGTTAATCATTTCCATAAATAACCCAAATCACTATAAATCCACAATAAAAACATAGATAAAAATCCACCATTATTACTCAAATGAAAGCCCATAGTATTCTATTTTCCTTGGGTATATAGTGTTCCCAACAAAGAGAACATCTTCCAAAATAACATTTATCACTTAATCACTAAATCATTTTCCTATACTAAAGGTATTCATTTGATAATACATAATAACCCAAATCAACATATTATTGATCAATAAAATCATTTAACAAAAAATAATTAGTCATACTAACCAGGGACTTCATGTTGTCCAGTGGTAGGCGATAAATCCCAATCGCACTTTGGTTGTGGGTTCGATTCCAACTGCTTTTTCTGATGCGACGGGTGGTCACACGGTCAGCGTGTTGTCATTTTTCAAAAACTATATTTTATAACATTACCAAAATGATATAAATTCCTCAAAAATATATCGGATGTTTTTAACCAGAAATGTTATCTCATACCTTGCATTTTTATCCCAAAATAAAATAACTTGTAATTGCCCTAAACCCAATGATCATATGAAACCAAATGGTTATTTATAACTACATCCACAAGGGAAAGACACGTCTTCCTCAAATATCATTATCACATGGAAAATGAGAGGGTTATAAATAGATGAGAAAATTATTCCAAAGTAATCCCATCAACAAGGAGCACTAATACATTTAAACATTTCTCCAACCATTTATTTCCACATAGCTTCTTCTTTGACCAAGAAAATATCCTATAGAATAGGTCATTCACTCGGGTAATGGACAGGTCCCCTACATTTACGTCAAATGACTATAAATGGATTCTTGGGACCATTTTTATTTTCTTCTATAGTACTCTTAATTTTTCCTCAGCAATTCTTCACTTTATGTCCTTCTTTCCGCACGTAAAGTATTTATTTGTTTCGTTGAGACACTTTCCAGGGTGTCTCCTTCCACATTTACTGCATGATGGAAATTTAGTATTCTTTTCTCCATGGTCTCCACTACTGGAGCTCTTATCATTCATCACATTTCTCTTCTTTTTTGTGTCCGGGAGTTGGTTAATATATATGATGTTGATCATATTTTGGGAAGACTAAATTTTCATGAACACGATATCATTTACGCCAATCAAAAATCCATTTTTTCTCATTTCCACCACCATTCCCACCTTATACATCATTCTAAACGTTACTATGAATTCCATGGACTCCAGCCATTGACTAAAACCAGAAAGCATTGTGTGAGTAATAGTAGTCATAAAATATTTTATAGAATATCATGACACCATATTCTCAATTTAAAACACCTTAGGATTAACCAAGGTCAAATACTTCAAATTGGTTTGTGAAGAAATTGTAAATTATCCTAAGCATATCCCCCGGGAGTGTCATAAACAAGAGTGCAGCAAGGCCCGTTGTTGTGCACCAGTTCCCGTTCGAGTATATCTCAAAGCGGTGTTTTTGGGTTTTACCCCTAGGTACATCTGTTCCAGAGCCACCTCTACCAGATCGTATCCAGACATGGATGTATTTCTTGTAAATCTCAAAAAATCTATACAATACCAAAATTCTATGAAGTTCTTCTATACTAATCCTCAAATTCTATCTTAGGGCTATGTCCTTTAATAAAAGTTTATCTAAATCTAGTTTCCATGGTTTGTACTAAACTTCCAATGATACCGACTATAACAACCCGACCCTAGTGACCCAAAGTCGTAAAATTATTATATAACATTGGCATGATCACAAAGGATCAATTCTCTAAAGACCGATTAGTTTAGTAGACTTAGAAACACTAGATACATTCATAATGTTTATATTACATCATGAAATGAAAATTACAACAACATAGTCTCCGTAGTCCACACTCATATCCCCTCATACTATCCCTTTAAGTCATTCATAATATACTTCTTCACATCAAGGAAAAAATAAAACATATAAAGGAGTGAGCTTAGATTACCATTAAGGGAAACAATATAGAAGAAACATTCATAAATAATAATAAAAATTTAAGGCAATGTATAACTAAAATAAATCCTTTTAAACGTGAACTTCAGCATAATATGGCAGAAATAAAATGAAATTATTCCATTTACTTATTCACATGATCATTCTACTAGCCGAATAACCACATGCAATATCAATAACCACTTTCATAATGATGTAATTCATTATCCCACACTATTATAACCACATAGTCAAGGCCTCGTGCCAAGACTACAAATAAGATTTTGTTAGGGCCTTCTGCCAAAAAAATAATTTGTCTCATGAGACCTACCGATGCATGAAGGAGATATAATGGGCTCCACCTGTCACTTACAAAGTTAAATGCATTCCTCATATTAAAAGTTTGAAACATAACATAAACATTCGTATTAAAACTAACACACGAAATGTGAGAACTTTATCCAAAAACCATGAATGGAATAAAAATAGCACATCCACAATCAAACATAACTCATTCAATACAACATGGAAGATTTTATTGTAACATATTAACCTCAATCGAGAATAATGAAGGATATTGACATTGAATAAAATAAGCAAGAAAACTATTTTAGAGAAATATCTCCCTTTTTCATGAAAACATTTTAAAGTCATACTTTTTGCAAGAAGCCATTTAAAAATAGATTTTTGAATCAAAGTGTCCCATACCGTTTTGAAACATTAAAAAGGAATTTTAATTTTAAAACATTAATGTCCATATAAATAAATCCATAAAACCATTTTTAAAACATGGACATTGATGAGAAAGATTTAGAATAATAAGTCTTTAAAACATTTTAAAATGATATTTTAGATAGTGTTCCTAACCAAAAGAGAGACACTTGAATAGAAATAATTGAGGTAATCAAAACTTTGTAATATCATGAGAATAAAGGTATTCATGATATACTATGTCAAATTACATTATATACACCATATAAAAGTGATTTGGTGTATAACAACAAAGAATTCCCAATGGAATTTAATTTGAGATGAAATCTCTTATAAAGACCGTATCATTAGGTTAAGGATAAATCAACGACATAATAATGTGTGAAAAATATAAATACACTCAATATGATTGGATATTCAATGTAAGTAAATCAGAGGACATTCACACATATTCTTGTAAAGACAACACCAATGAATTTGATATTCAACTCAACAAATGGAGATTCAGTTAAAATTACTCTTATGAAGTTTATATCGATGACATGAGGAAGTATCAATGGGTGATTATGTGTATCAAAAGTATATCCATACAATGGGGAATGTAAATTATGACATAAGTAAATGAATAGTTATTCCACACATAATCTTGGAGTAAAATAATCAATTATGTATGTGTACAGCCGAATGGGTGGAAATTAAAATTTCAAATTCATTTATCGATTTGGTAACATATAAAACAAACACCCCTGAAAGAAGGATCGTACAATGATGACGTAAATATCCACAAGTTAATTTATATTACACAATTAATACAATCATGGGCAGTACACTCACAACATTCAATAAATAAGTGGTGAACAGTAGAAATATCACAGAATTAAAAGTGAGATAAGAAACCCCTTACTTTGTACTCTTTCAATGGTTGAGGGTAGGTTAACCTCATGTATAATGGTGAAATAATTTTTATTGAATTATACAAGAATAATAAACATTAATATGATATCATATAATATTTTTTATCATTTCTTTGTTAATAATATATTAATATTATCGTCATTTCGGGTGTTAACTTACTTGTTTTCTTTTATATGTTTTGTTACATAAGTCATGTTTTTAATGGAAAGGTTGTATATTATTCATATAAAGAATGATATCAAGTCCTTAAACATTATTTGTATTCATAAAATGAGAATTATACTTGTATGGATACGATGGGGAATGAATCTCATCGCGTTCGTGGAGACGACAGTCTGTACGTACGTACGAGCGATAATATCATTTTTTTAATAATAAAATCATATATAATTGGATGTTATATCATATATAAAGAATATTTATAATGTTATAATTATTATTTACATGAATTACACATCATTATTATACCCATCGAAATAATAATGTATTTAATAACAATTACACCACGACGTGGAGACGGTAGGTCGTATGTACACACGTATGATGTCAAGTCATTGAAAGGATGGATACAATACGGAATATGGTTGTACCAAATTTATTATAATATCATAGTATATAAAAGATATTGGAGTTATTATTTTAGAATGGAAATAACAAATAAAGAAGAAGTTGAAGAAGAAGTAACTTGAAAGAGGGTTGTGAAAACATTACCTCTTCTTCAGGTTCTTCCTTTTTATTTGATCGAAAGGGATCCTTAGGTTGGCTCTATGATCAAAATAAGGCCTCTAGGTTGAAGTTATGGAATTTTATAGAATATTTGGGAAGGTTTTGGCTGAGCCAAAAGGCTTTGATGGTGGGAATTAGATAGAAGGGGGAGTGCCCCTTTACAAGAGGGGTGAGGGGAAACTTTGGAAAATCTAGAAATATTATTTTATAATAAATTAATATTCGGTTTATAATAGCTCCAAAGTGAATTATTTAATGGTTAAGGTGGTGAGGGGTCTATATCCTTTCAACTAATAGATTTTATACAGGTTTGGGTCACTATATTAACCTTATCATTTATATATAACTCTTAGTTAAAAAGTTTGACATTTACCGCGTCTCTTTGTATTTTTATATTATATAGTTAATAAACATTCTATATACCTCCATGAGACCCCCAAGTGGTCCATTAATGATACAACTATCATTATATAAGTCCTTTTTCCGATCCATAGATTTTTAGGAATATGATATCAATTAATAATATAAATTTTGTTTTAAAAACTCTTTTATGTCAATTTTGACACTATTGGGTATTTTGTTTTTGATAATATCATAACAGCATTATTACTTCGAAAATAATTTATATAACCAATCTTAATATGTCATATTAACCTATAAAATTAGTTTAATTAATAAAAAGTCTCAAATTACATTTATTTTGTTATTTATAATATCAATTATTTTAGTATTTCATTAATTAGGTTATTACTACATCACCATTATGTCATAAATAAATTAGATTATTTAATGTCTAATAATAATAAATAAAAATCCATTAAGTAGGAAATCTTTTAATATTTCTAATTAATATTTATAATCCAATTTTTCTTATGTATATCCCTATATTAAAAATGTTTTCGTTATTAAACAATGATTTTATCTCTTGTAACTATTCAATTAATTAAATAATAATAAATGTCCTAATCTAATCCATGTGGACCTAAATGGTAATATTTTATTCCTAAGATTGTTTTGGGTCGAGATATACTTTTCCAATAGAATTATTACATGTGTTAGGGTAATATTAATATAATTTGTACCCTTAATTACCCTATTTACTGTTAACCGTGGTAAATAAAAGTAAAAAGTTACTATTCACCAAAAATTATTTACGTCTCATTGAACTTAATTTTACACCTTGGTATTAACCATGGTTCATGTATTTTATAAATTTCACTCAAAGAAGTATTAATATTATGTTTTATGTGAATTTCAAAATTCTCCTAGAAGGTGGGTAAAAGACGGTTAAATGTTCAATAAAATTTTTATATATCTAAAATTTTTATAAACCAACTATAATGAATTACCTTGAACGTATATAGGTATAATGTATCTATTTGGACCTTAATTAAACATAAATAAACTAAATAATTATTAAAATAAAAATTCGGTTTAAAACTATAACTTAGTGTTTTTTCACTATTCATCAAAAATTGGATGTTTTCATAAAAATACCAAAAATTCACCCTAACCTAATTTCTACATTCAAAATCCAAAAATGAAGTCCATTTTGAAAGATAAAATTTATAAAATTTTTAAAAGTGGGTATTACAATTCATAACGGCTAGTTTGATTGGTTATGGTGTGTGTTAGAACTCGAAGTTGCGTACAACACACGCTATTGTATTATTCAAATAGAAGCGTGTCGTTAAAGCTTGGGGTGTTACATGTAAACATGGAAGTGAGACATACCTCAGGTAACCAATAACCCTAAGAGGACATTGAACCTCACACTCAGACTCCACATGGGTCACTACTCTATGCGAGGTCACAACATGACACCATCTTTCCTCCATTGTCATTCCTCAATCCAAAATAATCGAAAAAACAGTGCAATGACTCAAACCTAGACTAAACCTGGTAACTCAAGTCTCTTCATGAGTGGTGGTGATCAGGAACCAACCCATAACATACTTCCAGAGCCCTAAGAATCCTAATATTTCACTAATTTACACCCCAAATAACAAGGTCCTCATTTGATACCATTTTTGTAATGAATTATGTTGGGATGCCATCCTACCCAACACCTGACCTGGTTCGTAGCATGACCCAAAGGGCATTCCCGATCCCCATAGGATGGAAACATGTGCCGAGCATCAAATAATATCCAAAGGTAATGATTTCATCCAAATAAACCCGGATAAAATAAAAAATAAACAAAATGATCAGGAAACAATGACCAACAATAGAATCTATAATGAATATAATAAAATGATTCAATTACAAGATACAACTGAAATGACTAGAAACCAAAAAAGAAAGACTAAACCGATGAAAAATAGATCTCCATGTGACCCCAAGGTCACCACCATACACAACCCACTTGCTACTACAATGACCACATGAACCAAGAACCCAAACAAGAAGAAGGACCTGCAAAACATTTCGGGTCTACTGATACTAAATGGTAAAAGTAGGGTGTGAGAGAAAAATCTATATAGGGAACCACCAAAGAATCCATGCCTTTACTTTCCTGAAAAATGTATATAATTAGTAGTCTGAAATGTAGATATATAAAAAGAGGGTTTTCATATTTTAATATATAAACACATATTTCTCCCTTTTTAAATCTAAACAAAACACTCTTCATTTTCAAAGAGGCTATCTTTTTCGAAACCAAAAACCCAAGAAAAAAATACCAGGTTGTGATGAAGATAAACAAACAATGCAAGATGTGAACAAATTATAATAGAAAGTAAACAAGAACAAACAATTTAGTAACCATGGGAATCTCCAAAACTTCCATAGAGTGATCCCTATACATACTCAATTCGGAACCACATGTTAGTGTATGAAGAAGCACCATAGTCAATAACCAATTGGCCTCCCTAATCTAACCAATCCAGTGGAACATCCCACCTGGCCCCTAAGCTAATCAAGAAGGTACTTTCTCATCTAATTGGGGTTGACCAATAATTGTCACTCAAGCCTCTCTAATATTCCAAAGAAACTCATGGTAAAATCATACTGTGTAAGTAGGAGGCTCTCATACTCATGAACCACCATACCTTGCCTACCCAAAAATGGATACCACCTATAAAAAAACCATATAACTATATCTCTCTATAGTATTTTTATCATACAATAATTAATTTAAATTTCCAACTAGGCCACCACATCACATGATCTTATAAAAGTTTATTCAAAATGTTCAAAGATGACAACCAATTATTTACACTTTCAAACTCACCTTTCATTTCAAAAAGAAATAAAAATAAAATTGCGACTTCGATTATATCAAATCCAATCTAAAAAATAATTAAACCATTTTAAAATCATTCTTAATCACTTCTTTCACACGTGGAAGGAAAACAAGCCCTCACATTCCAAAACCAATTTCATTCCTAACACAATTTCCAAAACCAAGAATACAACATATAAAATATATAAAGGTACCAAATAGGCTCACATATCATTTTGAAACTAAACATTTCTCAAGGGGATATCCATACCATACTTTAAAATTAAATTTAAGAACCACTTTTATGTCATTTGGGAATAATGGAACCATTTTAGGAATATGGGGTGGAAGAGAAGATTAGAAACCATTTTAGAAAACCAATGTTCAAGGTGAAAACCAAATTCAATTCCATCATTATTTGAAAGATCATCGATGTGTACACTCCATAAACCCATGGATGTGCTAACATCTAATGACACACTCCTTATGTCCATGAAACCCTTTAGAAATCATTTTAAAGATCATCAATTTATCTAAACCAAACATAATAATTTTAAAAAATTTAAGGAGTATAAATAATAATTTTAAGAACCATGATATCCCTTCCAAAACATTTCACCACAACCTTCAAGCCATATAAATTACTGATTCACATAAACAATTCAAGATTCGTAATCCAACCAATTCAATAAAATATTCCTAAGGGAAAAACCACCAAAATCAACCAATTTTACTATTAAAAATCAAATGAAATTTTATTAAACATTATTTGTGTCTGAGTATATGGGAATTATTGAAGAATCACATCGAATACTATTTTTAACAAATTATAATATCATGAAATCTACACAATAAATTAAATAAGTGCCTCACAAGCATTAATATAATGTCTAATAATTACTTGAAACTACACAAGAATTAATGGATTTAATCCTAAAGGAAATGGATGGAATCACCTACCTCAATGGTCTGTGGATCCAAAAAACCACCAAGAGGGGGAAGAACTAAGCCTGAGACAAGATCTACACACCCTGAAATTCTATAAAATTGAAAAAAACATCAACCCTATCCATTATGATTTTTCCAAGAGAGGATACCCCATAAAGAAAACCCTACAAATAGAGAGAGAAGGGAGAGGGGAGGGAAACAATGGGCAAAACACCTAAAAACCTACATTGGGAACTTGGATATCTAACCATAGAAGTGGAGGATCCAAGGAGAAGGGGGGTTTTGGACCGCTTCAGGAGCCAAAAATATCCAAGAGGTAGGGGTATGATTTGGGGTTAAATGAGAAGATGGTAGAGTAAAATTTTTGATATATTAAAGATCTGGACCGATCACATAGTTCAGATGCACGTTTACCAAACGGTATGCCTACCATGTGGTAGCTACTTCCCAAAGAATAATTGACCGCATGACCAACGCACAAAGTTTTACTAACTATGATCAAACCATGCAATATCTTATTTCTAAATCTTGCACCTTCTGCATGGTTACCTAGGTTGGGTTGCACAGTTTACAAACCGTACGACCAAATCGTGCATAGGCCAAAAGACCACTCAGACTTTCAAAAATTCAAAAACATTAACTGGGGATCAACCCAAACCTCAACCAAGAATATGAGAGATCATGAAATGAATAAAATAAAGGAGTATCCATGGTTGGTGTGTGAAAATGTGTTATATGGTGAAATATGTTTTTCTCACCAGGTGTTTGTTTTGAACATGTAAATAGCGCATCCTAAGTTTTTTCCTGGTTGATTTCAATGGTGTGATCCTATTGTCCATCCAAGATAATTTTCTGTGAAATATTAGTGTAATTATATTTTACACTGGTGGATTGATGACAAGACTCATGTGTTTTTCAATATTTTGGTCAGACACATCGTGTAATTTTGGAGTACACGAGAATACCTATGGGTACACAGGCATAGCATACTACCCAGTCATGGATGGGTACATGGAAAATTAATAGGCAGGGTCACATGGTGTGTAGACACCCATAAGGATTGAGTATTCCATCCAAACTTCTTCATCTCGTATCTATTTTTTCTAGACCTGAATTTTGGACCATGGAAGCCTATCTTGAGTGATTTTCTACATAGAACGTAACAATGTCCTTCATAGTGCCTTTTGAGATACAATTCAATATGTTTCAAGTGTGACACTTCTCTAGGAAATGTTCAACGATGATAATGATCAAGTAATACCATCAGATAGATTGATGAAAAAGGTAGAAAGACCCTATCATACCAGGGATTGAGTCCACTATCCAAGGAGATAGTACTCCCCTATTTCACTTAGGCATGAGTCCATACTCATTATAAAGATATTGAGGTGTCACTACCCTATCCTACCAGGGTCTGGGTCCTCTATCTATAGAAATGGTACTCCGTTGTCACACTATGACATGGGTACTCCATAATCATTATACAAATATAGATGCAACACTCCACTATCACACAAGGGTGCAAGTTCTATATCCATGGAGACAATATTCACCTATCGCACCAGGTCAATGTTCCTCCATACACATTTTACAGATACAATGGTGGCACTACCACCTTATACTAGGATGGGGGTCCTCTATCCATAGAGATGGTACCCCCTGTCACAACAGGGTGCATGTCCTCTATACTCATTATATAGATACAGAGGAATCACTCCAATGTCATATCAGGGTGAAAGTCCTCTATCCATGGAAATGGTATTCCCATATCTCATCAGGGAGAAGGTCCTCCATACTCATTGTACAGATATAGATGTGGCACTCCCCTATCATAATAGGTTGTTGTTCCTCTATCCATGGAGATAGTACTCCCCCATCACATCGGGGTGTAGGTCATCTATAATCATTATATAGATTCAAAGTCGAAAATACCTTATCGTACTAGGGTGTAGTACCTCTATCCATAGAGAGGGTACTCCCCTATCACACCATTACATTATTCCTCTATATTTTTTGCATATATTTAGAGATGGTACTTACATGTTATATTAGAGCATGGTTCCTCTATATTTTGGTGATTTAACCCCTTGACTGTGGAACATTGTGGGGAGGTGTGGGTCCACCCCATGGTTACATCGATAATTACCTGAGATGTCGTGCATCAAAGATTGTCCCTTTTTAGAGAAGTAGGTATACTCAATGTACTTAGTTGGGATGTGATATATGGATCTTTGTTCTCTCTCGTCTAGGTTTCTTTTATGAATATATATATATATATATATATTTGTATTGGATTTGATTCCTCTATTTCTATGTTCTATGTTTTATACTTCTATCATGTCTCTTATTTCTACCACTCTAGTTTTTGGTGTGTCCCACTGGGTATGTAAATACTCACCCCTGCATGGGATTTTCCCACATTTTTAGTGTCATATAATGATGATGGATATGTTGATGATGATTTCTTAAGATCATATGGATACCTAGGTGCATCTGACTGCTATGGTGGTTGGGTCTTGGAGATCTGGAGTAGGGATCTCTTAGTATATAATTTTATAGTTATTTTTAGGTTGGTACATATTTTCTGATTCGGAATGTATTTTTCCCCTTTACATTTCAGATTACATTATCAAACACTTTTGTACTCCCTAGAGGTTATTACTTACATGAGTTCTACTCTTGATGTTACTGTATTTTATTTTTATTTATCTAAAATTATATATAGATATGGTTGGGTGATTTTGTACATAAACTTAGGAAATGGCCTCTCATATTTGTTATTCCTTTCAGCACCTTTTTCCATCCCTTGACATATGGAGTCAGTATTGGGGTAGTCGATGCTTGGCCTTCCACTAGAAAGGCAGGACTCAGTGGGTTGTGTCGTGATAATAATGGTGCATCCACTTGATCCTAGGGAGAATACTAGGCTTGAAATGAGGAGACCAAGTTAAATATTAGATATATCATTAGTATCCCACTACTCCAAGGATGTGTTCCAACCAAACAACCTTTAGCATCCCCTGGGTGCTAGTGGGATGGCCATCCTTGGAGAAACCTAGAATAAGAGGGGTTTCGAGATACACATGGTGACCAACCTCTGTAATTACCATATAGAGAGAAATATCAGTGACAATAGGAATTCCAGTCATAGTATAATAACCATTAAATAAATAGGGTTCATAATCCAGATCCCATGAACTATATATGACCATCCCATAATGATATCAGATCTTATTAGTCATATAGGACAAGTATCAAGAATTTCTTCTAGAAAACATAACTATATGAAGATTAACCATGCGAAAGTATAAGAAAATATTGAGGGTGGTCAAATGCCTAAACCCACCACCACTACAACACCAACTCAGGATCACAGGTTTGGTATATATTCTAAGTTGACACCCTCTACCATCTCTACAAAAACCCATAACACACTAGGCTAGAGTCTGAAAAACATTGGTTCACCCACAAGGTCCCCTAGGTTATTACTCAATAGAGGCATACTACTTAGGATCTTTGAGGATCACCCACAAGTAGAGTTTTCCATCTTGGGATCCCTAAATCCATCACGTGAGTAGTTTCATCCTTCTTAGGAACCTCAAAAAAAATTTCAAATGGAGGTATCCTACATGGGATCCTCCAAGTCAGATCATAGGTTGAGGTATCCCACATGGGATACTCGGTGACAATCATAATATCAAGTAGGTAAAATGTAAACAACCCAAACCTAATACCCTAAAGTCAGTGGTTACTTTATTTTATTGGATATAGATACTAGGTATCACATCCCAACGGAACAAATAGATTAATATTCTTATTAAACTTGATAAATACTTTAAATACACATTATAATTCAAAACATAAAATAAAAAAATTGTTTTATTTGATAAAACCATATTTACCCTTATAATATCCTTTCACATCAATCACAAAACACTTCCTAGTATCCTAGGTAAAAAATATAAGAAAGGGGTGATCTGATATACTCAGTAAGGGTAAGTGTACAACAGAAGCTATGAATAAATATTTCATAATCAATATATAAAGGGAAATGACTAAAACAATGAAATTTAATCAATAACAAGATCATAATATGGAATAAATAAATAATGGTCAAATAATTCCATATACATAATCACATGAGCTAGAAACTTTTTCATGGATATTCTAACTAATCGAATAATCTTATGGACATCAATGAATAATATCATGATTAGGGAATACCAAATTTTATAAATTTTAAAAAAATATATTAAGACCTTTCATAAGATAGATTAAAACTATAGGTAAAGACCAATTTAATTTTTCAAATAGATTTGTCTCATGAGACATGTCGATGCATTGTGGGTCTATCTATAACTGGGCCTCACCCATCACAAACGAAGTCTAATAAATTCCTTATATGAAAGGTTTGAAAAATAATCAAAATAGACATTCATATTGAAAAACTAACATATGGCATGTTAATACTTACACCAATCAAATAAATATAACCATAAACCATCCTGAGGAATATTTTAATTTGTCATAAACTTTTACATCCTCTATCAAACTGATCATAACCCATCCAAATAAATAATAAGGATGAAATAAATACAATATATACATATTTTATCATAAGAAAATAATGGTTTTTTGTCATTTATGAAAATAAATACCATAATAATGTCATTAAAAATATATTTTAGGAAAACAACATTTTCACGTTGAAAATATGTTTTTTAAAAACTAAAAATTTAAAAAATATTTTAAAAATAAATTTCTTTAAAAATTACATAGTAATATTTAAAAAATTTATTTGTCATCATGGCCATAAATTCCATTCATTTCGTACATGCAAAAAAAAATCCTTTAACATTTTATGTAAAAGACAAATGTGCCTTGTTTAAAAAAAGAATATTCCTTTAATTTTTTTAAAAAATATAAAAATGGGAAATAATATATTTAAAAACTCTATTTTAAAATATTTAAAATATGTTTAATACATTATTTGAGAACATTGATTTTGATGAAAATTGATTTTTGACCGAATAGAGAAAAAAAGTAATTTTTTTTTAAAAAACATTTTCTCAATCATTTTAAGTACCAAAGAGTGAAAAAAGGAACATTTACTTTAAATTTTCATTAATAACTAGTTTATAATTAAATATGTTGGTTTTATGATATAAATACTAAAATAAATCTCCCCATGGGCGAATTAAATAATAACAATCCAAAAAAATGATGAGATTGTGAAATAAACCCTCACTACTTTGGTCACTTTTTTAATCTTAATACGCATTAAATAAATAACATCAAATGAAACATTAAATAACACGAATAGAAATATATTAATGATATAACATATAAAAATTTGAATTATATACACCACACAATGAAATTTATGGTGAATATGGCATATGTCTCACAAAAGTAAAAGTGAGATATGAAACCCTTACCTCAGGTTTAATTTACTTATTATGTGTATGCAACTCATGTATAATAAATAGAGGTTTATTATAAATAAACTAAATAACCATAATAATATATTTAATACCATATATTTTTTACTTAGAGTATTTTATCACCTATTTATTAATATTTATTTGTTAAAATAAATTTTTCGGGTTATAATTGTTACATTTTTAATGTATGTTTTGGTTAAATAATTTTAGTAATTTTACATTTATCTTTGTACCATAATATAAAAAATGTTAATCATTAATTTAATATCAAAAATATTCGATATATATTTAATTATTGTAATCTATATAAGGTAGACATAGAAAATGGATTACACTGTTCATGTAAATGTTAAGTTGTATGTTCCGAAGAACACTATTTCCATTTTTATCGATATATGGAATAAAAGAAAAATCAATGATAATTAATCTATAAAAAATTGTTATTATGTTATATATTTCATTTATATTAATCAAATTAATCCTTATTACTATACATATAAAAACAATGTAAAACATTTTACGTTGCTACATGGTGGTGGTAGTCCACACGTACGCACGAGCGATATTGTTGTTTTCTAACGGATTAGATGGTAAGAATTTAGATGTGATATTTTATTTCCATAAGTATATTTATTTCATAAATATAACATATATTCATTAAAATTATCCTTACTAACTTCCATGTAAAGAATAAGTGAAAAATGAATCCCATCACTTCATGAGGTAGTAGTCCTTCGTACACACGAGCAACAATATCATATCCTTCCATGGATTGTTATGTAAGAAGGTATATGAGATATCATAATTTAAAATTTATAATAATTTCATAAATATAATAAAAACATGTTAAATACATCATTATATCCATTATTGAATGTTGGGGATGGAAGACGAATTACAACGGTTCAGGAGGTGGTAATCCGCCGAACACACGAGCGATGGATTGATTTCCCTTTTTATGGAAGTAGAGATCGATATGGGTTATACCATTAAATTAAAAATAAAAAATATATAGTTAATACTTTTATTATTATATTATCATATTTTAGCATGATTTGAATGAGGTGTTATTGACGCTCCTTCCCGTCACAGAGTCTGAAGATTGGAAAAGGAAAATACCTTAGTCCAAATTGATTCATCCTTTGAAGAAACATCAAAAAATCGACAAAGGGATGAACAGAGAGAACATTGCTCATAGGTCGCGCAAGTTCCCTCATGGTCGCGAAAGTCAACTTGTGCGATGCCTAATGGTCGCGCAAGTGACATGCGCGACCTAAGTTATTACCGCCCAAGGTCTTCTCTTTCCTATAAATAGACCCTGTGGGCCCCCCATAAAAAGATTATTTTTCCAGAAACTCAGATTTGAGCTCCCGGCGCCGTAGTCTCTTCTCAAAGATTCTGAAACACTTCTAAGGTAATTTCATACCTTGAACGGAAGATCTAAAAAGGGGGAGGAAGGCCTAAGTGCTGAAACTCATCAAGACTTGCGCGCCTGAGTGGCCAGCCCTTAAGGGAAATGGACACACTTGCGCGCCGCCTTACTCCTTAAATAGAACTTGTGCGCCCCACTTCTGGAAGAACCTGAAGATGATTCTAAAGGCTTTAACCAATAGTCTCTCAAGTATTACTCTGCTGGTTAACCATCGTTCAAGTACCCATGTGTCGAGCAGGTATACCTGTGCGACCAGGACTTGCGCACCCACGCAGTACTTGCGCGCCTGCCAGGACTTGAGCGCCCCTACCTTTTTGGGTTCCCTTCTTGCCCATTTCAGCCCTCTTAATCCATTACACCTCTCCTATTCAAGATTTAGTCTTCAAGACACTCTTCAAATCCATTTGTGGAATGATTTCTTGATTTGACTTACTTATATGAAAGGAATTCTGTGGAATATTTCTCAAAACCTAGTGATTTACACATCTTTATGTCACTAAGATTGAGATTTCATTCATTCAACCTCATCCGTTATGATGAGAGAACTCATTAACATGGGAATCCTCCTTAGGAGTAAGCCCCAGTCCCCTAATCTGGGAATCCTCTTCTTGACTAAGCCCCAATACCCTAATCTATGCATCCTCCTTAAGAGTAAGCCCCAGTCCCCTAATCTGGGCATCCTTCTTAGGAGTAATCCCCAGTCCCCTAATCTGTGCATCCTCCTTAGGAGTAAGCCCCTATCTTAATTTCTCTTAACTCGTCCAAATTTACCTTTGATCTAGGATTCCTTTTCAGGAGTAAAACCCAATCATTAGTCCTCTCCTAATTTGGGCCTCCTTTTCAGGAGTAAGCCCCAAGTTAGAGTATTCAAATCTCCATGAAGCACATATACCTTTATGGACCCTGTTCCTTGATATCTTCCCTGAAGTAAATTTTAATCTTCATTTATCTAGGAAGTCATACATACATAAGCCCCGCATTATTTCTTATGATTGTATCTTTCATGGCACAATTGTCTGATTTTTACCAATACCTCTTGTTTCTCACACCGAGCATGAATCACGTGAGCTTAGAGTGTAAAAGTAATTATGACATCCATCTTTGAGCCATCAATCATAAACATCATACTCATTTACTCGAACTACATGGGTTCTGATTCCTTTTATAAACAAAGGATACGTAGGTAGCCCATCTATGGGTTCGATCCCAACTCTGATATAATACATGTCCTTCTGAATTACAATAATCATCAAGTGCCCCACTAAGTGGCTTTAAATCCAGTATGGTCATCATAAGTACCAAGAGACTTTTACATATCAAAGGATACCATTGACTAAGAATCTCTAACAAATACAGATGATTATTTATAAGTGAAGAACCTCTAATACATATAAATGATTTTCTAAATTTCCTACATATTGATCATTGATTGTCAGATCTAAAGAAAAACTCATTTTTATACTTGGTAATGTAATAAGGATTCACGAACATAACTTAAATCTATAAAGAGAGTCCCGGAGTAGACAATAATTCCCCTCAAAAAGGTGTGATGAGTCCGACCTCCCATCCTCTCGACCAATGCAAATTCCTAATCCTCATCAGTCCACAAACTAATGAGAACCTACCTTTGGAAAGTAGGTCCAAATGGATGTGGAATCATTGGATGTTTCCAGTTATACGAACAAACCTGTTAGAAACCGATCGGAATGTTTGAACCTCCCATCAAGGAGGTCATTCCCGAAATTCCGAGGGAAACAAAAATGGTGAACCCGACGTGAATCCTTAACCATGTTAAAATGATGTTTCACCTATTTTTTAGGCCTCTATTTAAAACTCAATGAGAGGTACAACAAAAAAATCATTGACATATGTGCTCATCCAAAAGATGTAGTGGCTGACTTTATCTTGATTACGTCTGTTATATCAAAAATACACTCATTTCCCAGATCTTCTGCATTTCTAGAATAGCTGCTCTCAAGTTCACATTTGTGAATACTGCTACTGAAAATGCCAATGCTGCTACTCCTACTGGATCGTCGTCCGCACTAAGGACAATATCAACTACTCAGTGTCTTCAACGCTGGGTATCAAACACGCTGGTTAAGGAGTACCGTCAACATGGTACCATCCCAAATCTGGTGGCTTCCCGACAAGCCCTCCAAGTGAACAACTCACATTGGTCATCCGGACAACGACGACCAGTGATCAAGAAGCAGGCGGTGCTGACTACCGTCTCCAACTGTTTTGGGTCGTTATCCCCGGAACACAATCACCATTCTCTCCCTTATTCTGGTGAGGTGAATGAGCAGGTCCCTCAGGGCCTTAATTCAAACAGACAAGAGTCCTTCCTGAGGGCTCCCACTAAAAATCGCCGCCAGAATCGTGCGGCAGTGCGCCCTCAACATGATGAGGGTACCGACTCCAGGCATTCGGCTCAGGTTCCTCGAACCCGAGAAGGCAAGACGAATTGCCAGAGGCGAAGTCCGGTTAACAGCGAGAAGGTTCTCATCTCTGCCATCTTCGGAGAATTCCACCAACCTAACTTGGTGGCAAGCAATGAGCATGCACACACAACTATCTTTTTTAATTCCGCTGTCCAGAAGACTCATCTGGTAGCATCACGCCAATCCCGCCAGGCAATTCCGGCAGAGTACAATAAGCAAGAACATACACCTATTTATACATCATCAGCTAGTCATCAGGATCATCTGACTACATATGATGGATCTCATCAACCACGTTCAGCGAAGTGAAATCAGCAGGCACATACACCTGCTAGTACTAATCAAGCCTACCAACAGTCTCACTTGGTAGCATTCAGAGATGTTAGTCGGAAAGCCATGAAAACAAATAGGAGGCAGATTCAACTCTCTGCCCCCACACTTGAGTACTGTTAGAATTCACTGACAGGAAAAGGAGGATAGGAGCAGGCACAAACACCTACTCCAAGACTGGAATGGACATATATTCCCGTTCCGGCAGCTGAAGTCACCAAGCATATTCTATCAATGTTGAAAGAGCAGAAGCAAATCCCTTCTCATATTCTGGATGCCTTCCAGAATATTATAACAACTTCAGCGACATCTAAGCGAAAGACAAATAAATCTATCCCTACCAGTGGAGTGACACATCAAAAATTCACTCCGGAACAGACACACACATCTATTCCAGTCCAAGAGGGTTGTGGGGCATACTCCCCCATATCATACGGACGACGAAGTCAGGCACATACACCTGATTTGAGTGGAGATCGTCAGCCTAACCTGGTCATATTTCCTGATCAGGCACATACACCTTCTCAGAGTATCCACTTTCGTCAACAAGTGGTTTCCAATGTGAGTAAGAAGGCGTCTAAGAAAAAGACCCGCCCAGCATAGTCAGGAGTTCAAGAGCAAATTTGTAACAAGGCCTTGCTCGATGCTGGAGTTCTTGAAGCCCTCAGACAGTTATCTGTTGGAATTCAATATTCTACTCCCTCATTTTCCAATAGTGGGAACATTAATTCCGAAGGACTTCAACAGAAACTTCTTCATGAAGGCTTACTACATGACAATTCGGTCGATCTCTAAGTTTCATCTTCAGATGAGAGCCACAGGAACCCTCTGTGTGGTCAAAACACCAAGGAGCAAGAGATCTCATCTTTTTTTGTAACCCATTATGGCGGTCCTCCCCATGATGATTAATTTTTTTGCGAAAGTTCTATCCGCAGTAGTGATGCACATTGCCCGGAAAATGCTCCAGTGGACAATGAAGTGCCAAGAAAGCCCTCTTATCTTGAGGCACTTGAAAATGCGAAACCAGTCATGTCTAATGCTTCATCTCTAGAAGGTGAAATACTTTCTCAATCAGAAGATAGCCCAGGGTGTAGGTCATTCTCTGAACCACCCCTAAGTCATGCATCTTCGAGTTTGATCAATGATTTCTCTACCAATCCTATTTAACCCAATGAAACAAAAAGGAAACACCAACTCTATTCAAATCATGTAGATGAATCTTCATCAAATGATAAAGAGGAAATGCTGGACATGAGAAAACAACTGGAGAAAGGTGAAGTTCCAGTCATGTTTTGGCCTCTGGCTGACTCTCAATATGACATTCCAGAAATGTTGACAGAAGATGAAATTCATGATATTCATCTCATCAAATGGAAAAATCTTTGTCAGTTAGAAAAGAAAGTATTATCTTATGATGAATATGAAAATCATCTTAATATAATAGAAGGGTTACAACGTTAGATTGATTTGGCCTCTCTAACAGTCTCTCGATATCCGAAGGCTGAAAATTAGTAGAGAGCCCTTCAACGTTCATGATTTGGCGCACTAAGATGATTGCTTCAGTTAATTTCCAATACCCCATTTGGTATTCATGTCAGAGTATGGGGTGTTCATGGAGCACTGCATTTCACGGTGCTCTCCAGTCAAAAAAGCCCGCCAAAAATGGTATCATGCAATGTTATTGCCCATGGCCGGCCGCAGTCAATGGGATTTGTTTGTAATCAAAAGCTTGACCAAGAAGAGGCCTCAACTAGTTCCTCTCAAAATAAAGAATACAGAGAACAAGTTGTTGAATTACTCCTGCATCAAGCTAAAGAGAATATTGAACAGGCCTCTCGTATAGAGAAAACACATAATCAAGTGACAGAAGTGTCGGATATCATCCAACGGTCTTTTTAACCAGGTGATAAAAGTGGATACAAGTTAATGCATCCAGCTAATTTCTGGACTAAGGTTCGCAAGATCAGAAGAGATTTTAAGAAAGTCTTGGACATAACATGTCAAGAGCCACCCAGATCGCTAGACTGGAGACTCTTTTAAACCAACCCTCAGAATCAACAAATAGGATTTGAGGAGTTGAGCGGAAACAGCATGAACAGCCCCAGTCCACCGGACTGGGGACTTTTTCAAATCATAAATCCCCTCCTCCGAGATAGTCGGTCTTTTCTCGATTGGGGAATAAGCCTCAAGTGGAACTAAGAGATAAATTATCAACAGATTCCCTCCAAATTACGGTTCATCAAGAAGTTCTTGAGGGATCTAATCAACAAAAGGAAATGTCTCATCAAAGACATGGAAGAAGACAATATCACAGAAATGCTGATAAAAGGGATGCAGTGAGTTATGCATCATTCAATGTCATCAATGCCATTGTTATTGATCCACCAGATGAGGCTCACTCAGGGGACACAAATGAAGAGGTTCCTTCTCAAGAAGATGTACGCACCGACACAAATGAAGAAGGTGTGCGTACACGAAATCAAAGGATTACTCCGAACCTAGGTAATCCTTCGAGTAACCCACTTCCCCCTCTCTGAAAATGATCCATCAATGGGAAGGGAAAGAACCAGGTTACATATCCTTCCTATGGATAAGGTCAATCGCTCTCACTATAGAAAAGGATTGCACAACAGGAAGAAGAAATGAAGGAATTAAAAAGGTTGAATGCAGAACTACTTCAGAGTAGTCTTCTTCTTAAGCATGCTGGAGTCAGTCAGCCAAATGAATTTGTTGCAGCTACTAATATGGATCAAGAATATCATCCTCTATCAATATAACCTAAAAGGTCTAATTCTATGGGTCAAGTGCAACAATAGTTGGAAGTTCTCCCATCAGTTGCAGCACCAACCACCACATCTGTCCAAGCTCCAGTCATTGCACCTACCCAAGTCCATGTTCAACCGGATGTTTCTCAAAAGTTAATAACTACTATTGAGTCATTAACATCTCGGTTAGAAACTATGGAAGGGAAAAATTCACAAGTTCAACCAGAAAATAAATTTTACCTTGAAGGGGTAGATTCAATCTCTCCTACATCCGGTTTTGGGATCCCTGTATTCCCTATTTTCAATGGATCATGCAATCCTGAACAGCATTTGACGTATTACGTGTCTTGGTGAGATCCTATGATGGGAAATTCAGAGCAGAAAGAAGTAGTGAAACTCAGATTCTTCATGTGAACCTTGCAAGGACCAACCTTTTTCTGGTATACAAGCTTGCAATCCCAATCAATTAACGGATGGAAGGATCTTCGCCAAAAATTCCTCCTTCATTTTAGCTTAACTTTTCTAAATACAACAGTTTTCGATCTTTCAAACTGTATGCAAAGTGAGAATGAAGGGGTCTCTGATTTCATTGCTTGCTGGAAGGGATTAACATATTCCTTAAGCTTATCACTCCCTCAAGAGGAATTGTTGCCAATCTGTGTGGAAAATTTGCGTGATGAATTATGCATGCCATTAATACATGTGAAATACACAGGAGGGTTTTGAGACCATACTTAAATCGCTCAGAAGATTGAAGACTCCATTATACAGGCCAAGGCTAAATCTCGTGTAATTCCATCACCTCTAGGAAGGAGAATGGGTAAAGCAGAAACTGCTGCAGTTATACTTAAACAAGCACCTGTACCCGTTTCTACTTCAAAACCTTCATCTTCTCGAAGGGTTACACCTCATGAGAACCAACTCCAAAGGCTGTTTCGTCCAGATGATCAAATAGATCAAAGATGAAAACAATTTGAGGATTTGAAGAGAAAAACATACTCTTTCTGAAATGAAAAAGTTCATGGTTACTACATTTCGGCTCTGGAAAATAATCTGGTTCAATTGCCAATTCCCAAGAGGCCAAACAATAAAAGAGATGAAGACCGTCCCAATTATTTTCATTTTCATCAAATGTTAGGGCATCCCATCCAGGAGTGTTATGTCTTCAAAGACCTCCTGCAAAATATGGTTGACTCGGGACAAGTCAAACTGAAAGGTTCTTCAGCTTAGGTAGCATGTGTTACTGCTACAGTTCCAGAGGAGGAAGGCGAATGGCAAGAATTCAAAAGAAAAAGTGCACCAAAGTATGATGATTGGATGATCATAAAGACAATCAACCGAACTCATGCTATTTTGTGAACACAATTAAAGAAACCAATTATGTCTTCTGCCATGAATGTTGCTGCAAAACCCTCTTCTTCAGAGGGAAATTCCTCAGAGAAATGACATGATTCAAAGAAAGAAAAAGAATCATAAGAAGATAATTATGTGTCAAAGAATATGTTTTCATTGACTCTGGCAGACTTCATGCCATCTACTTCAATGCCACGGGCACCGCCCCACCAAATGGCACATCCTAAACATGCTAATCAGGTAGATTCTTCATCAGACGAAGAGTTAATATTTGGTTCTGTTAATATTATTCAATTAAAAAATCCATATCCCAGTCACATTTTCAATTTCTATGAGCATGAATTCCTTATATCAAACAGGGAAATCATAGGAAGTTCCAGGGGCTCAGGATATATGGGAAGACGTGGAACTTTCAGAAGCCACTATTCCAATTCTACCCCTTCTAGAATTGTATACGTAGTAGACACTCGTGGTAGAGCCCTTCAACGAGCTCATCAAGAACACGCAAGTTCTATCAATAGCAATTTCAGTCCTGAAATAGTTATTTTGGAAGACCATTTGAAGGTTCTATATTCTTCCTCTCAGCAAGTAAATGGATCAAATCGGTCTAATCTTCCAAAACCAGGAATATTTTCAACTCCTATCCCAATACAAGATGCATCCAAAGCATCTGCTTCCAAGGCACCTGCTAAACCACATATTCCTGTTGGGAAACGCAGAACTCTGGATCAAAAGTATGATATATTGAAACACTTGGCCCAAGTACCAGTCATGTTATCAATTCTGAATGCTCTAAATCTGTCCAAAGTTCTTCGGGAAGCACTCATCGAGGCTTTGTCAAGTCCTCAGGAGTTTGAAACTGAAATTGCTGCAGCTGAAGTCTATCACATAGAGAATAATCTTACAGAATGCCATGCAATAATACCTTTTGCTGATGAAGATGAAGATGATGTTGTGCATGGACATATTAGACCATTGTACTTGTCTGGAAAGGTCAATGGCGTAGACGTCTGAATAAATTTCATTGACAATGGTTCATGAGTCAAGCTCATGCCCATTCGTACACTTCGTCGATTGGGCCTCACGGAATCTGATTTATCTCCTTCTACCATGATGTTACAAGGATATGATAAAAATGAACAAGAACCACTGGGCGAAGTTACACTCAGAACTGAGTTTGGAGATCCTGTATCCAATTCAAATTTCATGTTTGTTGATCAAGACTCAGCCTTCAACATCTTTCTTGGAAGACCCTGGTTACATCAACATGTGTCTATCCCTTCATCATACCATCAATGTCTAAAATATTTTTTCTATGGTCATGTTGGGACATTATATAGTGATAAGGCCATGTTCAATACATGTGATTCTCAATACATTGAGGCGGAATTCTATCACATGAAGGGAAGTGAGAAATACACAACAAAGGATATTACCAAAATCAATGCTCCATATGGTTTGGAGAAAATTCAAGTAAATCCATTTACACATGTGAGTACAGATTATGTGTTTCCTATCAGCCAAATTGAAAAGATAGACCCAAATCAAAATACTCATATGGAAAGATCCATAATGTCAATTACGTCAATCGAGCTAGAAAACATGGGAGAAATTCGGAATCTGACAAGCAGTGATGAAAGCACAAATGGTGACATCTTCAATTCATCTGCTGAAATCCAACAAGTCTATGCTTCTCCAATTAGGCCAGAAGATGTTATAGCAACATCGGAGGTGAACAATGATGTCGATTCTCAATCCATTATCTCCTCTTTATTACACAAAGAAGACACTTCATCATCAATCGAGTCAAAAATGGAAACATCTTCTTCAAGATATGAAAATTTTGACATATCTTATGATCATGAATATTCTACTTTATCATCTATTATGAAAGTAGAAATGGAAGAAATAACACATGATGGAGAAGAAGTGGAAGATCTCAATGACGCTCCTCCAGCATTTGAAGAGGGTATCTCTACCACTGTGGATGAACTCAGAGAAATAAATCTGGGTACAAAAGAAGATTCACGCCCCACTTTAATCAGTTCGGCCATGAATCTTGAAGAGAAAGAGATGTATATTTCTTTTCTAAAGAAAAATAGAGATATATTTTCCTAGAACAATACAGAAATTCTCGGGCTTGATCCTGATGTTGCTACTCATCATTTGGGTTTACCAGAAGAACATCGAGGATTTAAGCAAGCCGCGAGAAGAACACACCCAACTTATGCTTACAAAATTGAAGCTGATGTGGATAATATTATCAAAGCTAACTTTGTCAGAAAAGTTAAATATCCCAAGTGGTTGGCTAATATTGTCCCTGTAAAGAAGAAGAACAGACAAATTAGAGTTTGCATCGATTTCAGAGATCTTAATCAGCATTGTCCTAAGGATGATTTCCCAGTTCCGATTATCGAACTTTTAATTGATGCAATAGCTGGCTATGAAGCACTTTCCTTCATGTATGGATATTCCGGATATAATCAGATCCAAATGGCCCCAGAAGGCGAGGAATCTACAGCCTTCAGAGCCCCTCATGGTGTGTTTTGCTACTGGGTAATGCCATTTGGCTTAAAGAATGCAGGTGAAACTTATGAGCGTTCAATGCATCGTATCTTCAAACCCTTCTTTGGGATGTTTGTTGAATGCTATATAGACAATTAGGTAGTTAAATCCAAACAATTTTCTAATCACTTGGTTGATTTGGAAGTCATATTCTACAAGATTCAATAACATAATTTGAAGATGAACCCCTTAAAATGTGCTTTTGGGTTAACCTCAGGAAAATTTCTCAGCTTTTTTGTACTCCATCGTGGAATTGAAGTCGATCATTAGAATACCAAGTCAATCCGTGGTATGTCACCTCCTCATTATTTGAAATAATTAAGAGGAATTCAAGGACACTTAGCCTATATTCGGCGTTTCATCGCCAATTTAGCAGGTAAAAGATTACCCTTAACCAAATTGATGAAGAAGGGAGTCACTTACCAGTGGAATGTATAATGTCATGAACCATTTGATATTCTCAAGAAATACCTCTTGAGTCCACTGGAACTCATGCCACCTGTTGAAGGAAGACCACTTATCCTCTACGTGACAGCTCTAGAGCGATCATTGGGTTCCTTTCTTTCTCAAAAGAATGATGCTGGGAATGAAAACAGCCTCTACTATCTCAGTCGAACTATGATTAAAGCAGAAACCCGGTATTCAAGTATTGAGAAGTGCTGCCAGGCATTAATCTTTGCAGTTTAGAAGTTGAGACACTACCTGCAACATCACGAGGTCCAATTGGTATCTCGCAATAACCTGCTCAAATTCATCCGTAGTCGTCCAATGCTTACAGTACGTCTGGCAAGGTGGGTAGTTATTTTGCAGAAATTCGACATTCAGTATGTGTCTCAAAAGGTGATAAAGGGCCAAGCTCTAGCTGATTTCTTGGTTGAACACCCTTTAGTGGAAGACACATCTTCAGATATTGAACTCCCTGATGAGAAAGTATTCTATATTCAAGAAAGTCCTCAGGCATGGGAAATGTATTTTGATGGTGCTTCCAGAAGTCCAACAGGGAGGAAAATGGAAACTCCTAAATTCAACAAAGTTGGATTAGGAATTGTGCACATTTCTCCAGAAAAGGTAGTGTTACCTTATTCCTTCTTATTGTGGGATGGTGGTACCAATAATGAAGCAGAATACCAAGCTCTCATCGTAGGCTTGGAATTAGCACTTCAAGCCAAAGTGAATCACATAAAGGTGAAATGTGATTCAGACTTGGTAATCAAACAAGTCAATGGGGATTATGCCATCAGAAAAGAAGAACCAATCCCTTTGTATGATTACGTCAGAGAGTTAATGGAGTAATTCCCTCTGAAACCGACATTTTCTTATGTCCCAAGATCAGAAAATGCTCAAGCTGATGCACTGGCTAATATAGACACAGCTCTGGAAGATCCAAATAGGGACGAGACAACCATCAGTATTGCCCACCGTTGTGCAATTTCACCTTATGTTCGAATCAGAACGGAAGAAATTAAGGAAATTAGTCTCATTCCTGAACCGTATGGTCATAATACAAGATGGATGTCACCTATCAGGGAATACCTTCAAAATTGAATATTTCCACCTCATAGAGATGAGAAAGAACAAATCCAACGACGTGTGGTCAATTTTACTCTTTATGATAGCCCAGAACACCTAGAGAAAATTCTCTATAAACGTGGTTTTGATGGAGTTCTCTTCAGATGCATTGATGGTGAAGAGACAATGGCTGTCATGAAAGAAGTGCATGCAGGAGTCTGTGGTGCCCACTAGTCTGGACATAGATTGTCTGATCAGATTTGAAGGTTTGGATACTTTTTGCATTCAATGATACAAGATTGTGTCAATTTCACAAAGAAGTGTCATTCATGCCAAGTACATGCCAATTTCATTCATCAACCTCCAGAGTTTCTTCATACAGCTAAATACTCATGGCCATTTTCCACACGGGGAATGGATGTGGTGGGACCTTACCCTTTAGCTACGACCAAGCAGTTTAAGTACATTATTACTGCTACTGACTTCTTTTCAAAATGGTTAGAGGAAATAACTCTCAAGGAAGTCAGTTCTAAATGTGTTGTTAGCTTCATCAAGTATAACATCATTACCAGATTTGGTGTCCCTCATACCATATTGATGGACAATGGCACCAACTTCTGTTCATCCAAGGTGAAGAAGTTGTATAAAAAATACAACATCAAATCCAACCATTCATCTTGGTATCATGCAGTGACCAACGGCCAGATATATTCCTTTAACAAGAATCTTTCAAATATACTGCAAAATATGGTGGATAAATATAATAGGTCGTGGCCTGATAAACTCTTTCATGCATTATGGGATTATCAGACTACCACCCACACTACAACTCGGTCAACTACATATTCATTGGTATATGGAACGAAAGTCGTCTTGACCATTGAAGTTCAAATACCCTCACTCAGAGTTTCCATTTGTGATCAATCATCTACAGATGAACAATCTCAAAAGCGATTGAATGAATTGGAACGGTTAGATGAGAAAAGATTGTGCACATTGCACCACTGGGAAGTCCATCAGAATCGAATAACACGAGCTTTTAACAAAAAAGTTCATCTTAGTTCATTCACTCAGGGAGAATTGGTATTATTTATTAGAACTCCAATGATACCAGGAAAGAAACCTCCCAAGATTGAGAAAAAATGGGAAGGACCTTATTAAATACATAGGGTCTACTCCAATGGATCTTATTCATTAATCTCGATGGATGGAGAACTCATCACTACTCCAACCAATGACATGTTTTTGAAGATGTATTTTGTATAAACACAAAACCTTCATCGTCCTTGCTATATGATGTTAAACTATAAAAAAATGATCCATACATATGACCTTAAACTATTTGTACATACGTCTAACATGACATTAAACTGTTTCACCTTCATCATCCTTACTATATGACATTAAACTATATTGCTATGGTCCATACATATGACCTTAAACTATTTGTACATACTTCCAACATGACGTTAAAATGTGTCACCTTCATCATCCTTGCTATATGACATTAAACTATACAGAAATGGTCCATACATATGACCTTAAACTATTTGTACATACGTCCAACATGACGTTAAATTGTGTCACCTTCATCGTCCTTGCTATATGACGTTAGACTATACAGCAATGGTCCATACATATGACCTTAAACAATTTGTACATACGTCCAACATGACGTTAAATAGTGTCACCTTCATCATCCTTGCTATATGACGTTAAACTATACAGAAATTTTCCATACATATGAACTTAAACTATTTGTACATACGTCCAACATGACATTAAACTGTGAAAAAGTTCCCTAAATGATCCAGTATGACCTTAAACTGCATCATGGTCCAGTATGACCTTAATCTGCATCATCAACAGTCCATGCATATGACCCTAAACTATTTGCAAGTCCCTTACGTCCAGCAAGACGTTAAACTATGATGTCATAACTACATGACATTAAACTGTATAAAAGTCCCTTATGTCCGAAAAGACGTTAAACTACATAATCATCAAAGGTCATGTATGACCTTAAACTAAACTTTTGTCCAGCATGACATTAAACTTCACCATCCACGGTCCATGCATATGCCCTTAAACTATTCGCACTTTCGTCCAAAATGACGCTAAACTATAGAAAAAGTCCCCAATGCGTCCAACATGATGTTAAATGGTGTACTCTTTTGTCCTCACTGCAAGACATTAAACTGCACAGTCCCCCATTCGTCCAACATGATGTTAAACTATATTGTCCCCAATGTCCTAACTACATGAGGCTAAACTGTACAGAAAGTCCATGATACATCCTACATGACATTAAATTGTGCATCGTTAAGGTTTTTGTTACCTCTTGTTTCTCACACTGAGTATGACTCACGTGATCTTAGAGAAAAACTCAACCATAACACTCTCTTTGGGCTAATAACCATGTGTAAGTCCCAACAACATCATATTTTAGGTCGTTGTCCCCAAGAACAACTTGATTATTAATTCATTCATTAATAGAACTATGCGGACTTTGATCCTTGCCTTACAGGATGGGTACATTTGCAACCTCCCAAGGTTCAAGCCCAAAATCAATATCTTCAAATCGGTTCACCTCCATCTCATACAATTTTGATTCGTGAAACCTCCCCTAGAATCAATATCTTTACATTTGTTCACTTTCATCCTTGCTATACGATGTTAAACTATACAGTACTTTTGTCCAGTGTGACAATAAACTATAATATTCTTTGATACCCTCACCTGAGAGGGAACCATTATTTACATTGATTTTTCAATCATGTTTCATTTCAAAGACTACATGCATACATGGAAATGCACAAACCTTTTATCTTGGGTTAAACCATCATTGTACTAAAGTCCCCTTTCACCCTTCACATGTACGAACCAAATTTGTACAAAGGGTAATTCTAGAACTACGTGGGATTGATTCCCATCCTTATGGGATATGTAGGAATGTTCGAGTGTCCCTCAAATCTAGCCCCAATTCTTTGGGCCTAACCCCAAATTCCACTTTTAGTCCCCTAGATGAAAAGTCCCCATGAAAGCACACACTGTGTATTTATTTTAATGGTCCAAGCTCTATGAACCTAAACTAATATCTCTAATCTTTTTGTCCCAAATGACGTTAAACTGTAGTTCAAGAACTATGTATGGATTGATTCACATCCTTATGGGATACGTAGTGAAGTCCAACAGTTCAATTCAGGACCCAGCCACAACATGATTATGGTTAGCATTGATATGTGTATCTCTGTATACATTGGACAATACCCATCCTTATGTGTCATAATCCTAACCTTAGATATTTTCAGATCTTCATAATCCTTTTCATGACTTCTAGTCCCAAAAATGTCAAACTTTTGAGAATTCTTTTGCCTGACTATCCAGCACGTGCCCATAGGTGGCCTTGCATAAACAGTCTACATAACAGACTTGTTACCCAAAAGATACTATTATTTGACTATGCAGCCAATGCCCTTAGGTGGCCCTGCATAATTCAACCCCCTAACGGGTTTGTCGGATAATGGTAACTTCATTATTAGGAATAATGCCTCTTTTGTACTTATTTTTCTTAAATGACAATGTGTAGGGATCTAAAAAAGTATCCATCCTTAACATATTTCTCCCATATCTTTTTCATGATCTGAAAGTATTCATGTATGTAGTTTATATTCTCCTTCCCTACGTTTGTGTCATACCTTCGTAGGAGTGATATCTAATCAGTTCTTCGATAATCTTGTTTGGAAATATCTTTTCCATATTCAAGTACCTCTTTCCATTCAAGAAAACTCTATACTTTGTAAAATTTGAATCTCCATAAACTTTCACTGGATTTTAGCACCAGGAGAGTAAATTTCTGAGAGCTGTTTTTCCTGACTATGCAGCACGTGCCCATAGGTGGCCCTGCATAAACACTCTACATAACAGACTTGTTATCCAAAAGATAATATTTTATTTAACTATAAAACCAATGCCCATAGGTGGCCCTGCATGATTCAACCCCCTAACAGGTTTGTTAAATAATGGTAACTTCATTCTTGGGAACTACTACTTCTAATTCCTTTTAGCTCTTTTTCATGTCATTCCTCAGATTCAAATATTATTAATCCATAGATTACATATTTTCCCTCATACTTGAGTATGGTAATATGTTTTTAGTTGAATTTTCAAGGAATTGAGTCAATTCTAATTCATTCGGTCAAAGCTATTTCGACCTTAAACATTAGCCTTTGTATATCCAACATGCATGAATTTAAACTGCCAGATTTCTTGTTTTTCTTTTCACCTCAGAGTCAAATCGTCTTTTCTCTCAGGATCCAACTCTGAGGGGGGACTTTTGTTGATGCTCCTTTCCTTCACAGAGTCTAAATATTGGAAAAGGGAAATACCTTAGTCCAAATTGATTTATCTTTTGAAGAAACATCAAAAAATCGACAAAGGGATGAACAGAGAGAACATTGCTCATAGGTCACGCATGTTCTCTCATGGTCACTCAAGTCAACTTGCGCGACACCTAATGGTCATGCAAGTGACTTGCGCGACCTAAGTGATAGCTGCTCGAGGTCTTCTCCTACATATAAATAGACCCTGTAGGCCCCCAATAAGAAGAGGATTTTTTTTCCAAAAACTCATATTTGAGCTCCTGGTGCCCTAGTCTCTTCTCAAAGCTTCTGAAACACTTCAAAGGTAATTTCTTACCTAGAACAGAAGATATAAAGTGGGGGAGGAAGGCCTAAGTGTTGAAAATCATCAAGACTTGTGCGCTTGAGTGGCCATCCCTTAAGGGAAATGGCCACACTTGCGCGCCGCCTTACTCCTTCAATAGAACTTGCGCGCCCCTCTTCTGGAAGAACCTGAAGATGATTCTAAAGGCTTTAACCAATATTCACTCATGTATTACTCTACTGGTTAACCATCGTTCACGTACCAATGTGTCACACAGGTATACCTGCATGACCAGGACTTGCACGCCCATGCAGTACTTGCACGCCTGCCAGGACTTGCGCGCCCCTGCCATTTTGGGTGCCCATCTTGCCCATATCTCCCATATTAAGCCATTCCACCTCTCCTATTCAAGATGCAGTCTTCAAGACACTCTTCAATGCCATTTATGGAATGATTTATTGATTTTACTTCCTTATCTGAAAGGAATTATGTGGAATATTTCTCAAAACCTAGTGATTTACACATCTTTATGTCAATAAGATTGAGATTTCATTCATTCAACCTCATCCTTTATGATAAGAGAACTCATTAACCTGGGCATCCTCCTTAGGAGTAAGCCCCAGTCCCCTAATCTGTGCATCCTCTTCAGGAGTAGGCCCCAGTCCCCTAATCTGGGCATCCTCCTCAAGAGTAAGCCCTAGTCCCATAATCTGGGAATCATCCTTAAGAGTAATCCCCAGTCTTAATTTCTCTTAACCAGTCCTAATTTACCTTTGATCTGGGATTCCATTTCAAGAGTAAAACCCAATCATAAGTCCTCTCCAAATTTGGGCCTCCTTTTCAGGTGTAATCCCCAAGTTAGAGTATTCAAATCTCCATTAAGCACATATACCTTTATGGACCCTGTTCCTGGATTTCTTCCCTGAAGTAAATTTTAATCTTCATTTATCTGGGCAGTCATACATACATAAGACCCAAATTATTTCTTATGATTGCATCTTTCATGGAACAATTGTCTGATGTTTACCAATACCTCTTGTTTCTCACACCGAGCATGACTCACGTGAACACAGAGTGTAAAGGTAATTATGACATCCATCTTTGAGCCATCATCATAAACATCATACTGCCTTACTCAAACTACATGGGTTCTGATTCCTTTTATAAACAAAGGATATGTAGGTATCCCATCTGTGGGTTCGATCCCAACTCTGAAATAATTCATGTCCTTTGGAATGAAAATAAACTTCAAGTGCCCCACTAAGTGGATTTAAAACCAGGATGGTCATCATAATGACCAAGAGACTTTTACGTATCAAAGGATACCATTGACTAAGAATCTCTAACAAATACAGATGATTCTTTATCATAGAATAACCTCGAATACATATAAAATATTCTCTAAATTTCCTACATATTGATCATTGATTGTCAGATCTAAAGGAAAACTCATTTTTATACTTGGTAATGTAATAAGGATTCACGAACCTAACTTAAATATACAAAGAGAGTACCAGAGTAGACAATAATTCCCCTCAAAAAGGTGTTATGAGTCCGACCTCCCATCCTCTCGACCAATGAAAATTCCTATGCCTCATCAGTCCACAAACTAATGAGCACCTACCTTTGGAAAGTAGGTCCAAATGGATGTGGAATCATTGGATGTTTCCGGTTCTACGAACAAACCTGTTAGAAACCGATTGGAATGATTGAACATCCCATCAAGGAGGTCATTCCCAAAATTTCGAGGGGAAACAGGTGTATGAATAAATAAAAAAAATACACATATTTAATAATTTTACCTCTTCTTTGGAGAACCTCATTAGGTTTATACATAAAACCTTTTTATGAGAGATTACTAATAAAAATAAGTCTTCTGTGATGTTGAAATGGAATTATGGAAGATATTTGGTTAGTTGTTTTTGAAACAAATGTTTTTTTATGTTTGAAGAGGGGAATAGATTGGGCGGCCTCTTATAAGAGGCGGAGAGGAGACATATGAAATTATTGAAAAGATAAAGTGAATCCATGATTGTTATCATTATAAATGATTCCAAACCAAGTCATTATCAAAAATTATAGGTTATAAGGTCTAAATACGATCATAAAATGGTGTTTATATATTTTATGTCATTTTGAACCCTTATCTTCTTAGTTTAACACCATGTAAGCCCATTTTTACATTATCTGCGATAATTAATTTTTATTGTTTTCACTATTCATTATGGTAAAAAATTAATTTGAAAATATATGATAATGTAAATAATTATCATTATGAATATTTAATTCATTTTTAAAAATGAAATTCATATAAATGATGTAATTTGATTTAAAATTAAACAAGAAGGTGAGGAGAAAAATCGATTTTTCCAACGAAAAAACTTTGAAAAGATTAAAATGTTTTTATATCATAATTACATATAAAATTGATTAAAATGACCTAAATTAGTTAAATATTTATATAACATATCAAATTTTACTTTAAAAAATTTTAAAATTTAATTTAACATTCTAAATAATTTAAACGAAAAGGCAGTTTTCATAAAAAATTAGTATTTTCACTATTGATAAAAAAATTATTATTTTCAAAAAATTCTCAAAAATTCACCCAAAGATAATTTTTACATATATATTTCAAAAATGATTTTTATTTCTTACAATGTCTCAGTGTGTTGCATTCTCATCTAATATTTTTGATTCATTTCAAATGTTCTATAAAATATGATGTTCCTCTATTAAAATATTAGTGTGTTACATTCTACTCACCTTAAATAAATGGTATCATCACAATTTTAAATTTATCTTAGTAATAAAGTGTTTAACTACAACTACCCTAGACTTTTACACATTTAATTAATTGATTTTAAGCATAATTATACTTCAAATACAAACTAAGGACCATAATGCCTCGTGTCCTTGAAATACTGGACACATAATTGAAAATAAAGAAACCAAAATAAAAGAAAATTTTATTTAATCTTCATAATGAGATCCTAACACCCTTTTCGACCTTACATCTGCATCGGATAACCTAGGGAATACATGAAAAAAAGGTATGATCTAAAAATACTTGTAATAGAATAAACATAAGAAGAAATCATAGTACATGGGTTAGAAGGCATAGCATGATTACATAAAAATACATGGAAAAAGAATGTACATATGGATTCATTGTAACACCCCAAGCTTCTACGGTACGCTTCTCTTTGAATAATGAGATAGCGTGTGTTGTATGCAACACCGAGTTCTAACACACCATAACCATTCAAACTAGCCGTTATGAATAGTAATACCTACTTTTTGAAATTATATATATTTTATATTTAAAAATGGGCTTCATTTTGGATTCGGAATATTGAATTTTAGCCTAAGGTGAAATTTTGGTACATTTCGGATAACTTTCATATTTTCATGAATAGTGAAAATTACTAAATTTTAATTAAAAACATCTTTTTTAATCAAAATAATTAATAGTGATAAATTATGAATTTGAGTGGTTTTAAAGTATATTTAGAATATATTTTTACCATTTAATATAATTTTTGTCATTGGACATAATTTTAAAATTAAACCGAACATAAACAAGTGTCAACCTTTTTATAGTTATTATCTCTTAAAAATACGCTTTTTGTTTTGACAGCGAGAATTAATTTTAAATTAATTTCTGCCACTTCTGTGTTTTGAATTTAGAAAAATGGATTCCATATTTGGAATCAGGATGTTCAAATTTTGTAAATTGGTAACTTTTATTTTTAGACATTTTGAATAATTACTGCGGTAAATATTTTATTTACCATGGTTAAGGGTAAATCCGGTAAATAAGGGTTAAAAAATAATATTATAATAATACTAAATTACCCTAAAACGTGTCTTAGCCTTATTGGTTGATATAATTTCGACCATAGGCATATTTGGGTCGATTTGGGGACCCCATGGTGCCACTTGTAGGTGATAAGGACACTTTATTTTAATTAAGTTAAAATGAATACAAAAATGACACAAGCATATATCTTTTAGCAAAACAATTTTTACATAAGGTTATATATGTTGGATTTCAGATTATAAATATACATTAGAAAGATAAAAATATTTCCTACATAGTGATAGTTCATTTATAATTTTTAGACATTAAATAATTTAATTTATTTATGACACAGGGATGATGAATTAATTACTATAATAGTGAAAAATTAAAATAATTGATATTATAAATACCCAAATAAATATAATATTAAACTTTTAATGAATTACAATAATTTTATAGGATAATATGATATATTATGATTGATTTAATTGACATTTTTCGAAGTAATCAATCTGTTATTAGTTTCACAAAAATCAACAATTGAATAGTGTCAAAATTGACATAAAAGAGTTCTTAAAACAAATATTATATTATTAATTGATATTAAATTCCTAAAAATCTAAGGTTCGGCCAAGAGACTTATATCATGATAGTTTCATCATTAATGGACCACTTGGGGGTCTCTTGGATGTATATAGTAAGTTTATTAACCATATTATATAAAGATACAAAGAGACATTGTAAAAGTGAAACTAATTAACTTAGAGTTAATACTTAAAGATAAGGTTAATATAAGTACCCAAACCTGTCTAAATTCAATTGGTTGAGTTTTTTGCGACCTATCCACACCTTAACCTTTGAATAATCAACTTTGGATCCATTAGAAACCGAATATGAATTTATTATAAATTAATATTTCTAGCTTTTCCAAAGGTGCCCCTCACCCCTCTTATAAAAGGGAACTCCTCCTTCTCATTTCTTCACACCTTCAAAGCCTTTTTTTCGGCCAAACTCTGCCCAAATACTCTCCCAATATCCCTCACTACAACCTAGAAGCCTTAGTTTGATCAGAAAGCCAACCTATGGAGCCCTTTTGATCAAATCAAAAGGAAGAACCCGAAGAAGAGGTAATGTTTTCACCACCCCTTTTAAAGTTCCTTTCTTCTTCCACTTCTTCTTTCTTTGTTCTTACCATTATAAAATAATAACTCCAGTATCTCACATATACATTGATGTTATTATAAATATGTTACAACCATATTCAGTATTCTATCCACCCTTTGAATAACATGTCACCATACGTGCGTACGTACGGCTTACCGTCTCCACGTCGTGGTGTAATTGTTATTCAATATATTATTATTTGGATGGGTATAATAATGATGTGTAACTCATGTAAATAATAAATATAACATGGTAATGATTCTTTATATATGATATACTATCCATTTATATATTATTTTAATATCAAAAGAATAATATTGTCACTCGTGCATACGTACGGACTACCGTCTCCCCGAACGCGATGAGATTCATTCTCCATCGTATCCATTCAAGTATAATTATCATTTGATGATTTAAAAATGATGTTTAAGGACTTGATATCATTCTGGATATGAATAAGATAAAACAAACATGGCTTATGTAACAAAACATATAAAATAAAATGAGTAAATTAACACCCGAAACGACGATAATTCTAAGATATTATTAACAAATCAATGTTAAAAGATCATATATGATATCATATTAATATATATGATTCTTGTATAATTTAATAACAATTATTTCACCATTATACAGGAGGTTAACCTACCCCAACCAAGGAAAAGTACAAGGTAAGGGTTATTTCACAATCTCTTCATTATCCGAGGTTGTTTATACGTAATAATCTAATGGGTTCTCTTTATCATCCACATCCATGTTTCTTAAAAATGTCTTTCAAAACATTTTTACTATTTACTAGAATATGAGTTAAAGTCATTTATACCCTTTTTGACTTTAGAAGTTGTTTATAAAGTAATCTTTCGGTCGTTTCTAAAACAAGGTCCTTTTTAACCTTTTCGACAGAATTAAGCTAAGAATGTTTTTTTAACTTATACGGCGAGTGCGGCTATTTTCCGCCGTTATAAAATCTTCAGAGCTTCCCTTACAAGCTTATAAGAATATTTTCAAAGAAAATGATTTATTTTATATGGATCTTAAATGATTTCAAAATAAAAAGAGATATTTCTTTAAAAAGAATATTGATTTCATCTATGTCAACATCCTTTGATGGATTTTAAGATTATTTGAAGTTGATTTATTATGATACAAAAATTCTATATTGTATTGAAAGTTTTGTGATATGTTTGACTGTGGATGTGCTATTTTTATACCATTCATAGTTTATGGTGAAATTATTTACATTTGGTATGCTAGTTTTAATACGAATGTTTATGTTATGTTTAAACCTTTTCATATGGGAATGCATTGGACTTAGTAAGTGACGGGTGGAGCCCGCTATAGCTCCTCGATGCATCGGTAGGTCTCATGAGACAAAATAGTGTCTTGGCACAAGGCCTTGACAAAATCCTATTTGTAGTCTTGGCACGAGGCCTTGACTATGTGGTTATGATAGTCTGGCATTATGTATTCCAACATTATGAAAGTGGTTATTGATTTTTTCATGTGATTATTCGATTAGTAGAATATCCATGTGAATAAATAAATGGCATTATTTCATTTTATTTATGCCATACCATGTTGAAAGTTCATGTTTGAAAGGCTTTTGTTTTAGTTATACATTGCCTTAAATGTTTATTCTAATTTATGAAAGTTTCCGCTATATTGTTATCCTTACTGGGCATTTGATCTCACCCCTTTTATATGTTTTATTTTTCCCAGGAAGTGAAGAAGTAAGTTATGAATGACCTGTAGGGATATTATGTTGGGATATGAGTGTGGTTTATGGAGACAATATGTTGTTGTAGTAGTTTTTCATTTTATGATGTAATATAATAGTTATGAATATATCTAGTGTTTCCAAGGCTACTAAACCAATCGGTCTTTCGAGATTTGATCTTTCTTGTGATCATGCCAATGTTATGTAATAAAGCACCGACTCTGGGTAACTGGGGTCGGGGTGTTATAGTTGGTATCAGAGGAAGTTTAGTACAAACCTTGGAAGCTAGATTTAGATAAACTCTGATTAGAGCACGTAGACCTAAGATGAACTTTGAGGATTAGTATAGAAGAAATTCCTAGAATATTGGTATTGTAGAGATTTTGTGAGTTTTCCAAGCAATACATCCCTGTCTGGATACGAGCAGGTATAGGCGGCTCTGGCATAGATGTACCTAGGGGTAAAACCCGAAAACACCGCTTTGAGCTAGACTCGAACGGGAACTGCTGCATGACAACGGGCCTTGCTGCACTCTTGGTTACGACACTCCCGAGGGATATGCTTAGGATAACTCTGATTTTCATTACAAATCATTATGAAGGGTTTATGAGTATATACTTTCTCAAAGAAAACATTCTTATGATTATGGATTATATCCATAAATAGTTCAATTTATGTTAAGTGTTTTATAAGTATGGGATTAGGTATTTTGATTCATAAACTGATCTAGTTTATGCCATTGTTTAGAAATGGCGCCTAGTGGAAGAAATGGAAACCGTATCAATGCACGCACTCCATGTAGGGATTTCCCTCTTGCTCAAGATAATTATAGTGGAGCTGGTGATGCAACTGGAGCTGATCAGCTAATCACCATACTGGGACAGCTTACTCAGGTTATGAATAATAACCTTACCCGTATGGAGCACCATGATCCACAGCGTGGATGATCAATGTTAGATCGATTCATGAGGCAACAACCACCAACGTTCAATGGGAGTACAAATCCCTTAGTAGATGAGCAATGGATATTTTCCCTAGAGAAAATATTTCAGGCTTTGGGGTGCAGTGAAAGGGAAAAAGTTATCATGGGAGTTTACTGCCTCACTGGAGATGCTGATCAATGGTGGTCATTGATTCAAAATACAAAGGAAGATGATGTAGTATCAAATATGGAATGGAGGGAGTTCAAAGTTCTGTTTTTAGAAAAATACTTTCCTCGTGACCATCGAGCAGATATGGAAAGGAAATTTCTAAGTCTGAGACAGAAGGAGGATGAGAATTTCACAAAGTATGATGCTAACTTTACAAGGTTAGCAGGGTACGCTGGTGATTATATACGTAATCAAAGAAGTAAGATTGATCGTTTCTTTGATGGGTTAAAACCATTTCTCCGTCGGGCATTAGTCTCACAATCCTTTTTACCGTACGAAGACATTGTCTCATGTGCTATCAAGACCGAAAAGGAATTCTCTAAGTCTTATGACATTAAAGTAAAGCAAGAGAAGAAGAGAGCTGCTGATAAATCTGGGAATGGAAATAAGGGGAAGAAGGGAAAGGTTGAATATCCATCGTGTGGTAAATGCGGGAAGAAACATCCTGGTACTTGCTTGAAGGGAATGGGAGTCTGTTACAAGTGTGGTGAAAAAGGCCACCAAGCTCGTGATTGCAAGGGGAAGAAGGAAGCTAACAACGTTCAGTGCTACAATTGCAGGGAGATGGGGCATTATGCAAATGCATGTCCTAAGCGTCAGGAGAACTTATCTCAGAAAAGGCCAAGGGATCAAGGCCAGGCTTATGCTATCACTACTGCCGAGGTAGAAGCTCCGAAAGACGTGGTTGCAGGTAATTTAATGGTTTCCTCAAGTTTAGAAAATTCATTATTTGATTCTGGATCATCGCATTGTTTCATATCTTCCCAATTTTCTAAGAAAATTAGGTATTTCCAATTTGATTTAATAAGGGAGTTTTCAGTTAAAACTCCTAAGGGAAGTATCATTGCAACAAAGTTTTGTGAATCAGTCCCCATTAGAGCACATAAATGTTCTTTATCTGCTGATCTCATCGTCATACCTATGATTGAGTTTGATATAATCCTCGGTATGGATTGGCTTTCGGACTATGATGCGAAGATTTATTGTAAGAAGAAAGAGGTTACGATTCTTGATGATAATGATAAGGAACACCTTATCTTTAGAGCAGAATCGTCACCACCTAATTCTTATTTAGATCCACCCCCAGTAGCTCAACATAATTCAATTATTGGGGAGGAAGAGAATGAAATAATTGTCGGTGAGGAAAGGAATGTTCAAATAGAGGATGTACCTGTTGTGAAAGAATTTATAGATGTATTTCCGGAAGATTTACCTGGACATCCTCCAGAACTAGAAGTTGAGTTTTCCATTGATTTAATTCCGGGATAAAGGCCTATATCGAAGACCCCTTACAGAATGGCTATGGTAGAGTTAGTCGAACTAAAGAAACAACTAGAGGAATTGAGTAATAAAGGATTTATTCGCCCTAGTTTTTCTCCATGGGGAGCCCCTGTTCTTTTTGTTAAAAAGAAAGATGGATCTATGAGGTTATGTATCGACTACAGGGAGATCAATGCTATAACGATAAAGAACAAGTATCTCCTACCTCGCATTGATGATTTATTTGACCAACTGCATGGAGCTAAATACTTTTCAAAGATTGACCTTCGATCTGGATACCATCAGTTGTGTGTGAAGAAAGAAGACATTCCAAAGACAGCATTTCGAACCAGGTACGGGCATTACGAGTTTACTGTAATGCCGTTTGGATTGACTAATGCACCCTTTGTATTCATGGATCTGATGAATAGGGTTTTCAAGGAGTATATCGATGAATTTGTGGTGGTATTTATTGATGATATCTTGGTATACTCAAAAAACTACGAAGATCCTGAAAATCACTTGCGCATTATCTTGAAGACTCTTAGGAGGCATGAATTATATGGGAAGTTTAGCAAGAGTGAATTCTGGCTTCATGAGATTTATTTTCTTGGCCATATTTTCTCTAAAGATGGAATCTCTGTTGATCCTTCTAAGACCAAGGCAATCCAAGAATGGGCAGCACCTACGAGTATAACTGAGGTACGCAGTTTTATTGGTTTGGCTGGTTATTATCGACGTTTCGTCCAGAATTTTGCCCGATTGGCTAACCCATTAACGAAGCTCACACGTAAAGGGGTTAAATTTGTTTGGAAAAAAGAGTGTGAAAAATGTTTCGAAGAACTGAAGAGAATATTAGTCAATGCTCCTATATTGACTCTACCATCGGGGAATGATGGGTTCGTTATTTATAGTGATGCATCAAAGAAAGGACTTGGTTGTGTCCTTATGCAGAATGATAGAGTTATTTCCTATGCATCACGACAGTTGAAAATTAATGAACAAAACTATCCTGCTCATGATCTCGAGTTAGCAGCTGTGATCTTTTCTTTGAAGATATGGAGGCACTACCTCTATGGTGAAAAATGTGAGATTTATACTGATCACAAGAGTTTGAAGTATATTTTCTCACAAAAAGAACTCAACATGAGGAAAAGGAGATGGCTTGAATTACTCAAGGATTATGATTGTATGATACACTACCACCCGGGGAAGGCAAACAAGGTGGAAGATGCTTTGAGTAGAAAAGACCATGGAGTTTTGAACAATATGAGAATTGAAAGGGATCCAATTTTCATTGATCTAGTGAAGATAGACATGGGAATAACCAGGGAAGGTGAAACATCAATTCTTTTTCAAATGGTTGCCAAACCATCTTTACTAGAAAGGATTAAGAGTTCTCAGACCGATGATGAAGAATTCCAAAAGAAGATTAAAGCTGTGAATGATGGGAGATTGAGAGACTATGTGTATGAAGATGGAATTTTGAAATTCGGGAAGAGACTTTGTGTTCCCGATTTACCTGATCTAAAAAGGGAATTGCTGGATGATGCTTATAGATCCAATTTCTCTATACACCCTGGGAGCACAAAAATGTACAGAGATTTGAAGGAACATTTTTGGTGGGACAACATGAAGAGGGAGATTGCTGATTTTGTGTCAAGATGTATGGTTTTTCAACAAGTGAAAGCTGGAAGGCAATAGCCTGGAGGAGTCATGCAACCTCTTCCCATACCGGAGTGGAAATGGGACAATATTACGATGGACTTTGTCATGGGGCTACCAAAGACTACTAGAAGGAACGATGCAATATGGGTTATTGGTGATCGTCTTTCCAAGTCAGCACATTTTCTGGATATAAGAGAAGATCTACCCCTGGAACATCTAGCAAGACTATATATTAATGAAGTTGTGAGACTTCATGGAGTTACCTTATCAATTGTTTCTGATCGTGATCCCCGTTTTACTTCAAGATTTTGGAAAAGTCTTCAGAAATCCCTAGATACTGAACTTTATTTGAGCACTGCTTACCACCCTCAGACAGATGGACAATCAGAACGGACTATTCAGACCTTAGAAGACATGTTGAGATCTTGCTCACTTGACTTTCAGGGTATGTGGGATCAATATTTACCACTGGTATAATTTTCCTATAACAATAGCTTCCATTCGAGTATTCAGATGGCACCATATGAAGCGTTATACAGAAAGGGATGTCGTACACCAACCTGTTGGGATGACGTTGGTGAAAGAAAACTTGTAGGTCCAGAACTGGTGGAGGAAAGAATGGAAAAGGTGAAGGTAATCCAAAATCAAATCAGAGCAACTCAAAGTAGGCAGAAGAGCTATGCCGATAATCGAAGGAAGGATTTGGAATTTAAAGTCGGTGATCATGTTTTCCTAAAGGTATCTCCATGGAAGGGAGTCATACGTTTTGGTAAGAAAGGTAAATTGAGTCCCAGGTACATCGGACCATTCGAAATTCTAGAACGAATTGGGGTTGTAGCTTACCGATTGGAAATGCCGCCAAGTCTCTCTAAAGTTCACGATGTGTTCCACGTATCTCTGTTGAGGAAATACATGCCTGACCCAATGAATGTACTCAACTATGAAGAATTAGAACTGGAACCTGATCTGTCTTATTTCTAAGAGCCCGTCAGGATTCTTGATATGAGAGAACAAGTACTAAGAAACCGGACGATGCGTCTGGTAAAAGTTTTGTGGAGAAACCATAAGATGGAAGAGGCAACGTGGGAACCCGAGGAACTTATGATGAAGAACCACCCGAGTCTATTCATGCGATAGTATTCTAGAAATTTTGAGGACGAAATTATTTGAAGGAGGGGAGAATGTAACACCCCAAGCTTCTACGGTACACTTCTCTTTGAATAATGTGATAGAGTGTGTTGTACGCAATACCGAGTTCTAACACACCATAACCAATCAAACTAGCCGTTATGAATAGTAATACCTACTTTTTGAAATTATATATATTTTATATTTCAAAATGGACTTCATTTTGGATTCGGAATATTTAATTTTAGCCTACGGTGAAATTTTGGTACATTTCGGATAACTTTCATATTTTGATGAATAGTGAAAATTACTAAATATTAATTAAAAACAACTTTTTTAATCAAAATAATTAATAGTGATAAATTATGAATTTGAGTGGTTTTAAAGTATATTTAGAATATATTTTTACAATTTAATATAATTTTGGTCATTGGACATAATTTTACAATTAAACCGAACATAAACAAGTGTCAATCTTTTGATAGTTATTATCTCTTAAAAACACGCTTTTTATTTTGACAGCGGGAATTAATTTTAAATTAATTTCTGCCACTTATGTGTTTTGAATTTAGAGAAATGGATTCCATATTTGGAATCAGGATGTTCAAATTGTGTAAATAGGTAACTTTTATTTTTAGACATTTTGAATAATTACTGCGGTAAATATTTTATTTACCATGGTTAAGGGTAAATCCGGTAAATAAGGGTTAAAAAATAATATTATAATAATACTAAATTACCCTAAAACCTGTCCTAGCCTTATTGGTTGATACATTTTTGACCATAGTCATTTTTGGGTCGATTTTGGGACCCCATGGTGCCACTTGTAGGTGATAAGGACACTTTATTTTAATTAAGTTAAAATGAATACAAAAATGACACAAGCATATATCTTTTAGAAAAACAATTTTTACATAAGGTTATATATGTTGGATTTTAGATTATAAATATTCATTATAAAGATAAAAGGATTTCCTACATAGTGATAGTTCATTTATAATTTTTAGACATGAAATAATTTAATTTATTTATGACATAGTGATGATAAATTAATTACTATAATAGTGAAAAATTAAAATAATTGATATTATAAATACCCAAATAAATATAATATGAAACTTTTAATGAATTAAACTAATTTTCTAGGATAATATGATATATTAGGATTGATTTAATTGACTTTTTTAGAAGTAATCAATCTGTTATGAGTTTCACAAAAATCAACAATTGAATAGTGTCAAAATTGACATAAAAGAGTTCTTAAAACAAATATTATATTATTAATTGATATTAAATTCCTAAAAATCTAAGGATCGGCCAAGAGACTTATATCATGATATTTTCATCATTAATGGACCACTTGGGGGTCTCTTGGATGTATATAGTATGTTTATTAACCATATTATATAAAGATACAAAGAGACATTGTAAAAGTGAAACTAATTAACTTAGAGTTAATACTTAAAGATAAGGTTAATATAAGTACCCAAACCTGTCTAAATTCTATTTGTTGAGTTGTTTTCGACCCCTCCCCACCTTAAGCTTTGAATAATAAACTTTGGATCCATTAGAAACCGAATATGAATTTATTATAAATTAATATTTCTAGCTTTTCCAAAGGTGCCCCACACCCCTCTTATAAAAGGGGACTCCTCCTTCTCATTTATTCACACCTTCAAAGCCTTTTCGTTCAGCCAAACTCTGCCCAACTACTCTCCCAACATCCATCAATACAACCTAGAGGCCATAGTTTGATCAGAAAGCCAACCTAAGGAGCCCTTTTGATCAAATCAAAAGGAAGAACCCGAAGAAGAGGTAATGTTTTCACCACCCCTTTTAAAGTTCCTTTCTTCTTCCACTTCTTCTTTCTTTGTTCTTACCATTCTAAAATAATAACTCCAGTATCTCACATATACTATGATGTTATTATAAATATGGTACAACCATATTCAGTATTCTATCCACCCTTTGAATAACATGTCACCATACGTGCGTACGTACGGCTTACCGTCTCCACGTCGTGGTGTAATTGTTATTCAATATATTATTATTTGGATGGGTATAATAATGATGTTTAACTCATGTAAATAATAAATATAACATGTTAATGATTCTTTATATATGATATACCATCGATTTATATATTATTTTAATATCAAAATAATGATATTGTCGCTCGTGCGTACGCACGGACTACCGTCTCCACGAACGCGATGAGATTCATTCTCCATCGTATCCATTCAAGTATAATTATCATTTGATGATTTAAAAATGATGTTTAAGGACTAGATATCATTATGGATATGAATAATATACAACAAACATGGCTTATGTAACAAAACATATAAAAGAAAATGAGTAAGTTAACACCCGAAACGACGATAATTCTAAGATATTATTAACAAATCAATGTTAAAAGATCATATATGATATCATATTAATATATATGATTCCTGTATAATTTAATAACAATTATTTCACCATTATACAAGAGGTTAACCTACCCCAACCAAGGAAAATTACAAGGTATGGTTTGTTTCACAATCTCTTCATTATCCGAGGTTGTTTATACGTAATAATCTACTGGGTTCTCTTTATCATCCACATCCATGTTTCTTAAAAATGTATTTCAAAACATTTTTACTATTTACTAGAATATGAGTTAAAGTCATTTATACCCTTTTTGACTTTTATAAGTGGTTTATAAAGGAATCTTTTGGTCGTTTTCAAAACAAGGTCCTTTTTAACCTTTTCGACAGAATTAAGGTAAGAATGTTTTTTTTAACTTATACGGCGGGTGCGACTATTTTCCGCCATTATAAAATCTTCAAAGCTTTCCTTACAATCTTATAAGAATATTTTCAATGAAAATGTTTTATTTTATATGGATCTTAAATGATTTCAAAATAAAAGGAGATATTTCTTTAAAAAGAATATTGATTTCATCTATGTCAACATCCTTTGATGGATTTTAAGATTATTTGAAGTTGATTTATTATGATACAAAAATTCTATATTGTATTGAAGGTTTTGTGATATGTTTGACTATGGATGTGACCATTCATAGTTTATGGTGAAATTATTTACATTTTGTATACTAGTTTTAATATGAATGTTTATGTTATGTTTAAACCTTTTCATATGGGAATGCATTGGACTTAGTAAGTGACGGGTGGAGCCTGCTATAGCTCCTTGATGCATCGGTAGGTCTCATGAGACAAACTAGTGTCTTGGAGAAATGAATCACACGCCACTTACATTGGACATCACTTCTATATACTCAAGGATTCATCAACTTCCAATTTTGGATATTTTTTTATTCCACTATAAGATCCCTCCAATAACATACATCCCTTTAAAGGGAGATTTTTTAAACTTACGCTTAATATTGATCTTGAATTTTTTTACTCCTATAAATGAAATGAATTTATTAAATGCAATCCAAATTTTTTATTATGATATACTGCCAAAAATTCATAGAGGAACCATAAATACTTACCATCGTTGAAAATTATACCACATAGCTTTAAATAGATCTAAAATTACCTCTCAGAATGTCCTACTTTACGACTGATAATGATATCATTTATTGTAAAATATAATATTGGAGTGAGGTATTCTTGCAACTCAATCATATTCTATGATGAAACATTAATCATAAGCCATGACTACTCTTGCCAAATATGATAGAAAATATCATTTTTATTTTATCATAATTAATAATTGAGGTGATATTGTATTTGTGAGGTGATCCCCTCTTTTTCACACAAACCATAGATAGTGTCATAATTTATGATATCATAAATTGTGTGATAAAATGTAGTTTAAATCCTTAGATTTTTTATATTTTACACCATATGATATATAATATCCATATGTTATGGATGAACAAAGAAATCATTCATATCATAATATATGATATTGACAAAATACAATATGACATTTATTTATTCAAAAAACTAACAGATTAATACATTGTGTCCTTGAAGAACAAGTCTCTGATACCAGTTTTGAGTTTCAGGTTATCATCCTATGATCACTGAAAGAGTTCTAGCACCTTAACCTAGTTATAAACAGTGATCAAAGAAGAAGAGAGTTTTGGATATGGAATGCAATAATAGGTTGATTACAATAGGTGGATCATATCTCTATTTTTTTCATTTTGGACATGGATAAAAAATTACATGACTTATAATACATAATGATCCAACCATCAAAAGTATATTTTAAACATTTTTTTAATCTCTACAGTCATTCACTATGTTAGACGGATTTTCAAATTATTTTTTATCATATAAATTATTTAACTCTCTATTTTTTATTATTAAATATATTAATAAATCACATCTCAGAGTTTTATTGATCAATTATCCAACCATGGATAACTCAATAACTTTTTGGAAATAAACTCTTTATATGTTGTTATGTATTTATAATTCCATTTACCCAAATATTTATCAACTATATCCAATCTAGGAAAATTTTAAATAATTTATTGAGCATACTCTTCTCACTAAATAAATTCCCCATCACTCGTTGTACCCCATAGTTAATGTTTAATATTAATCTTGAATTAATTAAAAAACAAAACTCCCAAAACATGCATCATTAATTTTTTTTGATCTTGACTAATTAGTTAAATATTTTTTTTGAATTCAATAAAAAATTATTCATCAAAATCATAAATCTAAATAACCCATTTCATGGTTTAAAAATTTACATGAATTAAAAAAAATCTACAAAACATGTTTTAATGATTTTTACACTTACCATAGTCCCTATATGTTCATCACCCATAAATGAGGTCTACAACTTGGTATCCCTTAATCCACAAAAACCGTTATAATTATGACTTTATAATCTATAATCTCGTATATAAGATGAATTAAATAATACAAACTACCTAGATTTTGGAACACTATATTATTAAAATGAAGAAAAACCGAGGTGGATGAGAGGTCTACTTGTTAATGTATAGAGTAGAGTACAACATATATGTGTTTATCTAGAAAAAAATGGGCTGGAAACTCAAATAAATATGAAAGGAGAAGAATAAACAGAACCAAAATCGTTGTATTTCAGTAAGTATGAGAAGAAATGTTGGGTTCATCATGTTTAAGAACATCATAAAAATGAAAAACACAGAATCCAAAACATCAATAAATGATAGAGGAAGAGTAGAAAATGTCATACATTGGATTATAGACTTGATTAATCCAAGGGAACGTAGAGGAGTCATGCCATCAGTAGAGGATTTTCATGAGAGAATGAGAATTATGATTGACTGAATCATGGTCAGGGTTTTTTTAAATAGATCGAGGACACATTTAACATCATTGTACAGAATGCACTGATAAAGATAAATTTTATCAATGCCGATAAAAGGAGTATTTATCATTTTTAGCATTAATAAATCTCGATCTTTATCAACAATAAAAAACACTGATAAAAGACATAATTATAAGCACTAGCATTTTAGCACTGATTAATGTTTTATAATTATAACAATTTAAATATCTTCATTATAATTTTATAATTAATTAAATAAATTTATTATAATTTTATAATTATTTAAATATTTAAAATTATTTATTTAGAATTATATAACTACTTATTTAAAAAGTAATAAATATTTATTTATAATAATTATAAATATTATAAATATAAATTCATAGATGTATTTATTTATAAGTATTTATTTAAAAATATAATTCTAACATTATTAAGGGATATACAATCTTAAATACAATCATTTTAAAAATGAGTGAAATTAAATAATTCAAAATGATTATTGTTTAAAAATATTCAAAAAATAGATTATTTTAATTAATAAAATAATACTTATTAATAAAATAGATATATATATATTGAATTGGATGAATACATATTAAAAATACTAAAAAATAGTAATTAAATATATATAAATAAATAATAGAAAATGGCCAAATTAAAAAATAAAATAAAAAACAAAAAACAAAAAACATTACAAATAAAACTGTAGTATTGAAAATAAATAAATAAAATCAACTGATTAAAAATATAATATATATTAGATGATTTAATTTATAATGAAATTCAAAAATATACTAAAATTTGAATAAATTACAAAAATATTAGGTGTATGTGTTTCTATATTTTGTGTAAATATATTTGGGTGTGTGTTCATATACAAATACATTAACATATATATACATTAAAAAATTCAACACACGATGTTTGGCATACGTTAGATTGAAAAATCAGACAACATTAGAATTGAATAAGACATTAATATGTTTTTTATATAAAATTATATATATATATATATATTATAATTATTCATTTTACATATCTATATTTAATATATAATATTTATTTATATTAATTAGAAATATATATATTAAATTTTTTCATTTTTATAAAAAATTACTTAATTAATAAAATATTTCATATTTTTCTTATGTTACTCATTTTAATTTTATTTGTTTATATTTTCATTTTATTCTGGACATTTATCAGTGCTAATAAAAGTTTCTTTTATCAGGGCTAAAATAAAGCACTAATAAAGGTTACCATTTATGAGCACTAAAAAAAGCATTGATAAATGATGCCCTTTATCAGTGCTATTTTTAGCACTGATAAAGGGATTTTGTTTATCAGCTCTTAGTTTAGAGCTGATATAGATAGATTTTATTAGTGAATTTTTCTTTCATTGATAAATTCCAGTGATGTTAAACATGTGTTTTTTATAGTGTTGTTAGGAATGAAATGAGAAACCTTCATCAGCCTGTCAACAATAACCCACATAGTATCGTTACCACAAGATGACCTCAGTAAACTGGTCATTAAATTAATCGCAACATCATCCCATTTATAATCTGAAATCGGTAATTTATGTAAAATTATGGCTGGTTATTAATGTATCGCCTTCACCTGTAGACAGTTGGAGCACCTTGTAACAAAACCAGCTACCTCTACTTATACATGACCACCAATACAGAAGGATTAAGTCATCGTACATCTTGGTGACCCCAGGATGAACCGCCCAAGCTGAAGCATGAAACTATTATATAAAATCCTTGGGTATGTACTTTGGAACCCAAACGTGACCATGGATACGAAGAATCTCATCCTCTCCTACAATCCAACTAGGAGGTGGATCCTCACCTACCACACTCTACTGCAGGACTGTGACTTCAGATCTGATAACTATCTCATCCTCAATCTATCTAGTAATGAAGTGGTAATAGATGAGGATGATAGTTATGTCTATCCCTAAATATCATGCACCTCTAATCGCATCTCAAAGACCAATGCCATAAGCTTCCACTTGCTACTGGCCTGCTGCACTGCATGTATTCGAGTCATCCTTCTAAGTGCATTGGCCATTGATTTTCCTTTACCTAGTGAGTAGACAAGATTAATGTTGAAGGAATGAATGTATATCACCAATCTTCACCGCCTCAAATTCATATCACTCTGAGTAAATATGTACTTGAGGCTTTTGTGGTCTGTGTATACCGGAAAATTCTCTCCTAGTAAGTAATTTCTTCAAAATTGAAAAACATGAATAAATATATCTAACTCAAGATCATGTGTCATGTAATTCCTCTCATGCGGATTTAGCTACTGAGACCCGTATGTCATGACTTTACCCCCCTGTATCACCACTACTCCCATCATATTAACTAATTCATTACAATACACAGTATATATCATTCCATGTTCCAAATGTTTCATGACTGGTGCTGATGTTAGCCTCCCTTTGAGATACTGAAACAATGTCTCATAATAATTTAACAGTACAAACTTCAAACCCTTCTTAGTAAATACATTCACTTGTTCCGGTAAGAATTAGAAGTCTTGTATGAAATTCCTATAGTAAAAAACTAGCCCCAAGAAACTCAATATGTCAAGAACATTCATGGTCTATTCCCAAGAAACCACAACTATCACAATCTATGGGTCCACTGATACTCCTGTCTCCGATATGATATGACCCATGATGTGAATCTGATCCATCCGAAAGTAGAACGTTGTGAGATTAACATATTACTAATTCTATCTCATTGTATTCAAAACAATCTCATCGTGTTTGGCATGGTCATGTCATTTGTAAGAATACACAAATATATCATCCACAAAAGACACCATAAAAGTATCCATGTATGTATGGAACACTTGGTTTATTAGTGTGATCAAAACTGTTGGTGTGTTCGTGAGACTGAATGACATAACTAGATACTCATATAGACTATAACTACTATGAAAGTCTATATGAGGTATGTCTTTAGGTATAACACATACCTGATGAAATCCTGATCTCAAGTCAAATTTCGAGAACACTCGAGCTCCTCAAAGCCGATCAACATTTTCATCTGTTATTGGCAAGGGACATATATTTTTAACCACCAACTAGTTTAATTTATGATAGTCTACACATAGCTTGACAGTTCAATACACCTTTTTTAAAAAATGTACTAGTGAACCCCACTGATAATTACTGGTTCGAATAAACCCTTTCACCTTCAAATCCTCTAGCTACCTCTTGAGCTCTTAAAACACTGTCATAGACATCTTGTATGGAAAAATGGATACCTGGGAAACTCTTGGAACTATCTTGATGGAGAATTCCACCTCTCTCTGAAGAGGTAAACCAGAATATTCCGTGAAAAAGGCATCCCTAAAGCATTCAAACACTAGAGGAAGGTTCTCCTGACTCACTTACTAATCATTTATATAAAAATTAGTAATATGGGTTGTCATTCCACACAACATAAGATATTGTGGTACAGCTCGACTCACCTGGACATCTCATTCAACCTTGTGAGTATACACTACACCCTATGGTGATGTGAAAATTACCCTATAGTGATGAAAACCAATGTAATCTAGATAAGATACCACCAATCCATCTCGAGGATGACATCAAACCCTGTCATCACGTGTACATACAAATTCTAGACAAAGTGACATCCACCAAACTCAGAGAGAAATACCTACACTAGTGCACATATTCTGTTATGATTCCCAACGGTGTTTCTATCATCATAATTCCCTCATAAATAAAAAAACAAGCCCAAGGATTTTTACCACCGATGCAGATATATAAAATATTTGATGCACTTGTATCAAAAAGTGGAGATGTAATAATAGAGGCTATTAAGAATGTACCTATCATCATAGATAATCCTAAACCCTTCTCCATGGCGGTAGTCTGTATTGAATAGATCTATCCTACACCACAACCCTATGATAAACCTCAATACCCAAAGTAGGCCCACTCTGATGTCTCGGTGTAAATGGTGTATGTATCCCATGACCATGACCACCAGTACCTCAGCCTGACCGGACAACACAACTCAAGCTCCCTTCCCGATGTTGAGATGTGGAAACTTCTCTTAAACTTGGTTCCATAGATGAACCCCTACCACTCAAACATACTGGAATGGTCCTAAAAAAACTCAGCATATGGCCCATCCTACCGCAATCTCGACACACAACTTGGTCACATACACATAGAATCTTCACATGGAATCTCATTCAACAATGGTGAAAAAACACTGAGATGCCAACACTCACATCCTGACTGTAACTCATCTCAAAGGAAGCCTCAAAATTGAACTTCCTTCTAGAATATGTAGAACTACTGGGTTGAGAAACAACACTTCCCCACACTGCACACCAATCTTTTATCAGGATCTGATATGTAATCAGTGCTAGATTCAAAATTTCAGTGATATAGGTCACCCTGAACACATTGACCTGAGATCTGATAGCATGATGAAGACCTTTCTTGAAGCATCTCACAATAGATATCTAATCAGTATGGTATGTTTGTGCAAAATGTTGCAACTCTATAAAGTTTGTCGAGTACTCCATAACTATTATAGCTCCCTACTCCAGCTTCATGAACTCACTAGCCCTCTCTGCTCAGAGAGTCACGAGGTAGAAATAGTCATAGAAGAGGGTTTAAATATCCATCCATCCCATATATTGTAGCCCATTATCCCAGTTTAGAACATCCCAACAGGGATTTGATGATCCACATATCATATATTTGGTGAGCTCAAACCTCATCTCAGGAGGTGTCTTAATATGATCTAATATAGAAAGCGTTGTCTCAAGACACAACTCAGTATCTTGTGGACTGTCATCCCCAAAAATCATAGGACGCTGTTGCTGCTGGAACACCCATGTTTTCTCAGATATATATAACGCAAGACACGATGCTCCTTAAAAAGACTTTATGTAGCAGAAGGAACCCTTGAAGAAATATGCCTCAGCATCGGTGTTCGGAATAGTAGATGGTGCCACATATATCATAAAACGAGGATCAACCAGTAGCCCATTTCCCATAACCTTCATAGTGTGATCATCACCTCACTCCTAGTGTAATACTGGAGTTATTAAAGGTGGAATGCCTCTAAAAAATGCATGCCTAAGAAAATAACATGATCAATGTTCACAACAAAAAAGTGAAAGAAAGGTCAAAACCCTACTAAAACAAGTTATAGCCCACAACCAAATCCTAAATCTAGTACTATAAAAACAAACTGTCACAACCCAACTAGACACACAACCTCTTTCCCACTCAAAATATGGGTGTAGGTCAAGTTTCTATTTATCATCTCAAGTTTTTATTTCATTTACATTTGAATTCATATCCACTTTACTTTCCATTTCCAAAATTCAATTACTGAAGAGGTCCAACCAAGGATTCACAAATTTAGAATCCATGAAGGCCCATAAGATGGCATGTACCCAAAATGTAGTTCCCATTTAATCCATACATATCAAATTCCCATTAAGAACTAAATTTAAAAAGGCGTGTCTCTTCCAGTCTATAGGGGAAAATGCACCTAAATAACTAAAATATGACCGAAATTCTCTATTCAATACAAAAATTCCATCACAATAGTAAATAAATATATCAAATCACCCATAACAAAAACATTCGTCAAGTAATATATCTTAAATGGAATGTCATAATGCATGAAATGTTATTCTAGCATGTGCCTATACGATGCATGAGATGGAGTACCCTCATTTCATTGGGTTGGAACAAAAATAGAACCCACAATTATCTCATTTGTAACATCATAATTCAACTACATCACCCAATGGTGAAATAAAAATAACCATAATATCCAAAATCTATAAAATAATAATTCCATTCGAGGCAATTTTGATTTTCCTAGTACGCGAGGTAGCAACTCCCAGGTAGATCTCATTACCAAGTTCCATTTTTCTTCCTATCATAGTATATTGTCTCCAAATAGTAAGGAAAATAAAGAAATACACAATGATAACACTTTATAACATCCTATTCTCGGTATCCACTCAATAATTCCCTAAGCCCGGTTGTTCACAAGGCCTCAAGCGCATCTCCCCAAACTCCAGAGGTTACCAACTAGTAGGGAGGGACAAGGTGTGGTAGTGGGGAGACTATTCCCTCATCACCATTGTATATCACATTGAATGTTAATAACATGTAGATAGTTAAAGTAAATAAAAATAGTAGACATCTGATAGATAAACAAAACATTAATATTAAAAAAAACAGAAGTGTGGCATATTAAATCTTGAAAATGATACATGTCATATGACTAGGAAAACAACCAATATAGCTACACAATATTATGTTATTATACATGTATCCAAAAACCAAAAAGATCAAAAGTTCTATCTCTAAATAGCATCGCAATCCTTATCTTGGTCCCATGCTCCCCTACTCCAAAGCAACAATCAATAAACTATATAAAGGCACATTCCCCTACCATCCCCTACAACCATCTAATTACTTTGTGTCACCATGGATTCCCCAATAATGTGTAGGATAACATCACAGTAGTTAGTCACCCAGAAGTTTATATATTTTATTGTCATAATATAAAATATACAGTGTTAGTAAATTAGGTAAGAAGGTGCTAAATGTAATGTTATTATGGGCACAGGAGCCTCAGCCCAGTTGGTGAGGTATCTTGAAATGCATCCACAAGACCCAGGTTCAAAACGAGGTAGATGAATATTTTCGGGGACCTGTAGAAACACAATAGCATGTACAATAGCAGATTGTACATAGTGCAGGTAATGTTGAAGGCACTATAGTACTCACTGTAGCAGGTATTGTTTGGTAATATAGTAGTTGGAACTATTCAAATTGGGCCACCGGTTTTGGCTTGGAGTCCTTAAGGCTTTCGGGCCACCCATGCCTTCGGGTCAGTAGGGATATCTGGCCACCATTAAGGCCATCGGGCCACCTCAAGGCCTTCGGCCCACATGCAGTTTCCCCAGACACAATTCAAAAATGGGAGAATCCTTAGAAGAGGATTCAGAGGAGGTGCACTCACCAAAGCAGAGCCAAATGGATTTGTTAGAATGAGAGGGTATGGATATGCCATTGGGACCAGCATGTGCTTGCATGGAAAGCCTATCCAAACGACCGTGTAAAGGTAGAGAGCTAATATCTTGATGCAAATGCTAGGGAGGGGCAGTTTCTTGTAGATAGTCTGGTTGAATACCCTAAGACCTTCAGGTCATGTAATCTCCTAAGCCTATAGGCCATGTAATCTCTAAACCAACCATATTTGTAATGTTTCCCTCTATTCCATTGAAAGGGTGTTATAAACATCAATAAAAATGAAGGCCTTCGGGCCATTTTAGAAAATGTAATGTTATCATGGAACAAAATCCATTACAAGTAAGAAATACCAAATAATATCTTGAGGATCCCTGCATAACATTTGTCATGAACATAATATGAAAACTACAAGTAATATATATAAACAACATGACATTGTCGTACTCCGAAACATATCCTAGCCCCATGGACTTGCCATTTAATAAATTGAATTTCCTTTCCATGGCTATGACGTATGTCGAAGTATCAAACCATGAAGGGCTGGATCCAAGGTCTCAAGAACCAAGGTATCGTCATCGAGTCCCAAGTGAATCTTGGTGGAAAATCAGTGTAGGAACTGGTTGGAGTCCAAGGAGTGCGTCATGTCGGACACACCCTATGCATGTCCAAGAGTTCCAGACCCAAGGGGTGGAAAAGCCGAGGCATCCCATGGAATCAAGACCCAAGAAGAATTACAACTCAAGGTATCCACTACCACGTTCAAGATCCATTGAGATCTATCCATGGAATCTCTACAACCATTCATCCATTTAATACTATTTAAAAATTAAATTCCATATGAGTCTACCCACTCATATAAAGAATTTCACATTAAATTCCAATGAATGACTATACCCATACATATAATCAATTAAATCTCATGATTATAACCACTCATGTACTCTATTATAATTTAATCAAGTCACATGGGAATACCCACCCATTTATCACCATTTTCCATTAAACACATTACATGGATATACCCACCCATTAACAAAAATACACTATTAGAAATTCCACATGGGTATACCCACCCATTTATCATAATTGCTAACAAACCCATTTAAACAATAAAATAATGTTAAGAATGACATATTATGATAACATTAGACCAGGAGGTATAATATCAACTAAGCATGTAATTCAATCACATTTAATTATAATTGTGCTCCTTAAACTAGGAAAAGTCAAGGAAACTCCCCTTGGGTGCTTCATCAATGGTAAAAAACCAAAGAAAATATAGAGACCCAAGCCTTTTACGTATAACATTTCATGATTTTAAGCACAATTAATCAATAGAGTATAAGACAAGGATAGTTAAGTTTACTGTCTTGAAAGACTAGGTAAAAGGCTAACCACCAATGTCATTTCCCATTTTAGTACGGTTCAAGGCTAACCTACAATCCCATTTCATATTGTATCTCATGAGACTTAACATTACCCTATTCCTTGGAGCGCTATCTGGGATCAACCATCTCATCATTTTCATGAATATTCTTTCCACATAAACATTCTTACCATATAAATAGTTATACATAATGAACCATACGTAAACATTAGGGTACCCATAGAAAGAAGTGGGTACCACAATCATGACATAAAGCATAATGAATTAGTGTATCATTAATGTGTCCATGAAATAAAGGGATAATAACATAAATGGACATTAATTAGATAAAATAGAAATATAAAATGGTACGTTATGTTAAAAAGAAGTGAAAACATATAAGGTATGTATTTGAAAAACATTAGCATTACAACATTTTTGTTCGGTTTTAAGGAAACTACTATAGATATTTTAAAATAGAAAAGAGGAAAATATATATATAAAACAAAAATTGAAACAAACAGTTTTTAATAATAAATATACTGATTTTATAGAGACAATGTTTCCTTAAAACAAAAAAATATAGCTCACTTGAAATTAGTTAAAAATTTGGGATGTTCCATTAAAACAAGTGTGCTTATTGGGAAGTATCGATGAGGGATTCACATAATATCAGGTATATCCATGAAACTAAATGTGTGATGGATCATGGAATATGACTTTAGAGCATATAAAGAGAATGTATAAGTTTTACATTAAAATAAAAGACAACTGAATTTTGGTAAAAATAAAGATAGAGCCACCTGAAGGAATAATTGATGTTCGGGTAGAATTCATTACGATTTATTGGCATTGTATCAGGTGTAACTAAGTGGGCGTGATGAGAGAGATAAAGGGTGTTTAATCACTTATAAAACACTATATTAGTATGGGGGAGGTGAAAAAACATACTCCATCATTTGGTATTACACATAAAAATCATAACATAGAGGACAATATTGATTAAGAGAGAAATTGTTAGGATCCCTTACCTAAAATCCATTAGTATTCTCCACTTATTATTAATGACCTGAATAAACAAATTAGGATTAATAATTAATAATTATATATCCTCTTATATATGTAATTGATTTATTTTAATCCCTTTTAGTTCATTCAAGGCATTCTTGATTAGTAATAACGTTCAATTTCATTGTTCGGGCTCATTTGTTAACTTGGTTTTAAAAGATCGGTTCAATTATTTTCAAGTTCAGATAAACATCAAAGATGAATGTGGTAGTCGATAAATGAAGTTATATGCTATTAGAGAACATATAGGAGATTAAATGGTTTTAAATTTAATTTTTTTACTTAGATTGAAGTCAAACTATTATATTAAACCATAGTGACAACCATTTTTGTTAATCGACGGGTTTGATTACAAATAACAAGTTTTGATTTATAACTTAATACCATTTTTAAAAAAGGATTAAAGAAATAAAAATAGGATATATTAAATATATAATAATATGGTTAAACCATAAAAAGGTTTCATGACCAGAATTAAATATTATAATAGAAATTGATATACCGTTGTCCTTTAATGTGCAAAATTAGCACATCTCAAACGGTGCTTTCATTTTTTTCAAATAAAATGTGGGGAAAAGAGAGAAGATAATGAAATATCCCATTAGAATGAAAAAATTCAAGTAAATTTATGTTGCTCAATTTATCAGTGTATTTTGGTTATGGAAGGTGAGGAAGGAAAGAAAAAGAAAAGAACTTAAAAGAAATGAAGGAATTGGAAAGAGGAATTTACCTCTTGAGACTTCCTCCTTTGAAAATCTCTTAAAGGGTAAGGTTTGGGTATTTTAAAGAGGCTAGTAGATTTTGGACGTGGGGGAGGATCTTTGGGAGGTATTTGGATAGAATATTGCAAAGAAACAAGGCTTGAGAGGAGTGAAGAGAAGAGGGAGTGAGGGAGGTTTTTATAGTTGAAGAGAGAGGGGATTTCTCAATATAAAATTCATTAACTTATTATTTCCCCACAATACAAGGAATAGTAAGTCTTCCTTGACCTAGAATAGTAATTTTATAATGTGATCCCAAACCAAGTGGGATTACTTCATCATAACATCATAAATGACTCTATAATTAGCTTATTTAGCTTATTTTATAAATTATGATATTTCACTATTCATCAAAAATTCAAGTATTTCCGAAAAAATCCCAAAAATTCAATATAACCATTTTTTGATCTGTAGAATATAAAAATGAATTCCATTTTTCAAAAATAATTTTCTAAATATTATTATTATTATATTTAATTAAAATAATAATTTATTATCAAAAACCAGTTTTAAAACAATTATTTACTTATTCTAAAATATATGTACATCATACATGAAATTGAATAATATTTATATATCATCATAGGTAAGGTTACTATTCATTATGGTATATCACTATTTATAAGGGTATGTTATTATTCATAAGGGTAGGTTACTATTCACCAAAAATAAAGTTTTTCATATCAGACTCCAAATAACTTTCTAATTACAATAGTGTATGTCAGATTTTCAAAATTCCATACACAGAAGGGAAAAAATTATGTTTAAAAGTCACTTAGCCCTTAGTAGTTCATTATGAGGTCTTTTTATGTGATTTTATGACAAATTTTTAATATGGTAATTTCCATTGAAAACATTGGGTCGTTACATTCTTCCCCCCTTAAGAAATTTCACCATCTAAATTTCATTTTACATTCTAGGACAAAAATAGGTGGGGGTACTGGTCTTTCATCACTTCCTCCAGTTCCCATGTCACCACTTTGTACTTATGGTTTCGCCATAGTACCTTTACCAGATGAGTAGTCTTGTTGCATAGAAATTTGTCCAAATGATCCAAGATCTTCACCGGCTGCTCCTTGTAAGAGAAAGCATCCTCCAAATGTACCACCTCTGAAGAGAGTACATGTGAAGGGTCTGGTATGTACTTCCTTAAGAGGGATACATGAAAGAAATCATGTACTTTTAACGTGGTAGGTGGAAGTTCCAGTCGATAGGCCACATCTCCAACTCGATCAAGGATATCGAAGGTGCTGATGTACCTAAGACTTATCATTTCTTTCTTCCCAATGCTCATGACCTTATTCCATGGAGATATGAATAAAAATAACTTGTCTCCAACATTGTACTCAAGGTCTCATCGATGGTTTTCCTCATAACTCTTCTGTCAACTCTAGGCTGCCTTGATATGCTGCTGAATGGTTTTCACCTTCAACTCCATTTCTTCAACCATTTCAGATTCTAGAAGCTTATGCTCACCAACTTCATCGTAACATTCCAGTGTTCTTCACCATTTCCCATAAAGGGATTTATATGGTTCCATTCAGATGATTGAGTGGAAACTATTTTTGTAGGAGAATTTAACCAGTGGAAGATGTTGGTCCCTCCTTCCTTTGAGTTCTATAGAACACGCTCTCAACAAGTCTTCGTGTGTTTGAATAGTTTACTCAGATTGGACATTAGTTTGAGGATGATTGGCCATAGTGAAGTTCAGTTCAGTGCTTAGAGCATGTTGAAGTCTTTTCTAGAACATCATGTTGAATCTCGAATCACGATTGGATATAATAAATAGTGGTACTCCACGCAGCCTTACCACTTTTTTGTAAATCCATACAATTATATCCAATGGGAAGTCATCTCAATTCACGATAATGTGAGCTGTCTTTGTAAGATCATCCACAATGACCTATATAGAGTTTTTCCCTCTATATGTCCTTAGAAGTCCAGGGACAAAGTCCATGGAAATGTTCTTCCACTTCCATGCTGGTATGGTTAGTGGTTGCATCATCCCCTTAGACTTTTTCCTCTCATCTTTCAATTTCTGACATACCAGTGACTTTCATGTATATTCAGCAATCTCCCTTTTCATATTGTCCCACCAAAAGTTTTCCCGGTGATCTTGACACATCTTTATGCTCCCTGGTTGGATAGAAAAGGTCGATCTATGTGAATCACCCAATAGCTCATTACTTATCTATGGATTGTATGGTATACATAATCATGTCCCAAAACATAAAACCCCGTCCTCATCAATTTTGAAATCAGAGGATTTCCCAGTTCTAATAGCTTCCACCCTTTTCTGAATTCACACATCTTTTCTTTGAGCATCCATTGATTTCTCCAAGAGGGATGGTTGAGAAATCATTCGAGAAAGGATTTATGATGTTCCTCCCTTAATGATTTGCATGTCTATCCTATGCAAATATAAGAATATCAGATCCTTTTCAATTCTCATCATTGATAAAGATGTAGGATCCTTTCTACTTAGAGAATTCACCACCTTGTTTTCCTTACTAGGATGGTAGTGGATTAAGAAGTCGTAATCACTGATGAGATATATCCAACTTAGTTAGTGCGTATTAATCTATTTATTTGTGAATATATATTTTAGTGTCTTGTGGTTAGTATATATCACACACTTCTCCCCATAGAGATAATGTCACCAGATTTTCAAGGAAAAGATCACAACCACCAACTCCAGGTCATGCATTGGATAGTTTTTCTCATGTATTTTTAGTTTCCCTGAGGAATAGGGTGTCACTTTATAATTTTTCATCAGAACATAGAATAATACCTTCTTAGAAGCATCACTATACACCACAAAGAGTTCTCCATTTGTAGGGAGTGTGAGTACTGGTGCAGTGATAAGCCTCTTTTTCAACTCCTTATAACAATCTTTACATTCCTGTGTCCAGGAAAACATTACTCCCTTCCATGTCAACATGGTCATTGGGTTTTAAAATCATGATATGTTCTTCACGAATAATCGATAATACCCATCTAGACTCAAAGAGCTGTGGATATCCGTTATAGAAGTTGGCTTGGGCCACTCTTCAATTTCCTTTTTCTTGGAAGGGTCCATGAATATCCCTTTTCTAGTGATAACATACCCCAATAATGATACTTCCTCCATCAAGAACTCACAATTTTTGTACTTTTCATACAACTTCTCCCTTCACAATATCTTTAACACAATTTTCAAATACTCCTCATGTTCCTCATTTCTCTTGGAGTATATCAAAATATCCTTAATGAAGACTACCAAAAAAATTTCAAGGTAATCTATAAAGACTATATTCATTAAATCCATGAAAATTGTTGGATCATTAGTGAGTCCGAAGGGAATCACTATGAACTCATAGTGTCCGTTCCTCATTCAAAAGGCAGTCTTGGGAATTTATTCCTTCCTCACATTTAGTTTCTAATATACCGACCGTAGGTCCACCTTAGAGAGAAAAATGGCACCACGAAGCAGATCAAAAAATTCATCTATCCATTAAAGGGGATACTTTTTATTTATCATGATTTTATTGATCTCATGATAATCAATGCATAGGCCCATTGATTCTTCCTTATTTTTGATGAAGAAGACTGGCGTACCCCACAGTGAAGAACTCATGCCTATAAAACCCTTCTCCATATTCTTCTATAACTGCTTATTCAGCTCTTCCAGCTCTACGGTGTCCATTTTGTAAGGTGGCTTTGAGATAGGTAGATATCCAAGGATAAGTTCAATTGAGAACTCAATCTCTCGGTTAGGAGGAATATAAGGAAACACTTTAGGGAATACATCAATGTAATCCCTCACACTGGGAATGTCTTCAAGCATGATTCTCTCATTTGTCTCAATCATTTGAGCTAGATATTCTTGCTCATAAGGCAAAAATATCCACACTTGAGATGAATATTCTAAAAGCGATTCATCTTCCCCCTTACACTTGTAAAGAATTAGAGGATTATTTGGGATGTGAAATGTGATCTCCCTTTCCCAACAGTTGATGTTGTGTTTTTATAATGATAACAAGTCCATACCCAAGATAGCTTCTAACTCTACTACAGGAAGTATGATGAGATTTTCTGGGAGGTTCAGTCCACAAAAATAAACTGGGGAGGAGTTATAAACCATAGATGCAACTATTTCCCCATTCGTTGTTCTCATAGATAACTTTTCTTACAAATATTTAGGTGGTTTTTGAATAGTTCTACTAAAATTTGAAGATATGAAAGAATGCATAGAACCAGAATAAAATAGTATGTTCGCTATTCTTGAATGAATAACCAGTGTACGTATCCCCACATAATTGTCTTTCTCCACCTTAGCAGTAATGATAACATAATCCCTTCCTTGTTTCCTTGGAGGTTGTTGTTGATTGCCTCTGACAACCCTCAGCTTAGGGAAATTGTTCGCATAATTCTCATTCTCTGTAATGTTGTAACACTACACTATAGGCTGAGTGTAGACATGAAACGTCCTTTATTCTTCTGCATTGGTGGGATTCTTTATATCTTGGCGACAGTTCTTGGACAGATGACCAAACCTTCCACAATTGAAGTAATTCTTGGTTCCCTTTAGCCAGTTAACAAGATGATTCTTCCCACAATTTTTGCAAGGGGAAAGCTAGACATCTATCAATAATTGGATTTTTTTGATGAACCACCCATGTGGTCCTCCATTTTTCACTTCTTATCAGAGGGCCCACGAGACCACTTAGAGTCTCCAATATCCTTTTATACCTTGAGTGAATACCAAAAAATCTCCTTGTAACTATCGAAGTCTTGAATCTCCAATGATTTTCCTAGACTCGTCTTTAGTCTGCTAACGACATGATCCACCTTTATTTCACTATTCATTACGAAGATAGAGGAATGCCTTGTAAGCCTTGTAAAGTTTTAATCATACGCCCTAATGGAATCATCTTACTTCTACTTGAGTCTGAGGAACTATCTTTCTATCTTGAGATGGAGGGTTCGAGGAATGTATTTGTTGAAAAACATCCTCTTGAATACCTCCCAATCCATGGAATAAATTTCCTCTTGGGACTTTGTATTCTTATCAGTGTCCACCATGGATCCACTTCCCCATCAAAATGATATACTGCCAGTACACCCTTCTCTTCATATGAGAACTGGAGGATAGAGAATATATTTTCAATGGAGTGAATCCATTATTCAGCGAGGTGGGGATCAGAAGATCTTCTAAACATGGAAGGATTTTTCCATATGAAGGATTCCATGACAACTTACTCTTTCGTTGGAGGAGGAGGGTGTTCCGCCTGATTGAAGATATTATTCATAACTCGAGCCAGTTGAGAAAGTACTGTCATGAAGTTTTTAGCACCCTCTCCCGTCATATCAGGCATATCATTAGGGAAATATTCACCTTTCCTAACACATTGGTTGTTGGAATGTGTTCTTCTATTTCCCTCCATTAACTAAGAAATGGAAAATATAATTATAGGTCTTGAATACAAAGCTATTGAGAATAAAATGAATACATTTAACATAAAAGGATAAACTTATAAAGAATATGTACATCCTAACTTGTGATTCCTTATGTTTAAATCTAGGTTATCCTCGATCTATTTCATAACTTATATTCTTATGGGATCTTTTTATCCCTTAATAATTGTTTTTACTATTCTTGTGAATCTACAAAGGCATATCCCTCAAGAGTGTCATAACTAAGAGTGCAACAAGGCCAGTTGTCATGCACCAGTTCCCATTCAAGTCTTTCTTAAAGAGGTGCTTTCGTGTTTTAACCCTAGATGAATCTATTCTAGAGATTCATCTACCTGCTCGTAACCAGACATGGATGTATTGTCTTGATTAACCACTGACTCAATACTCATCAAAAATCAGGAATGTTTTCTTATACTCAGTATAATTCTTAAGGATCTTACTAAGGTGGTATATTTATAATCTCCAAAAATAACTAGACCATCATTTGATACTAACCATAGTGACCCAAGCCTTTTACATATAACATTTCATGATTTTTAGCATAATTAATCATCAGAGTACAAATGAAGGATAGTTAAGTCTAGTTTCTTGGAAGACTATGTACATATAACATAAAACAAGGGGATAAAAAACACTTCTTTATTTTATCTCCATGAAGTGATATTAACTTCCTTTGATCCGTTAAATCTTCATTGGGCACCTTGAGGAACACATGAACAAAGGGATGAGCTAAAAATCCTTGTAATGGAATGAACATAGTGAAACATCTTAAGCACAAGAGTTAGGAGGCATGACATAATGATATCCAAATCCCGGAACTTATGAAATCATATCGTATAAGAGTGGGATAATATAAAATTGGAATCATATAAATGTGTAAAAATCATAAAACATTTCATTAGTATGGTTAAAGGAAAACTTCCAATCCCATTTTCCATTTTAGTATAGGTCAAGGCTAACCGCTAATCCCGTTTCACATTACATCTCATGAGACTTAACTTTACCCAATGCATTGGAGCGCTATCTAGGCACACCAATCTCAAAATTTTCATTAACATTATTTCCACATAAATATTATTACAAAATAAACAATAATACATAATCAACCATACATAAACATTAGGGTACCCATAGAAAGAAGTGGGTACCACAATCATGACATAAAGCATAACCAGTGGGCACATCATAAAGGAGTCCATGAAATAAAGGGATTAGAACTTACATGGACATTCATAATGTAAAATAGGAATTTAAAATTGTAAGGGATGGAAAAAAGAAGTGAAAACATATAAGTAATGTATTTCAGAAACATTATCATTAATACATTTTTGTGCGGTTTTAAGGAAAATACTACAGAGCTTTTAAAATAGAAAAGAAGAAAATCTTTTATATAAAAAAAATTGAACCAAGAATGTTTACATAATAAATATACTCATTTTATAAAAACAATTTTTCCTTAAAACAGAGGATATAGTGAAATAGAAATTGGGTAAAATTTTTGGAAGTTCCATTAAAATGAGTGTGCTTAATGGGATGTATCGGGGATGGATTCACTTAAAAGAATATATATCCCCGAAAGAGAATGAGAAATGGATATTGGAACATGATTTTGGTGAAAATAAACATAATGAAGAATTTTTACATAAAAATAAATGACAACTACATTTTTGTAAAAATAAATATAGATCTAACTGAAGGAAAAAAGGATGTTCGGGTAGAATTCTTTACAGTTTATCGGCATGGTATCATGTGTAACTAAGAGGGGTTGATAAGAGAGATAATGGATTTATCATCACTTATAAAAAATTATGGATGTATGGGGGAGGTGAAAAAACATTCCCCATAATTTGGGATTACACATAAAAGGAATAGCATAGAGGACAATCTTGATTAAGAGAGAGAGATGGAGAGGATCCCTTACCTTAAATCTATTGGTGTTATCCACTTTTCATTAAATACGGGAATAAAAACATTAGGCTTAATAATTAATAATTCCAGAACCTATTATATATGTAATTTATTTATTATAACCCTTTTTAGTTCATTCAAGGCCTTCTTGATTATTTATAATTTTCAATTTCATTGTTCGGGATCAATTGATTACTTGGTTTTAAAAGATTAGTTCACATATATTCAAGTTCAGATAAACATAAAAGATGAAATTGGTTGTCCCAAAATGAAGTTATATTCTATTAGTGACAATCTAAGAGATTACATGGTTTTAAATTTAATTTGTTTACTTATATTGAAGACGAACTATTATATAAAACCATAGTGAAAACTGTTTTTGTTAATTAGTGGGTTTGATTACAAAGAACATTTTCTTTATACATTAATACCATTTGTAAAAAAGGATTACAGAACTAAAAATCAGATATATTAAATTTATAATAATCTGGTTCAACCATAATATAAATGGGTTCATGACTAGAATTAAATATTATAATAGAAATTGATAAACCATTGTCCTTGAATGTTCTTAATTAGCATATCTGAAATGCTGCTTTGATTTCTTTAAAATAAAAGGTTTTGAAAAGATAGAAGATAATGAAATATCCCATTAGCATAAATACATTCCAGCACATGTATGTTACTAGATTTATCATTCTCTTTTGGTTAAGGGAGGTGAGGAAATAAAAAGAAGAAAATAACTTAAAAGAAATGAAGGAATTGGAAAGAGGAATTTACCACTTGAGACTTCTTCCTTTGAGAACCTCTTAAGGATAGCGGTTTTAGTATTTTGATGAGGCTAGGAGCTTTTGGAAGTGGGGGAGGATCATGGGAAGATATTTTGGTAGAATATTGTCAAGTCACAAGGCTTGAAAGGAGTGAAGAGAAGAGGGAGTGAGGTGGGGTTTTATAGTGGAATAGAGAGGGGATTTCTCAATAAAAAATTAATTGATTTATTATTTTCCCACAAGACAAGGAATAGTTAGTCTTCCATGAACAATAACGGTAATTTTATCATGTGATCCTAAAAAAGTGGTCTTACATCAATAGAACATCATACATGACTCTATAATTAGCTTATTTAGCTTATGTTGTAAATTATGGCATTTCACTATTCATAAAAATTCAAGTATTTCAAAAAAATAACAAAAAAACAAACATACCATTTTTCAAAGTGTAGAATCCCAAAATGAAGTCCATTTTTCAAAAATAATTTTTTTAATAATCAATTAAAATAATTATTTATTATTAGAAACCAGTTTTAAAACATTCATTTACTTATTCTAAAATATAGGTACATCATACCTTAACCTGAATAACATTTATATATTATCATAGGTAAGATACTATTGATTAGTGTATATCACTATTCATAAGGGTATGATACTATTCATAAGGGTAGGTTATTATTCAACAAAAATTATGTTTGTCTTATCATACTCCAAATAATATACTAATTGAAACTATGTATGCCATATTTTCAAAATCTAAACACATAAGTGAAAAAATTATGTTTAAAAGTCACTTAGAACGTAATTGTTCATTATGTTGTGTTTTCGTGTGATTTTATGACATATTTATATGAAGTGAATTTCCATTAAAAAACATTGGGATGTTACAAAAAAGGTATGGCACACCTCATGGGTGGAATTGGGTTGTGGAAACAACCACCAAATCATCTCAAGGATCCTATGAGAATCCCTAATAGAACTTATTTCATTTAATTTAATTAAATAGTTCAATTTTGGGGCTGCACCGAAACATCTGGCATGTGAAAAAACATATGGTAGCTCTATAATGCATAAAAATATGAAAGAAAAGAATATAAAACCTACATTATCCTGATAGTGGAGTTATCATCCGATATCAAGTCCTAATTATACTTGTATTTAGTGAAATCCGAAGAACTAAAGATGAATAAAAAATTAGATCATTTGAGTCAAAATACAAATAGCATAGTTGATAGCCAAAAGAATTTAGAAATGTTTAAAAGGAATTTAGATCATACCATTTTGGATATAGTGAGACAAACCACACTCAAAATGGAGATCAGATGGAAAATATACCTAAAATCCAAGCTTAGGTGAGGTAGGGAGCTCTCAAAAGACAACTTTGTTGTACATGAGGTGAAATAGGATTTTTGGTTTATGAAAACGAAATAATTTAATTAAAAATCAATAAAAACCCAAAATATTGAGAGCCACATGGTTTAGGAACACAATTTTTAAAACTGTATGCCAACCATGTACATATTTCTACAGGCCAAGGACACCTATATGGTTTCCTCACACAATTTACAAATCGTGTAAAAACCAGGAGAAAAGGCACTATCAAGATATTCTAAAACTCCAGACCAGGCCTCACGGTCGTGTGCCTTCCCTTTCATGGTTTACTGAAATCATGTGGCCTTTACACCCCTCTATCTAGTATCACATAGATTGTACAATCCTTGTGGACTACCCCACACAGTTTGTACTAACTGCATACATGGCTAAAAACACCCCAAAATTGGGTTTTAGACTCTCAACAAGCCCCGAACACCCCAAAACCATTGTGACCTCAAAGTGCAATCACATTTGGCCATATTTAATAATTAAAACTAAAAAATAGGGGATCTATTCCACCTATGAAAATCCAATTTCTTACAATTTTCATGAATATGTGTGCCACATAAAGAATCATACATAAGGAATCAAATATAAACATAAGGGTTAACCATGTAAATAATTGGGTATCATAATCATATCCAAACAGATATCAAAAGGGAATATCATAATATTGTATAATAAATAATGGTTTTGAATCATAAATGGAAATTTATAAGGTAAAATTGTCATAGAACATGATTTGTTGTGAAAAAATGAAGTGAAAATATGTAAAATGAGTGTTTAACAAATATTAGAAATAAAACTTTTTAGTGTTGTTTAAGGGACAAATTTCAAGATTCTTTAAAAAAGAAAATGAATAATTGTTTTCATAATACAATAAATTAAATAATATATTTTATTCATTATAAAATGAGTGATTTTAGAAATATAATGGTGGATTAAAACAGATTATGTAGTGCACCTGAAAATGGATAAGAAATTGGGACATTCCCTTTAATCAGGTTTGTTTATCATGTTTAATTAATAAGGGAACCTTTTTAAAACTGGTATATACCTTTAAAATAATGATTAAATAATTTGGAAACATTATTTTGGATCATATATACCAAATTTATAATAATTTTATAAAAATTACAAAGAATTACTTTAGTGTAAAGAGAGAGAAAATGAGACCTGAAGGGAAAAATGGAGGTTTGGAAAGAATCCCTTACCTTATGTCCAAAAGTGTAATGCACTTGTACATAATCTACTTGATAATAAAATTAAATCCATTAATTTATTAATTATGAAAATTTTAAATAATTATTTTTTATTATAATTTTACTATGTATATTTATGGTTTTTTTGAGTTATAAGATATAATTCAATCGTTTAGGAGGGTTTATTTCCTTGATTTTCATGATCAGTTCATTTGTATACATGTATGAAAGATCATGTAGAATGAGACTAGTTATCCAAAATAGAATTATATGTTATTAATGAACTTAAAAAAGTTTTTTATATATAAATTATTTATATGGTATGGGGGTGAATCCTTAAATAAAATGTTAATGTAAACCGTTCGGATTAATTTGGTGGTATCTCGATCATCACAAACGATATTTGTTCTGTTATTTAATATTATGTATATATAGTAGTTCCAGAAAATGAAATATGATGTAATAAATATATTAGAATCTGGTTTAACCATAAAAATGGTTTTATGACCATCATTGGAGGCATTAAAAAAAATTTAAAACTCATTGTCCTTAAATGCGATAAATTAAAACATCAGAGACGATGTTTTAATTTTTAGAACAAAAAGCGGAGGGGAAAGAAATGATGTTGGATTATCACATTAAAATAATAAAATTATATTATATGTGAGATTCTTCATTTACCATGGTAATTTTATAAGGGGAGGTTATGAGAGAATACGAAAATAAAATAAATTTGAAATAAATTAAAAGAAATGAAAAGAGGTTTTTATCTCTTGAATTATTCTCCTTAAGAACCTCCATGAGGATCTGGAGTTATTTTTTTTTGAGAAAAAGGATTTTTGACATGGGGGAGAGACTTGGTATGATTAATGGGTATATATTTCACTAGCTTCAGGGCTTAAGAGGTGTGAGGAGAAGAGGTGTAGAGGGGTGGTATTTATAGTGGAGGAGAGATGTGTTTTTTGATTGATTTAAAAATTAGTTTGTTATTTTCACTCAAGTAAAGAAATAGTGATGATTACAAGACTAAATACATTAAATAGAGAAGTATAGTATGATATTATTCTTCTTACACCAATGATGACCCATGTAACATTTTATTTAACTTATAATATATATATACCTTAAATTTCCATATTTTACCATTCAGAAAAAATTCAACTATTTTAGAAAAATCCCAAAAATTCACCCATTTTTTTAATGTGTAGAATTAAAAAGTGAACTGCATTTTAATAAATTAATTTTCTACATATGTGAAATTTAATTTTTAATAAAAATCATCATTTATGAAAAATTCCAATTTTAAAATTTATAACTGATTTTATAACACATTGAAAAATATTTAAACTCTCTCAAAATTATCCTATAATCAAAAGTAAAAATTATATTAATTTATAAGTATATTTTATGAACATATTTTTTCTTTTAAATTATTATATTAATTATACAATTGTAATTAAATATTTATGACTTAAAAAATTACCCACACATAATTTATCAATTTTAAAACAATTATTTACTTAAACCAATATGTAAATATATCATATTTTTAATTATAAGATACCGAAATTTTATTAATACTTTTACGGGTCAGGTTACTAGTCTTATGGCCTGTTTACTATTCATTCGAGTCATATTACAATTACAAAGGTCATATTACTATTCAGTTGGTTTGGGTTCCTTAATTTCTATAAATACATCTTATTTCAATCATTAATTATTTATAAAGATTATATTGTGTTCTATATGTCATTTTATATGATTTATGTTGTATTACATAATTATAATAAGGGGATTTCCATTGATAGAATTTAGGGTTGTTACATTCTTCCCCCCTTATGAAATATCGCTCTCAAAATTCTGTTGTTACATACAAAGTTGAAAATTATTTGGGGTACTTCTCCTTCATCATTTCCTCTAGTTTCCATTTATACTTATGTTTCCACCATAGTACTTTGACCAGGTGAGTAGTCTTGTTGGGTAAAACATTATCTCTATGGTCCAATATCATCAATGGATACTCCTCATAAGAGAGAACATTTTACAACTATACCACCGTTGAATTAAGTACATATGTGGGATCTGGTATGTACTTCTTCAGGAGGGATATGTGAAATACATCATGTACTTGAGGCATAGTTGGTGGAAGTTCTTGTCAATAGGTCACAAATCCAACACGATGAAGAATCTTAAATGAGTAGATATACCTGAGACTTAGCTTTCACTTCATCCTAAATCTCACCTTCCTCTTGCATAGAGATATACTGAGGAATATCATGTCTCCAACCTTAAAATATAGATCCCACTGATGATTATCTGCATAACTCTAATGTCGAATTTGGGATGCCCATATACATTGCTAAATGTTTTGAAAATTTTCTACCATTTCTTCAACCATTTTAGGTCATATTTACTTTCATTCACCAAATTCATTCCAACATGTTGGTGTTCTATATCCTTTCCCATAAAGGGATTCATATGGAACCATTTGGATTCTCTAGTAAAAACTATTATTGTAGGAGAAATCATCTAGAGGAAGATTCTGGTCCCATCCTCATTTAAATACCATAGAAAACACTGTCAACATGTATTCCAGCGTCTGAATAGTCCATTTATATGGACCATAAGTTTGAGTATGATAAGACATACTAATTTTCTGCTTAGTGCTTAGAGAATGTTGGGGGGTTTCCCATAACTTCGAGGTGACTCTAAAATATCGATTGGATACAATCGATAGTGGTACTCCATAAAGCCTTTCCACTTCATTGGTGTATATCTATAAATGTATACCCAATGATTAGTCCCATATAATTGCAATAAAGTGAAATATATTTTTATGGAAATCCACAATAACCCATATAGAATTGTTTTCTCTAGATGTCTTCAAAATTATAGAGTTTAAGTCCATGGTAATGTTCTCCCACTGCCATATTTGTAAGGATAATGGTTTCATTATCCCTTTAGAATATTTCATTTCATCATTCACATAATAACACACCTATAATTTTGATTTATATTCAACATTATACTTATTCATATTGTCCCACTAATAGTTTCTTGGAGACGTCGATACATCTTTGTTCTCCCTATATGAATAGAGGAGGTTGAGCTATCTGAATCATTTAGAATATCCTTAATTATCTTTATATTGGATGGTACACAAAGTCAGGACCCAACTATAATGATTAATTCCTCATAAATTTTGAACTCTATGTATTTCCCATTTCTCATGGCTTCCACCTTGTTCTGAATTTCCACATAATTTCTTTGAGCAACCTTTATTTTCTTCATGAGGGATGGTCCAGTAATAATTTGAGAAATGATTGATATATTCCTTCTAAACTAATTCCCATGTTCATCCTATTAAAATCTAAGAATATTGTATCCTTCTCAATTCTCATCATTGATAAATATGCAAGATCCTATCCACTCAGAGAAGCTGCAACCTTGTTTTCTTTACCAGGATGGTAGTGGATTAAGCAGTCATAATACTTGAAGGTATATAACTATATTCAATAGATAATATTAATTTTATTTTATGTGAATATATATTTTAGGATCTTATGATTAGTATATATCTCACACTTCTCTCTATAGAGATAATGCCATCAGATTTTCAATTCAAAGATCACATCCACCAACAGAAAATCATGCATGAAATATTTTTTCTCATGAATTTTCAAGTTACATGAGGGGAATGCTATAAAGTTATCATTTTTAATTATTAAGACACCTAAAAAATTATTTTAAGCGTTGTTTTACACAACAAAGAGTTCCTTAATTATTGGTAGTGTGAGCACTGGTGCAGTGATAAGCCTATTTTTTAGCTCTTTGATGTAGTCTTCACATTTACTGGTCTAGAAAAACATTTCTATATTCTGAGTCATCAAGGTTAGTGAGTTTAAAAAATGTGATAACTTCTTCACAAATCTCCAGTAATACCCATATAAACCTAGGAAACTATATATCACTGTTAAAGATGTCTTCTTGTGCCAATCATTGATTACCTTCGACATAGAAGGGTCCACAAATATCCCTTTACTGGTGGTTACATACCCAAAGAAAGATACTTCCTCCATCTAAAACTCAATTTTATCATACTTATCATAAATTTTCTCCCTTCACAAAGTCTTTAAAAAAGTATTCAAATTCTCATCATATCCCTCCTTTCCCTTAGAATATTATCAGAATATCATCAATAAATACTACCACAATTTTTTTGAGATAATATATAAATACTCTATTCATTAAATCCATGAAAATTTCTGGATAATTAGTGAGTATGAAGGTAATCACTATGAACTAATAGTGTCCATACCTCATTCAAAAGTTATTCATGGGAATACCTTCATTTCACACATTTAATTGATGATATTCTGAACGAAGGTTCACCTTATAGAAATAATTGGCCCCAAATACTTGATAAAACAAGTCATATATCTATGTAAGGGAATAATAGTTCTTTATTTTGATTTTTTGGATCACTATAATCAATATATAGGTGCATCAATAAATTATTATTCTTCATGAAGAGGAGTGACACATCCCATGGTGAAGAACTTAGGAGTATACATCCCTTATCCAGATTCTCCTGTAACTAATTATTAAGTTCCTTTAACTCAATGGTATCTATTCCATATAGTGTATTTGATATAGGTAGAGATATAGGTATATTTTCAGTTGAGAACTCAACTTATCGGTTAAGCGGAAGACCAAACAACTCTTCAGGGAACAAATCAGTGTAGTTCCTCACAATCAGCATGTCTTCAAGAATGATCCACTCTATTGTCTCAATCATTTGAGATTGACATGCTTTATAAAAATACAATAATAACCACAATTGAGACAATTATTCTAATATATATTCCTCCTCCTCCTTACACTAGTACATAATTGGAGGATACCTCCAAATGTGATGAGTTATCTCTCATTCCCAACAGTTGATGTGGGCTTTGTATAATGATATCCAATCCATACCAAATATAGAATCAAACTCTACCAAAAGTATTAAAAAAATATTTTATGGGATGTTCAGTCTACAAAAATTAACTAGGGAAGAGTTATATATTTTGGATGCAATAATTTCCCCATTTTTTATTCTCATAGATAACTTAACCTTAATATTTTTAGATGATGTTTGAATAGTATTACTAAACATTCATAATATAAAATAATAATTATAATGTGAATCAAATATTGTATTCACTATTATTTAATGAATAACTAGAGTACCTTTAACCACATCATTTTTGGGTTCCACCTTAGAATTATTGATAGACTATGACTTTCCTTTATTCCATTGATGTTATTGTTATTATTTATTTCCTCCAAAACTCTTTTATTAGGGAAATGGTTCACATAATTTCTATGTTACTTATAGTTGAAACACTACACTATGGGCCAAGTATTGATCTAAAGCTTCCCTTCTTCTTCTAAATTAGTGGAATTATTCATATCCCATTGGCTGTTATTAGTTAGATTCCCCATTCTTCCACATATGAAGTATTTACTAGTTCCCATTAGATAGTTCCCATCATTATCATTCCCACAATATAAATAAGTGATATATTTGGTTTTCTTTCTATCAAGGTATTTATCTATTAATCTAACCATATTAAACACCATTTTCCTCTCTTTATCTATGGGCCCACTATACCACTGAGAGTCTCTAATCTTCATTTCATCTTTAAGTTCAAAATATAAAATATCCTTATAGATTTCAAAGTCTAGAATCACCATCGCATTTCTTAGACTTAGCTTTAGTCCACTAAACAAGTGATCGACCTTCATTTTGGTGTTCATGAAAAATCTAGAGGCATATTGTGTATGATTTGTGGAGTTTTCCTTATACACCCCGATAGACTAATTTCCTTATACTAAAATATGAGGTATTAGCTTTCTATCTTGATATGGAGGGTTCAATGAATATATTTATTATAAAATATTTTATTTAATTCCTCTAAATAAATGGAATCAATTTCATCTATGGACTTCGTGGTCTTGATCAATTTCCACCACCGATCATCTTTCCCATAAAAAATATAGACCACCATCCTAAATATTATTATTTATGAGAACTGGAGGACAAAGAATATCTTCTCAATGGAGTTAATACACTATTTATAAAGGTGGGTATCATAAGATCCACCAATTATGGGAGGCCTTAATAACATGAAGGATTCGATGACAACTTTCTCCATGAAGGATAATAAGGGTGTTCCACATGATTCAAATTATTATTCATAAATTGATCAAGTTTATCAAGTACTACATTGATGTTTCGAGAACCCATTCCATCATATTTGGCATATCATTATGGAAATAATAACATTTCCTATCACATTGATTGCATGAACAAGTTCTTCATTTTCCATCCATTATACAAGAAAAATAATGTATAATTAGGGGGTCTTGAATACTTATATAATTAGAATAAAAAAAATGTAGAAGGATAATATTTTAAATGAAAAATAACCTCAATTTCGATACTCTAGGGTTCAATATAGGTTATCCATGGTGATATAATTATCCTTAGGTTTCATTATTAAAGTTCTCAATTCTTAATCTCAAAAAATTACCAGACTATGCTATGATACCAACTATATTGACCACATCTTTTTAAGAATTTCATTAAATAATTTTAATCTTAATTAGCATTCAAATACAAACCAAGGATCAAAAAGCCTAATATCTTTGGAAGAATAGATAAATAATTACAAAGCATGAAACCAAAATAAAAACATATTTTATTTAATATTCATAATGAGACCCTATCACCATTTGAGACCTTAAATAATTATAGGATACCCTAGGTAATACATGAATAAATGGATGAGTTAAAAATAATTACACGGGAATAAACATAATGATAAAAAACCCATGGGTTAAAAGGCATAACATGATGACATAAAAATTCATGGAACATGAATAAACATATGAAAGAATAACATATAGAATTTGGGATCATGTCATAATTGAATCATATTAATGTGGAAGAAACATAAAAATGACATAATCATGAGTCAAGGATAATTTAACATGGATGATAACAAGTTAAGGATAACCAACATGACCATTTCACATGGATATTGAGTCAAGGATAACCGTAAAGACAGTTGCACATGACATATCATGAGACTAAAAATTACCCAATGAATTGGAGTATTATATGGGTTACCCCATCATAACATGTTCATGAATATGTGTTTCATATAATTAATCATACATAAGGAATAAAATATAAACATAATGGTTTCTTATGGAAAGAATTGGGTATTAGAATCTTGTCAAAATACACATCAAAAGGGAATATGATAATGGTGAAAATAAAATAATAGTTTCAAAAAATAAATAGAATTTATTAAGGTAAAATTGGCATATATAATAATAAGTTATTTCAAACAAAAGTGAAAACATGTAAAAATAGTGTTTAAGAATCTTTAGAAATAAAACATTTTAATGCAGCTTAAGGGAAAAATTTCAAGATTCTTTAAAATAAAAAATGCATAATTGTTTGCATAAAACTAGAAATGAAACAAGATTTTTTTTTCATGATAAAATGAGTGATTTTAAAAAACAATGATTTCTTAAAATATATTATGGAGTTCACTTCAAAATGGGTAAGAAATCGGGACGTTCCCTTTAATTGGACTTGCTTATTAGGAAGAATTGACAGAGGAACCTTTTTAAAACATGTATATCACAAAAAAAGGATGAAATTATCTGGATAAATTATTTTTGGATTATATACATAGAATTTATAAGAATTATATATAAAGTAAAAAGAACTACATTGTGGTAAATATAGAGAAAATGAGACCCAAAGGAAAAAATGGAGGTTTACAAAGAATATCTTACCATATGTATAAAAGTGTTCTACACTCGAAATTAATGTTCTAGATAATCAAATTAAATCAATAAATTAATTAATTTTGAACCATTTATACATATATTTTATTTATAATAATTTTATTAATTTTATTTATGGACTATTTGATGAGTTAAAAGATACAATTTCATCATTTTGGAGTTTACATTTCTTTGGTTTTTAGGATTTGTTCATTTCTATAAATGTATGAAAGATGATGTAGAATGGGATTTGTTGTACTAAATTGAAATTATATGTTATTAAATAATTTTAATTAGTTAATTTTTTTCTAATATATCATTTTGTTATATGGTATAAGGATGAATCATTAGATAAAATGATAATGATAATCGTTTCAATTAATTTCGTGGTTTCTTGATCATCAGGAACATGATTTGTTCTATTATTTAATATTATGTTTATATAATAGATCTAGAACATTCACTATTTTATAATACCTATATAATTATCAATATTATTGACAAAAATCGTTTTATGACCATCCCTTAAGGCAGTAAAAAAATTGAAAACTCATTGTCCTTGAATACGATAAATTAACACATTATAGACGATGTTTTAATTTTTAGAAAAAAAATGGGAGGGAAAAGAAATGATGATGGATTATTAAATTAAAATAATAAAAATATAGTATATTTAAAATACTTCAGTTACTATTGCACTTGGATAATGTATGGTGAGGATCGAATAAGAAAAAAAAGAAATTTGTGTGAAATTAAATGAAAAGGAAATACATTTTTACCTCTTACATTATTCTCCATGAGAACTAACATTGATAATATTATCATTATTTTTATCTGTTTTAATTGAATTTATATCTAAAAATTTATCATTTGAGTGTATTTTCATGAATTTTGTATTTTCGGTTTGTTTTGGGAAAAAATGTGAAAATTACTTATCTATGGAATTTCAAAAGATTTTAATCACAAGGGAATTTTGGGCATAACATTTAAAATATTATTCCAATTTGAGTGATTATTTTTTCTATTATTCCTTGTTTTATGGGATTCAACTTTTTCTTCTGGTATATGAGCTTATTCGAATATCGAAAGTCCCAAAAAATCAATCAAGTTGATTTTTTGGGTAGATATAGTGGACCCCACCTATAAAAATGAGCTATAACCCGACCTACACACCACCAATTACAGTTATTAAATATTGAATTGAAAGTATAATAAAAATTACATTGTAACAATAAATTATATGGAGTTATACAATCATTAAGGAGGCCATTGGATTATAAACATTGAATGATGATTTTTATAATCATCAAACAAAAAATGTGATAGTCATTAATAATTCCATATATTCCTTTATACATGTAATGTTAAAGTAACATTTTGAGGGGAGAGACGAAATTAAATTTGTAACTACCTATAATAAGAGACATTGTGGTGATTATGTGATATAGTGTGCCGAAAAGGAGAAAACTATCGATGAATAGATTCTACTGAACACATTTTCTACATTTTGTTTTCTTACATAGTTTTGTAATTCCTTCTTCTTCCCCATTCATCTAAATTACCCTTAAAATGGTGGGGGTAAAAATTGTAGCTATTTATAAAGGGATGGTTTTCTATTTTATAATTCTTTATTTATTAGATGTAATTGAATGAAATCGCTTCCTCTCTTTTGTGATGTTATTTTCAATTTCATATAGAGGTTTTTATTATCAAGTATGATCATATTGGGATTTTGATCTTGTCATTGATTTTTTATTTGTTCAATGATCATTATCTCTATCCCCTATGTTTTGGTTTATATAAAATGTAATATTACAGGTCTTAGTGGTGAAGTGCTCGCTGATCGATGCAACGTGTGAAAGGGTAGTGGATGTTCTTGATTGTTTGGGATAAACAAGACCTGATCAGGTATTTCCTAAGTCAATTGAGGATATTAATAGAAACTATTTTTAAAAATTAAAGAGATTTGACAAAAACAATATATCAGTAAGTATTTCTCTCACCATCACCATTTGACCAAGGGAGTGATGGGAAACCATCAGGGAATCTTACTTTAATCAACTTAGCAGAAGATGATTGAATTAAATAGAACAAGGATAGTATTGAAATATGAAAACTGATCCCGACCTGATAACCCTTCTCATATAATATTTTTAAATCACATTAGTTTACAATTTCATTTCAATCATTTTATTACCTGACTTCATTTATTTTGTTTCCATTGAAAAACAAACTATTCTAACAAAAATACATTTTTTTTCTAATTAAAAAGTTACCAATTGTTTTTCGTGAAATCATCGTCAGGAGACAACCTTGGGTTAATAACTATACTATAAATCGGTAATATAAAATTGTTTTTCCATGACCCACGACAGGCATTCATTAAACTTGGAATCATTTCTAGGGAGTTATTGTAACTTAACAACCAAAATAATAATAATTTTTTAAATTGAATGACCGAAAGTTCATCTGTCCATTCAAATAAATTTGATCCTAAAACTGAAATAACACTAAAAAAATTAATAAAACAATGTTTTAAACCCAATTTTGAGGAAATAAACCTCTATGATTCAAGTTACACTATTATTGTTCACTCTGAACCCAAAATAATTGATGATAATCCCTACCAAACCTTGCACAATCTATGTGCACCTCAATTTTCTATTAAAAGATAACAAACAAATTACACCTACTACCCCAAATTATTTTGAATTTCATGTGAATGTGATTTATATTCTTCTGAAATTTCATGGTCTTATAGTAGAAAACCACATCGACACTTGCAAGAATTCAATTTCACTTGCTCAAGCTTCAAGCCAAGAGGAGCACCTGAAGACCAATTTTAGTGGAGGGAATTCACCTTCTCACTTAAAGGTGTAGACAATGTTTGTTTTACAATCTATAAACATGATAGATTAGTGATAAGGAGAAATTAAAAATATTTTTCATCCATATATTCCTCCCCACATCCAAGGGAACTGTCATAAAAAAAAGATTTACATCATACGACAATCAACTAGAGAGACCCTCTATGAGTACTGGGAGAATTTAAAAAAGATATATTCCATTTTCCCACATCAAGAAATGAAGGAACACAAATTATTTGTGTTATTTTACCAAGGAATTCTCGAAAATGATTTAAATATACTATATGACTCATTTGTAGGAAGCCTAATCAAAATGTCTCCTGTAGATGTCAGAGGTCTATTTAAGAATATTTCTCAAAACTTGAATCAATTTAGAACAAAATGTTGGAGGAATAAGGGGAATCCATGAGGTGAGAAATCCTGATTCGACAAATTTAATATGAACCTAAATGGTTAAACTCACTAGGTTAGTATGAAAAATTTCTATGAACCATGTGAAGGAACAACAAGTACCATATCTGTTATGTGGTTTATACTCTTTTACTTAGCATTACACTGATAAATGTCTTAAAGTGCAGGGGAATGAATGTTGTGAAAAATTATTTCAGCAAATTTAATTTCAATTAAATCATCCATGTCAACCCCAAATCCATCCTGGATATGGATTCTTATAGAACCATTATATACCTTCTTTTCAACAACAATACCATAACCCCATTCCATTCCAACAATCCTTTCAACCATCTCCCATCCAATAAAAGACTTATGAGAATCCTTTTGCAAGTGCAACAAAAACTAAAGAGAAGCAGTTAAAGACCAAAATTGTAAGATTGGAAGAAAAAATTGATAAGATAACTAATCAATTTGAATGTTTCATGGAAACTCTGACCAAGAATCATGGAAAACTACCAACACAAGAATTTCCAAATTTGAAGTTGAATGTCAGTACAATCACCACAAGAAGCATACCTGAGCTCCAATCCCCTGAACAAAGCATAGATAATGATTTTGAGAAACCTTATGAAGCTCAAAAAATCCACCCAAATGATGGTAAATAGAACCATGAAACAACAAGAATGAGTTTTAGAAATAAATGTCCAGAAATACCCATACAATTACATATGGGGGAAAAGATAAAAAATTAGGCTCCATTATCTTCTTATTTATTTAAATCTTCAAAGTTTTTTGATTACAAAGTTCAAAAATAAATTAGAGAGACCTTTAATAAAGTTTAGATAAAAATCCCTTTCTTAGAAGAAATATAACAATTCCCAAAATATTCAAATTTTATGAAGGAATTGTGCACTAAAATAAGGAGACTGGATTGAAATGAGAGAATCAATATGGAAAGAAGTGTCTCTGTTATCATCACAATACCAATTACACAATAATGTAAAGTTATAGGGAAATTATCTATTCCTTGTACTATTGGATCCTTATATTTTAATGATGCATTATGTGATTTAGGTTCTTCGATAAACATCTTTCCTCACTCTGTATTTACATATTTTTGGATTAGAAAATTAAATCCTACTAGTGTGGTGTTCCAACTAATAAATTGATCCACCGGTTTCCCAGTAGGTGTTTTGGAATATGTTCTTTTGAAATTCAAAGATCTACTATTCCCAGATTTCTTTTACATACTGATAAGGGAAGAATATAAGAGTTCATCATTAACACCCATTATCATGGGGATACTATTCTTAAAGACATAAAATAATATCATCAATGTTCATGAGGGAACACTTTCACTTGAGATCAAATATAGTCAAGTGAACTTCAATATAATCAACTCCATGAATAATCATTTAAGTGTTCATTCACTAAATTAAGTCTCCCATAATGAAGGTAAAGAACCAACTGAAAAATTAGAATATACAACATAAAAATTATTGAATAGTTTGTTAGAAGAGGATAATGAAATAAAATTACGGGAATATGTCGAGATCAAGAAGTATAAACTCAAAGAGGGAGAACATGAGAAGATTATCATAGGTCTCTAGAAGGAACTTCCTATGAAGGATGAATAACTGTATGAGATGCATTCCATATGTCTCACTGTATAACTAAAATTGATCAAGTTCATAGAAAATTCCATTAAATATTTAAAGGTAAGTGGAATATCCTCTCAAACGGATGAGAAAAGTGGATCATATTAAAAGGTAAATATATGATCAATAAATATCAATGTATACCTATTTTACCTAATACTATATATATCAAATCCAAAACCAAGGTCATGTGGTCAACAAAATTGAGGTGAAATCTATAATGGAAGGGAAGAATATTCTAAATAGACCAGAACTCCTTATGAAAGGAGAGAATTGGCTTATAATAGTACATCAACAACTATCCATAAATATTAGAAACCAACCTAGAAGAACAAAATTTCAAGGGTTTTTCTGGTGTTGTGGTAATCATGGTTATAAAACCTATTCTTTCCATTTTAACATGTCATTTCTAGGAACAAGGAAAGAACTAAGGTGGAAATTATTGAGGTATTCATAGAAATGATGGAATGAGATGTTACCTATAATATGAAAGAAAATAAGTCTGAAAGAAATCTTGTGGTAGGAAATTTCATAAGGAGTGCCTATTTGTTTGGACACATCAATTGAAATTTGATAAAAAAATTGGGTAAGTTGAAGAATGATTTAGAACGAGTGGTAGAGATTATGCTTTTTAACTTGGTTATCAATGATGACCCACCAAATAAACTCATTCCTTTAAACTTAATTAAAATAAGTAATTCCATTTTTTATATAAATACATGAAAAATAAATTTAATTGAATTGACGACATTTCATTAATTAATTTTGGGGAAGGAAATCATGTAGTCTATGTTTTTTATAAAAATTCTATTTTTATGTCAAGATAACTAAATTAAACAATAGCGGTTTTTGGAGAAAACCCAAATTTTCCCCCTTAGTCTACTCTTACCCTAGGTTATATTATAGCATGATTGAACAAGCCTGAATAATGTTTTTTTATTCTAATATTTCATGTCCATTAGTAAAGATTATTCAAGGCTAAAAAATGAAAAAACTAAATAGAACACACGTTGTGAATGTGCTAGAAAACATAACTGACAGAATATGACTCACACCACCTGATTGAAGCATCATTTATAAAGGGATTATTCTTTTATATTGAATATCTTTTGAATTAGAAATATTTTTTTAGAAAATATGTTCTTAAACATTAAAATAAAATTTCATTCCTACACTTGAATTTATTCTTTATTTGACCTATCTATGAGTATTCGTTTCATAGAAATCATGTGATGCCATTTTTTATATTTCAATGTTAATAAAATTGAATGAGTAAAATGTATAATTTAATTATTAATTTGAAGAATCAATATTAAAATGCGGAGTCAAGATTTAAGAAAATTAATTTATTCTTATAAATGAAATTTTCCTATAATATTTCATGATTTAAATTTTTTAAATTTATGTGAATTGATTTTTTATTATTAATTAAGCCTTGAGTGATTATCTGATATCATACTTCCCATTCTCGAGAGGATTTATAGACCAAGTGCTTCCTATTTTTATTCAGAATATTTTTTAGTGATCTTATTACATTCCACCTACTAGAAATTGTATTTGAACTTTTAAAAAACTATCATTATTAAAAAACACATTTAAAATGGTTATGGAATATTTTGATAAAACAAATATCCTTAAAGGTAAACCTTTTACATAAATCATACTTTAGTCCATAGCGAAAGTGAATGACAATTATAGGGATGAGATATGTATCAATCCAATTTTATCCATTCCTACCATACTATTGGAATTTTCCTGATATTTTAAAGTTGAAGTGTTAGAGATAAAGGGATATTGGTGTAATAGATGATTTAAATTGCAAGGAAAAAGTACGGGGGTGCTTTTGTGGGAATAAATTATGGTTTTTGATCCATTCATGATATTTCATTGTTTTACCCTCTGGAATTTAAATAAAATAGAAAATGATAAAAAAAACTGATAAAATGATAAAAATGGGTTGTGATTTTGGAATACCAAAAATCACCATTACTAGACCTATGATTTTTATCATATTTGGTTAGGTGGTTGATCTGAGGTTTATTATAAGAATAACTTTTGAGAAAATAAAAAAATAATGAAAAGTTTCCTAAAAAATAAATTATAAAAGTAGAGTAGATAATATTATAGTGGGTTCACAAATCAATCATTATGCTCTATTTTATCATCACCTTACTTTTTGTTTCGGGAGAAATTAGAGATACTATTTAAAGGGGAGAATTTTCCTGAGATGTTACTTTTGATATCATGCACTTTACTTTAGAGATAAACCTCCTTCTTGAGCTTTAATTTTTAATTACTACCAAACTTAAGCCTCACAGTATTTAAACCTTTAACGAAGGACTTCATGTTTTTATGTGACTTTTTTCCTTTACAATGTAGAGAAATTTGTTCATTTACTGGCATAAAGATATGGATCATGTTCTCATGATATGAGAATAAATCCACATGAAGTATATCATTAGAGATGAGAGTAAATATTAAATTGAGGTAAGTACAGATTTGGCATATTTAATAATAATTAATTAAGGATACTGAATGATTAAAAAGAAAGATTTCACCATTTTCAAATGGGAAATAGTAAAATACATGAGTTGATTTTTTTTTGAAGATTGAGATTTTAAATTTATATTTTATGTGGATTTTTAAAAATTTAGTTTGACATTGAAAACTATTTTATTTTTTCACTTTATAATTTGAATACTGCTAACATTGGTTCCCTGTGAATTCCATGTTGAGATTTTATGCTTGAGTACAAGCATGGTTTAAGTGTGGTGGAATTGATATATCTAATATTTTAATTATTTTTTTATGTTTTTTCAATGTTTTAATCTTTAACAATTTATGTTTTTGAGTGTATTTGCATGAATTTAGGATTTTTGGTGTGTTTTGGGATAAAATGTAAAAATGATTAATTCTGGAATTTTAACATATTATAAACACAATGTCATTTGGGAATAAATTTTAAAATATTATTACAATATGAGTGATTTTATACGGAATATATGATTTATAGGATTCAACTTTTTCTTCTGGACCAAAAGTGGATTTAAACATTTAGAGGCCCGAAAAATTTAATCAATTTGAAAAATTGTTTGGTCGAAAAGAGTGGACCCACCTTTGAAAATGAGGTATAACTCGGGATACACACCTCCAATTAAGGTTTTTAGATCTTTAATTGGCAGAGTAATCACATGTAACTTTCAAAAATAAATTAAATGGAGTTATACACTCATTAAGGTGACCATTTGTTTTTAATCAGTGGAGGAATATTTCTATAATTCTCAGTCATAAAAATTCATACTCATTAATATTTCAATAACATATTCAGTACACATCAATTTAATGTGAAATTTAGAGGTGTGATAGGATATTAAATTTGGAACAACCTAAAATAAGGGATCTTGAGGTGATTCAAATATATGGAATTCCAAATAGGAGAAACATTTTGAAGATCATATTCTAGTAGAAAATGTTTTTGTTTTTCTTTTCTCTATTTTCATTTTCTTAGTATTGTAATTCCTTTTTCTTACACATTCATATCGATTACCCTTACCATGGCAGGGTAAAAATTTGAGATATTTTTTAGGGTTGGTTTTCTATTCTAAAATGCTTGAGTTTATAGAAATAATGGAATTAAATATCATTCTCTCTTCTAAGACATTGTTTTCAATTTCATATTGAGGGTTTTATTATGAAGTACGATTGTATTTTGTTTTTGACTTTGTTTTTTATTTTTTATTTGGTTAATGATAATTATCTCCCTCTATCCGGTTCTAGATTATATATTATGGAATAGACCAGGGCTTAGTGATGAATTACTCAATGATCACCAGTATGTGTGAAAGGGGTAGTGTATGTTCTTGATTGCTTGGCACAAACAAAACCCGATAAAGTATTTACTAAGTAAATTGATTATATTCATTGAAAATATCTTTCAAAAGGAAGAAGTGTGGATGAAAATAATATCTTGGTAAGGTTTTCTCTCACCATCACCATTTGACCAAGGGAGTGAGAATAAATGATCCTGAAATCTGACTATAATCAACTTAGTATAAGAGGATTGAATTAAATAGAACAATTATAACATTAAAATATGAACACCAACCCCAACCGGATCACCCTTCTCATATCATAGTTTTCAATCAACTGAGTTTAAAATTTTATTTCAATCATTTTATTAAATGAATTCTTTTATTTTTTTTCATTCAAAACCAAACAATACCAAAAAAACTACATTTTTCATGTAATTAAAAAGTTACAAACTGTTTTGTGTGCACTCCTCTTTTGAAGACTACCTAGGGTTAAACAATTTACTATACTTAGGTAATATAAAAAATTGTTTTTCCATGCCACACGGAAAGCATTTATCAAGATCCTCATTGAGGCACTTGAATTTGGTCTTTTATTGGGACTAAAGGATCCTGGATGTGGGGGAGAGACTTGGGAAGAGTATTGTTTGGAAATTGAACAAGCTTCAATGATTAAGAGCTATGAGGACAAGAGGTGAGGAGGGGTGGTATTTATAGTGGAGGAGAGAGATGTTTCTTGATTAATTTAATCATTAGTTTATTATTTTGGCTCAAGAAAAGCAATAATGATGATTCCATGACTAAATACAGTAAAGAGGGATGGAGTTTTTGAGATTATGGTGCTTACATCAGCGATGAGCCAAGGAATATTGTATTAAACTTATAATGTATATTCACTGTAATTTACTGTATTTTACTATTCACCATAATTTCAACTATTGTTTAAAAAATCTAAAACTTCACCATAACCATTTTTCAACATCTAGAATTCAAAAATGAACCCCATTTTATGAAAATAACTATTTAAATATGAGAATTTTATTATTTAAAATCATCATTTATTCAAAAATACCAATTTTAAAAATATAACTGATTTTATAAAACATTGAAAAATTTATTAAAGTATCATAAAATTATATTATAATCATAATATAATAAAATAATAATTTAGGAGTCTTTTTTATAAAATAAATTTTATTTTAAATCTTTATTTTAATTATATAATTGTAATTAAGTATTTCTGGCTTTAAAAAATAAAAACAATTAAGTTATCATATTTAAAATATTTATTTACTTACACAAGGATATAAATATATCATATTTTTATATATAGGATACCCAAATTTTATTTATAATTATATTGGTTATGTTACGATTTTATTGACTGGATTATTATTCATAATATTACAACCCTAACCCAAATAGCCCAGAGTCAGTGGTGGTTTTATTACTATGGCATAGATACAAGAGATCACATCACCAAGGGTCGATATGTTTAGTAGTCTTGAAGAAACTTGATATATAAATGGTTTTAATATTACATTGTTAATTGAACATATAATGTATAAAAGAAAATAAACTACTTCCTCCACATTTATTCAAAGGTTTCATCATCAAAACCCGAGGTAGGGAAAAATGAAAGGGTTGAGATCAAACACTCTCTAAGGGTTAAGTAAATCAATAATAAGTGAAAACAAAGTCAATAAGGAATAATGGAAAGCTAAATTACTAAAAAAATTATTCCATTAATAAAATGAGAATGAAAATATATCTATAGATTTTTTTATAGTGAAAATATCATGGAAAGTAATAACTAAATACTGAATGAAGAGAATGATTAATCATTGAACGTCATGTATATGGAACATGAACCATTATACCATCAAGACGATTTATGTATATGGGTAGAAAATGGCCTAAATTTACTTGGAAGTAATCTCTAATGTTTTTTCTCCAACATTTTCCATCTCATGAGACTACTGATACATTGAGGGGCTATTTATAACTAAGTTCCCCCTAGGGATTGCAATAACCAGTCCCCAACCTATAAGGATTGATGTAAACAGTCCCCAAACCATGTCATACCCATATAAATAATTCCACATATATTGATGTATTTAATAAATAATGTGCCTTATCATCAAATATCATTATTAAATAAAAGATACATATTTATCAATATTTTCCAAGATAATCAAATAACAATCAAGAGTAATATGGTGAATGGAATCAAGATATAACATACCCAATCCAAATAAACATAAACCATTAAATAAAACATGGCATATGTTAACATAATAAATTAATCATAATATTCTATAGAGGGTGTAAAATTAGATGAAGATACATTAATAAAATCATTGATAAATTGTTAAGAGAAATACATTTTTTTACTTTCAAAAGAGGAGATATGTTGGAAAGTCATCAGTATTTGTCATAAAATTAGATTGTAAATATGTATAACCAAGAAAATAAAAGGGAAGAAAAATTAAATTATATTTTAGGCATACATTATGTTCATCTAAAGTAAAAACATGTAAGAACGTGTTTGTGAGAAACATTAGAAATGAGCCACTTCAGTGTAGTTTGAGGGAAAACTATAAAATAGTCCATAAATCGGATAAATGATTAATTGTTTACATAAAAAAATATATAAGATAATTTTTCATAAAAAAGAATTTATTTTAGAAAAATATTAATGCACTAAAAAATTTATGGATGATACTTGAATATTGGTAAGAAATTGGGAAGTACTCGTTAATTATGCTATCTTATCAGGAGGAATTGAAAATTAATCATTATAAAACATATAGTTATCACAAAACAAAGAATAATTGAGATAGGTAAATATATTTGGAACATAAAAACATAAGTTATAAAGAGTATATAATAATAATTAATAATTACATTGGGGTAAAGAGAGAGAAAGAGTAACCCGAAGGAAAAAATGGAAGTTCAGGGAGATTCCATAACAACATTATAATCGATTGAATCATATGACCAAAAATAAATATTGATAAAATGCTTATTTTAATACCATTAATATAAAAAGATTCATGATATTATATATCAAACAGAAGTATTTATACACCACACACAAGAAATAAGTGGCTAATAAGGGAAATATCACATAATTAAAAGTGAGATGAGAAAATGCTTAACTTAGGTCCGAATGTGTTATGCACTTGATGTTAATGTTCTAAATAATCATATTAAATACATTAATTAATTAATTAATATACTTTTATACAATTATTTTATTTATTATAATTTTATTAATCTCATTTATATCCTTTTTTATTAGTTATAAAATACAATTTTATTGTTTGAGAGAATTAGTTTCCTTGGATTTCATGATCTATTTACTTGTACACACGTATGGAAAATAATATAAAATGAGAATAGTTATCTAGAATTTAAATTATATGATATAAATGATCTTCCTGATTAATAAATGGTTATATTTTTTATTATATTATATGGTATGAGGATGAATAATTAGATAAAACGTTAGTGATAATAATTTAGATTATTTAGGCATTTTTTGACCATCCCAAACTAGTTTTAATTTTTTAATTAATTTTCTGTATATATAATGGTTTTAGAACTTTAAATGAGATATAATAAATTTATGATAATCTGTTTTAACCATAAAAAGTTTTTTTGTGACCATCCTTGTAGGAAGAATTGAAAAATGAAAACACATCATCCATAAAGGTAGTAAAACGACAGCTTAGTTTCTCTCAAATCCACCTCCACCATCGTTAGACGATCATCCTGAAATGGGTATCTCATTTTCTATTAAGGTCATTCCTTCTGGAGGACAATCTACAGTGGGTTTCCCGTCACCTCTTCCGTCAACCATTCAACCTCTGTCATGGAGGGATGATCTTTCCGGTGCTTCGACGTCATCTCTGGCAGTGATTTTGGGTATCCCGTCATCTATCCATTGGAAATTATCATTGGGACGAATTTACTATGATAAATTTCCCTTCTGATGCATTTGAGGCATTGTTTTAAATTCAATGGTGGATGTTAGTTTCCTGATTTAGGATGTATTGGCCTTCGCTTCCAGAGTTTCTGAATTTTGTTTCCTCTTGGGGAATCTCCTTTTCAACAATGGTGTCAGTTCTTCATCACATCAAACTATATGTGGTTCTTTGATCCGTGGATAATTTTGCACTTTCTAGGTCTCAGGTTCCCCATGTTCTTGTCTCTCATAAATTCATGCTGGTGAGGTGGTCATTGGATGCATACTCTAGAAGATATTCCCCAATTGTGGTGGTCCGGATTGGCCTCCTGTGGCTACCTCTCCCTCTACATAAATCCTATTTCCTTCAAGGTATTGGAAATTACCTCAGTTTTTTCCTATGCACAGATGAAAGATCTCTCAAGCTTCTAGACTCCTCTATGGCTTGGCTCTGTGTTGAGATAGATCTTTCCAAGACACTTTTCCCCCAGATCGTCATTAGTACATGCACACCTTTCTATGGATGAAAAATGATCTTCTACTAGATTTTTATCAGCTTTCCATCTCCATGTTCATTCTCTTGATTCTTGTATAAGATCACATTTTGGATTCAAGGTCTCTCGTCTGGTGGCCCCGATGTTTCCTCCCTTAGAGCTGTATGCCATGGGATGTGTGGGACATGCTTCTTCATTGGGCTCGGTGGTTTCTTATCAGGAGTTTCCATCCTTAGAAGGGGCTCCTCATGTTTCCACATTGGGCTCAGTGTTGGTTGGTCCTTCCCCCTTTCTAGAATTTTATTTACTGGCATCAGCTCTTGCGGCTAGATCAGAGCTATCTTGCCCTATTTCCCTACTGGTCTTATCTCGTGTGCGAGTGAAACCTCCTTTTTTTCCTTCTTCTCTCAACCCCACTCTAGGACCTTTTCCATCTTCTCTGGCCAAGGCTCAACATCACTGTTTGGATATGGTGGTATATTCTCCTTGGTAGTCTTCTGATGTTCCAGAGTAGGCAGTCTCTTCTCCCCATTATATTACATCCCTCCCTATCTGGCTCCAAGGTCTGGCAAGGATCTGAGCTTTTTATCACTTTTAATCCTTCACAGCAGTTCCAACTGTTATGGATTCTTCAATGGATCCCCTCCATCTTAATATATAATTTCAGATTTTAGTTGAACAACAACTTTCTGTTATATACTCTGCCTCCCCCCCTCATGCAGATCTCAATGGCTCTGCTCCTAGTGGCGTATGCATGTGTCTTCAGATCAGAAAAAGGGTAGCAGACTATCACACTCCAATTCAAGGTTCTTCAACTCTTGGGTCCTCCACTAGGTGAATTTATATCCAATTAATCCTATGCACATCTAGAATGGCCAGGGCATAGGTACCCAGGTGAAGACAAACATCCTTTCTTAGGAACACTATCATCAGCTCTCCCTTGTGGCTATTCTCTAACCCTAACAAGATATCTCAAAAATCTCAGATTTTTATAACATGATTGTTATCCATGGATGCATGCATGGGGAACCTCGTAACTACCACATTTGGGTATTTTCAAAGAGCTTCATTTTAGAAGTGTTGGTATAGTCTGTAGAAAAAAATCATTATTGTGATTATAGAGGACGGCTCACTTTTATTTTTTTATTATTTGTTTATTCCATGTGCAAGGATATGGAAAGGGAACACCAATAGAGTGAATTGGGTGATTTTGATCAAGGTTCTTGTCATTGATTAATTGGAGGAGACTTTAACATTGTGTTGAATGTCTCATAAATATTTGGAGGGGGGGATGACTCAAGGAGGACCAAGAGGGAATTCCCTAGTTTTGTTTCCCATCTGGGTCTACTGGACCTGGGTCATACAAAGGACCCCATTACATGCTGTAACAATCAATAGGGATGCCATCATAGAGGGAGCCACTTGGACAGGTGCTTTGGAAACTACAACGCAATTTCATAGTTTTCAAGTGGTTTAGTTCATCACATGGTTCAGGCCTTATTGGTCACTCTCTATTTCTTTTCAACCTATCTAGTCAAAGGGATGGAGGGAGGAGGTTTTTATTTTCCTCTGAATGGACGTCTGATTTGAGTTTTCTATAGGTGGTGAGGGTATCCTAGGAGTAGCCCATGCAAGGAAGCCCATGGGTTCTTCTATAGAATAATCTCCATTGCTTGAATGGTGTGCTTCAGATATTTAATAGCAGAAGGCCTTCACATTGGCATGGGATCAAGAATATCCGTAGGGACATCGATCTCCTTGAATCTCATCATGAACAAGAGTGGGATGAGGTACTATTTAATACCCTGGGCAGTAAAATGGATGAATTATTAGGCTTGTTGTTCGAACAGGAGAGGGAGATTCGTGCTCATTATAGGATCATGTGGATTAAATAAGGGGACAACAATATGTCCTTCCTCTATGCTTGCATCATTGAAAAACGTCGTGTTATCAAACCAAATATTCATTTGGAGGATGGATCCTATACTGATAACCCAAAAATTATGGGAGGTATGGATGTTAATTTTTTCTAGTCTCTTCTCATTGATGTTAACTAGGAAATGAAATTTTGTTATCCAAGTGTTCACACCAAGATGTTTGATTCCATACAAATGGTGGAGGATTAGCTCATGAACAATACTTTTAGAGTGGTGGTGCTAGAAGATGAAATCATGGATTTTTTAGGTTTCTCAACCTGGACAGTTACCCTTGAACAGATAGTTTTTTGGGTTCTATTTATAAGGAATCCTGGGATCTTATAAAGTGTGATTTTATTGATGCTATTAATGACTTATTTTATGGAAGAACCATCCCTGGTGTTTCATGTTCAACAACGTTGATCCTCACTCCAATGATTATGGACCCCTCATTTCTTCATCACTTCCACCCCATCAACCTGTGTAATTTCACTTATAAGGTTTTGGAAACTATCCTCAACAATAGGATGTCTATCCACATACCCATGTGGATCTCTATAGAACAACACATCTTTTTCAAGGGATGCTCCATACATGGTTCCATCAGTATTGCTCATGAAATGGTTGGTGATTTAAATATGAAATCCCAAAGATCTAATGTCGTAATCAAAGTTGACATGGATAATGAATATGATAGACTAAAATAGATATTCATTCTCAGGGTGCTGGGCAATATAGGATTCTCTAACTGGGTTCATACCTTCATTTCCGGTGTTTTAGCTCTCCATGGGTAGCGGTCTCTTTCATGAGAATGAAGTATGGCTTAATGAAGTTAGTCAGAGGCCTGAGGCAAGGTGACCATATTTCCTCCACTCTCTTTATCATGGCCTAATAGTCTCTTACCGGGTATTTTACTCAGAGTATTCACATCGGTGCTATTTATAAGGCCCCATCCTTAAACCTTACTTAATCTTGAGTTATTACAAGATTACACATTGAGGATCTTTTCAGGTTTATAGTTTTAGAGAATTAGATCATGAAACTTGCATTACATTCCACATTTAAACAAAGTGGTTACATAAAAGATAGTACTCATTTTTCCCATAAACGGAAACATATTTAAAATATAACACAGATTCTTTCTTGACACATCCTTGACACTATCATCACATCATGTACCTTTCCCTTGACCTGTGAAAAAAATTTCAAAAACATGGGATGAGCATAAAAAGCTCAGTAAGAGTTATAAAAATATGGAAAGGAAACATGAGTTCATATATACATTAGAATGAAATCACACTTTACCCATAAAACATAGGCATATCAAATCATGAATAAATCATAGAAAACATAAGACATAAAAGGTAACTTGAGGCATTAATAACATTATTACGTAGTTATTAACCCTCTTGGTTACGTTTGGAATACCCATCACAGTATATTCCCTAAATCTCTTCGGAGAAACCTTAACGTTTCACTCCTTCGCATTACCCAATGCATTGGAGAGCTATATCGAGATCACCCGATCTTAGTTTGTCACGAAACCACCCGTTTTCATAACAACGCCCAAGAACAATAACATAAATGTATCAAATAAAACATGCATAAAGGAAACATAACATTTCCACATTTCAATCACAATATAACATTTTAGTATATTGAAATAATGAATCCATTAAAAAAGAAACCGTTTCCAAAACCATTTAAAACATTTAATAAAGATATTTTTGAATCAAAGTGTCCCATACCACCTTCAAGATTAAAATTTTAAACCATTAATATCCATATAAATAAATCCTTAAAACCATTTTGAAAACATGTATATTAATAAGAACAAATAATTAAAACATTTAAAGCGATATTTTGGTTAATGGGGTTTTACCAAAATTAGAGACACTTGAATACAATAATTGAGGAATAACATTTAGCCAGAAATTTATAATATCATGAGAATAAATGGATTCATGATATAATACTCCGAAGGACAGTATATACACCATATAATAGTGAATTGCTGCATAACAACAATGAACTCTCAATAGAAATGTCAAATGTGATGAAATCCCTTATAAAGAAGGTATCCTTAAATTAAGGACAATTCAATCTCAAAAATATGTGTGACAAATATAAATACACACAATATAAGTGGATATTAAGTGTAAAACAATAAAAGGTAATTCACACATATTCAATGGATGACATATTCAATGACTACATGTTGAACCCAAAGAAATCGAAATGGGGTTAAAAAGTTCCCTTGACAGCCTAACGACATCACATCAAAATGAGTTGATGAGAGATAAAAAGTGTATCTCATCACTAGGACATAAACTTTACATTAATAAGGATATATTAGAACATATCCCAACATAACAATATGTAAATTAAATGACCCAACAAAATAAGTCTTTTAAAAAAAAGAGGAGGGTGAAAGATTCCCTTACCGACTTGGGTATCTTTCAAAACATACACCCCATGAAAGAAGGACAATAGATCATTGAATTAAATACTCATAAACGAATGTATATTACACAAAGAATAGAACAATCGGAATTACATACACCACTCAATGGAATTTGTGGAAAATGTAGCATAAATCTCACGGGAATAAAAGTGAGATGAAAAATCCCTTACGAAAACTCGGTAGCCTAACGGCGCCACATAAACCTTCCGAATATTGATTGATGAGATCAAATAGGGTATCTCATCACATTACAATAAAATGTACAGAAAGAGGAATATAAAAGAACATCCCCCAACATTACAAAGAGGAGCTTAAAAGAAGTGACATAAAGGAGAGTACTTAAAAAGAAAGAGAGAGGTTAGATCTATTACGAAAGTTCGGCAGCCTAACGATGCCACTCAAAACATCCAAAATTGATTTATGAGAGAGAATATGGTATCTCATCACATGAACATAAAAATTAAAGTAAATTAAATATAAAAGATCATCCCAATAACAAGAAAGATGAGCTTTAAAAGGAATGACATAAAAGTGTGTACTTAAAAAGAAAGAGAGGAGTAGGATCCCTTACCTCGGGTCGGACATGACTCGATCGTTCTTTAATCTCATGAATAATAAACATGAGTTAATTTATAATTCCTTAAGAACTTTTTTCAAGTTCATTATTCCTTTTATATCACTTATTACCATGTCATAAACATTATGTAATCATTTAAGTTAATAATATTTGTTTTTCCGATATTTGGTTCTTAAGTCGAAAGTAGAATTTTTACAATTACATGTTGTTCGTGTGGCCAAATTTTTTATATATACAGAATTGTATTAATGATTTAGATATCATATATGTTATATATATCCAGTAAATGCATGCATTTATAACATTACATAATCATTTAGAGGTAAGAAATGAAATGCACCGTTCATGGAGACGGTAAGCCGTACATACGCATGAACACTACTTTCATTTCTATTTCGTATTTTATAGAATGGAATCATAATGATATAAAGTTATATTATAATTACAGTATAATATCATATATAATATCATAATTCCATCCTTTATACGTCCCGCATATGGTATTTAACGAATCAAATCACTTTGAGGGGGCGGTAGTCCGCACTTCCTTAAATGAAGATATCACGTTTACCCATAATGGAAACCATAAAGGTATGCCCAAAATGAAAAAAAAGAAGATTAAGGAAAAAATGAAAATATTATATATCATATATAAAAATAGTGACATCATAATGGCCACCTTTGAAGGTGTTAAATGAGTATTGAACAATCATCGTTTTGGGAGGCAGAATTTCGCCATCCACGGAAACCGTATGTTCATTAACCATTTGATGTAGTTGTGTGAGCGTGTAGCTCGAATAAATATTATAACAACATCCTAGTATATTTAAGATACTGTTTCAGTTAAAAAAGAAGTAAATAAAAAGAGTTTAGGGGGTTGGAGAAGCAAAATAAAACAAATGAACATGAGGGAATGAATTACCTTTAAAGGTGTAACTCCTTTTGATTTGAGCCTAAAGAGTTCCTTTGAAAGGATTCTGCCAAAGGGAATCCCCTAGGATGAGGAGAAGGATGTGGAGAGAGTAAATGGGTAGGGTTTGTCCGAGCCAATGGCTTGAGGAGTGTGTGAAATGAGGTAGAGGTGGGGGCCTTTTATAAGAGGAGAGGAGGGGCACTTTTGGAAGGTAAGAAATATTACATTATTTGAAAATGTGTTTCGGTTTTAAAAGGTCCCACATTGATATAATTCATGTATAAGGTGATAAGGGTTCGAAATCCACACATCCAATATGTTTTGTACATGTTTAGGTCATAAAGTTTACATTATCATCTCATTTTATTTAAATCGTCAGATAATGATGTCATCGCTGTATCATTATGATGTCATACATAATTTAATTTATTTAACTTCTAAAAATTATAAAACAAATTACTATGAAGTAGGAAATCTATATATATTTCCAATAACTATTTATAATAAAAAATCCAACTTGTATAACCCCACTTAAAAATTGTTTTAGTAAAATATATCATGTTTGTGTCATTTTACTTTTACATTAAATAAAAAGTTATTTATGTCATTTCCCAACCAAAGTGGCTCCATGGGGTCCCCAAGTTGACCCATGGCTTTTCTTGGTCGGACATTACACATCCAATTATGTTAGGACATGTTTCAAGTTCATTTCATATTATTAAAACATTATTTTTACCTTAAACTACACTAATTACCTCTAATCGCGATTAAAAACTTAATAAGTTACTATTCACCAAAAAATTATTTGTATCCCATTGAACCACATTTTACTTCATAATGAAAACCATGTATATCATATTTTTGAAATTAAAAACACAAATATGGAAAAATTTTATTTAAACGGAAAAATCAGTTTTTATAAGTACCACTTAGTGGTGTCACTATTCATCAAAAATTGATGTTTTTCAGAAAAATCCCAAAAATTCACCCTAAGATATATTTGATATTCCGAATTCAAAAATGAAGTCTATTTTACAAAATTCAAAACATATAAGTCACATTAATAAATTTAATAATTAATTCCCGTTGTCAGAGCAAATAGCGTGTTTTTATGAAACAATAAGTATCAAAAGATTGACACTGGTTTAAGTCTGATTTCAAAGTAAAATTAATTCCAACGACCACTATTGGATTTAATGGGAAAAATATATTCTAATTTCACTTTAAAACCAATTCAAAAGATAATCTAATCATATAAATAAGTTAGATTAAAAAGAGGTTTTGAATTAAAATACAACATTTTACACTATTCATTAAAAAAATGAACTTTATCGGAAAGATACCAAAAATTTACACAATGTAAATTTTGATGTCCCGATTATTAATAAGAGTTTTATTTGGTCCAAAATAATGTTTAAGAGTGAACAAAACTATATTTAATGATGGTTCAACATCAAAAGGTGATAAGTGAATCTTTAGTGAAAACTAGGGCATATACGCCTAAAATTGAATTCTTTCTGTATTTTAAGCCTCTATCCTTTATTGGATAAATTTAAAAACATTTAAAAACATATATAATCATATTTTAGTTATTTTTATCCATTCCCACCATTACAACGGCTACATGTTAACTACCATTTAAAATAATATTATTTTATTATTAGAGTGCAACGTAAGATTCCCAATAAACTCATTATTGCGTGTTGTGTACGCCATCGAGCATAGAGTCCCCTTTAAAGTCATATAAATATTTTATTCACAAATATTGATTAATATGAAAATGTCATATTCTTTATTTACCTCGGGTGTTACATCCTTCCCCCCTTTTGGGAATTGTGTCCTCACTATTTTTTAAAATTGAGCTTGGAAACATCCTTGAAAGTCCCACATCAGAACAAGAGTCGGTAAAACAATCACTTTAAAATAATGAAAGATAAGCATAGAGGTCACCCGAGTTAACCCATACTAGGATTACAAGTATGAAAATATGGACATGGAGGAAAAAAACAAAGGGTCATGTTCTGATTGGGAGTGATAGAAAACAAGTTTAGGAGAAAGTTAACCACAAGAAAATCACAAACTTGTGATGGGTTAAACGATATTCGATTCCCCAGTAGGAAAAGTTAATAGACAACATTTTTGTTTTAAGTTAATTTTTATTGAGGAACTTATTCATAAAGAAACATAATCACTTATCATGTTGACTTTCAACTTTTACTAGATTCCTTAATCAAACTCATATTTTTTCCAAAAGACGAGTATTTAGGGAGACTTGTTCGCATTAAGAGTACTATAATCAACTTATAGAGAATCACCTAATCCACAAAGGAGAACTATATACATCCCATGTCTTTAGGCTTTAACCATAACCAAAACCAAAAAGGTTAGTACAAGGTCAGATAATCTAGAAAAGGATAACCCATTAAAAAGAAAATCCATGCTTAATCTCCAAAATTTGTCCAAAAAAACCCAAAGTTCAACGAGGACCATCCGATAAACAATTTGTCCATAAAATTCTTCAATGTAAACCAATATAAGTTTGAAACCCAAATAGTTGAAAGATTTAGTCACATATTCTTCCAAGTTAAATCGTAACATTTATCTCCAAACAACATCAGTTGCTCCTAAAGTCTCGTATTGAAAAGTAATTAACCTAATCACATATCCTCTATGATAGGTTAATAATTTTCATAAATAACCCAAAATCAACTTACTCTTAAAAAAAATCTGTCAAACTAACTAGGGTCTTCACATAGTCCAGTGGTATGCGATAAATACCAGTTGCACTTTGATTGTGGGTTCGATTCCCGCATTTTTGTCCGACGTGACGGGTAGTCACATGGTCTACGTGTTGTCTTATTTCAAAAACTATATAATTCTCAAATCATTCCCAAAAAAGGGATAAAATCATCAAAAATAACCATAACATAATTTAACCTCAATTTTATCTCATGCCTTTCACTTCAATCATAACATATAGTAACCCATAATTACCTCAAAAGTAAGGATCATATAAACCCAAATGGTTCTTTATAACTATGTCCACAAAAGAAAAGATAACTAGTACTTGAATAAAATTTGTCTATATTAAACATCAGGGTTACACATAATATAAAAAGTCTTCTAATGTAACCCCATCATCAAAAGAGACTTAATACTCTTAAGAACTTCACCATAACTCTTGAAGCCCTTATATGTTGACATCTTACTCATTAAAAATTCTTCATGATCCATTATCCATTCCTTTCCAACTTATTCCAAAATACCTCTTTCCTACAAACAAAATCATGAATCATATCCTAAGATTCCAAAATAGGAAAACAATAGTCATGAAATAGTACATACCTTTGATTGGTCTTTGTCAGTTTCTTCATCCTCAATCAGAATGGCATTAGGTATTGGTAAACGAATATTGGTACGCTCTTGGTGACCCCATTCACGAAACTTCTTCATAGGACATGTGTTTTCATAATGACCATGCACACCACATTTAAAACATTCAATTTATCCCTCAGAAAGAACTTCTTTCCCTTTCCTCAAGTCAACTGGATGCTTCCTTTTTCCATGGAAGGTTCTTTCTTTATGACCATCATTTCCACATTTATAACATATTTCTGTCCCTTTGAAACATTTTCCTAGGTGTTCTTTCCACATCTTTGCAACATAGGTTTTGGAACACACTTACCATTATGATTATTACTTGTACTTCCTTAGGGATTTGTTTCTTGTATATATGATGCCTTAGAGAAATCTCCAAGGTTTAGGTGGTCAATAATGACTGCAGATATTTGGTTGAGGATAATCCCAAGAGTTCTCATTGCAACTCCCATATCATTCAGTTTCTTGCTCAAAAAACTGTCACAGTTTCCTTCACATCCACTGTTACTTTGGTGGCTGCTAGATCCAGCCATTTACTAAAACCAAAAAGTTCAGTGTGAGTATATCAACAAAACCATCATGTACTAATGAGTAGGATAAACACTAAGATATACTTACTCATTCACTTTATCTAAAACTAGGACTCTTTCTGAAATCCTAACTATTATGGTAATGTCACTTATGCTTAAAGAATACCCTAACCTCTAAAGTTATCTAAACCGACCTTTGATACCAACTATAAGGCCCCATCCTTAAACCTTACTTAATCTTGAGTTATTACAAGATTACACATTGAGGATCTTTTCAGGTTTATAGTTTTAGAGAATTAGATCATGAAACTTGCATTACATTCCACATTTAAACAAATCGGTTACATAAAAGACAATATTCATTCTTCCCATCAACAGAAACATATTTAAAATATAACACGGGTTCTTTCTTGACACATCCTTGACACTATCATCACATCATGTACCTTTCCCTTGACCTGTGAAAAACATTTCAAAAACTTGGGATGAGCATAAAAAGATCAGTAAGGTTATAAAAATATGGAAAGGAAACATGAGTTCATATATACATTAGAATGAAATCACACTTTACCCATAAAACATAGGCATATCAAATCATGAATAAATAATAGAAAACATAAGACATAAAGGTTACCTGAGGCATTAATAACATTCTTACGTAGGGATTAACCCTCTTGGTTACGTTTTGAATACCCATCATAGTATATTCCCTAAATATCTTCGGAGAAACCTTAACGTTTCACTCCTTCGCGTTACCCAATGCATTGGAGAGATATATTGGGCTCACCCGCCCTTATTTTATCACGGAACCACCCGTTTTCATAACAACGCCCAAGAACCATAACATAAATGTATCATATAAAACATGCATAAAGGAAACATAACATTTCCACATTTCAATCACAATATAACATTTTAGTATATTGAAATAATGAATCCATTCAAAAATAAACTATTTCCAAAACCATTTAAAACATTTAATAAAGAGATTTTTGAATCAAAGTGTCCCATACCAGCTTGAAGATTAAAATTTTAAACCATTAATATCCATATAAATGAATCCTTAAAACCATTTTGAAAACATGGATATTAATAAGAACAAATAATTAAAACATTTAAAGCGATATTTTGGTTAAAGGGGTTTTACCAAAATTAGAGACACTTGAATACAATAATTGAGGAATAACATTTAGTCAGAACTTTATTATATCATGAGAATAAATGGATTCATGATATAATACTCCAAAGGATAGTATATACACCATATAAGAGTGAATTGGTGCATAACAACAATGAACTCTCAATAGAAATGTCAAATGTGACGAAATCCCTTATAAATAAGGTATCCTTAAATTAAGGACAAATCAATCTCAAAAATATGTGTGAAAAATATAAATACACCCAATATAGGTGGATATTAAGTGTAAAACAATAAAATGTCATTCACACATATTCAATGGATGACATATTCAATTACTACATGTTGAACCCAAAGAAATCGAAATTGGGTTAAAAGGTTCCCTTGACAGCCTAACGGCATCACATCAAAATGAGTTGATGAGAGATAAAAGGTTTATCTCATCACGTGGACATAAAATTTACATCAATAAAGATATATGAGAACATATCCCAACATAACAATATGTAAATTAAAATACCCAACAAAAGAAGTCTTTTAAAAAAAAGAGGAGGGTGAAGGGTTCCCTTACCGACTTGGGTATCTTTCAAAACATACACCCCATGAAAGAAGGACAGTAGATCATTGATGTAAATACTAATAAACGAAAATATATTGCACAAAGAGTATAATAATAGGGCATTACATACACCACTCAATGGAATTTGTGGAAAATGTAGCATAAATCTCACGGGAATAAAAGTGAGATGAAAAATCCCTTATGAAAACTCGGCAGCCTAATGGCGCCACATAAAACTTCCGAATATGGATTGATGAGATCAAATAGGGTATCTCATCACATTAAAATAAAATGTACAGAAAGAGGAATATAAAAGAACATCCCCCAACATTACAAATAGGAGCTTAAAAGAAGTGACATAAAGGAGAGTACTTAAAAAGAAAGAGAGAGGTTAGATCTCTTACGAAAGTTCGGCAGCCTAACGGTGCCACTAAAAACTTCCAAAATGGATTGATGAGAGAGAATAGGGTCTCTCATCACAGGAAAATAAAAATTACAGTAAATTTAATATAAAATATCATCCCAATAACAAGAAATATGAGCTTCAAAAGGAATGACATAAAAGTGTGTACTTAAAAAGAATGAGAGGAGTAGGATCCCATACCTCGGGTCCGACTTGACTCGATCGTTCTTTAATCTCCTGAATAATAAACTTGAGTTAATTTATAATTCCTTAAGAACATTTTTCAAGTTCATTATTCCTTTTATATCACTTATTACTATGTCATAAACATTATGTAATCATTTAAGTTAATAATATTTGTTTTTCCGATATTTGGTTCTTAAGTCGAAAGTGGAATTCTTACAATTACATGTTGTTCATGTGGCCAAATGTTTAATATATCCAGAATTGTATTCAGGATGTAGATATCATATATTTCATATATATCCAGTACATTCATGCATTTATAACATTACATAATCATTTAGAGGTAAGAAATGAAATGCACCGTTAATGGAGACGGTAAGTCGTACGTACGCATGAACGCTACTTTCATTTCTATTTCGTATTTTATAGAATGGAATCATAATTATATAAAGTTATATTATAATTATAGTATAATATCATATATAATATCATAGTTCCATCCTTTATACGTCCCACATATGGTATTTAACGAATCAAATCACTTTGAGGGGGCAGTAGTCTGCACTTCCTTAAATGAAGATATCGCGTTTACCCATAATGGAAACCATAAAAGTATGCCCAAAATGAAAAAAACATAAGTTTAAGGAAAACATAAACATATTATATATCATATATAAAAATATTTACATCATAATGTCCACCTTTGAAGGTGTTAAATGAGTATTGAACAATAATCGTTTCGGGAGGAAGAATTTCTCCATCCACGGAAACCATATGTTCTTTAACCATTTGATGTAGTTGTGTGAGAGTGTAGCTCGAATAAATCATATAAAAACATTATAGTATATTTAAGATACTGGTGTTGTTACAAATTAAGTAAATAAAAAGAGTTTAGGGGGTTGGAGAAGCAAAATAAAACAAATGGACATGAGAGAATGAATTACCTTTAAAAGTGTAACTCCTTTTGATTTGAGCCTAAAGGCTTCCTTTGAAAGGATTATGCCCAAAGGGAATCCTCTAGGATGAGGATAGGGATGTTGATAGAGTAAATGGGCAGGGTTTGGCCGAGCCAAAGGCTTTAGGTGTGTGTGAATGAGGTAGAGGTGGGGGCCTTTTATAAGAGGAGAGGATGGGCACTTTTGGAAAGTAAGAAATATTACTTTATTTGAAAATGTGTTTCGGTTTTAAAAGGTCCCACATTGATATAATTCGCGGATTAAGTGATAAGGGTTCGAAATACACCCATCCAATATGTTTTGGACATGTTTAGGTCATAGAGGTTACATTATCTTCTCATTTTATTTAAATCGTCAGATAATGATGTTATCGCTGTATCATTATGATGTCATAAATAATTTAATTTATTTAATGTCAAAAAATTATAAATAAATTACTATGATGTAGGAAATCTTTTTATCTTTCCCATGATTATTTATAATAAAAAATCTTATTTGTATAACGCCAATTAAAAATTGTTTTAGTAAAACATATCATGTTTGTGTCATTTTTACTTTTACATTAAATAAAAAGTTATTTATGTCATTTTCCATCCAAAGTGGCTCCATGGGGTCCCCAAGTTGACCCATGGATTATCTTAGTCGTAAATTACACATCCAATGAGGTTAGGACATGTGTCAAGTTCATTTCATATTATTAAAACATTATTTTTACCTTAAACTACACTAATTACCTCTAATCGCGATTAAAAACTTAATAAGTTACTATTCACCAAAAAATTATTTTTATCCCATTGAACCACATTTTACTTCTTAATGAAAACCATGTATATAGGATTTTTGAAATTAAAAACACAAAGATGGAAAATTTTCATTTAAACGGAAAAATCGGTTTTTATAAGTACCACTTAGTGGTGTCACTATTCATCAAAAATTGATGTTTTTCAGAAAAATCCCAAAAATTCACCCTAAGCTATATTTGATATTCTGAATTCAAAAAATGAAGTCTATTTTACAAAATTCAAAACATATAAGTCACATTAATTAATTTAATAATTAATTCCCGCTGTCAGAGCAAATAGCGTGTTTTTATGAAACAATTAGTATCAAAAGATTGACACTGGTTTAAGTCTGATTTCAAAGTGAAATTAATTCCAACGACCACTATTGGATTTAATGGTAAAGATATATTCTAATTTAACTTTAAAACCAATTCAAAAGATAATCTAATCATATAAATAAATTAGATTAAAAAGAGGTTTTGAATTAAAATACAACATTTTACATTTTATAAGGGACTTCATCTCAATCTTCTTTCATTGAGCCATATTTTAGTTTATGCACACCCTTCTGTTACGCGGTGTAAAATTATATCCATTTTATTTTGATTTAATTCAATGGTTTTAAAAAGAAATATTTTTTATGATGTGTAACTAAATTAAAAATGGAATGTTTACTTTTAATGTATGCAGTGAAAACGACCTTTTCACCGCCACATGCATTGTTTGATATTTGTCTTCCATAAAAAACTGAACTGTTTTTAAAAGTAAAATAAATACCATATACTCTTTTTAATTATTTTTATATTTAAAATGGTTTTTATAAATCATTTATTATTTAAATATATTGAAATTACATATTGTGATTTCAATGTGTAAATTTCATCTTTCCATTATGCTTGTTTTGTTTGTAATGATTATGTTATGGTTCTTCGGAAATGTTTACACATGTCGGTGGTTTTGTGATAAACCAAGGATAGGTGATCCCGTGATATCTCTCCAATGAATTGGGTAACGTGAAAAAGGTAAACAATAATGTTTCTCCTAAGAGATTTAGGGAATATACTGTGATGGGTGTTCCAAACGTAACCTTCACAGTTACTCCCTATATAGATTTTAAATCTACAATGTAAGTATGTTACGAATTCCACAAGTTACCTTTATGATTTATAATTTTTATGAGTTTATTTAAGAATATTATGATTTCATAGGGGTTGTTAAATATTTTATGTTTTAAGTGTTAAAACAATGATTTTGTGAAATTTTTTTCATCAGTTTTAAATATTCATGGAATCATGGTTTTATTCTTTATTTTATATTCAATATTGATATTTTAAAGATCATCCCATGTTTTTAACATTTATTCACATGGTAAAAGTAAGTATAATATAATGTAATAATTGAAGAATATTTTTATCAAGAAAATGATTCTTTTTTTATAAGGAGTTTTATTATTCTGAAAAAACCTGGATAGAGTAGAAGTGTCTAATTTGTATTTTTTGATATTTAATGTAATAATTATGACCTAATTATCTAAAACTATAAACCTTAAAAGACCATAAATGTGAAATAAAGAAAATTCATGATCAAAAATCAATATTATATAAGTTTTATGGCTGAATCCTTATATATTATGCCGTTAAAATCCTTTTAAGGAATGCCAAAACATTTGATTGAATATATAATATAAAAATTTCATTAATACTATTTATTCCAGCCTATTAAAAGTCTAGTTTATAATGTTCATTTTAAAATAATGATATTTAATTATATATCGTTAGTCATTTAAGATTGGTGTTGTGTGAAACCTATGATATCAATGAAATTAAATTCAAAAATATGCATACCATAAAATCATGGGGTGTTACACATAATGGTCATATTACTATTCCAAAGGTCATGTTATTATTCAATTGGTTTATATTCCATAATTTATATAAATAAAAATTATTTCTTTCATTGATAATTTATAAAGTTAGTATTGTGTTCTCAAGGTGATTTTTTTGTGATTAATAATATATTATTGTTGGGAAAAAAGTCCCTCAAGGTATCATTGAATAATTTTTGAGGTGATTGTGTTTGTTGACAAAGAGGGTTTCTATTTTTATTTATGGAGTTTCAAAGATATTTTTGACAACTTATGTTTACAAAGAACCATGATAAAGGAATGAATGATCTATAGGTGGTATAAAAAAGATAAATAAATGCTAGTACCATTTTACAGTGTGATCCAAAATTTTGGGTAATAAAATTGGGGAATTAAGATATGTGTTTTTGGAAAAGGGACTTGAATACCTATTTCTTGGAGGAATAGAAAGTTTCGCACAAAATGTTTTTCAAGATCAAGATATCAAAATATGGAAAATTAAATAAGGGCATGCAAGTTTTGGATTTGTTCACGCATGGTGACTAGGGTGACATAGGCTTGGGAGAATGGACTATCATGCTTGGAGGAAAGTGTCATGCATCACTCAGGGTGGAAAAATTGTTATAAATAGATGGATATACCTCTCATTTAATATGAATCTCAACACATAGAGAAAATCAGAGTTCCGGTCATGCATGTGGGGAGGGTGTGCAAGTACATAGTTACTCAGAAGTTTCCCGCCAGTTGGTAGTTTCACTCCAATACTAGTTTTGGAGTAAAAGGGTCTGTATCACCCAAGTTTTGAGTTTAATAAGGGAGTTTCATGCAAGTGGTTGGGTGAAACTTCCATTCCAGACAAAAATAATCATGAAACAAAACCTAGGGTTGCGTGAATGTTAGATGTTTCCCAGTACACCTATGGTAAAGTTGTCTTCATTTGTAGATGAAAGTGAAACTTCAATAGAGCATATAGCTATAAGTGAAGATATAGGTTTTCATGAAAATTAAAGGACCTAAATGTTTATAAACTGTGAGTAGATACCTTCAAAGAGAAATGAGTGATGGAAGAGGAAGACAATGATCCTTCCTAGTGGTAGTGATCTAGAGGTAGGGGCATAGGGAATGACCCTTGACACTGTAGTGAAAAAACCCTATGAAAGTAGAGAGTTATAGTGATTATTTATCATAAGATAGTGGGTGATCCAGATAAGGTTAATGAATAAAAACCACATATATTAATAGGGTGGTATGGCCATTGGTTTATCCAAAATTAAGGTATTAGGAGAGCATTTGTTTCGAGATCCTTTCCCTAGAGTTGTGAAATTATTTTACTATTCAAGAACATAAGTAAATATAATTACATGATATATTTCTATTTCATAAGAAAAAATCTATCAAAATATTGTGTTTTGATTAATTTCCACTTAATCTCTTACTCCTTGAAAGGAAGATCCAAAAATAAATGATTATTTTTGAGGCACTAATATTAACTTTTAATGGATCATAAGATCCATAAAATAGAGAAAGTTTATTCCTCTAATATTTACTAGAAATAATGGATAGAAATATTTATCTAATATATAACATTAATATCTAATACCTGAATAGTAATAATTAAAATTAAACATAATGCATATCATTGATGGTTACCCTTAAGATGTAACTAAAATATGTTTGACCATATTCACTATCCAAAAAAATTAGAAGTAAGTTTATTAAATAATCATTATATTACCCTTAAAATATAAACTATATCTTAATGTCACATTTCAAATATTTTAATACATTGATATCCATAAAATATTAATGAACATATCCATGCCTCAAAAATAAAATCTCAAATTGTTGAATATATTCCAGTAAGGATAACATAAACCATCAATTCACTAACCAATTTCAATGTCACCAATAAAATCACGTAAACAAATATTTATCATTATTATATCAAAATTGATCACATATTACGGTCTACATCCCCTTGATAAAGAATTTTCCAAAAAAATAAAACCTTTGAATCGCTTTTCTGAGCCATCAGTACCATTCAACATATGCTCTGAAATCCTTAATGAAAAATTAATGTAGTAAATTCATTATACATGTCATAATTATTATAATCATAATATAATTGATAAAATACCAATATAACATATGTAATGAATCCAAAGACAAGAAAATTAATAATTCCACTTTATCTATAGTAATAGAAAAAAAATCGACATTGATTTCTTAGATCCTTTTGAGGTTTATTCCATTGATTCTTGGGGAATTTAATTATGTAGTGACCTAGATCATTATAAATGAATCATTGGAAACTGTCATATTTTTAAATTCCCCTTAAATCCTGATCATGGTGCACGTTCTCTTCATACATGTATTAAACTCTCATTCATTTCAAGAAAGTATCAAGGTGATTCTTTTTACAATTATTACACATGGTCAAATTCTTTTTTCACTTATTTCCCTTATATGTTTTTTCTCTTACATCCACTTCTTCGATTTATACCCTTTGAATCTATAATATATAGTGAGTTCTTTCTATGTATTTATATCACATGATATAACTTCCTCATAGGATGATAATGTTTTGGAGACTATTTCCCTCAAAAATATTTGCTTAATACCATAAAAGAAACGATCATTATTACTCTTTGGATTATGTGCATTGATACAGTCCCCATTCCTTCCTTTAGGTTCCTTTTATAAATAATGAAATACACTGGATTAGATCATAACATTATGAAACATATCATAAAATCCCAAAACTAGTGAAACAATTCACATAAATTGAAAAATTTATGCATTCATTATCTTATAAACATAAACATGGTTTCATTGGGATTGTTTTAATTGCATAAAAATAGTTACAAATCCTACATAATGGTTTGTAAAGAAAATGTGAATTACCATATGAATATCCCCCAGTAGTGTCAAACCAGGTGCATAGTTGGCATATTTTTGCGTACTAGGTAATGCTCGAGTCATGCATGGCTGTCCTTTTTCAAAATTATTAACCCTAGGGGAAATTTTTCATATTAGCATTCAATTGTAACACCCAGACATAAATTAATTTCTAGGAGTAACCGCACAATTTGTAACTTACTAAAACATTAGGATGTTATTATATACTTATCCTTAATTTATATAATAGTATAATGTTCTATAATCTATATTTTTCTAAATCCAGTCCTCAATTTTTATACTAAACTTCCTTTAATACAAAATATAAAGACACCAATTCTAGTATCCTAGAGTCAATGCTTACTTTATAACATTGGAACATGATACAATTTATCACATATTATAGGATCTAATAGTTTAGTAGTATTGGTAAACTATATACATTCTTGAAATTCAAATTACAACTCAAAACATGAAATAGACAGTGTTTTATTTGAGAATTCCATATTTATCGTTAGGACATACTTTCATATTAATCACCAAACACTTCCTCGTATCCTAATGAAATTAAAAATAAGAAATGAGTTAGCTCAGATTCTATGTAAGGGTAAAAATAGAGTGAAATATATGAATAAATAAATCATAATCAATAGGGAAAGGTAAATAATTGAAATATAAGAAATGTTTTTATTAATTTGATCACAATATGGTAGAGATAAGTAATGATCAAATAATTCCATATATGCAATCATATGTTCTTCAAACCATGCAATGGATATTCTAACAAAAACAATAATCACATTGAAATCAATGACTAATCTCATTATGAGGTAATGTATAATCACAGTAATCTAAAACATACTATCAAAACCATTCAAAAGACAATTTAAAAATAGGGGTAAGAACCCATTTAATTTGGCCAACTAATTTATCCCATGAGGCATGTCCACGCATCAAGGGACTATTTATAATTGGGCCCCAATATTAAATTATTATATTAAATGATTTACTCATATGAAATGGTTGAAACATAATCAACATAATGATTTGAATAGAAAACCTAACATATGAAATGGTAATACTTACCCCAATCATGTAAACATAATCATAAAGCATTCTGATCATTACGGTGCATGGTAATAAAATTGTACATGCTTAGTCAAACAGATCATAAACCATAAAAATAAATAATAAGGATGATATTAATACAACATATCCATATTGGATCATAATTACAGAAAAGGTTGATATCATGAATGAATAGAAATAAAATAATAATGTTATTAAAAGAATTTTTTTTAAATAGATGATTTTACTTTGAAACTATAATTTTTTAAACTAAATGATGACAATATATTTTTAAAATAATTATATTTAAAAATAACCTTTCAAACATAAAAATTAATGTTTAAAACATTGAGTGGTAATTACAGTATAGAATTTCATTCATACCGTACATGTTAAAACAAAGATTACTTTCAGATTTTTTGTAAAAGACTAACAACACTTGTTTTAAAAATGACATGATGGTTCCTTTCAATACATTTTTAAAAAAGAAAAAAATTGTTTAATATTTATTTAATAAATAATTTGGAAAAGGTTAAAAAAATTTAAAACATTTTTAGAAAACATGGATTTTGATGAAAATTTATTTTTAACTGAAGATAGAAGTAAAGTAATATTTTCTTAAAAAAGTATCAATCATTTTAATTACAATATACTGGTAAATTTCATGAATTACCCCATGACAGGGCTCGAGATGGAACTACCCCAAGATCGCCTCCACATGCTAGGGGTGGAGAAAAGTGCCGAAGGTACAACTAAACTTAGTGAGGCCTTTTCCTAAGTATATGTATGAAAAAACATAGTCAAATCAATGAAAAAGTATTGAGGGAAAGGGTAAAAGATGAAAAACTGTTATAAAATAAACTAGGAATGTATGAGACTATAGAAAATAAAAAATTACGGTAGTGTAAATTAAAAGTAGAGGTGAAAATACATGCTCAACTAGAAATATGTTCAAACCTGAAAAAACTAGAAAAGAGAAACAGTTGATAGAGACTCTCTCTTATACCCCAATCTATGACCATTGTACGTAGTCTAAGCACCCAGTATCACTAAGCTCCTTTGATTCAGAGTTGACCTATATATTTTCTACAAAACACATGAAACATGTGGGAAAATCACTTACTGCGGTGAGTATATGCATAACTAGTAAAACTCCTCAAAAGGGGTGAAGGGGGAGTAGTAAGAGATACAAATGAAGAGGGAAGAAGTATATAGAATAATTTAAAGTACAAGTGTACAGTTCAACCCAATAAGATAGTGAAAGTAAGATCATCCAATCACAAGGGTCTAAACACTGTGAGTAGATAAACTTCCCATTAATTCTTATCTACTTATAGAAGGAGAGAGAACCCATCAAATGATGAGAAGATAGACATAGAAAGCACGTGGAATACCCCGAGTGCCTTCACCTCTATTGGAAAGAGAGTTTCCAAAGCCAAAGTGTGAATCTAGAAGAAAGAATATATATATATATATATATATATATAGTCATAAAATCCAAAATCTGTGAGTATGTGGATCTACATCTCACAACTCATACCAATAAGAAGAGTTGCTAATAGTTTCAAAATATGTCCATCAATAATGTAAAATATCTTACACGCCTTCCCTATTCCCACATGTTCAAGATAATCAATCAACACAACTTGATACTATCCACTATAGGTGTAACTGACTCATATACATGGTCTTAGGCCACATCACAAGAATGCATATCGGTGAAGACAACATCCATCTTCCCTATGAGTCCAAATATATGTCAAAAAATGTCCTGTCACTATTCCACATACTTGATGGGTCATAAATAATAGGTATGGATATCATGCCCTGGTACAATAGGAGGGTACAACAATTATTTTCACCAATGAACTCTATTACACAATCCTACTAGATGGCACCACTCAGGAAGGTCACCAAAAAACTCCACTGCCCAGTCCTACTTGAGGGTAAGCCCAGTAAGGACGTCGGGGAACTCCAATGACCTACCCTGCTGTGGGTAATCTCGGAATATCAAGGAACTCCACTATCAAGACATTCTAGAGGGTAATATAGAAATATCATCAAGGAATTCCACTTATATCCCTACTAGAGGGTAATTTAGAATCTTCAAGGAACTCTACTATGCAAATCTATTGGAGGGTAACTCAGAACGATCATCGATGAACACCACTACCTAGCCCTAAGAGTGGTTATGTCCAGAAAGAAATGTTGATCTTGTATGATAGATTCCATAACTGGGTGTCTCCTTAGTTCTTCAGGATCAGAATGTCTAACATTATATCTCAAAATAAAAAAAATGGAGGGAACCATCACGTTATATAATGAGTAACACTCAAGATAGGCTATTCACTTTCCTCAATAATACAACTAGTGAAATATTTGAAATTCACTACATCAGGCTCGAATAGTGTCTTGTGGCACTGAGCCATGGGTACAAATTAAATACTTGATATTGATCTTGAAATTCCACCTAAATTTTTAGGTTTCATCATTGCATACGGTTTTCCATTCTAAAACTGTATTAGGAATATTTTTTGGACACAATATTTTGTAATAATAATAATTTTATTATTATTGGGTGTTTCATTGACCCAAGGCACAATCAGAAAAAGGTATCCAACATCGGTCTTAGAATTACTATCTCAATTGTAGGATCACATTGTCACTGGTGGTTCAACAAATAGATTCCTCAGTTAAAAGATATGAACAATATTAGATTATTTAACCATGATTTATATCTCATATCTCATATCATGTATCTTATATCTTATATCTCATATATCATATCTCATATCTCATATCTCATATCTTCTATCTCATATATCGTATCTCATATCGTGTATCTTAAATCTTATTTCTTATATATCAAATATTATATCTCATATCTCATATCTTGTATCTTATATCATATATCAGAAACCAACAGATCGAGTATCCATGTTCCACAACGATTCCAGATATATTCTATTCCCTCATAACCATTTTAATATCGTCAATATTACATGAATATGAGGTCCCAATCGAGATAAATGTCGCAAAAGAATGTTGATCTGGGACCGTGGGGATCTAACTGGTGAAGAACACAAAGAATTGATGGAGAAAATCACCATAACCAATGTTTTAAACATAATCAATGAAGGGTTCTTTTCCATCAATCAAAAATGGGGAATCGATGTTAGAACATTGATTAAAAAATATAAAATTCAGTACATGGGCTCATGAAATGTACATAAAAAGATGCAGATCATAGAAGGAATAATGATCTACTCAATCTTTTAATCCAAAATAATAAAAACACTAAATGTTGAGTCATACCTAAATTTTGGATTGATCATTGGCAAAGAATGTTCCCCCACAACTATTGTAAGAAGATGATGAATTCATTGCGTCTTGATCCGATCTTATATTACGTTCCATCGTCATTCATTCTGATTCTCCAAAGGAGGGAGGGATGAACTCTCACTAGTGGAATCATGAAATTGTGAGGCCAAACATGGAAAATTTTCTTTAAAAATATATTTATAAACATCATTTTAGGATAAATTAATTTAACTAACTAATTAATTTTATTAAATGAATACACTTAATGCACTGATAATGAGTGAGGGGTATGAACGTCCCATGACAACTAATTTCATGTCACGTATAGGGAAAACCCACATTTTGGAACCAACCATGGTTTGTAGTTTTTAATTCAATAAACCATTTAAGTGTTATACCATTTTCATTAACAAAACTCATGTTCATATTATAAAATATATTTAATATTTTTTTAAATTCAATTTTGGGAACACCGGGCCTCAGAATTGCATGCAGTCTCAGCGCCTAGCTCTGGAAATATATGTGTAACTATTTCAAAGTCCTACTAAGTAATAAACATGTCTCAAAATCATTCTATACTTCACGATTTTCATCCTAGAAAAGTAAAACTAGGAAAAACATAGGATACTGAACCCACAGTTGGATCTCCCACTCACAGGAACTCTTATGAACATTCACATACTGCCACAACACGTGAACTAAAGAGATGATCTATCTATGTAGGGTCCACTTCTACCGGTCCATGATCACCATCAGGTGCCCCATAACGGCGACTCTATCTTCATTTTCTATCTCTTCCCAGTCGATAATGTGCATAGGATCATGAACGTATCTTATCAACTAAAACATTTTGGAAACATTATGCACCCACTCTAGTTGTGGGGGTAGGGGCGACATGGTAAGAAACCTCACCAACCCTCTGCATGATCTCGAACATCCCAATGAACATCAAGGATAGATTTCCTCCCTATCAAAACCTCTACATTCCACAACACGTGGAGACTCACATGAAAATGTGGTCTCACCACTCGAACTCTAAGGGAATATGATGACAATGGGTGTAAAACTTCTGTTTACTATAGGATATCCTCATCTGATTGTGGATGACCTAGAATTTCTCAGTGGTCGACTGCACCAACTCTAGACCCTTAAGAGATGAGTCACCAATATATTTCCAGTGTAAGGGTGACCTATATGGTCCCTTATACATGGCCTAAAAATGTTCCATAACAGAGTTAGATTTGTATCTACCATGGTTATGTGATCTACCTAGCTTTATATGAAGTCTGACATGAAATATCTCAACATATCCTTTAGCACCTTGATTGAAATTTTGGTATGCATGTGGTTCTGGGGGTGAAAGGATGTACTGATACTCAATTGGGTCCTGAATGACTCTTGTAGGAATCTCCACAATTATTACATAATCTGCACATAATGATCATAGACAATCAAGAAGGGCACGCCTCGAAGGTGATTGATGTACCATATATACCACTTCCCCAAAGTCTCCACGGAGCTCTGCTCCCAGATGGAAAGGAAGTGCATTGAATTCATGATTCAGTCAACTATCACCAATATGGTATCATGAACCTTCATTATGTGTGGAATCCCTATAAAAAAGTCTATGGATATGACATCTTAATTCAACTATGAGATCTCAAGGGTTTTCAAAAAACCTAATGAAACATGGTGCTCGATATTCACTAGCTGATAGGTGAGGCACTAAGAGATGAAATCAGCTACAATTTATCTCATGTAAACCCACAAAAACTACCACTGAAGGACTTTGTAAATATTCCCAACATTGGATGCTCATATAGAGGAGAATTTTGGAACTCCTGCATCACCTCCTCCAGCATCATGACTGGAACCATTGTTCACCACAGAAAAAGATAACATGGTTTTATCCTTCAAATTATCAATCTGGTGCATCGATTATGGATATCTGATCACATAATACCTTGAAGTATATGTCTCCAAGATGGGAATATCTCACATGCTCAAGTAGAAGAGGATTCAGAACCATTTACAGAAGAAAAACTACACCCTCCAACTCAACCATGGTCAGCTACAGTGAAGCTAACTACTCTGAAACTTTCTACACTAAACTATCCTTGTAATTACTGCTAATGGAATATACTTTACTATTGAAGTTCTCTATAGTATGTACTATCTCTAAGTTATAGTCCTATAGGAGTAATAAATAGTGTCACTGTCTCACGGCCGGGTCTCTCTGAGTGATGATGTTCCTAATACTCTAGTGGTCTGAGTAAACCAAATAGAAATCTCCTAGAAGATATTCTCTCCACATCCTCAGGGAAAATACTACCACTTCTAGCATGTGGTCATGAGTTTCATAGTTATACTCATGTGATCTCAATGGACCTGACTTATTTGTGATAACTGCCTATTGCTGCATCAACATGAAACTGAGGCCATCTCTTATGGTATCACAACACACGATGAACTCCATGCCCTCATTTGGTTGTCTCAACACTAGATCACTCTTCAACCTCAACCTCAACTCCTCAAAGGCCCTATGGCACTACTCAGACAAGGTAAAAAACTACCCTTTCATCATTAGGGAAGTAGTATACTACAAACCTTCTATAGTACCCTTTCAATCCATGAATGTTTTGTACTTACTACATATTCATGGGTGGATCCCAAGCAATCACTACTTCAATATTTGTTGAAACCATGGATATAATTTGTTTAGAAATGACATTCCCCAGAATGTGAACTTCATGTATCCATAACTGGAAATTTGAGATCTTTTTGTAAAGATAGTTCTCTCAAAGAATGTATAGTACCATCCTCAATGATTTTCATGTTCCACATTTACTACATAGTAGAAGAGTATGTCATCGATGAATTCAATAATAAACTGGTCCAAGTATGGATGGAATAAAAAGTTCATAAAAGCCATAAATATGGTGGCGTCATTCATCCCACAAAATGGAATCACTAGAAACTCATAGTGTCCGTAGATACATCAGAATGTAAACTTTGGAATGTCATCCTAACAAACCCTCAACTGGTGGTGTCTGGATCTAAGATCAATCATCCAAAACCATGTCACGCATAAAAACTAATCAAAGATGTCATAAATTCTCGCCAAGGGGTACTTTTTCTTTAACATGGTCTGGTTTAGGTGACTATAATCCATTTAATTCTGTAATCTCCATTCCTTATTTTTCACAAACAACACTGGAGATGCCCAGTGGGACACACTGGGTATAATGGAACCTTTCTACTGAGGGACCTCCAATTCAAACCATTGCTCCCAAAACACAATATGTTCCATCTGATATGACAAATAATATATATCAGCAATCCCAGGATTAATGTTAATGAAATCATTCATCTCCCTCCTTGGATGTAGGTTGATACTATCTTTGGAGAAGATGCACATATAATCCTACACTACTGATTGAACCAAAATTTATGAAGATCCTACTGCTCCAAGGAATAGACTTACCAACTAAAGGGTCATAATATGCAACCTCTTGCTCTTAAAATTCACTTGTCCTACAAGGAGATCTCTTTTTTCAGAAAAGATAATATCGTTCCATCAATGGAGAGTCATATGAATTATTAGTGGTGACAATAAATATGGGCTTAAGCTATGTAATTCTAATCCATATGCAGGATAATTTCATAAGGTTCCATTTTGATGAACAATTGGTCACATGTTAACCTTTTTTCTCTAGGATATATATATCACACTTCCAATATATGAAAGATACAAAAGAAGTGTTCCCTATAGGAACACAAGATGAAGCTATTGTGATAGTGCCTCTACTGGGAGCTTTAGCTCTCGCACCAGGAGTATAAAGATAAAAAATGACTAAAAACTATGTATACTAACATTTAATAAAAAGTAGAAAAAACATAGATCATACCATGAATAATCTCATATGATGAAGGATTGTAGAAATCTATAGCATGTAATTTTCCATGACCCCAACCGCTAACTCCCTGAGCCTGATATGGGCTTCCTGGTGGTGGTGGTGGTGGAATGATCTTATATTTAATTCCACCACCCATAGATCCTACTACATTTACAAATCTAGTTATCTAGAATCCATCTCATAGAAATATCTATGTCACCAGTTCCCACTCATGCACCTCAACATAGGTGGGATGCACAAGGGCACAATACTAACTCGAATATCTTGGAAGAGTCCTTGATCAAAATTATGTGGTAAGAAGTAGAAATCAAAGATAATTTTATGTTAGTAACACATAGGGTCTTGTCACTTCTCTATGTACTCATCAACCATTTTCCCTCCATGTTGATGCTCTAGTAGCTCCTAGATCTAGACTGAACATAAGGAGGATGGGTAGTAATTTTCATGGAGAAAATCTTTGAAGTCGTCCCAAGAGGGTGAAAACTTATCAAACATATATGTAATGAGGATCCATTAATTACAAACTGCTCTATAAAAAAAGGATGGATTCCCAAGCCACCACCTGATATGTTGGGTTCCAAACAAGTCTGAATATATGGACTTCTAACTCTAGAAAATCCTTTGATGCCTAGGGATCTGGCTCACTGTGGAACCTCAGCGGTCTCTAATGATAGAACACATGGAGTCTTCAAAACCTATACAAATCCTCATTCTCCTCTACTGGGATGATCTAATTCTTAATAGGGGAATGTGATTCAAATTTCCCACCTGAAGGAAGGGGATTGTGGGATGGATGCTGAAATGTGGCCTCGTCGTTTATAGGACTGTCATCAAAAAATGGAGCTGGTATACTGGCTGGCTGTTTTGGATCATTCATCCAAAAATTTATCAAGGAATAGTGAAGATAGATGAGAATATATATACATCAAAAAACAGGGAGCTGACTCAAGAAGTAAAGTCAAAGACTCAATACTATATGATTAAGGTTCCATTGATCCATACCATTAATGTTTTGGTATTCCGACTCGATATTAATTAGTCATGGTCCTGGTGAATGGATATGTAAGCTGCCCATACCACCAATAGAATCCCTGGAGTGAGAGCCTCACTAAATACACTTTAAAAATGTTACCCTAATCCCAACCAATCCTTTTAAGGGGATACACCCAAAAAACATCATAAGGGGAAAACTTTTTCTAATACCAATCTATCATGACCTGACCCATGATGAGGCTAAAGCCAAAACAATTCCAATACCACATCCATAGGCCAGGGGGTAGTGAGAAGAACTGATGGAACAACTATAATTATGGAGGCCCTTTCATAAGTACATTTACAAACATAAAACCAACTCAATGAAAAAGAATAGAGGAAAAGGGTAAAATATGGAGCACTACTATAAAATATTCTAAAAATGCATAAACCTCTAGATAGTATAAAATTATGGTAGTGTAAACTTACTGTAAACATTAAAAATACATTTCCAAATAGATATATTTCTCAACCTAAAAAACTATAAAAAACACAACATACTAAGCTAGCCTAGCTTCTACATCCCAAGATACGACCACCACATAGGGTCCATGAACATAGTATCCCGAATCTCCTCTATAGTCACAACCGAACTATCCATTTTTTTCAAAAGACAGAACACATGTGGGAAAATCAAATTCAGGGGTGAGTATGTACATACCAAGAATAATTCCCCAAAAGGTGTGAAAGGGAAGCATTAAGAGATACCACTAAAGAGGGAAGAAGAAGATAGAACATGGTTCAATGAATGAGTATAGCTCAACCAAACAGGAGAGTGATGGTAAGCTTATCCAAGCACAAGAGGATAAACATGATGAGAAGATGAACTTCCCTTTGAGCATTCTCCACATATGGTAGGAGTGTAGACTCATCCAACCATGAGAATATAGACATAGAAAGCACGTCTCATACCCCATGATTATTCACCTCTCTTGGAATGAGAGTATCCAAAGCCAAAATGGAATCCATAAGAAATAATATATATATATATATATATATATATATATTCTCAGTTATAGAATATAAAATGAGATAGTAAGGGGATATCCATCTGACAACTCATCCAAAGAAGAAGAGTATCCAACAATTCAAAAAGAAGTCCATCATGGATGTCTATCATCTCATGTGCATGCGCTGAACACATAAGTTGAAGGGAATCAATCACCACACCTTGATACTCTCCAATTTTGGGGTCACTGACTCTCCCACACAGTTTTAGGCCACATCCTACAAACATTTCTTGTTGGGGAAAGAATACATGTTCATTGTGAGTCCAAAGCTACATCAAACAACATATTTTCACTATTTCACACTATGAAAATATTTAAGGATCCCATGCCCTGTTATGACATGAGGGTCCTACTCTGATATCACTAGGGAACTCTACTACCTAGTCCTACAAGAGGGTACCACTTGGGAAGGTTATCAGGGAACTCCACTACCCAGTCCTATTTGAGGGTATGCTTGGTAAGGTCGTCTGGGAACTCCACTGCCCAACCCTGTAGGATGGTAATCCCAGAACATTGAGGAACTCCACTCCCCATCCCTGCTATATGGTAACCCCAAAAGATTATCGGGGAACTTCACTTCACATCCCAACTAGAAGATAATCTCAGAATGTCAACAAACTCCACCACCCACCCCTATTAGAGGGTAACTCAGAAAGATCATATTGGAATACCATTACCCAACCCTACTAGAGGGTTATTTTTTAAAGCTCCGGTGATCATGTATGATCATTTTTGTTAGCAGGTGTCACCTCAACAAGTCATTATTTGAAGACCTCATGTCATATATTAGAATATTTAATGGAGGAAACCATTGTGTTCTCTATGAAAAAACACTTGAGATATGTAATTCACTTGCCTTAACTGAACACATGATGAATCAATCACATTTCACCGCATCATGCTTGAATGGGGTCCCATGGGTCTGAGACATAAGTACAAATTAAATACATGATATTGATGTTGATATCATACTTAAATTTTAGGGTTGTAGGGTCACAGATGGTTCATCATTCCAACACTGTATGAGGGTGATATGTTTGATTCAGTATTCATCAATAATAATAATTTTATTATTATTGGTTGTTTCATTGACCCAAGGCATGATTCAAAAAAATGTATCCAACATCAGTCGTAAAATGATCATCATAATTCATGGATCACATTGTCGCTGACGGTTCAACAAACAGAAAACTTGGTTAAAAGATATATTAGATATAAGAATATTTTACCACGATTTATATCTCATATATTTTATCTTATGTCTCATATCTCATATATCATATCTTATATCTTATATCTCATATCTTATATCTTGTATCTTATATCTTATATGTTATATTTTATATCTTATATGATATATCTCATTTATTATTTCTTATACCTTATAACTAATATATATAACTAACATATTATGCATCCCTATACTGCAATGATTCTAGATCGATGCTTCACTCACCAAACTGTTGTTACATCATTGATAAACCATGAATTCGGGGGACTAATCAAGCTCGACACTTCCTATAAATATCAATTCAGGGCTGTAAGGAACCAACCGGTGAATAAACATATAATTTAGGGATAAAATTACAATAAAAAAATGATTTAAACATCACCAACAAAGTGTTCTTGGCCAGAAATCATGAATGGGGAACCATGGTTAGAATATTTATTATACAATATTAAATCCGGTACTTGGTATCATACTAAGGCCATAATATTATTCCTATTGAAAAATGAATAATTATCTAATAAATATTTTAATCCAAAGGAATAAAACACTAAAAGATGATTAATACCTCTATCTTGGATTGAGAGTTGGTGAAGAACATGCTCACACAATTATTGGAAGAATTTTTTTTAATGTTTTCATCTTGATCTGATCCAATTTGTTGTTCTGTCATCGTTCATCGCGATTCGCCCAAGGGAGGAGGGCAGATCTCTCACTGGTGGATTTTAGATATTGTGAGGCCAACCATGAAAAATATACATTAATGATATATTTATAGACATCATTTTAGGTCAAATTAATTTAAATAATTAAATAATTTAATTAAATGAATTCACTTAATGCAGAACCAATGATTGAGGGGTCTAAATGTTCTGCACCGAGAAACTTTTTGTCATGCCTAGGGAAAACACCTCGTTCTGGACCAAAACATGGTCTAAAATTTCCAATATAATAAATTGTTTAAGAATTATCCCATGTTCTTAACTAATTGTGTGCAATAAATGTTAAATATATTTAATGTTTTTATATTATAAATTTTGGGAACACCGAGTCTCGAAATCACAAGTTGTCTCAATGCCTAGCTATAGAAAGATATAAAGAAATATTTCAAAAACATACATGGAAGAAATCTGGTATCTGTAGTAAAATCATACCATTTAATTAAAATATCATTAATAACTATATTATATGTAAATTTATTTATTGTATGACAAATACACAAACAATTATTTTACTGGAGACTTAGAAAAAAATAAATAATGATGAGATTGTGAAATAAACCCTTATCTTCCTGGTAAATTTTGAATCATATGCCCCAGGAAATAAATAAATTAAAATGAATCATCAAATAATATTAATAGAAATATATTCATGATATAAAATAAAAAAATGGGAAATAGATACACTACAAAAATATATAAGTGGGGAATATGGCATATGTATCATGGAAGATAATGTGGGACATGAAACCCTTACCTCAGGTCTGATTTCCTTCGTACGCATTCAAACATCATGTATAAAAACTATAGGTTCATTATAAATATATTAATAAACAAAATTCATTTATTTGATACCTTATATTATTTAATTATAGTATTTCGTGACTCTTTTATTAACATTTCTTTGTAAAAATCCCTGTTTTAGATGACATTTGCTTCGTTTTTCATTTATATATTGGTTCGCTAATTTTGGTTATTTTACTTTGATCATTGTTCCATAATCTCCAGAATGTTAACCATGATTTAAATATCATATATATTAATTATATATGTTGTTATATAAATATATAAAGTGTAGAGATAGAAAATTGATTACACTATTCATGGAGATGGTACGTCGTACGTACGTATAAATATTGTTTCCATTTTATCCGATAGATGGCACAAATATCAAATAACTGTTAATTAGTAAATAAAAAATTATTATTAAAATATATATAATTTATATTAATAAAATCAATCCTTATTATTATCATCAATGTAAACATAAAATGAAAAAAAATTCACATTTCTACGTAGAGGTTGTAGTCCACCCACACACATGAGCGATATTATTGTTTTCTAACAGATTTAAAGGTAATAATGTAGATGTGATATTATATTACTATAATTATGGTTAGTCAATAAGTATAAAATATAATCATGAACATTATCCTTAATAACTTCCACGTAAAACATAATCAAAAACCAAAACACTTCGCTTCGTGAGGTAGTAGTCTACAGTACACATGAGCAATGTTATTGTATCCAACAAAATAATTGTAGGTAATATCGTACATGTGAATAATTAAATAAGTTTAATAATTTCCTAAATATTATAAAAATATGTTAAATCCATCATTATATCCATCCTTGAAATTTTTTTACGGAAAACGAATTAAATTGGTTCATAAGGCGATAATTGTACGTACACACGATTGTGGGTTTTATTTTCCATTTTGAGGAAGTGGAGATATATATGGGTCATTAAATTAAAATAATATCTTATAATCATATATCTAATAATTATATTATTATATTATCACATTTTAATATGTGTTTAATAATTTTAAAGTATAAATAAATCAAATATGCTTGTTTAATAATTTTACATCTTCTTCGGAAAACCTATTTAGGTTTAAGCATAATGTATTATTATGAATGATTAATATTAAAAATAATTTTTATAGTATGTTTATATATAATTATAGAATATATTTGGGAAGTTATTTTCTGAAAAAATTGTTTTTTAAGTGTAATGTTGGGAGGATAGGTGCGGAATTTTATAAGTATCGGAGAGGGAAGGCATTGAAATTTTGAAAATATAAAGTGATTCCCACATTTGTATCATGAAATAAAAATACAAAATGGTTAATTATAAAACCCTAATAATAATATAGACTAATTATGTATATAAAATGTGTTTTGGACAAGTTGTATGTCTTTTTATAACCTTATCTTCTTAGTTTAACCCCCCTTAAATCTATTTTTACATTAAACGTGGTAATTAATTTTTAATGTTTTCATTATTAATTATATGAAAAAATTAATTTAAACTTATAAAAATATATAAATTATTATTATTCCAAATATTTAATTCATTTTTCAAAATTATATTTCTACAAGTTTCATAATTCAATTTAAAATGAAACAGACAGGTATATTGAAAAAAAGTATTTCTAATGAAAAACATTCAAAAGTAATAATATTTTTATATAATAATTAATTAATTAATTGAATAAAATTGCCTAGATCTTTTAAATATTAATAATATTTAACTAATTTTACATTAAAACCATCTTAAAATATAATGTATCCTTGTAATTAATTTTTTAAAAAATAGTTTTCATTAAAAAGGAGAAATTTTCACCATTCATCAAAAAAATTTATATTTTCATAAATTTATCAAATATTAAGCCAAAGATAAATTTGAAATGTATATTTAAAAATTATTTTTATTTTCCCAAATAAAGTTTATAGTATTAGTAAAAATTAATTTTATATTATGTGCACAATGTGTGACTAATAAGCCTTTCAGAAAAATGATGTTTTTGAGAAAACATTTCTTTCTCCTTAAAATGGTTCCTATTTTATTTATAATCAATATATAACAATAAATTTATTTTACAAATTTTGAAACAATATAATTTTCATAACTTAGTAAGTCCTACTCATAGAGACCAACGTAATGTCTTGGTTAGAATGATCATGTTTAAATAATAATTTTTTAATAGAGTATTGTGTAATGTTTAAACCTGGTGTTTCTTGCATCACAAGCAATCAAAAAATAGAATTAGTATATCACAAATTCTAGGTTTGTTAAAATTTATTATAATATCGTTGTTTCATGTCATATACACCAATAAAGATGATATACCTCTATTAAATTCTTGGGGTGTTACATACGATGCCACCGTGCATGGTTTGTTAGCGACCCATGGTGCTCATCCATTTAAACCAAACCAATTTAATCATATTTTGTAGCTCTTTACAAAGACACCCAACACAGTTAGTCACCCTCAGTGGAAACCCCAATAATACACATAAAATTTATAATCATACATCACTACCACATGCTGGGTTCAACATTACAACTACCTTTATGAATCTTTAAATTATCTCAACCCATCTCTTGGAAGCTCCTTCCAAGATCTCTATTGGTCTTCCTAGACCGAAAATGTTAGAACCAATCCATATTAGCTACCGATAGGATACCTAACATTGTAAATATCAATAACATTCTAGAAACATCAATTATAATAATAAAAAATTAAATCTTAAATATATTCCTAAAATACATAACATGTGATATCTCATCGCACACCTGTTGCTCAATAAAAATATGAGCAACCATGTGTAGAAGGTCTACAAGATTACCTTTGACCTACTTTTCAAAAAATCACGTACTGAATACATTGAAATTGTTTTGAAAAATATTAATTTAAAATTTAACACTTTATAAAATCATCACGGTGACATAACTCAATGAAATGTCACACGACGAAGTGATTACAACCTATAAGGAAATCCTATTCCTATGAGAAGAAAAATCCCCATAATCAGTATCAAATTATTCCATGATCTAGTGGAATTACGATCAAAATACCTAAATTATGTATCCAATATTATAGGAAGAAGAAAAATAATTCAATGGCGGATAATGAATTTGAATTTTCCCTTACATGGTTCCAATGCATTCGATGATGTTTTTTTTCACAATGATCGAGGGATAACTCGCATAGAGGAAGGTAGAAGGTTGATGGTGCATGTGAGGGAGGAAAATAAGAGAAAACAAGGTGATACCCTTTTAAAGATCATAGCGGTAGAAGGTTTATTTCCCCACTTTTAATGGGACACATATCTCCATTGAAATCTGTATTGAAACATGTAACTAGAATTCACTGATGAATATAATAGTAACTATTTTAATTTATCAAATTGTATCTAAAATCCAAAACAACCATCCATCAAACAGTCTTGATGTACCATGACCCCACTCATGTAAGTGTCACATAATAGAAATTAATGTCACTCTCCCCATCTTAAGATCATATTTGTCATCAAACAAAATAAATAAATTTTCAATCACTATAGCCCATTCCCATCCATTATTAGACATAACAACTAGAATGGATAATACCTCACTCAAACCTGAGCATCAATGAAAATTTCACATATCACCCATTCCTGATACGTGTTAATAATAACCATGAAAATGATAAAATTCAAACTGTAATGAGGGTTATCACCCTTAAATGGCCAAGGGTGCACGCCACACCATATAGATCACCTTTTTACCACACCTTAAGAATTACTCTCAAACAGTCCCTCTGTTAAATAAGAAAATAATTCAATTTAGATCATCATATAGAAGATACTCTCTCAGTGTACTCATGGAGAAGTCAAGATACCGAGCCTGATCATCTCTAAACAAATAATAAACTAAGATTTCATCTATAGGTTTGTATCAATCATTTAGAGCCTTTCTCACAGCAAACCAAGCTATATATATTCCTTTAACAATGTCCTAATATAACAAACCTACTCATTATTACACACATAAAAATTATTTATTATATAAAACCTTCACTTTATACAAAATATAAGATATATAGGTCTAGTGTCTTTGGGTATTAGGAACATTACATAATAACTAAAAACATAAACCACAATATCTTTATTTAAAACTTCCTTTACATGACCACTACATTCCCCCGTACTTAGCATTGTTGGGGATAACATGAGGACATAAATAAAAATGGGTGAGCTATAAAGCCTAGTAAGGGTGTAAGAAAGGCATAACATGAATAATACAATACATGTTATGCAATATGAATAACAATGGAGCATAAGAGAAATATGAACATAAAGGCATGATATAACATCGTTATCATAACATGGAAATGTGCACAAAACATTAAACATGATATTAGCATGATCCAAGGATCATTACACATGGATATTGAGTAAAACCTCATTTCACATGAATTATCATTTGTAAAACAATATTTCACTTGACATATCATGATACTAATCATTACCCAATTCATTAGAGTTCTATTTGGGTGCACCCTTCTTAATCATTTCATTTCATGCGTAAGTGTGAAACATGGTTCATATAACATGGATTCCTTAAACATCGTAATTTATCACACGATAAAGGAATATGGAATTAATACATGAAACTATAAAGTCATTATTTAAATGTGCATAAATGTTAATACCCTTGATATTGAAATGGGATGGTATTCACTACACAATGACTTTGGCTTGGAAAATCGCGGTGCAATTTCGGCAGCATAACGTCATGACATAAAAAATCATAAAAATGTTTGATGAGAGTTAATGGTGTATATCATAACATTTACATGAAATTGAAATTAAGGGGGTCATATAGAAACATGTCCCAACATAATTAATGGAATTTATATTAATAATACAAAAAACTTTCATGAATGTAAATGAGGAGAGATAAATTCCTTAAAGAATTTTGGCATGGTAACGGGTGTACATGGGAGAAATTAATGAGAGAAAAACGGGTCTCTAATCATTCAAACATAAATATAGAATTATGGGGGAGGTTTAAAATCATATAACAACATATATAATTGAAATTGTAAAGGCATAATAATATTAAGAAACATGGATAAAATGAGGAAGAAAGGAATCCCTTACTTGGAAGTGTGATACCAAAGGCATGGGAGAGGCTTGATAGAGGCTTCATGGGATCTTCGGACACCTTGGGGGGATTATAGAGAGAGTAGGTCAGGGGTTGGTGTATATCAAAAGTCATTGAGTGAATAATAAGTGGGATCTTGGGTGGGTTTATATAGGAAAAGGGAGAGAATTATTTATTATTTAGTTTTTGGATCCTGCACTATAAACTAATCCAAACCACAGACCATCCCATGGTTTTTTCCCATGGCTTTTCCCAAAAGGGAGTGAAAAAAAAATTATAAGTCCAATGTCCTAAATTTTAAAAATATTAGGATTGCTTATATAGAGGTGAATCACACTCTCAAGGAAATCATTTTAAAAAGATAAAATGTTTTATAAGTCTTGGAGGGTCCACTAAGTCTTGTAAAAATAATCAAATAAACCTAAAAGTACATTATTTTAATGGTAAAAAATATATATTCTGAACATATCATTTATAGTATTTTATTACATCACAATTAGGTCATTATTATGTCATAAAACACAATATATAATTAAACAATATTTAATTTTTACCCAAAAAATTAACAATCTCAGAAAATTATGAAAAATTCACCATTGGATAATTTCAAAATCATGATTAAAAACAATAATATTCATTTTATCTAAATTATTTTCTAAATATTTGAATTTTCACTTTTAAAATAAAAACTGACATTTGTAAAAAATCATGGGTTTTGGAAAAAACAACTTTCAAACATTAATGAAAATTACAATTTTATTCATAAAAATTTTACGATCATTTATATTTAAAATTTAATTTAACTATAATAATGTTTTATTAAAATATTATTTAATTAAAAAATCTATTAATTCCTAAAAATGAATTTCTTAATCGAATATTAACTAAAATATTTTTTGTTCTTTAAAGACTATATACAAGGTAAAAATAAAAAATGAATGTATATTCATTATAAAAAAGAATGTAAATAGTCATATTGCTAGGTTTTGTTACATAACCCCTTAATACACCCGCATAAGACCTTAGGGTAAGGTGAAAAATGGTAAAAGACTCTTTGGGTGGCTCAGATATCATTACACCGGTGGTAATATCTATATATTCCACTTCTTATGTAGGTGGTTCAGCTCAAGTTTAACATGTTGAAGCTTGGCTTGGGATTGGTCAAGAGTGAATCTCAATGATGCCACCTCCTTTCCGAGCTCTGAAAAATGGGATTCATATAGAGCAATTCTACTGGATGAGACCATCGATTCCTTTGTCTGAGTAAATCGGATTTGTTAAAGCCCTATATTTATACTAATCATGCGATCATTGTTCATTGGATATATTTTCTATATTCACAATTGATAATGGTATTTTAAAATCCAAAAACATAAAAACCGGGAATTTCATATGATTTACATAATCATTTTACATAATAAGGAATTTAAATATATCAAGAGTAATTTTCATTATTGAATGTTTGGTTGGTTACAATCTTCCACCCTTAAGAATGTTTTCCCTCAAAATTTATTTTTCCCATGCTAAAACAAATGTGGGTAACTATACCTAATCACTTCCTCTTATTCCCATGTCAATTCTTCAAACTTTTGGTTTCTCTACAACACTTTCATGAGGGGCATTGTCTTATTTTGTTGAACTTTTTCCCGACGATCTAAGATCTTCACTGACTTCTCTACATAGAAGAGGCCATTCTACAATAGTACCACCTCTAGATTGAGTACATGAAATCAGTCGGGTATGTACTTCCTCAGTAGTGATACATTGAATACATCATGAACTTGAGATAGGTTCAGTGGGTGTGTTAGCTGATAGGCCACCAATCTAATGCGACCAAGGATCTCAAAAGGGTCAATGTACCTTGGACAAAGATTTCCCTTCTTCCCAAATCTCAAAATCCTCTTCCATGGTGATATTCAGAAGAATACCATGTCTCTGGCATCAAACTCTAGGCCCTGTGTATGATTTTTAGCATAGCTCATTTGTTGACTCTTAGCAGCTTTAATATGCTGCTAGATGGTCTTAACCTTCTCCATAATTTCCTCGACCATTTTTGGACCTAGAAGTTTTTTCACCTCAATTTCATCCAAACAGGTTAGTGTTCTGTAGTTCTTCCCATATAGGGAATCATAAGGATCCATTTGGATGCTTCAGTGGAAAATATTTGTTGTATGATAAGTCAACTAGAATAATATGTTGATCCCATCATCATTTAAGTTCATTGATAATGCTCTCAACATGTCCTCTAGTGTTTGGATAGTCTACTCAGATTGGCCATCAGTTTTAGGATGATAAGTTGTATTGAAGGACCCCATACTAGAAAAAAAACCTAACATACATTCATCCCCCAGTGACCTAGGTTATGGATACTCCGGCTCCTCCCCTCTATGGCCAACCCCAGCTGGGGGGGAGTATTCCTCTTCCTCACGTTCCCCCTAATCCCTCAGTTTTAAATCGTTTATGGATCCCTCCTTGCTCCCCATTTCCCCCTCTTTTCACATCATCCCTAAATTCCACTCTCTCATAGATGGTGTCCCAATGGTTCTGATATCATCTATGGAGTTTACAAATTCCTTTGCGTTGAAAAATATTTATTTGGTAACTCATTTCGATAATAGGCGACCCACAGTTGATGATTTTGACAGGTTTATCTCCAACCAGTGGTAGCATCAGGACTGAGTTATTGTTGGGCTCCTGGATTCGAGACAACTCCAGATTTGCTTCTCGTCGGAAGCAGATCTCATCTATTATTGGGATATCACTCTGTGAGTTTCCTCAGGTTTTCGATTCTTTACCTCTTGGTGGTCATTTTATTTCCACCTGAAAATAGACCCTCCTATCATGGCGATTTAGCTCTCACTCCCTGATCCACCCCTACCATTTCAGAATCTAGTGATTATCCGATTTATTGGAAATGTATTGGTATGTTTCCTATTCACAGACCTATAGACAAACATCTTAAGCCACCCGATCTCCCCTATAATATGCATTTATATTGACGTATCTAATGACAAGTTGGATACCATTAGCATAGAGATTGAAGGTAATATTCGGTGGTATCAAAATGATGTCTATGAATCATGGGACCCCTTTTGTTCATCATGTTTCTGTATCTACCACGATGTTTCCAGTTTACAGAATTGGTTGATGGGGAACTCTCAGGTGGCTTTAGGTTTAGGGTCTTTTTTTACAGGCCATGGGGGATGGTGTAAAGTCCAACTCGGTTTCTGAATCTCCAGGTTACTACTTTTAGGAGGCCATCTAAGGAGGCGTGATAACGAATTTTCCCTTGGTTACAACATAAGGATCGTTGGAAAAGAGGCTTATAGGCATTGACTTAGTTCTGGAGAATGGTGTTCATTATGAGGATTCAGATAGAAATCCCATGGTATCTTATGTTGTCAATCATTTTAAGAGAGACTTGGGTATGCCCACTCCTTTTGTGAAAATGGGCCAAGTGGAATTTGTTTTGGATTATCTCGCTGCTACAGTTGTCCGAGCCACTGTAGATGGCTCTTACTCAACTGTGGAATCTTGCATGTCCACTGAGGTAGGTCCAAAGGTCCCCAAGGAATCTTCTTATATGGATTATATTCTTGTAGGGATTGAGAACAAGGAAGTGGTGGGTCCTCAGGGTGATCTATATCTAGTGAATAGGTCACGCCAGAGGAGATTATTGCCACCTATTATGTTGTGTAACCATTTTGGGAGCTTTGAGGATGTAGGGAATGACCAGGAGGCTGACTGGACAAAACATTGAAATGAGGAGCAGGGTATCCTACTTGAAGAGTCTGGTGATGACTCTTCTAGCCTGCTATCAGGAGTCATTTCTCATGTATTCAATTTTTGTTACACATGAAGTCTGTGGAGGATGAAGGGATGAAATGGCTGGAAGAAAGGATGTAAGTATTATTCTTTTCGGCCTTCACCAATGGAGATCCAATCTCCCTGGATGGTGAAGGTCCATGTGAAGGATGGTGTTCTAAATTTTAATGGAAATGCATTCTAAGAATGGGATGCGGTCACTATAGCTAAGGGGGTGTTCCCATCAGGAATGTACTGCATAATACATGTATGGATGCTGAGCAACCCATGGATATTCTACTGCATTCTAGAGAAGAAATGGAGGAGGGGTCATATGTGACTAGTTCTTCAATAGATGATGGTGATAAAATTATGTAAAGGACCACTCAGATGGTCACTAATAGAGAACAAAGGTACTGGATTGACAAGAATAATTGTATCCTAATAAGAGGTCTCAAGACGGAGAAAATCAACCAATAGGAATACATTCCAGCATGGGACATACTGGTGCATCGATTTGAAGACCTCATAATGAATAATTCATAAACATAAGTAAACTCTTTTTTCTGGGAACTTCTTAAGGTTAAAAAATGTCAACATGATTATGTTTTCCTTTAAAAAATATGTTTTTCATGGGGTTTCTCAATTTTTCCTTAATAGTGTTTTTGGTTTATAATAAAAAATTGTAGTTGGATAAGTCATAATGAAGTTTATCTCAGTATCCAGAGCATGTTAAAGATTCTTCCAAAACACAGAGGTGAATCTTGGATCTCAATCAGATATAATAGATAGTGGTAATCTATGCAGCCTTACCACATATCTGGTGTATATCCGTGCTAGTTGATCCAATGGAAAATTGTCCCAAATTATAATGATGTGTGTAATATTTGTAAGTCTATTCACAACAATGAAGATAAAATTTCTTCATTTGGATTTATTCATATGTATGGTGATAAAGTCCATGGTGATGTTCTCCAATTTCTATACTGGTATGGGTAACGGTTGCATCATCGCCTTAGACTTATGCCTCTCAGCCTTCACTTTCTGACATAACAGGAACCTTGAAGTTTACTCAGAAATATTCCTCTTCATTTTATCCGACCAATAATGTTCCCAAATATCTTGATACATCTATGTGATTCCTCGGTAGATGGAGAAATTCTTACTATGTAAATCTTCCAAAAGTTCTTTCATTAACTCTAGATTTGATGGAACACATAGTCTTGTCCCAAATCTTAAAATTATTTCTTCCTTGAAATTGAACTCAGAGGATTTAAATTTTATTAGAGTTCCCACTTTCTTATGAATTCCCACATCATCCTTTTGAACATCCTTTATCCTTTCCAAAAGTGATGATTGATCTATCATTTCTGAATTTATTGATGATTTTCTCTTATTTATGATTCCCATGTCCATATTTATCAAATCTATGAATATTGTATCCCTATCAATTCTTATCAATGATAGAATTGTTTGATCCTTTATAATTAGAGAATCCAACACCTTGTTTTCTTTCCCAGGCTGGTAGTGTATTTAGTAGTTATAGACGTTGATCATCTTTAACCATCTTCATTGGTGCATATTCAACTCTTTCTGTGCGAATATATACTTGAGGCTTTTATGATCTATATATATTCCACACTTCTCCCAAAATTGGTTATTACAACAAATTTTCAAATTGAATATTACTATTGCCAACACGAGATCATGTGTTGGATATTTTTGCTCAGGAACATTAAATTAACTTCAAGCATAGGAAATGACTTTGTCATTTTTCATCAACACACATCCTATTCGATTATTCAAAGCATCACTGAATACCAAAAAATGTTCTCCACCTGTGGGTAATGTGACCATGAGCTTAGTTATAGGTATCATTTTCAACTCCTTGAAGCTCTCTTCACATTCGTCACTCCAAAAAAACGTAACTCCCTTCTAAGTTATCTTGGTAAGAGGGTTGGAAAGTTGTGAAAAATTTCTAAAAAATCAGAGATAATATTCAGATAACCCCAGAAGCTATATATATATGTTACCGATGTTGGAATCTTCCATATCTCAATTATAAATTTCATGGAGAGATCTAGAGATATCCCATTTCATGCGATGATATGACCTAATAATGAGACCTCCTTCAACCAGAACTCACACTTACTATACCTTTCATAGAGATTTTCATTTTACAAGGTGTCTAGTATAGTACTTAGATGCTCCTCACACTCCTCCTCGGTTTTGGAGTATATTAGAATATCGTCTATAATGACTACCACAAATTTGTTGAGGTATTCTCTAAAGACTCTATTCATCAAGTCCATGATGATTTATGGGACATTAGTGATTCCTAAAGGCATTACTATGAATTCATAGTGCCCATATCTTATATAAAAAGTAGTCATGGAGATATATTCCTTATTAACCCTTACATGATAATATCCCGACTATAGATCCACCACAAAGAAGTATTGTGATCCACATAGCTGATCAAATAATTAATCAATTCAGGGTAGAGGGTACGGTTTCTTTATTGTGATTTTTTTGAGCTCATGATAATCATTACAGAGGCACATTGACCCATACTTCTTCTTGATGAAGAGGACTGCTTCACCCCATTATAAAGCACTTGGGTGTATAAAACCTTTATCCAAATTCTCTTGCAGTTTTTTTCAGCTCCTCAAGCTCCACAAAAACCATTCTATATAGATTCTTGTATATTGGCAGCACCCCAAGTATAATATCAATTGATAATTCTAAATCTCTTCTCAGAGGAAGACCAAGAAATTCCTCGGGAAACACTTTGGTGAATTCTCTAAAAACAAGCATGACATTATGGAACTTTTATTCCTTAGACTCAATCATACGATCCACATATGCATGATCATAGTGTAGTAATATCTGCACATTAGAAGATGGTGTTGAGGAAGACTAATCCTCCTACTTGCACTTTTACAAAATTGGAGTTTGATCAACCGTATGGAATGTGATTTCCCTCTCATGATAATTTATGTTGGCACTATATAAGAAAATCAAATCTAGGACAACAATTTTATCAAATTCCACCAGAGGTAGTATGAAAATGTTTTTTGGGAAGTTAAATCAACAAATTATGGTAGGGGATAAGTTATATTCATGGGACATAATGATTACCCCATTTTCCGTACTCACTGAAATAAATACTTCCTTGATTTGTGGTGGTGTTAGGATTGTTCTACTAAACATTCGAGATATTAATGAATGCATACAACCAGAATAAAAATGCACCTTCGATATTCTTGAAAGAATAAGTAGCATACTTTTCACCACTTCCTTATCGGGGTTTACTTTAGTGGTCGTGATGGAAAAATCTCTCCCTTTCTTCCTTGGAGGTTGTTGGTAGACTCTAAAAACCCTTGGATTAGGGAACTGGTTTTCAAAGTGACCTGGTTCTTTGTAGTTGATGCAATGAACAATGTGGTGTGGGTTGATTAGAGTGTTCCTCTCCTCTTTTATAGCCGTGAGTTTTTCATGTTGGTAGTTAATAGCCAGGTGCCCTTCTCTTCCACACTTAAAGAATTTCCTTATCCCATTCATGCAATTTACGAGGTGTTTCTTTCTGTACCTTTAGAAAGTGGGGTGATGGATTTTCATAGCACCGTTGAATTTATCCAACAGACTATCAGAATTGAAGTCCACCTTATGCTTATTATCCCCATGATACCCCTGAGATTCTCCTATTATCATTTCGACTTCAAGGCCACATTGAATAATTTCCTCATATCTCTCGAAGTCAAATATCACTATGACTTTTTGTAGGCTTGGTTTTAGCTCATCAAAGAAGCAGTCAAACTTGCATTAAGTGGTAATGACAAAGCCGGAGGCATATCGTGCAAGATTTTTGAAGTTTTCATCATATGTTCTGATGGATTCATTGTATTTTTTCTTGATGCCATGTAAGTCCCTTTACATATTAAAACAAAGGGTTCTTGAAAAATATATATAGAAAAATATTTTCCTGAAATCATTCCATTCCAACGCGTCGATCTCTTCCTCATGCTTTGTATTTTTGATCAATGTCCGCCATTGATCATCTCCACACTCCATATGATAAGAATCCATATGAACCTATTATTTTTCGTAACATTGAAGATGATGAATATCTTTTCAATGGAGTTGTTCCATTGTTCACCAATAGAGGGATTGGATGATCCATTAAATGTAGGAGGCCTTTGTCTCATGAAGCTCTCTATTGTGACTTGTTCTTTCTTAGGGGGGTTGAACGTTCCACTTGACCCATGATTCTATTAAAAACACGAGTTAACTAGAAGAGTACCAAGATAAAGTTCGTGATTACCACTTCCACTGGATTGGTCATCTCATTAGTGTAAGAACCCAGTTCTTATTTTTGAGGTATGTGCTTCTTATTTTATCTTTTCCTTAACTGTTTTTGAGAAAATATGGAAAGTGGGGAAACATCTTAAATTTTGGAACTACATGTTGTGTACTTTTCCACACACCGTGTACTTTTGGATATGTGGGATGGGTACACGGGGCGTGTAGCCATGCCGGTGACGATTGGTGTAGGAACCGACTACACGTCATGTAGTGGTACTTTACAAACCGTGTAGTTGGTCGGCATGCGAAAATAGGAAGGCTGTGGAGCAGCCGTCAGCTGGGCGATAGTACACGCCGTGTACTTAGGAGTACATGTCGTGTACTCATGTCGACGGATGAACAGTATGGCAGTGCCGCCATAGGAACAATTAAATGAAGGAAGTACACGCCGTGTACATGGAAGTACACGACGTGTAATTTGTTTTTTTCACATAAATCAGCAGTAGCCTCCCATTTTCACAGGGAAGGCTTAGAACGAGAAGGAGGAGCGGGAAAAAGAGGCCGGAGCTTCGGAGATCCTCCGAGCGTCCGTTGGGAATCTGATTTTTGCACCGTCGATCTCCCTGGAACCGTATGGGTGAGTTCTTCCTCCTCCTAGTGTAGTTCTTAACATTTATTTACCATTGGAGAGTTAATTGGGTTTAATAAATTTTTCTTCTTCGTTAGATCTATGTCGTTCTTGGGAATTTCTACAATCGACGTTCACGTATATCATTCGTTGGTGTATATAGTAGGTGGCTTGGTGTTTGTTTTTCCAACATCCATCTGTTTTGTGCGTTTTGTGCCACGAACCCCTGTTAAGATGTCGTGTGGCTGAGGATGTGGATATATTAAACACCTAGAATTGATTAGGTATTTAATTATGATAATAAAATGCTGGTTGGGATCATTGCTTGGATCCAGGACCACCTTGGGGGTGTGTTCTACTATTTATCTGTTTGGCCAGGATACCCGAGGGTATGCCTTTAAAGTAGTAATTTTAAAATTTCCTTGAGAGGAATTTCTTGTTTACTACTTTTTTAAATGTTGGGAATGTCCTAGTTACCCGTTTAGCCTGAGGGTGTTGTTGTGATTAGCCTGTGGGAAATGCACTATTTAGCCTGTGGGCAGTAGTTATTTCGGCCTGAGGGAAACTTCTTCCGTGCCTGTGGCAGCTGATTCTGTGCCTGTGGGAGATACTACCTATGCCTGAGGGAAAAAACTCTATTATTCCTGGGGGCCCGATTCTTGTGATGGATACTCTTTACCTGAGGGTAGGGGTTTACGTGTCGGAGGACATTAGTTGGTTGCTTAGAATATTCACTGTGGTGATATTTTAAATTAAATGATTAGAAATAATATTAAAATGCCAATATAACAGGTTAAGCTAGTTACTTCTTAGTACTGCTTACTTTATTTAATTTTACTACTGCACACTATTGTGGCATGCTTACACACAGTTGGGCACGAGCCTTTGGTGGGTGCCTACTGAGATATTTTTCTCACACCCACTTTGGGTCATGCTTTTCGGCCCATAAAGATTATGTTTCTACAGGAGTGGATAGGGGAAAGGGTCCCTATACAGGTACTTGACCATTGCTGAGGAGTAGGAGGGCATGGGACCGAGCCTAGGCTCGTGATGTCGCTGCCAGCAGTTATGCATTGTTTTTATGTACTCTACTTTTTGTTGTATTGTACTGATGTATAACATGTTCTGGATGTTTTCTTTGAACATGAAACATGTAGCATCATTATTTATATAATGTTGGTTATATCCACTACTGTAGTTTATTTCAGTTGCGTATGGTTTACTACTTCTGCTATCGTCGTATGTTTTATTTTATATTCCACTGTGTTACAATTTGACAAATGAGGGCATAGTTTCCCCACTATTAGACCTGGGCCCTCACTGCTAGTCGGCAGCCTCTGGCGTATGGGGAAATGCGCTTGAGGTCACGTGGCGAACCGGGTTCGGGGAACCCATTGAGTGGCACCCGGACCTGGGATGTTACAATTTGAGTAATCATCACATTGATCTTCACATCATTTGTTAGATCGAGGCCTCCTATTACCATCAATTGGATGGAATAAAAGAAATGTTAGGGGTAACACATACATGGTAATCCAAATACAAAAATAGATGACTTATAAATTAATTTTAATTCTTTAACTTGCGAATTTATGAGCATCAATCTATGTTAATCATGATCTTCTTCCCAACATATATTATTAGGGGAATTATTTTATTCTCTTAATAAGGTTTTATACTAAGCTTTTTAATTTACCAAATCATGTCCCTTGGGAGTTTCATAACCAAAAGTGAAGCAAGGCCCATTATTGTGTACCAGGATACCACGGTTCATCCTGAAACTCTTTGTCGGAGTTTTCACAGCTAGGTACATATGTTCCAAATCCCCCTCTACCTGATCGTATTCAAATAGGGATGCATTTTCATGATAAACCACATACTCAATACTCCCCAAAATATTTGGATGTTTTATTATACTTAGTCTTATCCCTATGACTTTCACAAGGGTTTCTAATCATATTCCCAAAAAAAAATAAACATTTCCCTTGATACCAACTATAATAACCTTACTCTTTATTAAACACTTAAACATGATTTATTACATAAATACTTCACTTGGTAGAAGATATAATATTGATAGGTATAGTTTCTTTATCGATTAAGAACATTACATAACGACTTCAAAAATAAAATGCAACATCTTTATTGAAAACTTCTTTTACATGACCACTACATTCCCTCATACTTAGCATTGTATGGGATAACCTGATGACATGTATAAAAGGGGTGAGATATAAAGCCCATTAAGGTATTAAACAATGAAGACAATGAATAATACAATACATGTTAGGTAAAAGTCATAACAATGTAGCATGAGATAAACCTGAATATAAAGGCATGAAATAGCATTGTTATCATAACAAGGAAATGTGGGAACCACAATTTACATGATATTAGCATGAGAAAGGCTCATTGTACATGTATCATGAGTAAAACCTCATTAAACTTGAATTGGAATGGTTAAAACCTAATTTCACTTAACGCATCAGGATACTAATCTTCACCCAATTAATTGAAGCGCTATTAAGGCGCACGCTTCATAATCATTTCATTTAATGCATATGTGTGAAACATGGTTCATATAAGATGGATTCATTAAACATCGTCATTTAATACATGATAAATGATTGTGGAATTAATAAATAAAACTCTATAGTCAATAATTAAACATGCATAAAGGTGAATACCCTTGATAGAGAAATGGGCATGGTATTCACTAGACAATGACTTTGGCTTGGAAAATCGCGGTGCAATTTCAGCCGCATAATGAAATGTCATAAGAATTCCTAAAAATGGTTGATGAGAGATAAATGGTTATCACATAATATTTACATTAAATTTAAAGTATGGGGTTAATATACATATATGTTCCTAAATAATTATTCAAATTTAGATTCATAATACAAAATAATTGCTGGAATGTAAACGAGGAGAGAGAAATTCCTTACGGAATTTCAGCCTGGTAATGGGTGTACATGGGAGGAATTAATGAGAGATAAATGGGTATATCACCATTAAAACATAAATATTTTAGTATTGGGGAGGTTCAAAATCATTCCCCAACATATATAATTTATATTAAAAGGGCATAACAATATTTAGAAACATGGATACAATGAGGAAGGAAAGAATCCCTTACATGGAAGTGTGACCCCAAAGGATTGGGAGAGGCTGGATAGAGGCTTCTTGGGAGCTTCAAACACCTCGGTGGGAATATAGAAAGATGAGGTTAGGTGTTGGTAGAGATCCAAAGGCTCTTAGTGAAGAGGAAGTGCGAGATTGGATTGGTCTATATCAGAAAATGTAGGGAATTCTTTAGAATTTAGGTTTTTGACCCTACACCTTAAACTAATCAAAATCACAAACTATCCCACATTTTTACACATGGTTTTTGTAAAAGGGTGGTGGAAAAAAATATTTTATAAGGACAACGGCCGAAATTATTGAAATATTATGCTTTCTTATGTGGATGTGAGTCACACTCTCAAAGAAATCATTTAAAAAAGATAACATGTTTTATAAGTCTTGGAGGGTCAACTAAGGATTTGTAAAATAAATAAAATAAACTAAAAATATCATTATTTTAATGGTAAAACATATATTGGACAAGAATCCCATTTATAGTATTTTATAACCTCACTATTGGCCATTATAATGTCATAAAACACATTATATAAATAAACAAAATTTAATTTTTACCCAAAAAATCGGTTGTCTCAGAAAATTATGAAAAATTCACCATTAGATAATTTCAACATCCTCATTAAAAAATTAATATTGATTTTATCTAAATAATTATATATATATTTTAATTTTCACATTTAAAATAATAAATGACATTTATAAAAAATTCCTGGGTTTTGATAAAAATAGTTTTAAGACCTTAATCAACATTACAATTCTATTCATAAACATTATATTATCATTTATATTTAAAATATAATTTAATAATAATAATATTTTAATTAAATATTTTTTAATTCAAAAAATCCATTAATTCATAAAAATGTGTTTCTTAATTGAATATTACCTAAAATTCTATTTGTACTTTGAAGAAAATTTACAAGGTAACAATAATTAAATGAATGTATATTCTTTATAGAAAAATAATGTACATAGTCACAATTCTAGGGTCTTGTTACATAACCCCTTAAAACACCACCATAAGACCTTAGGGTATGGTGGGCGATGGTAACTGACTCTTGGGGTGGCTTAGATAACATTGAATGTGGGGTAATCTCTATTAACTTCCACTTCTCCCATAGGTAGTCCCGCTCAAGATTAACGTGCTCAAGCTTAGCTTGGACTTGGTCAATAGTGAAGCCCAATGATGGAAACTTATTTCTGAGCACTGAAAAATTGGGTTCATATGGATAAATTGTACTTTATGAGGCCATCACTTCCATTGTCTAAGTAAATTTGATTTGTTAAAGCCCTGTATTTATACTAATCATGTTATCACTATCTAATGACTATATTAGCAATGGTCATAATTCTTAAGAGTATTTTAAAATAAAAAACATAAAACAAGGAAGTCCATATTATTTACATAATAATTTTACATAATAATACATTTAAATAGATGAATAGGAATTTTAATTATTGAATGATTGGGTTATTACACCTAACACTACATCATCCCAAAATTTGTGTCTGTGTCCAGCCACAAGTCAACTATCTCATGACACCATGTCCATTATTGATGTCTCCTCAACCATAGAGGCATATTTATCATTTTATTTCAACTCTCTAGAAGGTATCCTTGAAAATTTGATTTAGAACCATTGGGACCCTACTCACACAAGTTCAATCATAGATTTTTGATTTAAATGGTACCACATGCAACTGACCTGAACTAAAATTTCCATACAAAGTAGGTGTACATCCCATACCACCCAATTCAACACCCAAATCATGCTCCAATGAGTAATACATCACATAACTAAGATGACTATTCCACATGGGATGTAATTTTGAACAAAATAGGAGATACCTTGGATCTCCCCTTAAAAATAACACACCTCTCTTACACCATGATTTATTCCTTGAAAATCATCACAATATTTCATTTCAAAAATTAATACTTTAAATTCATAACCACTGGTTAATAGGGCTAGGAACCCATACAATCATTCAGATTAATCCAGTATTGATACCCAATAACCCATAATGATCTATCATAAACAAAAATAATCATCATTATTATATCAGAAAACATGAGAACCTCCATGAATAGTCTCAAAATGTTCATATATCCAAGTAAACTACCTTACAAGAAATCTGTATACCACAAGATACACATTTAAAAGGTTTTCCATGATCAAAATAAACATCAACCTGTTAGGGTATGAGTAAAAAACTAATGGTATCTTGGTCTCCCAACTAGACCAACCAATAAATACTCATATTATGGTCCCTAGGTCCAACCACCTATCCCAAAATCCAAACCACTCTCTAAGGTCACATCTCATAGGGAATCATCCACACACCTATCTCAATACAAGGAACCTATCACACCTATCAGCCCTATCGAAGGGAGTTATGGATAACATCGGCCTATGAGAGTAATAACAACTCAATCATTAGACTACCTTGGCCCATATCCTCTATGAAAATATATATAATGGACTATTCCCTAGAGTATCATGATATTAAGTATATGAGATAATGAATTGATACTCACCGGAAATCCACACAAGACTATACATCTTGAGTTCCTCTTATACTATAAATGTTTAGGTACCTATCAACATAACACTAGAGGATCTAACTAGATAACCATAAATGAAGGTTGGTAAGGAAAATTATTATAGAAAGTTATATGGTAAAAATACTTATAGGTTATTCCTAATCATTAGATAGCCGTGTCTGAAAAGGATACGCCATAAAAGGGACTACTGGAAGGCATCAACTATAAATGCTAACCTACAAGGGCCAACAATAATCACATGATTTTGATAAGTAGAATTTCATTAAAATATATACAAAAACACCATATATGTTGTTTTTGACACCTTATAAAACCAAAAATAAGAAAAAATAGCCTACTAAGGGTCTAACACTAGAGAATCATGTGCCCTATTGACCAACTAGGGTATCTTCACATCCCATGCACGAGGATTGAGTAATCATACTCATTGTCAATGTTTCAATATAGATCCACATAACCTGTCATCAGAATGAAATATATAGACAAGTGGTCCCAATTGAGTATAATGTCACCAAAAAACTATATCAGAAAATACCAGTTAGGTTGTTGCATAAAATTTGAGGAATTGGAATCTTTGTTAGTAAAATGACACTTAATCCATCATAAAACATATGGACCCTACATTCCAAATTTGATTCAAGAGAGGACTCTTTACTTTTTTATCCGAGAGTCAATATCAGTCTCTAGACTCTTAAATGAGACAATAGGAAAAAATATATAATAAATCAAAACCTCCATACAACATGTGTGTAGATCATTGTGAAATTCATATATAACTATGACATCATATATCATAATAACAATACTTTATCCTTGGAATCAAGGGATTGTTTCCAGAACAATTATTCTTAATTCATCAGTCACATCTCCATCATAGGCTCCAAAATATTCCTAATACTCCCATCACTACTAGAAAACCAATATATGAACATGGTTTATAACTGTGGCTATAGAGCCTAAACTCGTGCCTATATCTAATAACCACATTTTTGATGTCCATGGATCCTATTGGCATGGCAGTAGGATGAAGGCTATTTCCATGGATTGAAACCAAGGCTATTTCCATTGTTTTGAACAGTGGAAATAGAGGTATAGACATGGTTTCCACTGTGGTTGTAATCCACTTGCCATTATTAATGAATATGTATATCACTAATTCAATTGAAATCTATTTCCATGGTATAAATACATAGAAATATGTAAATAGAAGTGCTCACAAATCGTGTCTATAGTTTTATTTACTCCTAGTATAAATCCATAGTTTATAACCATGGATATATCTTTTAGATATAATAAAAAATATCGACCCTATTATAATAAAATCCGTATAAAAAATACACTATATAAATAATCCTTCTATACTTAAATGTCAACCCTTCCAGCATAACTCACACAGAACTCAAACCTTCTAGATTACCACAAAATAAAAAAACAAGCATGTAATATAAATAGAATTAATAAAAATAAGACATATATCACGAGAATTCAAACACTAAAATAACTAATAGGAATACACTATATAATCCAACCAGCTACACATAAATTCCTACCTTACTAGTGATACCCAAATGGAACTCAAACCTTACATATAATAATAAAATAAAAAACCAGCATAAAATATAAACATAAATCAAGAGGAATACAATATATATCAATAGAATTAATATTATCTCTATGATGAACAATATAAATTTTCAATATCAATATCATAAGAATAAAAAAACAATATGATAAAAATGAATGTTTAAACCAAGAATAAAATTAACATATTGAATTTACCTTAATATGAATATCACGAGAACCATCATGACCCTCATAATATCCAATAGAAACACTAGAATCATTATTTCCTCCTATCAGACAAACAACATCATCATCATTATGAGCATCAACATCCAGATTATCCTATGCACCTAAATCAGTGGTAGGTGTAGAAGAATTCTCTTAAACCGAACACAAATAAATGATAAAACATTAAAAAAAATTAAACCATACAATGGTTATACACATAAAGGTTATACATATATTTAATATAAAATGTTTTTATTAACATTAAATATTATTAATACACATATTTGATATAATTGTTTTAAAATTAATCCAGTATTCCCCAATGAATTTTTACAGGAAGTAGTATCAGGGAATTTTTCATAAGAATTGTTTTTTAAATATGTAATATTAAAACATATATAATTAATTTATAAAATAATTGATTCAATTAATTTAATAGATGATGAATACACTATATTGTGAAAAAATATGTATTGATAATTTTAAATGGAAAAAAATATGGATACTATGAACATGGTGTGTGTCTGTATTATTGTATGAAAACATTCTTATAGTAGTTCTAGGATAGGATGCTACCGAAGATGAACTAGAAACTATATTCACTAGTTTCTTCTCTAGTCCAAAGTATCTTCATTATTGATGGTTTATTATAATCTATTACATGATGGGAATTCATTACTAATGGATTCTATGAATTATGGATGATTTGGTGTAGTGTGAAATTGGTACCAAGGTATTTCACAGTTAGAAACAAATTTTATTTTTTCTTATTTTCAATATACACTGGGTTAATCAATGAGTTATTAGATAAGTGATATTATAGTTCAAGAGGCTACAATATTTGAGGTGGCATAGTTTCCATTTATTTACCAAATTTTTTGCACACAAAATTTGAAAGAAGGAACACACTTCCTGAAGGACAAATTTACAAGACTAAATATTTAAAATAAAGAAAAGGCATGGATTTTAGAAGATTTGGAGCTTCATGAATATGTGGAACATCGTGATGGAATTTCGATTCATGAATGTTTGGAAGTTTAAATGTTCATGAATAAGGATTCATGAAGAATGGATGTGGCATTATGTAAATATTGTAAGTTATGTTACTACTAGAAGCTTCATGAATAAAACAATTTCACTAAGCTTCATAAAGAAATGAATATTTGATAACATAAATTAATAGGTTCATGAAAATTTCATGGTAAAATTTAATGCTTTATGAAGGTGGAAATTTCTAAAAATAGGATGACTCTCCTCATATGAGCTAATGAGAGAGTTTTGAAAAAATAAAATTTGATTTGATTTCATGATGGTATTGCTAGAATTTAATTATTTTAAAACTCATAAACTCTACATGAAAAAATGATTCATGGAATTAATGGTTAATAAAAAATTGAAACTATGGAATTTTAGAAAAGAGAGATTCAAAAAGGATGAGAGTTTTAAGATAGTTTGGAGTTCTTCATATTCTTTGAGTTCCACACAATATGGATCATTGTGAAAGGTTTTAGTTTCATGAAAGCTAACATATATTTGAAAAATTGGGTTTCACAAAGGAGGGAGTTTTTATGAATGTACCTTCATGAACATAAGGTTTTGGACTATTTGTTTGAGTGAATTGTTAATTCATGTGCATCAATTCAGTACTATTGTGTAAGAAGAGTCTCATGCAAATCAGAGAAAATTAATTATCTTCCCAATCTATTTATGCAACCTTCATGTCGATAATAGGAGTAAGACTTTACCCAAAGTAGTGAGAAAGGGGGCGTCAATATAAGTTATCCAAGTGAGGAAATGTTTTATCCCTAAAATTCTTGTAACGAAATTTCTCTTCGCATGGAGTGTCCATGTTTGATCTTTTTCAATAATCAATATATAGTGACGCTTAGTAGATTCAGGTGTTAATGAAACCCTATTGGAGTTTACTCCTTGGACCATCCCTAAGTGGTGAACCAAGTAAAACTAATGTGTTTTGTTTCCATTTCTACATATGGGTCATTAGTATTTTCACCAGATAGGTTTAAGAAGCTCCTACCAACATGGGGACAAGATATGTCTCATAGAAAGAAAACAATTTACACCTTGATTCCCCACTCCCCTCTCAGGGTTTTATAGGGTTCTACAAGTGGTATCAGAGGCATACATGTTATAGCTATTAATTATGTCCTATTTTGTTTTTTCATCTTTAATTCAATGAGTTTTAGGGATGTTAGCCTTTTAATAGAAGAAACATCTAGATTTGGAATAATAAAATGAGATATATTATATGATATCTTGGGATGGATGTCCTCTATGTTATATTTAAATGGATTCATGTTAGTGATGCGACAAGTCTTTTTAAGACTAAAAACAAGAAAATGATTGATACAGATGAAAAATCTCAAAATGATCTTACTATAGCACTATCTGATAAAAACTACTTGATGGTGATAATTCTCAGTATAGCTAATTCCATATGGGAGAAACATGAAAATATATAAAAAGGAGATAACAAAGTGAAGGATCCAAAAATTCATGATTTTCATAATCATTTCGATGATATGAAAATGAATCGAGATGAAAATGCAAATAGTATTTTTAATCACGTTACAAAAATTTTTGGAGATATTCTTCAACTTAGGGAAGATATTAAGGATATTGAAATTGTGAAGATAATCCTAAGAAGGCTCCCATATCTATAAAATTAAAAATATTCACCACCTGAGGAGAGAGATATATCTAAGATTTATGTTGATAATATGATAAGTATTTTGGTGGATTATGACATTAAAGTCAAAATAGAAGATAAAAAAATTCTAGTAAGAAAGGAAATGGATTTAAAATCCCTAAACAACTTGAAATTTTTAATGATTTTACTGATAGAGAAGATGTGGATTATGAACATCATTCTTAGTTTTTCCAAAGAATTCAAAAGTGGAAAATGGATATTTAAAGGAATGCTTCATTTAAATTATTTTCAGGGCTGCAAAGTAGGAAACATTTCTACTTGGTACTCAAAGAGATTCAATGATATGGAAAGCGATGAAAACATTTTGTAGAGGCCTCATATGAGGTTCCCATAAACGGGAGGCTTCAAATCAGGAAATAAAATACAGAGAAAGAGCTTCATCTACAAATAGGAACAAGATAGTAATCAATTTTAAAGTATATTTAACTAGAATTTAAATATAATATTAAAGATTCCATGATCGATACAGTTGAAAAGGTTGAACCTACAAAATATTAATACAATCACTGAAATGGAGTTTTAAATCTCACGATCGAACTTGAGGGTTATCCTGATGATATTTAGATTCCAATAAATAATAATAGAAAGATGGGTGATTTTGTAAAGAAATCATCATATTATTTTGATAATATTTGAGAATATATTGATTGACTACATGGAGAGGAAGAATAACATTAGATATTTATTGAAATACAAAACTATTATTTTTAGTTTAATATCATGATAGAATATAATGAAAAATTAATCAATGGCCTTGCATAGATAATAGAGAAAAAGGCCCAGATAGTCGAGGTCCCTAAAGATGTAGTAATTTCAAAAAGAAGTAAATTAAAAAATGTACCCAAATCACGGGAAATGATGAATAATTTATTGTTTGGAAGGATTTTAGATATAGTGATTTTGAATATAATAAAATGGTTCTTAAAGAGTAGAGAAATACTTGAATGATCAAAGATATAAATTTATGGTACAAAGTGGAATTGGATATGATATAAAAACAAGAAAGGCTAGAAATGAGATGAGCCAAAGTAAAGGGAAGTAAAAATATAGATATATCATAAAGGTGCCTGATGTCCTAACAAATATAGCTTCAGATAAAATTGAGAAGATAGTTGAAAATAATCCCTAATTATCTGAAGAGGATCAACAGTCAAATACCTATAAAAAATTAGGGGAAATGTGGAGTAATGGAAGTGAGAATATATTTCCTATTAGAAATTTCGACTCTGTGTCTTTATGTCCATATCATGTCTAATAGTGACGATGAAATGATATATTTGGATGGGGAAGCACTTAAAAGTCAAAAAAGGAGAATGAAACCATATCATTATTTATATTATTGTGACCCTATCCTTTTATACATATCATTAAATGATTTTAAGCATAGTTAAACATAAAAATACCCTCCAAGGATTGTAAAGTCTAGTGTCTTGGGAAGTTAAGATACATAATTAAAAATCATAAAAGAAATTTTTATTTATTCTTCATATTCAGTTCCTGACTCCCATTGTGCTCATACATATACATAGGATATCCTAAGGATAACATGGACAAAATTGATGAGCTAAAAATCCTATTAAGGGAAAAACCATAACAATCAAGCTTAGAACATGGGTTAGATGACAAAACATAATGATATAAAGAGGCATGTTACATGAATAAACATAAACATTCATAACATTTAAGACAATGGATAATATAATCATGTAATCATAGTAGTGTTTTGGCAACATAAAAACGACTTTAGCATGATCCAAGATTATTTCACATAGAGGAACATAAGTCAATGTTAACCACTAAGACCGTTGCACATAACATCTCTTGAGACTAAAATTAACCCAATTAATTTTATTTTTATCTGGTTGAACCCATCATAACAAGTTCATGAATATGTTTTAGACAAAAATAATCATACATAATCAATCATATATAAATATATGGTTTACCCATGGTAGTGACTGGGTATCATAATCTTGTCCAAAGGAATAACATAAGGTATTATCACAAATTTGTACATGAAAGAATGTATTTAATTCATACATAGATATTTATATGGTTAAATAGTCATATATCATGATATTTTATGAACAACTAAAGTAAATAAATGTAAAAAATTGGGTTTAAGAAACAATAGAAAATAAAAATTTTGGTACGGTTTCAGGAAAATATCAAAGATCATCTAAAACAGAAAAGTGTACAATGTTTTATATAAAACCTTAAGTGAACCAAGAATGTTTCATAATAAAATTAGGTTTTTGTTAAAAATAATAGTGGAATAAAATATTTTATGGAGTGCACATGAAAATGTGTAAGAGTTTGAGAAGTTCCCTAAAATCGGGCATGCTTATCAGGAAGAATTGAGAAGCGAATGATTGAAAAACATGTTTAAACCAAAATTTAATAGGATTAATGAATCTTAATTCATTATTTTATAACATATAAATCGAATTTTTAATATTTACATAAAAATAATTTTGAATTAAATTTGGGTAAAAATAGGGTAAGAATAACTTGAAGGAATAATAGAGGTTTGGGTAGAATCCCTTACCTTAAGTCCAAAGGTGTTCTACCCTTGATTTTAATGTCATGGATAATAAAATTAGATTCATTAATTTACAATTCAAAACCTATTATATATATAATTGATATATTATAACATTATTAAGTTCATTCATGTACTTTTTAATGGGTTAAGAGATTCCATTTTATTGTTTTAGAGTGTTTGTTTCCTTGGTTTTTATGATCGGTTTACTTATATACATATATGGATAATAAAGTAAGATGAGGATGGTTGTACAAATTTGAAGATATATGTTATTATATAACATAAAAAATATTAAATGGTTATAAAATTCATTTTTTTATTTGGAGTGAGGATGAATAATTATATAAAAATTTAATGATATCTATTTGGGTTAATTGGAAGCTTTTTTATCACAACAAACTCATTTTGTTATATAAATTAGTTATATTTTAAAAAAATGATTCCAAATCATAAAATATTCTATATTACATAAATTATAATTCCAATAAACTACAAAAAATGGTTTAAGGACCATAATTTAATATTTTAATAGATATTGAAAACCCATCATCCTTGAATGTGATATATTAACACAACTCAAATGGTGTTTCCATTTGAAGTATAAATGGAGGGGAAAAGAGAGATGATGATTAATTGTTAAATTATAATTAAAAAATTATATTTCATTTAAAGTAATATAGTTATAAAACCATTTCGATGAGTATATGAAAGTTTAGTTAAGAAAATAAATAACTTGAAAAGAAATTGAAAGAAAATAGAAGAGGGTTTCACCTCTTGATTTCATCCTCTTGAGAACCTCCTTAGGGGAAATGTTTTGGTCTTTTTATGTGACCAAGATCTCCTAGACATGGGATAGGTTAATTTGGATAGAAATGAGTATAGAGTTGTCAAGGCACAAGGCTTGTGTGGTGTGAGGAGAACTGGTAGTGGGGGGTTATATTTTTATTGGAGGAGGGGAGTGCTTTCTCAATATTTAAATATTTAGTTAATAATCTTTCTAAATAAAAGAAATAGTGAAGATTAGTGAGACTAAAAATTATAATTATATCGTTTGAGTTCAAACAAAGGGTGATTAAATAAAGAAAGACTCTATAAATAGTATATTTAACTTATAATGAATATATACTGTAAATTATTTTATTTCATTATTCAAAAAATATAATTATTTAAAAAAAATCACAAAAATTTTCCCAAACCATTTTTAAAAAATTTATAATCCAAAAACGAACTCCATTCTTTGAAAATAATTTTCAACATATGAGAAATTTAATTTTTAATTAAAACCAAAATTAACTTAAAAAATACAAATTTTAAAATTAAAATTTCTTTTCTAACACTTCAAAAAATTAATTCAGGTCTCAAAAAATTATCTTATAATAATAGGAAATAAAAATATTATTTTATTAATACATTTAATGAACTTAAATTTTCCTTTAATTTAATAAATTAATTATAAAATTGTAATTAAATATACATGACTTACAAAAATATAAACACATAATTAATAATTTTTCAATTATTTATTTACATATATTATGATATAATTATATAATATTGACCCTTATAATATGGATACAATTTATTTATAATTTCATTGGTGAGGTCACTATTACATTGGCCTATTTACTATTCATAAGGGTCACATACTATTCTAAAGGCCAAGTTACTATTTCATCGATATATGTTCCTCAACTTATATAGATACCTTTTATTTCACTAATCCTTCATCTATAAGGTTTTATTGTGTTATATATCTAATATTATATGATTATAATATAAAAAATAATTATAATAAGGGATTTCCATGGATAAAACATTGGTTCGTCACATTCTTCCACCATTATGAAATTTTTCTCTTGAAATTTCATTTTATATTCTAAGATGAAAATAGGTGTGCGTACTTATCTTTAATCACTTCCTCTAGTTCCCATGTTGCATATTTATATTTATGGTTCCATCATAAAACTTTTACATGGCGATTAGTCATGTTGCGTAGAACATTATTTCTGGGATCCAAGATCTTTACTGGCTGCTCCTCGTAAGAAAGATCTCTCTCGAATTGTACCACAACTAAATATAGTATATGTGATTGATATGGTATTTACTTATTTAATAGGGATATGTTGAATACATCATGTATTTTAGACATGGTAAGTGGAAGTTCTAGTCGATAGGCCACAACTCCGACATGATCAAGAATCTCGAATGGGATAATGTAGAGGGGATTTAGCTTTCCTCATTTCCCAAATCTCATAATGTACTTCCATGGAGAAATTTGGAGGAATAACAAGTCTCCAACATAAAACCCAAGGTCTCATCGATGATTTTCTATATAGATCATTTGTCAAATTTGGAATTCGTTGATATGTTGCTGAGTAGTTTTCACATTCTCCACCATTTCGTCAACTATTTCATGTCCTAGTATCTTATTCTTATTGACTTCATCCCAGGACACCGGTGTTCTACAACTTTTCCCATAAAAGAATTTATATGGTTCCATTCAGATGCTTGAGTGGAAACTATTGCTGTAAGAGAACTCAACCAGAGGTAGGTGTTGGTACCATATTCCATTAATTTCCATAGAACATTATCTCAACATTTCTTATAGTGTTTGAAGTGTTCACTATGATTATCCATCAATGTGAGGATGATAGGCCATAATAAATTTCAGCTTAGTGCTTAGTGCATGTTGGAGACTTTTCCAGATCATTGAGGTGAATATTAGATCTCAATCAGATATAATCGATAGGGGTACTCCCTGAATCCTTAACACTTATTTGATGTATATCTATCAAAGTTGATTGCATGATAATTCCTCTAAAATTGAAATATAGTGAGATGTCTTTATATTAAGATCCACAATAACCCATATAACATTGTTTTATTTGGATATCCTTAGAATACCAGTGATAAAGTCCATGGTAATGTTATCCAACTTCCATGTTGGTATGGGTAGAGGTTGCATCATCCCCTTAGACTTTTTCCATTCAGACATCACTTACTAACATTCCAGGTATGTTGATGTATACAAAAAGATCTCATTCTTCATATTGTCCCCGCAATAGTTCTCTCAAAGATCCCAATAATTCTTGGTTCTCCCGAGGTGAATAGAGAATGTTGAGATATGTGCATTATTTACAAGCTCAATATTCATCTCAGGATTGGATGGTACACATATCATGATCTAAAACTTATGAATCAATCCTCATAGATCTGGAACTCAGAGGATTTCCTATTTATGATAACTTCAACACATTTGTGAATTTCTACATCATTTCATTGAGCATCCTTTATTTTCCCAACGAGGGATGGTAGAGAAATCATTTGAGAAAGTATTGATGATTTTCCTCACATAATGATCCCCATGTCCATCCTATGAAATTAAAATAAGTTTGGATCCTTCTCAATTCTTATTAACAATAATGATGCATGATCCTTTTTACTTAGAGAATCTGCTACTATATTTGCTTTACCATGATGGTAGTGGATCGATCATTCATAATATTTGGTGAGATCCAACCATATTCACTGGCGCATATTAAGAACCTTCTATGTGAATATATATTTTAGACTATTTGAATCAATATATAACTCACACTTCTCCCCATAGTGAAAATTCCACTAGATTTTCAACGCCAAGATCACATCTTCTAACACTAGATAATGTGTGGGATAGTTTTTATCATTGATTTTCTACTACCATGAGGAATATGATATCACTTTATCATTTTTAATTAGCACACAACCAAAGTACTTCTTTGAAGCATCACATTACACCAAAAATAGTCCTCCAATTGTTTGGAGTGTGAGTACCAGTGCAGTGATAAGCCTCCTTTTGAGATCCTTAAAGCTTTCCCCACATTCTTAAGTCTAGAAAAAATATACTCCCTTCTGTGTTAGCTTGGTCATTGGGTTTTACCCTCATGATAAGTTCTTCAAAAATCGTCGGTAATACCATCCTAGGACATGGAAACTATGGATATCCATTACATATGTTTTCCTGGGGAAAACATTGATTTCCTTTATCATGGAAAGGTCCACAAATATCCCTTGGCTGGTGATAACATTCTCTAAGAATGACACTTCCTCCATCCAGAACTCACATTTACTGTAATGTTCATAAATATTATCCCTTCTCAAAGTCTTCAACACAGTATTAAAATTCTCTTCACGTTCCTCCTTCCTCATGGAGTATATCATAATATCATTAATAAATACTAGAACAAAATTTTCAAGGTGATCCCTAAAGGATATATTCATTAAATCCATGAAAATTTATAGAGAATTATTGAGTCCAAAGGGAATCACTATGAAATCAAAAGTTCCCATACCTTGTTCTGAAGGTAGTATTAGGAATATCTTCCTTCATCACCTTTAATTGGTGATATCCCGACTGAAGATCTATCTTAGAGAAATAACTAGACCCACATAGATGATAAAACTACTCATCTATTTGAGTTATGGGATACTTTTTATTTATCAGGATTTTATTGATGTCATGAAAATCATTTCAGAGTCTCTTGATCCATCCTTATTCTTAACAAATATGATGGGTGCACCCCCTGGTAATGAACTTAAGCATATAAAACCCTTCTCTATATTCTCCTGTTACTTCTTCTTTTCCTCTTCCATCTCAAAGATGGCTATTTTATATGGTGTACTTGATATAGGTACAGATCTAGGGATATTTTTAACCGAGAGCTCAACCTTATTTTTAGGAAGAAGGCCAATAAATTCTATAGGGAATACATTTGTGTAATCTCTCAAAATGGGAATATCTTCGAGAACGATTCTCTCATTTTTCTCACTCATTTGAGCCTAATATTCTTTCTCATAGGGAAATAATATCTACTCATGATACAATGATTCTAACGAATATTCATCTTCCTTCATACACTTTTATATGATTGAAGGATGCTTTAGGATGTGAAGAGTGATGTCCATATCCAAATAGTTAATGTTGTCTTTGTATAATGATAGACAACCCATGACCAATTTGTTATCAAACTCTACAAAATGGAGTATGACAATATTTTTTGGGAGGTTCAGTCCAAAAAAATTAATTGGGGAGGAGTTATATGCTTTCGATGTAGTAATTACCCCATTTTATATTCTCAAATACAAATCAATATCCAAATTTTGAGGTAGCGATCAAATATTTCTACTAAACATGCAAGATATGAATGATTGTGTATAACTAGAATCAAATAGTGTGTTAATAATTATTGAATGAAAAACTAGTGTACCTATCACCACATCATTTTCTTTCTCCACCTTAGAAGTAGTGATAGCATAATACCTTACTTTTTTTCCTTGGATGTTTTTGTTTAATACATATGGAAACCCTTGGAATATGGAAATTGATCATATAAATCCCATGTTTCTATAGTTGTAACATTACACTATATGTTGAGTGTTTATATGAACGTTAGTTTCTTCTTACATGTCAGTAGGATTATTCATATCCCTTCAATATTTCATATCTAGATGTCCCATTATTCCATATCATAAGTAATTTGTAGTTTCTTTTAGATAGTTCCCAGGACGTTTCTTCCCATAGTTTTGACACCTGGGATTTTTTTTGTCTTTTTTATATCATGGGATTTATTTTCCAAAACACCCATATTAGAATAAATTTTAATCTTTTTATTACTCGGCCCATGAGACCATTTAGAGCCTCTGATCTCTATCTCAACCTTGATGGCACAACAAACAGTCTCTTCGTGACTGTGGAAGTCATAAATCACCAATGATTTTAATAGACTCGACTTTAGTCTTCGAAAGAATTGATCCACCTTTCCTTTAGTGTTTAGGAAAAATCTAGAAGTTTGTCTTGAAATCCTTGTAATTTTTCTTCATTGGCCCTGATAGACTCATATTCCTTCTAATTAAGTCTGAGAAACATTCTTTCAATCTTGAGATGGCGGGTGTGGGGAAAATATTTATTGAAAAATATTTTCTTGAATTCTTCCCATTCTATATAATAATTTTTCTCCTTGGACTTCATATTTTTTATCATTATCCACTAATGATCATCTTCCTCATCAAAATGATAGACCGCCAGTACATATTTCTCTTCTTATGAGCGCTAGAGGACACATAATATCTTTTCAATGGAGTTAATATACTATTTTGTGAGGAGGGAATCCTAAGATCCACTAAAAATGGGAATATTTTTTCATAGGATGGATTCAAAGACAACTTAATATTTACTTAGAGGAGGAGGGAGTTCCAAATTATTCATGTTTTTATTCAAAACTTGAGCCAGATGAGAAATTAAAATCATGAAGTTTTTAACACACATTCCCATAATATTTGGTATATCATTAGGGAAATATTCACATTCCCTGTCACACTGATTGTTGGCACGTGTTATTCTATTTCTTAGCATTAACAAAGAATATAAAGTGAAATTAGGGGGCTTGAATACTTAGATAATAACAATAAAAGTAAACATTAAACATAAAAGGATAAATTTTTAAAGGAAAAATATATCCTAAATTGCGATTCCATAGGATTTAATCTAGTTTATCCTTGATATGTTTCTTAACATATATTCTTATGGGATCTTTTTTCCCATAATAATGGTTTGTAATGAGCTTATGATTTTTAAAATGTATATCCCCTAGGAGTGTCAAAACAGGTGTGAAGTATGGCCCATTTTCATGTACCAGGTTTCCCCAAGTTAGGTCTAGAGAACCTTATATGATTTTTCACTCCTAGGAACATCTATACCTGAACCATGTAACATTGTATTATCTAGGAAGGGATTTATTTTCTCGATAAACCAATTACTCTATACTTACCAAAATTTAGTGATTTTTTCTTATACTTAGTCTTGTACACAAGGTTTTTAATAAATTTCTATATTCTTCATCTCCAAAAAATAACAATACCATATTCTAATACCAACAATATAAGCCCTATCCCTTTTCACATGTCATTACATGATTTTGACCAAAGTTAAACATCAAAATACAATACAAGGATCATAAAGTATAGTGTCATTAGAGGACTAGGTACATAATTAAACATCATAAAAGAAAATTTTATTTAATCTCCATATTAATCTCCTAACTCTCGTTGTGATCATAAATTTCTATGGGATAACTTGGGGTTAAAATGGAAAATGGGATTAGCTAAAAATCCCAGTAAGGGAATAAATATAAGAATAAATCTTATCACATGGGATAGAAGTCATAATTTAATGATATTAAGAGGAATGGTAAATGATTAAACATAGTGAATAATAACATTTAAAACATGTGATTATATAATCTTGGAATCATATTAATGTAGAGAAAACATAAAACATGAATTTATCATGATCCAATCTCATTTCATATAGATGAGCACAAGTCATGGTTAAGCACTAAGACTGTTACACATGGATCATGAGTCAAGGATAATCACCAAGACTGTTGCACATAATGCCTCATGAGAATAAAATTTACCCTATTAATTGGAGTTATATTTAGGTGAAAACATAATAACATGTTCATGAATATGTTTTCCACATAAATAATAATACATAATCAATCATACATAAACATAAGGTTTACCCATTGTAGGGATGGGGTATCATAATCTTGTCAAATGGAAAAACAGAAGGGATTATAACAAATGTATTCATTAAAGAAAGGATTTAAATAATACATGGACATAAATAATAGAAAATAGGAATATATAATTATAGGAATTGATGAACTGATGTGAATACATGTAAACTAAATAGGGCTAATGAATCTTTAGAAATAAAAATATTTTGGTGTGGTTTAAGGAAAATATCAAAGATCATTTAAAATAGATTATAGGATAATCTTTTATATAAAACCACAAGTAAAACTAGAAGTTTTTCATAATAAAATTAGCGATTTTATAAAAATAATGGTGTCCTAAAATATATTATCTAGCGCACATGAAAATGGGTATGAGTTCGGGATGTTCCCTTAAGTCGGGTTTGCATATCGAGAAGAATTGAGTATGGAATAATTTAAAAACATGTTTATCCCTAAAAAATAAGGATGAATAGATATTAACACATTATTTTGGAACATATAAACATAATTTGAAATATTTACATAAAAATAATAGAGAATTTCATTTGGGTAAAAAGAGAGTAAGAATAACCCGAAGGAATAATGGAGGTTCGAGTAGAATCCCTTACCATAAGTCCGAAGGTGTTACCCTATTGATCTTAATATTTTATATAATCAAATAATATTCATTACATAATAATAATAGAACCAATTATACATTTAATTGATTGTTTAAAACAATTTTATTTTCATTTATGGTCGTTTTTATGGGTTAAGAGGTTCAATTTTATTCATTGAGAGTGTTTGTTTCCTTGGTTTTCATGATCAATTTACTTATATACATGTATGGATAATAATGTAAGATGAGGATGGTTATCCAGAATTGAAGTTATATGTTATTATATAGTATCAATAATATAAAATGGTTATAAAATTAGTTTGTTTGTTTGGAGTGAGGATGAATAATTATATAAAACATTAATGATAACCATTTGGGTTAATTGGCCATTTTTTTATCACAACAAACTCATTTTGTTTTTTTAAATTAACACCATTTTTAATAAATAATTCAAAAAAATTATATAGGATATATTATATACATACTAATATGGTTCAACCATAAAAATATTTCATGAACAAAATTGAATATGGTAATAGAAATTGAAAACACTTCATCCTTGAATGTGATAAATTAACACATCTTGGATGGTGATTCCATTAATGGTATAAGAATATGGGAAATTAGAGCCGAAGATTAATTATTCCATTATCTTAAAAAATTATAGTTTTTTAAGTTAATTTAGTTATCTTAAAATTTGTATGAGGTGAGGTGAGGATAGAATAGAATATAAGGGAACTTGAAAAGAAATTGAAAGAAAACGGAAGAGGGGTTTACCTCTTGTTTTATTCCTCTTGAGAATGTACTTAGGGGAGATGTTTTGGTATTTTGATTTGAAAAAGAGCTCATAGATGTAGGATAGGTATTATGGAGATATTTTATAATAAATGATTCAAGTAAAGAGGCTTGTGAGGTGTGAGGAGAAGAGGTGGAGGGGTGGTATTTATAATGGAGGAGGATAGAATTTTCTTAATATTTGATTCATTAGATTATTATTTGGATGAAGACAATAAATATTGTGATTATTGAGAATAAATATATTAATTAGATCATGTGAGTTCGACCCAATGGTTATTACATCATACACGACTCAATAAATAGTGTATTTAACTTATAATTTATATATACAATAAATTACCATATTTCCCAATTCACCAAAAAATCAAGTATTTTAGAAAAAAACCTAAAATTTACCCAAACTCTTTTTTATTTCTATAATATAAAGATTAACTCCATATTATGAAAATAATTTTTAAAATATGATAAATTTAATTTTTAATTAAAACTTTAATTTACTTGAAAAATACAAATTTTAAAATTATAACTACTTTTCTAACAGTTTGAAATATTAATTAAGGTCTCATAAAATTATATTATAATCATAAGAAATAAAAATAATATTTTATGAAAATGTTTTATAAATATAAATTTTCTTTTAAATTATTTAATTAATCATAAAATTTTAATTAAATATACACGATATAAAAAAATATCAACACTTAATTAATAAATTATAAAATATATATTTACTTATAATATGATATAATTATATCATATTGACCCTTATAATATGGATACATTTTATTTATTCATTTTTTAGTGATTTTACTGTTATATTGGTTGGTTTACTAGTTATAATGATCACATTTCTATTCCAAAGGTCAAGTTACTAATTCATTGTTATATGTTCCTTAACTTATGGTGACAATTTTTATTTCACTCATCCTTCATTTATATGGTTTTTATTGTGTTCTGTATCTAATATTATGTGATTATACTACAATTAATAATTATAATAAGGGAATTACAATGATAAAACATTGGGAAGTTACATATAATTTCTATGGATATTGATTTCACTATTATAACTTTGACCATAAATCTATTCCTTACAGGTCGAGGGAAGGTTGGAACAACAACTATAGAACTCCGAGACAAGTAAATACTAATCAACCAAGAATAATTACCCTTGAAAATATGTAATCTCTACTAGAAGAATAATGATACGAAATTGGTTTATGGAATGGAATGTGTTTTTTAAAATGTTATGAAATTGGTTGATGGAACAGTGATATTCAGAAATTATGGTGCCATAATGATCAAAGGTAGTGAAAATACAAAATTCTTAAATTATAATCTAACGAAAAATGAATTACACTACATGGATGGTTTTTATAACAATATCCAGAGCGTGACTCAAATATAGGAATCATGAATGGTAGTGACATTTTATATATAGGGGTGCCCCATGAAAGGGAAGATAAGTAATCATCTCATGAAATTTGGTAGGAAACATTTTAATTTATACTTAGTGGAAAGTAAAGAAAACACTTATTTATTAACAATTTTAGTGGAAAAAAACATGTGGCACCAGAGGTTGGGTCACATTAATCAACATAGCTTTGAAAACATATCCAAAATAAAGGCAATTATTGAAATAAAAAATCTGAAGAGTGATTTTGAAAAGACATGTGATGCTTCCCTAAAAGGATATATGTTCAGGAATTCTTATTTGATGAGAAACAAAAGGGTATAAAATCTACTTCGTATCATCTACAAATATGGGTGTGGACCAATGAATGTGGCTTGCATATATGGAGAGAGTTAATTCATTATTTTTATTGATTGTTATATTAGAATGGAATTTATGATGTTTCTGTAGTGTAAATGGGAAGTGATTGACTACATGAAGAGATATATCCAAATATTTGATAATGAAACTAACCGTACAATCATGATATGATGATACGAAAATTGAAAAAAATATAGATCTATGGAAATTAAAAATGACCTAAAAGAAAAATGGATCTAGCATGTGGTCTATTCATTGAGAACACCTCAAAAAATGGTGTCATTAAAAATAGAAAAATATAAGTGAATAATATGGAAAACATTATGCTGATCGAGAGTTGTGTTTCTCATCATTACTAGAAAGAGGTTTTCCGTGTTGCAGTGTATACACAAAATCAAATAGGTCTATTTATATTAATGGGAATGACATTATATTGGATATGTCAATGATGGAATCCCTCACTAAATATTTTTTTATGTAAATGTCTCATTCGAAACAACGAATGAAATTAAGGAAAGTATGGTGATTCTGTAGATGGTGGAATATTCCTTGGATACTGAATGCGGAGTAAAGAATAACAATTCTATAATAATCATCTTAGAAATATTGTGGACGAAAATGATTTAAATATCATTGTTGATAAACATATGAATAACTCAAGGAGATCATACGTTGATATGAGTAAATATTGATAAGAAAGTGGAAAAGGGAAAAATTCAAATAAAAATATTATGGAAGGGTTGCCCAATATTCAGGTCTCAAAACGATGATGATTCTAAATAAGAATCATAGGAGGAAACCATTGATTATGAAACTCCCCTAGAACATTATAAAATAAATATAAGAGCATAAGTTGATCAATCCATCATTATTTGGGATTAGACCACACCTCTACATACAAGGAGAATAAGGAATGAAGAACATTCTAATCTCTAATCAATTTTGGAACCAACATCTATTGAAGAATCATTAATGGTTGAATCATTGGTTAGGTCCATGATTGAATAATATGATCAAATTGAAAAACTTTAGACACATGATCTTGTTAGTGGACTAGAAAACCACAATGTGATTGGATAAGAGAGGATATTCAAATTAAATTAGACGAGTAAGGAAATGTTATGAGAAACAAGGCATGCCTGGTGTGTAAAGGATATACACATATTAGAGGAATTGATTTGGTAGGAAAATTTTCTTCAGTAGGTCAAATAGAGTAGATTAGGATCTTTCTAGAAATGATGATTCAATATGGGTACAATTATTATCATAAAAATTTGAAAACATAATTCTTAAATGGTTTTCTTGAATAAAATGTTTATATTGAAAAACCAATTATAATTTTGATTGGAAATTATGAATCAAAGGTTTATAGATTAAATATTTATTTTATGGTTTAATGTAAGAACCATGTGCATGGTATTATCGATTTGATTCTTATATGAAGAAGAATAAATTTTAATGAGGATCTGTTGACCACAATACACACATGATGAATTCATAGTGATATCAATTTATAGTTCTTTTGTATTTGGATGATATTATATTTGAAAAAACTAGGCATTGTTTAGTGGAAGAATTTTCTAAATATATGAAATAATAATTTGAAATTTCCATGATTGGATAACTCAAATTCTTTTTGGGGATACACGTGATTCAAAAGAAGGAATACACCTTCATTACTTAGTAAAATTATGCAATAGATATTCTGAAGAAATATAACATGAATGAATCCAAACCAATGTTGACTCTGATTGTGGTCGAGAAAAAATATGGAAAGAATAAGGATGAGAAATATATATATCCTACATTTTTTGGGCGGATCAATTGATTTTTATTATATTTTCTTAAAATATTACTGGATATCATCATTACAAAATTCATAGCAGCTTGCTTCCAAATTAATCCGAAGGAAGATCATTTTTTAGTAGTTAAAAGAATCATGATATATATTCAAGGTGATTTCAAATTTACATTATAAGTTATAGTATGAATATATAATGAATTATCATAATTTTATTATTCTAAATGCATTGGATATGTGGTTGATCAAATGTAAATAATGAGGATACATTTTTATTTGAAACAAATGTGTGGGATAACTGAGTATGAAATAAGAATTCAATTCTCTTATTATGGTTCAAAAATAGTATAACTCTAAAAAAGTCATGTAATCATCTATTGTGGATGAAGAAACAAATTATTAATATTGGTAATGAGGTGAAACAAATGATGGCGATACACGGTGACAACAAGAGTGTGATCAAGCGTAAAAAAAATTAGGTTGAACACCCTCATGCCTTACATATTGAGATCATATATCACTTCATTAATTAAATATTTTATCAAGGTATGATTAAAATGGATCATTTTTCAACTACTGATCAAATGGATGATATCCTAGCTATGAATTATGAAGCACCAATGTTCAAGTAACATTTGTTGAACCTTGTTTTTCAACCACCACTTATTGCATGATGATGTTATAGGTTTATCATCTCCCCATTTTTGTTAATTGTGTTAATCTATTAATGGATTTGATTCAAGTCTATGGGGGATATATGATCTATGGGGAGGGTTATTTTTTTGAATACTAAGCTCTATTATAGTTATTTTGGTTCTATTTACAAATGGGGAGAATTAAATTCAATGAATTGGGTTGTATGATAGGCCAGTGGTCTCCCGAAGCATAGAAATATCCCTTTCCACTGTTGTTTTATATAATGATATTTTCTCATAAATAATTTGAGTGATGTATTAGTTATTTCATGCCTATGGTGTTTTTGATCGAGGATAGTTCATTATTGAATTTATATGTAGATTTCCAACAAACCCAAAGGGAGATATTTTTGGAATCAAGGTTTTTCATAGCTGGAAACAAATTGTACTTTGATTTTTATTCAATCGACATTGGGATGATCAAGGAGTTTTCTAGCTAAGTTATCTTATAGTGTGGTTGTATTTAGTGATTAATGTGGAATCATTTCCAATTTTTTTACTAAATTTTTTGAGCTCAAAAACTAGAGGAAGGAATAAGCGTCATGAAGGATCGATTTCTAGGACCGACTCTTTAAAAAATGGAAATGTTATTGATTTTTTTGAATATATAGTGATTTATTAATATATAATGATTTCTGAAGGATTATAGTTTGAAGGAGGTTTTATGGTTCATGAATTAGGTTTTGTGAAGAATGGATGAGGTGTGATGGAAATGTGGTATGTTACATGACTTTGAGAAGATTTGAAAATTGAAAATTTTCAATAAAGCTTCCTGAAGAAAATGAGCTTCACGAACATAAATTAAGAGGTTTTCAAAATGGCCATGGTGATGTTGAAATCTCCCCAAAGGTGGCGATGTCTATAAATATAAGTCCACTCCTAATATGATCTAACAATAGAGATTGGAAAAACATAAATTTTCTCATATTTCAAAAAGGTCTTATAATAAGGTAATTCTTTCATGACTTTGTAAGTCTTTGAGAACACATGATTTGTGAAAAAAAATGTTATGAACTAATTGAAACTAATGAAATTTTTGAAAAACGAGTTTCAAAAAGGCTAATAGATTCATGATTGTTTGGAGTTATATGAATGCCTAGAGTTCCCAGAAGGTTGTGATATTTAATAAAATTTTTAGTATACAAAAGATCAAAGTTAATTTAACAACAAAAGTGGGTTTCACAAAAGGTTCCTTCATGAATTTAATGTTTTGAACTTATGATTTGTGTGCAAAGTGAATTCAAGTTCATCAATTCATTACTATGGTGCAAGAAGAGTCTCATGTTAATCAATGAAAAAGACTTTTGTGCCTAATATATTGATGTGAAATTCAATTCAACAAACTTATTAAGACTTCACTCAATATAGTGAGCAATTGGGGTTCGATGGAATTGATCCATGGGAGGTAGTGTGTTATCCCAAATATTATTATAAAGGAAGTGTGCCGAAATAGAGTGACCATGTCCTATATTTTATAACCAAAAATATATAGTGAATCTTAGTGTATTTTGGTATGACAAAAAAACTATTGGTGTATTCTTATTACACTAGACCTTAATGGTGAACCATGTAAAGCTGCTATGTTGTGTTTATATTTCCACATTTGGGTGTTTTATAAATCCACTAGAAAGGTTTAACACGTTCCTACCTACATTTGGAAAAGATCCATCACATTAAAATAAAATAGTCAACACCCTGATTCACCCCTCCCCTCTCAGGGTATTCTAGGGTTCTACATGTGATAAATTGAGGTCACTATAAATTAAATGGTTATTGAAGGAAAATTCTAGAAACATTATTGGTAATCCATCTCCTTAATAGTAAAAAGACACCATTCATATTATGGATGTATGTATAAACACAATAGTTTATTATGCTATCACAAATACTGAGGATGATGGATTCATTTGTTATGGTATATGAGAAATAAAAAAAATTCTTCCATTCCTCAAGATATTAATTAGTCTTTTAAATCAGATTTAGATGAAAAATAGATTCCATAAATTGTAATGGAAAAATTTCAATAATGATTAAGAGTTGCATTAAATAAAAAATTTAATTCATAAAATTCAGTACAACCTATGAGTAAATTTAAATATTTTAATGAAATTTTTTATTAAATATGTCCCCAGTGAATTGAAAAAACATTAAATTTATAAATAAAATTCTGAGCTTAAAAAATCATGTTTTATAGTAATAGGTAAATAATGAGTAATATTTGTGATAAATATATAATTCCATGCATGTAACATACCTAAAAAATATGAATAAAATGATTTACATGATAAATATAATATGAATAAATTATTTTGTAAACTAATGAACTAAAAATCATAGGTGCGCACCACAGGGGTTCAATCCAGTCTAGATAACTGAACTCATGAATTCTAAAACTCCACTGTTGTAAAATGATTTTACAATAACAAAATACACCTTGTAATAATTAAAGTGTACTATAAATATAATTATTAAGGATCTATATTTGAAATATATATATGTAAATATTATTATAATTAACAATACTACCTAGAAATATTCAAATAATTTCTAGAAGTCCATGAGAGGTTATTGAATTTCATAAATGAACAGAATTCCATTTGTCTTCTGATAAAAGTATTGGTAGTGGTATAATATATTGTAATATGATATTTATATTTATTTTTTGTCTTCAAAATGTATAATATCAGACAAAATATAAAATATGATATCTTATGCATGATATAACATTGAAACTTATGAATGAGTTGTGAGTAAGTCTGTCTAACAAAGAAATTTGAAATAACTATATACTTAATGAAAAAATTATATTTATCCATTGGAAATTTTTTATACAAACTACATTACTTTTATGTCAAAAAAATAAATGATATTCTTCTACTGTGATCTATCTCTATTAATTTTACTCAAAATCTATAGACAGAAAAAATAGTAATAAATCATTAAAAATTTGAAAAAAATTTCTAGTTCATGGAAAGAGTTGCACTAACTAATGAAGATACATGAGTTTTGTTTATTAATAAATATGAAAATTAAATTATAACTAGATTAATTAATAAATTTGGAATTATTTATAAACATAAATGTAAAGAGTTGAATTAATTTACACATATACAAGAGTAATGTTTTATTAATAAATTTTAAAGTAAAATTTCACATGGATTAATTAATTAATTAAATTAATTAATAATATTTGAATAAAATATGTTCCTAAAAATAAATAAATGCATGATAATATGGGAGAATTATCGGAAAATTGTGTTTAATATGAAGCAAAAAATTTGAGGGGAAACCGGTAATGAGGATTACGGCATGGGGATTGGGAGCCACAAGTTTTAGTATAGATAATAGATGTTACGTAGGAATTTCATCGTGTCACACTCCACCAATTTGATAAGGAATTTAAAATAGTTATAATGGGGTCATAAAACTAGACAGTATAAGGAAAAACATCTTAACATTGTTAATTTATATGAAATTTCATGTGGTATTTAAGACATCAACTTCATCATATATGTGGAAAGTGAAGGTTTATGTCTAGTTATTATGCTACTATAAATATAAATAAGATGACCAATAATTTTAGTAATAGTCATTAATAAATTTTCAATCACATTATTAATATGAATGTGTTTTAAATAAACCCAAATAAGAATAATTGAAGATTCATTTATAGGAAGAAAATTCATAGATCATTTTAGTTAGTTCATTGAATAATCATTAATGGTCTAGTTTTTTTTCTATCACTGATAATTTTAAACTGTAAAATCAAATTAAGAATACAACATAAACCATTGATCAATTTAATGAAAAATGTCTAATCTAAAAGATTAAAAATCATTTCATGATGATAATATGTTTATGGTGATCAATTTTAAACTGAACCACCACCACAAATCTAAATTTAGATTCAAGTGATAATTTATCATAACCAAAAAACATCATGTTCAAACCCTTTAAGAGATCATTTTCCATAAAAATGATGTAGAATCCATTTTTTATTCTGAGATAATTTTTTATGATAAGAGACCTATGAATGTTTAAGACATTCATTAAAGATATCGAAAATGTTGAGTTGTGAAAGTAAGGGATTCACCATCATCGAAAAAAGAGGTATTAGTGATGAAGAGATTATGATATTTGAGGAAAATATTTAGTGGTTATTTTTTATTTAGATCATAAAAAATCAATTGAAAAGTTTTTGAACCCTATTAATTTTTAGGATTTTCATTCTATGTTAGTGTGTGTGCATGAGTATATGTGTTTGGTGTGAAATCAGGGTAGGTGAACCAAATAAGAGGCCATGGTGTCCAAATATTATTACATTAATGGGTTTGTATGTTATGAAATCATTTTTTTGAATAAAGTTTTTATTTTTTAAAATGTATAAATGATTTATTGAACTATATACAAATATCTAAAATTAAATATATTTTTCATAAATGATTTTATTATTTAATTTGTGTTTATTACATCTTAATAAATTATTTCATTGTTTAAATTTAATGTATATCATTTGTTAGATATTCTTTAATAAATTACATCCCATGTTGGATTTATTTTTAGTAAATTTTATATATTCTAGGTATAAATTGTATAAATATTATTGATTAGTGAATATGGTAATGATATATGATAAAAATAATTAAAGAATTGATAAATAATAATGAATTTCCTAGGTATAATTTGGGCTTAGATTTATGAAATTTAATTTTATATGTTATTTTTATGGTTAGGATCTAATTGATTGAACTTATTAAAAAATAATAGAATTTTAGAAGATTGAATTATGATATTTAATTTAAAATAATGAATGAGTAAGAAACATTTGAAATAAAGTAAATTAAGAAAAGATAATTGCAAAGTTCCTAGAAGTAGTTCAATTCATATTTCAATCCCAAATAATATAATATATTCATTAGCTATAAGTATTTTTCTAAAATTATTTCACTCACTATATAGCCTAAAACCATAATATACCCCACTTATACTATTTTATAAGTAGAAGACTAAAAATATACTACAATGAAAGAACTCTATTTCCCATTGAGATATTATATAAGTGTTTAGATACTGTTAACTGCCATGTTAAAATCCGGAGTAACTATAACTATAAACTATGTAAATGAAATTTATATATAAAATTAATACTGATTTAAAATTAAAATCATAGAAAAAACCCACACTAAATAGTTCATATTTTCTCATCATATATGATTAATCTAGATATAGAGAAAATCAATATTAGTTTTGTTAAATTTCTTATTATTTTTGGAAAAAAAATTATAGTTTTGTTACCTAGTGGTAAAAAGGTATATGTAACATTTCCCATTTCCTAGTTTGGAAAATATCATTAAACATAAGTAATCACTCAGTAGCTTCAATTAATTTCGTTTCTTTATCACTGTTAAGAATATTAATAGAATCCAAATATAAATGAACCATAAAAGAATAATCAAAATTTAAAGCATAAATTTGTTCACTGTGGGAAAGATCCTTCGAGTAAATGAGCATACCTTTATCTTGATGATGATTTTGAAACATCTATATTTTTATATTGAGAATGTTTTAGAAAATATTACCATTTAAGTTGAAATAATTCAATAAAATTAACATATAAACTCATATTTTCATGAACACATTGAAAATAGAACAAATAAAAAATCAATAAATGAATAGATATATGAAGAGAAAGACATATATTTGAATGAATTTTCAATATAGAAGTAAATTATAGTGGAAATAATTTATCACATACTGTTAGGTAGAATCTTCACTCTTATAAGAAGATCCTCAATATTATGACTTTGAAGGAAAATATTTCATACTCAATAATGCACTAAAATCAAGAAAAATATTCATATAAAATAAAATAATCGGACTATTTTACATTAATTAACACTAATGAATTAGAAAACCATGAAACTATTTTTTACACAATTATACCCTAATTTGGGAAAAGATTTGATGTTTTGTGAATCATTGATGCGCTAATTGGATGTAGAAGGCTCAAATTTGTGTTTTTATGAGATATTTTATTTATAATTTAATTGAATAAAGAACTGTTTAATCTATTTCATGTTTTTCATTAATGCTAAAATGGGGCTTTTTTGGGAAAAATCCTCATATGAGTGGTCTTATTTTGTGTTTGTCAACATGTTTGGTGAAGCAATGCCCAAAACAGATCACAATGGCCAGATAAAGCCATATAATGTGTGTTCTGGTGGGGTGATGGAGAAATTCATGAGTATAATGGGAGAATTTAAGGATATATATGTTTATGAATTTTTCCTATGTTCAAATTATAATGTTCTTCCTAAATTTTATAATTTTGATTATAGCATCAATCATCGTGTTCCAATGAATTCAAAGGGTTGATTTCATAAAATTGAAAAGGATATTTTCCATAACATTATATGGTTGATTGGAGAATTTTCTTAGGTTCATCCACATATTTTGAAAGGTTTATTAGGAAAATTTATAAGGTTCATTTCCATTGTGAAATATAGAAGTCTGAAATAAACATAGGGGAATATTTTTAAGGTTTATTATCTTAATATTTACTGACATAGTATCAAACAGAGAAGTATAAAATTATTGCATTATTCATAAAAAATTATTTATAACTTTTTCAATTTTGTGAATAGAAAATATAGTTTGACATGAATTAATACTATGATGCAAGTTTATAGGTAATTTAAAGTATATATATTTTTGTTTTGAAATCACATAAATGATCAGAACAACCTACCACATTTCTATATGCATGGAGACATTATCAATCACAATATATAATTAATATCTAAAAAAATATGAATTAAGTAACCTATATATGATTTTGGGTGATAGGAGGTGTGTATATTTCATTGTGTGAGATTAAAATTTCACATGAGAATAGTCGAGAGATAGTCTGGTGGGCCACTGAGTGAGAGATAAGTAGGTTTACACTAGAGACATCAACTGTTGGTGTATGAAATAAAACATTTACAAATACATAAATTCAATAATGAATGGACATCATTTTAGAGATAGTGGAATTATTAGAAATTGTGATGTGTGAGCTATTAGGTTTTCAGAGGAAGTCGAGATAATACAGTAATAACTAGAGAATTTCACAAACAATTAAGTTTAATATCATGGATGTTGAAAAAATCACATCATTCGGGTGACAACCAGTGTTTATTAAGTGTATAGAGGTAGGTGTTAGAGATTTTGGGTAGTTCACTGGTTAGGATGTGGTATAAACATCAAAAAACCCATAGAGTGTTTTAGAGTTTGCAATGTGCATATGTTCTCAGTAGATGAAATTGTTCAATAGATTTGTTAATGGAAACTTCTCATTGATAAGAAGTATCTTGTTGGAGATGTTTTGATAACAAATTTAAAATTACTATTAGTTAAATAAAATCATGGCATATTGTTTAAATACAAATTAAACATTTGAAAAAATGAGATATAAATCAATGATATTAATATAGAGGATCTAAATTAAACAGAACCTAATTTAAACAATTGTTTCTAAAAAATATAAAAAATGGTTATATATAAAGAAATACTATTAGATCGATTTACTACTATAAGAATCTATTTTGGAATGAAAATACTAATGAAGTCAAATTTTTATATATTTAATAAATACTATTATATTCTTTTCAATATGATGAACAACTACTATAATAACCTATAGTGTAATGTTGGTTGTGTAAGGACTGAAATTGTAATTTTTCTAATTTAATTGTAAAATTTCATTAGAACATATTTTTTAAGATAACCATTATATGAATGGTAGGATTGTTCAACAATTTTATATGATTAATACTACAACTAACAATAATAGAACCAATTTAAAATCATACGAAAAATAGATATATGTTATGTGGTATGATATCGAAATTATAAAGAAAGAAATCAGTATGATTAAGAATTTCCTAATCATTTGGGTGTGATTAGATGCTAAACCAATAAGTTAGTTTAATCTAGTTCTTTAGCCGAAGTTATACTCATTTTTTCATGTATTCATCCTAAAGAGTAAAATTAATCAAATCACCTATAAAAAAAATTAATAGTACAATTAAAAAATACGTGTAAAATTAATTTAAATTAATTGAAACCTAAATATAATTTAATGTAAGAAAAACATGTCATCCTGCATGACAATTTCCATTTGACTACCTGAGTTTCCCTAAGGTAGAATTGGTTTATAATGATTATAATATCCAATAATATTTGTGGAATAAATTTATAAAAATTACATATGACCTAAATAAAATTTTCTTATCAAGTGTATTCACAACATATACAAAATATTTTGAAATAAAAAAATATTGATATTATGGGGATTTTTTATTTTCTAAAAATGAATGAAATATAATATTTTTCAAATTAGTTAAGATGGAAGACATTAAATATTATATTCATTATATAACTTAAATTAATAAAGTTAAATAGTTAGTATTATAAATAATGTTAAGTGAATGTTACTAACGATGTATGGGGAGTGATAGATATATTTCTAAATAGTTCAAAATTAATTTTTATAATTTTAAAAATTGAGTAAGTCATGACTAAAATTTAATAGGGTATGACCATTGAGTTATATTAAAAAAAATGTCATTCCAAAGACACCTATTTGTTATGGTTTATATAGAAAACGACCAACTTGTAATAAATTTCACAGAGTAAAGAATAATATTGTAGAATGTATTTATTAATGAGAAAAGATACATAATTGACTGTTACTAACCTATCAAGTGGTCATTAGGAAATCTATTATGAATTATATCATCAAAATATTTTAAAAAAAACCCAAACTATAGAAATTTAACTTCACAAAGCCGAACATGGGTGATCGAATTAAAAAAGGCTCATAATCATGCCTAGTTGCTAAAAATATTATACAATTAGATGTTATTTTAAAATTTAGCATAATATAGTATAATACTTCATGAATATGTACATTTAAATTTTGAACTAATAAAAAACCTTTGATATTTTCTTAAATCTTTATTCCATAAAAAAGAAAATATAATTTAGAAAAAAAATTATGTAGAGGAATATAATAATATTTAATTTCCATTTTAAAAGATTAATAAATTTTATAAATAGGTCAAAATTAACCATTATAATATAATATATATATTATTTATAATATATAAATAAATATTATGAGTTTTAGTAGTTAAATTATATTTTTCAGGGAGAGAAACAATACATACATTATTGTAGATTATAATTAAGTCTATAACAACTATGTCTATTGAATAGATTGATGATTTAATAAACCACATAATGAGAATTTGATCTTGGACCCAAAGAGTATCATAATCTTTAATTATAATGTCATTCATTATCTCCCAAATGCATAAAAATGGTACAAAGAAACACAAAAATTTAAGAGAGGGAAAAATAATTTAGTAATTCACATTAATGATATCATACAAAATAAAACCAAATAAATTTCATAAGAAACTAAATACAATACATGTAACAAAGTGGATTTTTTATATAACCAGAAATTATATTTATTATGAAAAAATACATGTGAAATTCAACCCATGAAGTTGCCAATGCAATTTATTGGGAATAAAATATATAATTGACACATTATGATGATAAAAAACATTCCTAATAAAACTAACATTCATATGTTTTTTCATTGAAAAAAACATATTGGAATTTAGAAGGATATACCATCATGACTATAGAATGCATAAAACCAATTGAAGACTTGAAAACTCACCTCTACTGGTGAGAGAATGGTTAATAATAGGAGTCCATTAATTAGGAAAACTGAATAAACACTTGAAATATCTATTTAAGGATAGATTAATTATATGAGATATATATCATGCATGTATCATGGTTTTAATTTCTATCGAATTTAATTGATAAAATATTTCATGTCTGAATGTGTTGAGGAAATAAATAATATAGAATAATCATGTTCCATTAATTTTAGTAAATCCTACCTCCATAGGATGTTGACTTGAGTACCATAAAAAATCATCAACACTACAATGATGGACTGGAATGGGAAAAATTATAATAGAATGGGAAAAGATGAGAAATAGTTTAGAGGGAAACTATTTAATATAGTCAGAATAGAAAAATAAAAAGAAAACTAGTTCAGAAATTTATTAACAGAAAAGGGATTATTAAAATTAGAGCATACCATAAGAAATTGATAAGATCCACCCAGCAGTTGCGAGGTTGAAACGAAGAATGGTCTGAAGAATATGGAAATGGATTGATTTAGTAGAAATATTGAATCAAAGCCTAGTATGGATATTGGGGATATGATACACACTTAAGGAGAGTAAGAATGAATATTTTTAACAAAATAATAGAAAACACAATAATAGAAAACCCAAAAAACCATCTAAAAACAACATTAGTGGGTAAACATATTCTAGAGGTGTGACCTGTAGATATTCGCAAAACAGATGATGATCATGGGGATGTTGGATGGATATATTGAATGAGATCAAGAGGAGGTGGTGGGGAGGGTACCTGAGATCAGTATCTGTGGAGAGGTGGTGTGGTCGTGTCAGAGGCAATCTAGAGGATGAGGTGGGGAGGTCACCTCTGTGTAGCACCGGTGGGGAGGTGTGGTGGTCGCATCAGAGGCATGCCGTCGAAGTTGGTCGGTGGCTACATCAATGGTGGGGGATCATAGGAGGTTGGTTGGTAGCATCGAGGGAGGAGTGTCATGGGGAGGATATATTGTGAGGGTAAGGAAGACATAAGAGAGTGATTGGATCATATTTTCCCAGACACATGGTAATATGCTAGGGTATAGAAATGGTTTTTATAGAACTTGGATATATAGGTGAATTTATATCCTAGTTTACTAATAGTGTTCCAACCATATCCCAAATAGAAAAATAACAGAAAAAGAATAGCTCTGATACCAATTTTTAACATATCAGTTATGGAGCAACTAAAACGGTTCATCATGCGGATTTTCCATATGACCACAAGAGTGCCTCCCCATACTCCAGAGGCATTTTAATAGAAGATAGGTTATAAAGGTTGTTTAGTAGGAATATTATACCTTTATAATAGAGTATTAAATAATGTAAATAACCAAACATCATCCATATTAGTTATATACACGTTGTTAATAAGCAATAAATATATAGTGTAAAAAATAAGTAAATATAAACAAGGTTTTAATAAATAATGGAACGGTGTAGAGGCCCAAATGAACATGTCATACATATATCACTCAACTCCCACTAGTTTGATCACATAATCAAGAGTAAATAAAAAAACAAAAATAAAAGTATAGGGCCCAACTACTACCTATAAGACAAATCATACACCCTTACTCCATTAATATATCTGATCCATCCAGTTTGATCAATCATAGGTCTCATAATAACAATTCTTTGCAATAAAAAAATCTTATTATTTACCCCAATGAAATGGTAGCTTTAGTAGGATGTGAGTATAAAACTCAGTAGGGAATTACCAATATGGCCTGGTACATAGCAATTAAATGTAGTGTATGTGTATGTGATATACTCATATTAATAAAATTAATAATAATAAGTAAATTTTGAAAACAAATAAATAATAGAATTAGTACAAGGCATGCTCAATAGAATTTTATTATCTTAGATAAGGCACAACTGGATATAAGGAATAAAATAATGAAATCAAATAAATTAAACCATATCCAATCCTTCGGTCCGTGACCATGATCACATAGACACCCTTTGAAAAAGTCATTGATCTTGATTTCAAACCACTCAATATCATTATAATCCCATCGATACTGGCGTCTATGATCCAAATCAATGATACATTCTTTATTTAGTGCAAGAAATATCTCTATAAAAGCTACAACAATATAGGGGGATAAAATGTCATAGCCATGATATCACCATTACATTCCTCAAATAACTATGATGAAGGATTCCAAGTATCAAATGGATATCCCAAAAATAAAACATCAATCTTGATGTCATACTACTTACATTTTTTTAACCTTGCTTTATGTTTAAGTCCAAGATCCCATTCTATAGTCATTCATGATATCACTTCTTTGATAATCCCTATGTGTAATGACCATTAAGTGATCTATAAGGAATTCCCTCCGAATCCAAGATAACACTTCAAATCCATTAAATAAAAGACTCAACAACCTCATCCCTAAACATGTCTGGGTTTCACTATATTGGTTTGTCCACCAAATCCAATAGAGCATCCTATAAACCAAACAAGGATATCAAGTCAATCCTCGTGGATATCATCATCATCCCGCTACTCGAGGGATGTGTGCCCACCCAAAAACCATTAACATACATTCTGTGATAGTGGGATTTATATCCTCATAGAATCCAAGTACAAGATGGGTTTTATGACAATATTAGTGTAATACCTCTATAATTTCTATATAGGAAGTAACTTCAATGAAAATGGGAATTTTGATAATAGTATTAGTGACATTCAATCAACAGGTTTCATAATTAAGATCCCATGAAGTACATATGGGCATCCCAAAATGATATATAATCTCCTCTAGACCATATTACATGAACCAAGATGTACCTCTAATAATCATATCCACGCCAATAGAAACCATTTTTAAGTACAAGAAAATACTGAGGGTTGCTGAATGACTAGACTGACCACTGCTACAATATCCTCCCAGGATCATAGGTTGAGTATGTGTTCTACGATGAAAAACACTACCATATCCACCCAAACCTATGACACACTATGATAGGGTAAGTCAAACATTGAGGCACCCACTAGGTACCCTAAGTCAATACTCAAGAGAGGCATCCTACTTGGGATCCTCAAGGATCACTGATAAATAAAGGCATCCATCTTCGGGTTCACAAAGTTAGTACATGAGTAGGGGAATCCCTCTTGGAATACTTAGAAATAGTATGAAAGTGGATGAATACAACTTGGTATAATCAATGATGGACCATATGTGGAGGTATGGTATTCTCATTCATAGTCATAATCTCAAGTAGTTACAGAGCCATTGTGTGTGTGTGTCGGGGGGTGGTGTTACTGACACATGAAAGTCCTCCATTTAAACAAACCCAAATTAATCTTAATTATTTTATCATTATAAAGAACACCTATTGAAGACATCACCCATAGGGAAAATCCCAATCAGACACATAAAAATCATAAACATACATCATAACCATAGGAATGGTACGACAAACCACCTTCCTTTTGGAGGATTTTAATCATCTAAAAATTACTCTCAACATCAATATCCAATCACGTAATGGGTCATCCAGGCCCTAAAATGTTTTTTCCAAGATTAATTAACCTCCATTACACTACCTAACATTGGATAGATTAATAATATTATATAAACATCAATTAATGTAGTAAAAAATAAAATCTAAAATAAAATACAAAAAGGAATAATAGGTGATATCTCACTATAGGCCTTTTGCTCGATGAAAATACAAGAAACCACATGAGGAAGGATGACCGAGTATGCTTGAACCCATTATTGGGAAAATATATAACCAAAAAAGATAAAAAAATAATAATTCAAAAAATTTAATTTCACACTTAAAGCATTAGAAAATTACCATGAGAACATACCTCAATGAAACGACATATGTTGAATTGTGAACGACCTCTCGAAAGATCCACTTCCCTAGAAGATAAAATATACATCAATGGTATTTGAATAAATAATCATATAATAGAATCCGGATCAAAATCCATAATGATATAATCTAATCACGGAGGGAGAATGAAACAAATTCAATGGAGTTGAAGAATCACCTATACGGTTCCAATATGTCAAAAGACATACTATCCCAACCAAGATTGAGGTAGAAATACCATGGAGGAAAAGAGAATGAGGGTGGAATGCATAATGTAAGAAAGGGGGATAAAAAGGGGGCTTCCCTCTTGATGATCATAGAAAAATAAGTTTAATTTAAAATTTTTAATGGCCCGCACTGTTGGTCACATGGTTAGTCAAACTGTGTGCCAACCGTGCACCTCTACTATCCAAGACACCCCACTTGCATGGGAATGGAACACATATTAATAGATAATGATCCAACCATAAACCATTTCTGTAATAAACTATAGACACCCATATGGATTACCCTTGCCAGTCGTAGATTTTCTTTAGCCTACATGCCCATGAAAATTGGGATGCACTATTTTGTTGTATGGTTGTCACTATCCTCGATCCCTATGATGTATTTTTTCAAGAAATCTTGTTTCATGCCTCAAACACCCAAGATAATCCCAAGACCTATAGACTATATTCTAATGTTTAATATACATCTAAAAACATTATTTAAATGATTTCTTACATTAAAATTTTCATTTTTTTTCTATGATCAAGATTTGACACATATAGTAATTAAAATATAAATTCCTTTGGAAATTCCAAACTTAGAAAAACATGAGATCTTATTGATTTTTATAAGGGCCTGGAAATTCTAAAAATAACCCCCAATTTCAATGAAATTGAAATTCTTAGTAGGATTTGAGAAAAATTTATGGCTTAATTTTTAAAGTTATTTGATGACGGGATGTTATGTTAATCCTTGAGATTAATGGATTAAATTGAATAATTATTTGAAAAGCAATGAATTGATGAAGGTGTTTTTTTATGGGTTGGGGCCGAAGCCCCAATTTATTATTAAATCAAAGTCCTCTTTAGACTGGGTAGAGGGTGCCCAATTACAAAGCCCGAAGGCCCAAGTCCAAATGGCCTGCATATAGGGCTAGAAAGCCCATTTTTCCCCAAAAGTACCCTTCAGTGGAGAGTACTACTACAGATCCTGCACAGCTACAGTACCTGCTATAGTAACCCTGCCGCTATAGTACCATGCTATATTCCCACCGCCGCTACGGTGCTGCCTCTGCTACAGTCCGCCGCTGCTACAATATTACTATAGTGACATGATACAGTGCTCCTACAGTACCCTGCTACATTACTCGGGCATTCTCACATGCCTTGATTTAATCCTGGGTCTTTTGGATGCCAAGTAGGAGCCTGAATCACTAGGGTACATGGTATTTGGCATTGATGAAGGGATTTTACTTTTTCTATAGCAGTTAATGTTGAAGGTATCATGTGATACTATAGTAGCTGGAACTATTCATCTGAGTTGGAACTTCATGCCACTGATTTGGGCCTATAGGTCTTAGGTCCTTTGGGTCACCAATGATCTTTAGGCCACATGGCCATCAAGCCACCGCAATCCTTCAGGCCATTGGGCCTTCAAGCCATAAATGACCAAGAATCATCCCCGATAGGCTACACCAGAACATGCCCCAAAAGAGGATTCAGATCAACTAGCATCCACCAGAGCAGAGCTAACCAGATTGGATGAATGAAAGGGTATAGAAATTTCCATCAACACCAGAAACCGTGCATCTCTACATTGAGAAATTCTAGATGATCATCCATGTGATTTGAGTGGTTGGGAACCTTAAAGGATGATGATTCTGGGTAGGGGTAGTTCCAAAGTATAGTCATGTAATAGAACATAAAATTTCATGTAGTGGGACTTGTACTTCTAGGCCATTGGGTCATGTATGGACCTTAGGCCTCTAGGTCTAAGGTTCATTTAAGGGTTCCACCTCAATCTTTAAAAGGGGTATCATCCAAATATAAATAAAAAATCTAATACCTTTATGATTCTGGAATAAACAAGAAATGCATGTTTAATATTGGAATTTGGGAAATTGTATTTTTAACTGATTTAAAATTATTTTTTCAAAAGAAGTGGTGACATAAATTGGTCATCCAATTCATGCCCTAAAGGAATTTATTAAAAAAAGGAGTAGTAGTAAAAACATGATGTGAAAAGAACATACACCAGTATGGATTGAGAGATGGAAAAACTAACAAACACCAAGGAAAAGCTAGCGAAATGTTGAGAAGAAAAAAATGATTGAAACAACCAATTATTAACTATTCCATGATATCTAAAAAGGGTTGTACTATCCATGTGGATTAAACAAATCCATTTGGTATCAAGGTAAGCCAATGATTTAAAAATATTTCTTCTCTATCAACTTGAGATATATCCTTCACACTGTTATACATTTGTGATTGAAAATGAAGGGAAGAAATACAACCAAAGAAAGACTGTAATACTCTGAAACCACCATTTATAAATGAAAACCAGTAAAATATTGGATCAATAAAATGTTAAGAATGAAGAACAACATTTAAAGGTCACTAAGAAGCACATGATGTAATTCAAGATTCCAACATTAAGAAAACCACATGTAATATAAATAATTGAAACACTTTTCCAACAAGCTTCCATGCATCGATTTTTCATACAACACACCCCAATATAGTGAATGAGTTCCTAAATAGATCTCATCATAATGAGCCTTAATGCACCAATGTTATTTGGGAAAATCGTTTTTAAGGATCCATTTTATCTATTTTATTATCTTTTTCTAGATTTTGACCTATGTATATTGAAATCCCAATCTCGAATTATTCCTGATGGAGTTGATATTCATGTAACTCTTTTTTGATCTGGGTATCCTTACTGATGGTTTTAGTGTTGTCTATTGATTTTCTGTAGCATCATGCCTCTGAGGATACATTTGAATAGGCCATAAGAGGAAGATTATAATGAACCACAAGAGGATAATAATATTGTTGACTATAATATTTTTTAGATAGTGGTGAATACAGTCCATGCTTCGGGGGTTATTACAAACACATATTCCTATTCCAGATCTTGTAGTGGATCCTTGTAGTTATAAATCTACAGATCATGATCATATTTTTATTCATCAGAAACCCCAATCATTCCAAGGATTGAATGATCCTTAAGAGGGCGAGGATAGATTGAATTTAATTTTGAGTTCCTAGAAATAATTTACTTAGTGAATGTGAAAAGTGCTATATTCAAGCATGAGAGGCCTAGTAAGAGAGTGTGGGATTCAATGGAGATGACGAAGAAGAATGAGGTATTGAAGTGAAAGGTCTTCAAAGTTAATTTAAATAATTAGTTCTATCCAAAATATATGATTTTTGAAAAGGCAATTGATTTTTCATGTTCTAGTAGGGTGATAGGATAATGACATAGTCTGGGAACCATTTTGTAGAGCTTGTCTAATATTTTCCTAAGGTTGTATCTAATGATAAGATATGGGATCAATAGTTTTAGATGGTCACTAACCTAACATCTGTTCATAGTTTTTCTTGATGAATATCACATATTAATTTAATGTAATATATAGAGAATTGATAGTTGATCTTGAACTAGATGGTATGTCAGGGGTGACATGAGTTCTGTTTTCTTAAAATGGTAGTTCTATGTGTTTTTATAAATAAAATTGAAATCATGATGAGTATAATTTTGCCTGTAGATAGAAGGAATCCTACCAAACTACATAAGTTCTTGGAAAATTCCCTCAAACTTGATTTCAGTGTGGCATGGTTAGTCATTTGAAACAGGTTTGTACTGAGGCCCCAAAGATTTATGTTTATTGCACATTCTCTAAAAATTCATATAATTTCTACCATATATTTTATTCTCCATTCAATGGAACATGATCATCAACACCAAAACGTATTTTAGTTACTCATATACATAAAAAAATAAGCGGTTCTATCCAAATTCATAAAAACAGTGATTCTTCATGTAGAAAAAGTGTCTCCAATGGACGATAACACATTCCCAGTGATAATTAGTGGTAAAATCACTATAAATCCATATTTAATTACCACCTTATTTTATATTGGTTAATCTCACATGTTGTAAACTTGATAAACCATACTAAGAATATGTTTTCATATTTGATGGATATTACTACACCCATCAGAATAAAGAGGGTGTATGGTCTTTCTTGTCCTTGTGTTTTTTGTTTATCAGAGCTTGATCTTACATAGATTTTTCTGTTTATCAACATGAATCCACATTACAATTTTTTAGGATGTATTGGGTGATTTCTTATAAGGACCATATTTATTGTTACCTTAGGTGGGACTCCTATACTGCACCTGGTGGTATGTTATACATTTTTCGGGATAATGGGGCATAAGGTTAAGTAGAGTGAGATCACATTTTCCCAAGATAGTTAGGTCAATGTTAGTGTTTAAATTCAACTTGGACAAGGAACCCTTATGTGATGATCTACCTACAGTTATTACTTGGTTTCCTGTTGTTTTTACTTTTTATTCCATGAGATTTACACAGTAATAAAGGTGGATCTTACTATTGATTTAGTAATTGGTACTCCGATAAGGTCTATTACTTCTTTCTTCATGGAACCAGTAAAGTTGAAATAGTTTATGGCTTAGTTAGATAATTTATTAGAAAAACTTTTTATCTAACTGATTATGTCACCTTGGGCAGAATCTGTTATCTTTATTAGAAAATATGATGGAGTACTTTTCCTATGTGTTTATTACCAAAAAATCAATCATGTTATGGTGAAGAAAAAGTATATTTTTCTACTTATTGATGATATGTTTAACCATTTGAATGGTAATAATTTGTTCTCAAAGATTTATATTTATTCTAGTTATCACCAATTGATAATAAAAGTGTCTATCATTTATAAGGCATCCTATAAGAGTAGTAATGGACATTATGAGTAGCTTGTTATTCCTTTTTTTCTAAAAACGTTATCCTACAGTTTTTATGGATTTGATGAACATGATATTTTATTAGTACCTTGGCTCATTCATGGTGGTATTGTTTGGTGATACACAAGTTTAAACTCTAACTTATGAAGAAACTATGCATTATTTATGATTATTTATGGATATATTGAGAAGCCACTAACTTTAAATTAATATTTCAAAATATAGTTTCTAGATTAAGGGAGTTATTTTTTGGCACACATGACCTCATAACATGGTATCCCAGTGCTGGAGTTGGTTCCCTAGAACCAAATTATTTTTACTTTATATAAAACTTTTATTCATAATTTTGAATTTTAATAAACTCCTTATCACATCATGATTTCAATTCATCGTAACATAGTATGTGATGATGTCCAAAGAGTGGATGTTACACTAAAAGGTCATAGCTGTTCCTCGTTATGATGAGAAATCGAAAATGCTACAAAACTATTCTAGAATATACATTCTATATCTAGATGACATCATTTGAGGGACAAAAATGATAGAGGCTATTAGGTGTGGAGACTCATTGGAATTTGAGGTACATTCTCATGGTTTACGCCCTTGGTAATGTCCATTATGGATATTATAAGAATGAGACCTGCCAATAGGAAATCAAAATTTATATTTATGACTGAATTTCCCTATGTATGGACATGTGTATTCATCCTTAGACATTAATATTATTATTAACGAGTATTATGACTCTCTTAATTTGATGTATTGGTGAAAATCGTGATGATAGATGTTCATGGTGAAGTATGATATGGTGGACACATCATGAGTAATATTTCATTAATAAATAATGCAAGAAAGTATTTACCCCTTCTGTTCATTAACAGATGTTAATATCTCATGTCCATTGATGGAAATGATATATCCCTAATAAATCCACGACCATGGTGTTCCATGGTCAAGTTCTATTTCTACAAAGTCCCAGAAATTGATATCAAGCATATAGGATAATGGAACTGGCATGAAACCTGATCAATTAAAGATATTGTTATAAAGAGATTAAATTACATGGTAATCATTTTTATGAGGTGACATGTCATTGCAATATTAATTTCATTCTCTATGGGCACTTTGGTATGTTTCTAGATGCTAACCTTGGAATGTATGCTGCATCGCCCAATGCCCCTGAGAAAGAGGCCAAGAGGGTCACACACTAAGTGTATCCAAAATCACATTTAAATGATATATTATTATTTATTATTTAATAGGTTGAATAAATATCTTCCCATGCATGTTTTAATAATTATACATGTATTCTTGATCACATTTATTCCATCACTAGTTATTCTATAGAATATATTGTTAGTGTAATATTTATTAAATATTTGTTAAATATTTTGTGAATAAAATATATATTTATTTATTAGAGAATAATGAAGTGATATTTATTTATTCAAAAAATAGACAATATTCAAGGCATAATAAATATTTTGGAGGAATGGAGGACAAAGTTAAATGGTCCAGTGAGAAATGATAATACTCAATATTATTTAATTAAATAATATTTAATTTTAATTTACAAGTTCTTTACATGTCAGGAAAAAATAATATTACTATTATTATTTTACATGGGGGTTTCTCTAGGATTTAAAAAATAATAAGGGAACTTGTGTGATTAATTTATTTTAACCATAAAAATATAAATACCCAATTATGTTAGTTTCTCATTATCATATTCAGTTGTGGAAAATAGATTTGTATAAAACCTATAAAGCATAGAAAGATCTATTATCCATGAATGCTATCAATAAATGATAGAAATAATCCTCCAATAGATTAAGGAGAACACTTTGGAAGAAGTTGTGGAGCTGGTCAAAGGAGGATTATGTAAGAACAGGGATATTTCGTGCTAGCACTTGGAGACTCCTTTAGTGATGTCCAATGATTAATGGAACACATGTGGATAACTTCTAGAGGAAATCTAACCTTGATTTCTATAATTCAACAATGATTCAGTGAAGATCTGTGCCCAAGCACATCAGTTAATAAAGAATAACCTTGGTGGTTTTCTTATTAACATAAATTAATTATAAACAATATGTGTTGATCCTTCTCTCTCAATTATGGAAAAATTATTCATTGTCTTTTTATTTGATTCAATTCTGTGGATAATGACATTCAACATTGTATAGATCTAATATTGATTATTGATTATGGAAAACATTAATGTTGGGAACCACCTATTGCATGCTTCTACTGAACCCAGAACCTACAAGTGGTATCAGAGGGGGTACATAAATGCTTATAATTATTTAAGATCATTGGATATTTAAGCATTTATAATTTAATTTTTAAATTAAAGATTAATCATTATTTTAATTTGAATTGTGATATTGATATCTTCCTCATTATTTTCTTGTAGATCTAATCAAGATGTTTAATTTTTTGACTAAAATAAAATTAGGGAACTCATCCAAATGAGCCAAGGATTCTTCCTGATTAACATAGCAGTACACGCTGTGTAATTGATGTTACACGCTATATATGTTTGTTCAATGCACCATGAGTTAATTTAATAATTACCCAACTCGTGTTCATTAACGAAATGCAATGTAGCTAATTTTTACACCAAATGTTGATCCGGACAGACTGGAACATAGTGAGTCGGACTACACACTGTTTGGCCTATTGGACAAGTTGTGTGGTCCCTTTGCATCAATGAAGAGTTTTGTATTCAATCCATGACCTACCTGATGGGTGGACAAGTAACATAGAGTCAACACATCATGTATCCCATTGGAAACATCATGTACTACAATTTTTACAAGGAAAAAACTACACGAAGAGTACCTAGGTGTGTGTATTGGACAAACAATCAGAGGTGTACACACTGTGTAGATCAGATCTACATGCCATGTACATATACCATTTTATGTAGGTCTAAAATTTATTTTCTTTACTATAAAAACCTCTATACATATACTTTTTTATGGTCATAATGTTAGGACATACCTTGTCATAGGTTTTAAATAAATAAATATTTAAATGGTTAATTAAAATATGAATAATGTTCAAGATATGCATATCATGTTTGAGTCACATTACAAGTTGTTACTCTACATACATTTAAGCATAACAACTGACCAAAAATTCATGTAATTCGTGTAATAATCTATTAAGCACACGTCATGAATGTATGTAATAATTTGTGTATCCCATATGTCACAATAGTAAACCAGTATATGAATATTTCATATATTTTGTAGATTTGGAAAGGTATTCACCATGTTTCCTTCAAGGTAAATTTATGCAGAAGGTTAATTTTATCAGTATTTATTTATTTTTAAATATAATTGATGAGAATCTCATGAAAATTCAAATAATAATTAAGATAAAAGGATAGATAAATTAAAGATAATAATTAATCGATTCGAGAGCGATTTATCTTAAAAAATATTGATTGATGAATTTAATTATAGTTGTTTTAAATGCGTAATATATTGCATGCATGTGGATGATCATGATCTGGACTAGACATTTTGTATGCGATTGGTTTCATTTAATTTATTATTAAATTAAATTCTTGTCTTGCGTGCCTTTCTCCTAAATATTATACAGGGCATTCATGACCATGGTTTCTTTAATGTAAACCCCCATTTTCCCCCTCATCTATATTTTTACTAAAATGCATATGCAATGGATAGAGATCCTAAGATAGTAGAGGCGGTTCAGCTTGGGAACTAAGGTGAAGCCAAACCAAGGAGATACAAAGGTGTACATGTGGAAATCTGTAAGCACAATCCTCAATTGGTTCGTGGACTTTCTCGCCTAGGTCAACAGTTAGTTTATCAACCACTAGATAAACTATCTTTTAGAATAAGCTCATGATCAAACCCTTTATTTTATTTATTTTAGTTTCATTGTAATTTTATTATGGATTTATTGTCGTGATCACATAATTAATGAATTAATAAGCATGGAAGATGGAACAAAAATAAATTTTGATTAGTCTTAAATATTATCTAACACACAGTTAATCACTTAAGTAATTCTACATAATATTAAAAATTACGAAATAATTATAATAATTGGAAATTCATGCATAAAGGATAAAATCCCTCAATAAAATATTATATCGGTATAGCCTTTCATTACTACATTTATAATCAAACCATAGTTTAAAGCGCCTGACCAACCATAGTTGGGGTTATTTCAATTATTGGGTAATTCTAACATGAGGTTTTTGGATGAATTAACACGGTTCACATCAAGGGTTGAATTCTAAAGTAGGAGTTTGTGTAATTTAGATTCAAAGGTTGAGGAAATATAAATTAATGATTTTATGATTGGGGAGTCCACTTAGCAGATCAAGGAACTGTGGGTTGATGTAGTTGGAATTTAGAATGCCTACCTAAAACCATTTGAGTTGCTTGACCAACCAATGTTTTAGTAATGAAAAGGGGAATATGGATCCTTTCCACTTGTTTGTCCAAGAAACAGGATATTTCAAAAATAATGGTGAGGGATACCAGATTTCAATAAAATTGAGGGAGAATAATAAATATATTATTCATTTATTTGTCTAAAAATGTAATATAAAGTACTAAATATATTCTTATCTTATTTTTAGAAACAAAATTAAAAAATGACATCAAGCATATCATTGTAATCCATACTTGATAAGGAAAACTTTTTCATTAGCATGAATTTCAAAGAATGGTAGAGGAGTTTACACATTATCCTTCACAATGAAATGAAATTATATGTGTTGGATGAATGTTTACCGGTTGTGCCTAGAAATGAGGAAAGTGATGAAGAAATATCTCTACATGAGAAACATATGAATGATCCTATATGTGTTTAGTGCTTTATGATATCATCCATGTCCAATTAGATTTTAAACAAACATGATGAAATGAATGCATATAACATCATGTCTCACCTTTAGGATCTCTATAATGAGAAGGAACGATAATAGAGGTATGAGACCTCCAATGAATGTTTACAACTTTGATTGGAGACTCTATGCGAGAGGGGCCTCGTGTATTCAAGATTATTAGCAACATTGAATGTCTGGACATCTTATAGGTTAAATTCTCAGATGACATGCATAAAAAAATCATACATTCATCACTACCTAAGACCATCTATAGTTATATTGTGAATTACAATATGAGTAATAATGAGAATAGTCTATCAGAACTTATGACATTGATTTTACAAGTGGATAAAGAAATGGGGCATAAAAAACTCACGATACTTATGGTGAATAATAAGAGGAAGGACAATAAAAAGGGGGCAAATACTTATAAACTATATAAATCTACCAAGGACCATCTGTAAAGACCCGGAAATATCCTGGAAACTTTTACACGAACCCCACCCCTTCAAATTCCTAACTCCCTCAACTCCCCCCTTTAATGTTGACAACTTCGCTTGAATTAATTAAGTGGAATTAATTCAAACTTTTGAAATGCAATTTATTATCTCGTGTTAATAAAATAAGACTTGGGCTTATTTTATTTTTTGTTAGAGTCTTGTCGCATTGGGAGGATTTTGGAGGCTTGATGAACATCTTCTTCAACGACGAAGAACGTGAAGAACGAATCATCTCCGATGAAGAACGTCGTCACGTCTTTCTTCTGAAGAACGACGATGTGCCATCCCTCATTCTTCTTCCCACGAAAAAGGAAGGGAGACATCGTTCCACCTCGGACAATCTCCATCTTCGTCTACGAATCCTCTTCCGCGACACCGACCCGCGATGCGACGTCTTTTTCTCCGCGACGGTAACCTCGTTCAAGCCATGCTCGAGGTAGGGGATTATTTTATTAAATTATTTCCGTTCATGATTCTATTTTATTGATCATCGTGGACTTTTGACTAGATGTTATTGTTTAACGAGAGGGGGGTTGGACCACACAAACACGATTGAACCCCCCTCCTATGTTCATGTTTGATTCTTTGTGGATGGAACGGAATGGCGTGGTGCCCTCACACCACGCGGGAATCACACGGAAAGTATTACGCGACCCCGTCGCGCCGCGCCGTGGAATGTAGTCTAAGATCGTGATGTCGTCGCTCCGCATCGAAGGAAATAAAAGGCGCCGCGGCCGGAGCGGGGCGGCGACGAAGGGGCGCGGTGCAGTCGCACTGCACCGGACGACAAGGGCCGCGGCCGTTTCCGGGCCGCGGCGGAGCAAGGTGACCGGCGGCCGGACCGGGCCGCCAGTGATGGAGCTGGAAGGGGACCGGCCACCACCGGTCCCGTTGAGAAGGAGTCGGCCGGCCGGAAGGGGAGGGGTTGGGGGAATTAAATTCCCCCAGCCAGTTCAAACGGCCCCCCATAATTGGGGGGGGGGGGGGGTACACAGGGGGGCAGGCGCCCCCCCCCCCTTTTGCCGAAACGGCTCGGCCAAAGGCCGAGGCAGACAGCGTACTGGGCGCGCTGTCCCCAGCCAGACCGGCGCCCGGCCAGTCTGCCAAGCCGGGTCGCGCCGGGCCGGGCCGTGTCGGGCCGGACCGACCCGGACCCGGGCGGGTCTCCCGGTTCAAGACGACCAGGGGGTCTAGGGCCGGGTCGGTCCGGGCCCGAAACCCCCATTTTCGGACCACTTTCGGTAAAATGCCCATATATTGAGCTGTAAACCTCTGATTGACGCACCGTCAACGGTAACACGATCCTTGGATCAAGACGGTCGTTTCGGTATATTACACTCAAGGTTTTGGAGAACATTGGGTTTGGCCGGGTTGGTTTGTACGCGAAACCAACCGGGCCCTCGGAGTGGAAACGCTCTTAACTTGAGTTCCGGATGTCCGAATGATGTTCCGTTTACTTTGTTGAATTCCTCTAAGTGAGACGGATCTTTTGGATTACTCCGCTCGAGGTTTGGATGTCGTCGGAGTATGGTCGGGTTGGTTCGCTCACGAAACCAACCGGGCCCCTGGAACGAAAAAGCCAATAATTCACAGATCAGACGTCTGATTGACGTGCCGTATGTTTCAATGAATTCCTCTTGATGAGACAGAACTTTTGGAATACTTCGCCTGAGTTTTGGACGCAGTTGGAGTATGGCCGGGTTGGATTGTACACGAAATCCAACCGGACCCGTGGAACAGAAAAGCTGATATCTTACAGACAGGACGTCCGTTTGACGAACCGTCAGCATCATTGATGATCACGTTGAGAAACGGTCCCTATGAGTATACCCTATAAGAGTTTGGGGTACAGTTGAGATACGGCCGGGATTGGTTCGCTCACGAAACCAACCGGGCCCTTGGGATGAAAAGGATAGTAACTTACAGATCGGGCGTCCGATTGACGCGCCGTCTGTTGCGTTGAGACCCCTTGGACGAGGCAGTCCTTTGAGATACTTCTTCATGGGATTTTGAGATACTTGGAGTATCGACCTGTAGCTCGTGGAGAAGACCCTCCCGGAGATGAGCATGTGGAGTACGAATACCGTGTAGCCGACTGAGACCTGAAGACTGCTTGACCGACTCGACTTGGAGTGAGTCGACTAGCCCAGTGGACGGAGCACTACTTTGTGAGGTCCATACCCATGGCGGACGGAGCACTACCTGTGTGACAGTGCAGACCCGTGGTACTCGTCCAGAGAGTACCTCATCATGCTACCAGGGGGTGTGCACTACAGTGTTTGGGTGACATACCTCGGAGGGAAGCACTACTGTGTTTGGGTGGCTGGCCTGCGGTACTCGACAGGAGGAGTACCTCAACATTCTTAGGTTAGTGGGAAGTACCTCGGAGTCATGACAGGACCACTGTACACTCTAGAGACGGAGCTCTTCAGCAGTTACGGTTTCGATAATGAAAATCCTGGTTTGAGCTGAGTCAATGATCATTGTGTTTCCTCATGATTGAGATGGGTTACTTGATAACTTAGGTATATGTATGGGCATATACATGGGTAGTGGTTATATGTTGATTTCATAATCCTTGTGTTTCCTCATGATTGAGATGGGTTACTTGATAACTTAGGTATATGTATGGGCATATACATAAGTAGAGGTTATCTGTTAAGATCTTCTTTTTGGTTATCCTTGTTGGATTTAGTGAGACCTTGAGGGTCTCGGGGTCCCTACTGAGTATTTTTATACTCACCCCTGCACGGGCTTTGCACGCACCTCTTTGTGTTGGTTACAGATGACGGGCAGTGCTGACGGAGGCCGAGTGTTCGAGGACTGGACGGTACCCGGAGGTTGACTACACGACGAGTCAGTACCCGGAGGTGGCCTACACGACGTGTCAGTATCCGGAGGTGGACTACACGATGAGACGACACAGGAGGAGGTTGATGGACGAGAATGTAGAGGAGGCTATCTGTACCTACCCTTCAGGTAGGATCCGTGGTGGACGACCAGGAGCTGCGCCATATGTACCAACCCTTCAGGTAGGATCTGAGGAGGACGACCCAGAAGCCGCTTCCGTCCTTCCAGCTGTTATCTTTTCTTTTGTACATGTTCAGTTGTATTTTTCCTTTCTTTTGGGTTTGTATTTTGGCCCATTTACTTTTCAGCACTTCTCTTGTACTTAGTGTTTACTTTTTTCTGCTTGCTTACTCTGTGGTTCTTGTTTTCTTTTATAAAGGCAATGCCTTCCCAGTTATCGGGATTTACGCCTTTGGTGCTAGTCGCCAGCCCCTGGCCTTTGGAAGGCGGGCTTGGGGTAGTCCTGGCATCGTCCCTGAGGACGGGTCGTGAAAAATTGGTATCAAAGGAGTCCGTTCTACCGCAGAACTGATAACTCTGATATTTTCTTCCTGTGAAGCAATAATGTTAAGAGTACCGAGTGTGGTTTTCAGTTCAGGGAGACCAGTGTTTGTCCGGGCGGCCGACGTATCCATACACCAGGACCCTGACAACTGATTTCCGACTTTGTGCACGAAAACACTGACTGTGTGTGTGTGTTTCCAAAAGTTTTTAAATGTCAGCTCAAACTAGGTCAGCTCACCAAGTATAATCATTTAATCGTGTCACGATGTTTCTTTCAGGATGCCTTTTCACAGACGACCATCTAGAGCCCAGAGGGATGTGCGTGCAGACAGCCTGTCGAGTGAAGAGGCTTCGGTACAGGGCCCTCTTGCAGTTGAGGCACCAGCGGAGGCACCAGCGGTACTACCATACGTTGGGCCACCGATTCCACCAGCCCCAGCAGTAGGCGATGTACACCACTTGATTGCGCTGCACGAGTTCCACTGCCAGAGGCCACCCAGGATCCGGGGAGAGACGGACCCGCAGGCGGCTGAGGTTTGGCTGGAGGCTGTGGTGAGAGTCTTCAGGCTAGTGGGGACTCCGGCAGACTTCATGGTGATCTTTGCTGCCAGCCTCCTTCAGGCATCAGCAGGCAGGTGGTGGAGCCACTTGTTTTAGTTTTGCGACGGGATGACCTTCGCATGGGAAGACTTCGAGACCTTCTTCAGGGTAGAGTTTGTACCAGTTTCTCCACACCCCGAGCGTGTACAGAAGATTCTGCCTTTACCGCATGTTTTTCGATCAGTAGACAAGTCATCTTTGGGAAGTAGACAGATGATGCAGAGATCCAGGAGGACCAGACCAGAAGTTGGACGATCTCGGGTTTTAGGACCGGTGGTGCAGGGCACCCGGGTTGGGGTCAGAGCTAGGCGTTCCAGAAACAGACAGTGTTACTCATGCAGCAGGAAGGGTCACATGGCACATGACTGTCCGACTCCTCGTACAGTTGATCCGCAGGCTATGGAGGGGCCACCGAGGCAGAATTAGCGGCGGGTGCTTGAGCAACAGCCGAGAAGTGGACATGGTAGAAGAGCTCTGGGAGCAGGTGGACAGGAGCGGAACTAGTGGATACGTTCGTTGTACTTCTAGTTCCATGTTGTTGTTGTATTCGTGTCTTTGTACTATGATATGCAATATTAAAAAGACCCTTATCTTTGTTTTCTTTCATGTCCTTTTGTTTGGTTGATACTAAGTGGTTCCGGTTAAACTGTTGACTTGACCCTCACTTTCAATATTTCTACTGGAGGAGACCCAGAGACCTCACACTGATTCCTACAGTGTGACTCGACCCTTGGAGGCGAGATTGACAGTTGGATCTCTTAGTAGTTATGTCGAGGCCTTACGACATCATCCATGGCATGAATGCATCATTCATGTCAGGATTGACTGTATTAGGCAATGGGTGTGGTTCATCCAGGGGATGAGACCGAGTTTCTCTTTTCGGCAAAGGAGAAATTTACCAGCTCTTCCAGATCGTAGGAAAAGAAGGAGCAGATCATCCAGGAGCGGATGAAGACTGCACAGTGCAGTAAGAAACAGGAGACCGGTGCCAATCTTAGAGGCGCAGGCGTGTTAAAGGTTTCAAGAAGAGGAATCTTTAAGGAGAGATGAGTCTGCGGAGCAGCAGACGTGGAGGCAGAGCTAGGAGAGCAGCATGAGGT